>CP139507.1:401803332-402446176 GCA_021014915.2 Artemisia tridentata subsp. tridentata
TTGTGTTTAGTATCCGCATAAGCACAAGTTTATTATACAGAGATTCTCATAGTAGTTGGCTTTGTGTTTAAATAAGCTATGTACAAGTTCTTTTGGCTCAAAGATCTATCAAGAGGCACGATCCTACACAGTTTCTACACATATTGTTTTACATTCATATCTAAGATAATTAACAAAGATCTATCAAGGGCTCATCTGGGATAAACACCAAATCACAAAGTTTTTTCTTGAATTAAACTATCTTATTCCTCATAGCTTGACACTGATCATAGATTCTTTGTAGTAAATCCTTAACCACATCCGATTGTTGTTCACACCTGAGTTTTGAGGTAAGCATCACCCTTAAGACTTCAAAACTCAGTGGATATTCCAATTCAGCTAACATGAAGATATATACTCCACTCTGTGTTGACAGATGATGCACATTGCAGGAACTATAAAACTCCCATGTCAGATATTCATGCAGTTGGTGAAATGCACTGATGCAGTAGGTGCTTGTATGTAGCATGAAATGCATGGGTGAATCCTACTGCTGGTGAAATTGAAGCTGCTGCTGTTCCTACCTAATTCAAATTGTTGGGTTACATGTTATTGACCGGTTACAAACAACAACGATTACTAGATAATAGTAAATTGTATTTTGGGTTACAGATTTTTAAATCAACTCTACTACCTTTCAAATACCATTAAACATTGTTTATTAACTCCTTGTGCTTCCACAAGTATTGAAGCATCCGCTCACGGTATGCTACAGCTGTTTGAAGCGGGTCATCTACTTCCAGTGGTTGGTTGTGGCACAATCGGTATAAAATAATACATACCCATACACCGCAATCGCCATATACGTCTGCTTGTTTCGGGACTGCAGGACACTGGTATGTTATTTTATATTCCTCGGCTGATATGCCCTTGCTCGCCAATATACCCTGCTCAACCAGATACATGGTAAGTTGTTTTGGCAACATTCTTTTCAAAGTTCTCCACCACCGTGCACCATTGCCATGTACCAACCCAAGAGTGTCATAAAATGAAACAACACCAGTACGAAGGTGAAGCTCAGCGAGACACCAGTGTTTATCAGGTTCATTCACGGGGAAATAAACCTAATATAGACAAAGGAATGTACATATTAATATGCATACACTTAAAATTATATTTAAAAAGGATTGTGGCAAACTAACCTTTTCAACATCTCGCCAAGCCACAGGGTAGCTTGTTCCATCTGAATAATGACTGTACATCTGACCAGCCAAGATATGTCGGGCGAACAGAGAACCTGCCAAGGTCCAATCAGCATTGCTTGGTCTAAGTGACCACATAAGGTCAAACCATATATCCAAGTGCTGTGTACACAAAACAAAAATTATAAAACTTATAGTGGTTACTCAATCAAAAGTATATACAAATGTATTTGACCAGATAGTGATGATGGTTCCTTACATAGTCATACAGCCAACCGCCTTTACAATCTTCAAGACATGCCAACGCTAGCCAAAATTTCATATCAGAAACAATGTTACGACCGCCCCATGGAAACTTATAGCTTTTTGGTTTATTTTGCTTTAAATAAACACGAAGCGAATCGGGCACAGACACCTTGTCCTTTTTCAATTTGGAATGTCGAGTCAGATCCTAAAATAAACAAATAAATGATTAACAATAAACGAATCATAATATTGTTAATTTAAGAATAACAAATCAGACTACCTCTACAAAAGGATCTGGGTTGGCCGAATAGAACTCAGTAATTGACCGAGTTCTTGGGTTTCCAGATACGTCCTGAAAAGACACATACCATATATTAGCATAGGCCAACCAGATAGTGATTTCAGTATCAATGTTTTACGGTGCTTTACATCTAAAATGACTATAGGCTCAATCAACTTCTTTCTGCAAGTAGCTGCTCTTGTCAGTAGTGCGGATTGGACGTTCTCTGAATTCAGAGATTCAAAAAACTTATCGTGCTTTGATTTAAAGGCTTTAGCCACTAGAGCAACTTTATGCGCATTTTTTTTCTTTTGGATTTTCTTCTTTTTACGTTCAGAAAAAACAGAGTCCAAGCAAGGTTTGTCATTGGGACCGACCAGATTTGCAAACCCATAGTTGGTGAGTGTTTGTTGAAATGGTGTTGTTTGCTCTTCCTGCATAGCATAGGTTGTAATTAACACCGACCACAAAACATAGAAAGGAACAATTATTAACCTTTTTAAATTTAAACTAAACCAAGTACCTCAACATATGTCTGCAATGGGGTTGTTTGTTCTTTATGCACGCAAATAGCATTTGAATTCTCAACACCCTTACCATTTTCATTGTCAAACGGTACTTCTTCTATCGAAACACTAGTGACATCCGCTCCGTCGTTTATATAACTCATGACATCATCATACACCACCGGATGATACTGGTACAATAAAGATGTATAAATAAATAGGCAAACAAGGAAGGTTGTATTTTGCAAAAGTATTTTTTTCAAGATAACATACATCACCGTAGACGAAGGATGTTGTTTGATTAATGTCCTTCTCATGGGATGCCACAACTTGATTCGCAGGTTGATGATGATCAAGAGTAGGGAAGTCAGGAGTAACCCCTAATTCACATGCTTTTACAAGAACGTCCATCCGACCCACCTGAGATTCGTTGTAGCCTTGCTGCCCAACATCCATGTCAATTTCCATGTGATGGGCTGCAACACTGGTCGTAACACCAGTATCAGCCTCAGAAGCTAATGGCGTGCCCTGTAGTTGACAAAATAATACAACATTTAATGAATTAAATGTACGATTAAAGGGTAAACATTAACGGGGAAATGAGATACTTATAAACGTATGCCAAAAAAACACAAAGTAAAAGTAAACCTTTAAACAAACATGATTGTCAACTTCCATTGGATGCGCATGATCGACATCATCATCAGCATGATCATCATCAACATCTCGGCGCGTAACACCATTATCAACATCATCTTCACAACGTGATGACGGGGTCTGTAGTTGACAAAATGAGATAAGTGTAATACTTAACGAGGAATTGATCTTCGTATAATGTTAGGAGAATAAAACATATAAGGTGAATACAAACCATGTAAATATCAGGGTTGACATCAGACTTGACTGGAAAATCTGGATCATCGGTGCTTTCGTTAATAACTGTCTCTAACTCTGAAAATTTTGTTTTCACCTTCTGAAGCAGCTCGCGAATGTCTTGTTTAGGGACAGACGCTACGTGCTTCGCCATCAACGAAATATCAATTTGCAAATCAAATATCTTGCCGAAAATAGGATTTGTTCCAAAATTCTTTTCATCTTGGCCTTCGCCTGATTGGACACCTTTTGCGTTTTCAACATTATTTTTATCTAAAGTTTCTAAACTTGGTGCTTCATGTTGATCGTCTGCGCTACCAGCTTGTTGGTGATCCTCTGATCTACGAAGTTGGTTGTCATCGTCTGCGCTATCAGGTTGGCGGTCATCCTCTGCGCTAGCAGGTTGGTGATCATCGTCTGCGCTATCCGGTTGTTGGTCTTCCTCTGCACTTGACAGGTCTGAATCAGACAAACCCTTTATAAAGGGGATGCTGGCAATACACCACGGTTGTCTCAATTCGCGTTTGGTGGCATAAAGTGCCTTAATAGGAACTGACTCCTAAAAAAACAAATAGCAAATAACTTTGTATGTGAACAAATTTAAATAAGGGTCCAACAAATTAGCCTTCAAAGATAGTGCGGTGCTTACCGGTCCAAATAGTGTTTTACGGTCTGATCTTCGCAACTTTTGACATTTAGACCAAGCAAGACCTCGTGGAATGACGTTCGTGTCTTTCGCCCACCAGTTGCCGCTTTTAGGAAATGTCTCCAAAATCCATATCTGAAATATGTGGTTGTTTAAAATGTATATAATGTGGAAAAGAAAATTGTTCAAACTGCAGGTTATTACCGTGTTCAAAACTATATATTCAATATATATCTAATACAAAAAACCTAGTAATGGATAGAAAACAGATACAAACATTTTGTACACCGGATACATATATATAACAATAGTATTGAACTTTAGTACAGAGTAGAAAGTATGGCATACCTTGAAAGCCCAAGCAAAACCGTATAGATTGTATGTCGCATTGTAATATGGGTTTTTTTCCAACTTCTCCAAATGAACTGGTCTGTGTCTCTCAACAACATTCACAGTCCTTTGATAAAATTTATGCCACATGTATTCACCCCAGGGAAAAACGTTCCAAGCATCAAAGTCCTCCACCAAAGACAGTATATGATTAGGGATACAATTCCTTTCTTCAATACCCATAAACACCAACATAGCAACTATCAAAAGACACAACCTAATAGCATCCTCATCCGAAAGAGCTAAGAACCTATTTGGATCTTTAACTAGTTTCAAACAATCACTGCCATATACAGATTTTATACCATCTGTCTTTTTTTCTGGAAATACGCGGTCACGAAATGCATTTGTTTTCTTTTTTTTACAAACTTTCCCAAATCGAAACCCTGTTATTAAACAAAATTCCTTACGCCCGAACTCTAACAAATCATCCCAATTTTGAACTGCAATGGTGGGGAATCGGACGATATGTTAGAAACTTTTACCTGATGTTGTAAAACAAAATGCATCAAAGGGCAGTCATTATCGCAAAACCGAATATCCAACCACGGACCAAAGACTGTGTTTCTAAACAACCTTTCCCGCTTTTTATCCTTCGACAAAATATCTTTGATTTCTGTAAGCAACTTCACTGTAGATCGAACAACGATTTTACAATGGTACAACCGAATCGGCATATCGAATTACAGGGTGTTAAGGAATTATGATTTGTTACTTGTGTGATGCTTTGTCTATGGAAAAGAAGCTGTTTGTGTATTGATGTGTTTTCTGTAATGAATTGTAATCGAATTATCGAATTACAGGCTAATATATTTAAAAAAAAAAAAAACTGCCTAATTTTAATGCACGTAAAATGACCAAAATATCCTTTTGTTCATGTATTTGTTGCCCAAAATTCAAAAGTTGCCCAAAATACAATACATCCCTTATACATCGTAGCAACAGTTGTTGAGGTACTCTGGTCGGTGACGTGGCGTCCTGTGGTCCGTCGGATCAGTTGCCCTGGGCTAAGGGGGGAATTTTCTGTGAGCGGGCCGGATACTCTTAGCAGTTGGGCAATCGGGCTATTTTAGTAATTATCCCTTTTTTTTTTAATATGTTTTCATTTAATTATTGTTTACTTTTTATATTCAGAAAAAGATTGCTTGAATCACATGTAATAAGTAAACAAATCACATGTGATTTGTATATGAATCACATGTGATTTGTGTACAAATCACATGTGATTTGTTTATGAATCACATGTGATTTGTACACAAATCACATGTGATTCATAAACAAATCACATGTGATTTGTACACAAATCACATGTGATTTGTTTAATTATTACATGTGATTCAAACAATCTTTTTCTGAATATAAAAAGTAAACAATAATTAACACAAAGTCACATGTGATTTATATGAATCACATGTGATTTATATGAATCACATGTGATTGATGTTAACGATCACATGTGAATCATACTGGGAATCACATGTGATTTACTTTTGCATTACTGTATATTTATTTATATGTGTTCCTAGGTACAACATGGTGTTTGTACCATTCACTGGCGTCGATAATCACAGAAAGTGTGTCACATTTGGTTCGGGAATGCTTTTACATGAAGATACGGAATCATACACTTGGCTACTAAACGCTTTTATGACTGCCTTTAAGAAAGAACCAACCATGGTGGTAACAGATCAAGATGGAGCAATGAAGAGAGCTATTGAAGCCGTTTTCACTCAATCAAAACACAGACTTTGCATGTGGCATATTGACCAAAAGATTCCAGCAAAGGTAATTTTATTCTCTTTTATGTTAATTACATGAGAATCACATGTGATTCATGAGAATCACATGTGATTCATGAGAATCACATGTGATTCATGAGAATCACATGTGATTCATCTATACATCACTTGTGATTCATATGTATATATCATGTGATTTATACTGAAGAATAAGCCACTAAAACTCTATTTATCATAAAACAGATTTGTAAAGAAATATACGATGAAACTGATTTCAAGAAGCGTTTTAGGAAGATCATTTGGAATATGTTCATTACACCCTTGGAATTTGAAGAGAAATGGGCCAAGTTGATTGAAGATTTCGGTTTGCAAAAACACAAATGGATGACAAAGATGTTTAAACTTAGAGAAATGTGGATTCCAGCCTATTTTATAGACTCTCCATTATTTGGATTGATGAGAACCACGTCAAGGTCTGAGAGTGAAAACTCATTCTTCAAAAGTTTCACAAGCCCGGGATCAACACTAGTTAGTTTCATGATGTCCTATGAATCGGCAATGGAAAGGCAACGTTATAGGCAAGAACAATTAGACTTTAAAACACTTGACGCGGCGCCAAAGTGTCAAACAAAGTTAAAAATTGAACTTCATGCAGTAACAGTTTATACTAGGACAATATTTCTGCTTGTACAAAAGGAAATATATGAAGCATGTTGGACTTGTACAATACAAGATTTAAAAATAGAAGAAGGTTGTGAGATTGTCTTGGTTAGAGACAAAAATGCGGCGCCTTATAGAAACCTTAACAAAGAAATTGCAAATGAAAGCGAACAAGTAGCAGAAACAGTTGTAGAGTATAAGGTATGTTATTTTGAAGTTTTAAAATATCTTCTAGTTTCTTGTATGAATCACATGTGATTTTGATTGACTTTACATGTGATTCTCATTGAAATCACATGTGATTCTGATTGAGATAACCTTTCAGTTAAAATCACATGTGATTTCAGTGAAAATCACATGTGATTTCAGCTAAAATCACATGTGATTTCAGCTAAAATCAGATGTGATTTCTCTCAAAATCAGATGTGTTACCATTTCCAGTATATAATTCTTTTATTATTTTAAAAAGGTACTACGTACTATAGAAGATGGGTCGGTGGTATGTTCTTGTAGACATTTTGCTCGATACGGTTTTCTTTGCCGACACGTATTTTGTGTCTTCAAGAATCGTGATATTGAAATGATTCCAAAACAATATATTTTGAGAAGGTGGACAAGGGATATAATTCCACCTGGCTTGAGAAGAAAAAGAAATAGATATGGGGAAAAAAATGTAGAAGTTGAAAGACTTACAAATGAAGCAACTTGTCTGGTGGATGATTGTTTATTAAGGTTGAGCAATAACGTAGGGAAGATGGGTGATTTTGTAGAAAAGTTAAAGATATTGAAGACAGAAGTGGAGGCTGAGGTACCAATTCCTCCTTCGGGAAAAACGGGAGATGTGATTGGTGAACATTTTGCTATTTCTAAACCAGAGAACCAAACTGTTAACAATCCAACAAAAGCAAGAAATAAAGGGAATATTACAGAAGCAGAACGCAATGAAAGGAGAAAGAGTGAAAGAGAAAAAGCACTTAAAATTAAAAAGAAACAAATGAAACCTTGTGGACATTGCGGGGAGAAGACCAACTTGCATACGAAGACAACTTGTCCATTGAACCCAAAGGCAAGGAAAAAGGCGAAACCAGTTGATGCTTGAGCAGTTTTTATTTAAAAAGATATACTGAATTTGTTTAGAATTGGAAGTCTTTGTTATTTCTTTAAATAATTGGAAGTCTTCTTTACTTATGGATTATTTACATAAAGATTGCTTGAAATACTGTGAATTATTACTTGAAATACATTTAATTATTGTTTACTTTTTATATTCAGAAAAAGATTGCTTGAATCACATGTAATAAGTAAACAAATCACATGTGATTTGTGTACAAATCACATGTGATTTGTGTACAAATCACATGTGATTTGTGTACAAATCACATGTGATTTGTGTACAAATCACATGTGATTTGTAAACAAATCACATGTGATTCGTGTATGAATCACATGTGAAATAACAATGTCAAGGAATTCAACAGATCGAATTTGTGATAGTCTTGTGTATCAACTTGGAACATATTTGGTTTGAACTATTTGATTCAGGTTTAAAGAGGACTTGTAATGTGTTTGACCTCAAAAAACATAAAACCTGATACTTGCATTGATGGGGCCAACAAAAAACAATACACGATTTCATACTTGCATTGATGGGGCCAACAAAAAACATAAAACCTGCTGTTATAAAAAAGCATAGAATCCTAACCAGCTATTCTAACCTTGTAAATTTATACTAGTTAAAACTACTGTTCTACCATAGAATGTTTTAAACGCCTTCATTAGGCTTAATGAGTTCTTCTGTAGGCTTAATGAGTTCTTCTTCTTCTGTAGGCTTAACGAGTTCACGTTCTTCCCTGTTCCTAACTGCTTCAACAATTATATTAATCTTTGTTGCAGCATCAAGTTTGTCAAACTCCTTTGCCTCCTCAAGCATCTTTTCCCGATGCACGTTAAGCTCATGTAACAATATTTTTGTAGCAAACTTGAACCTCAGCCTCCTCAACATGTCAAACTGCAACTGTGATTCAGCAACAAGGCCACAATCCCACTTTGTAGGAGCTTCACCCATAAAGCTTTCCATGTGCAGCATGGCAAAAATACCACAATCCCGGAAATTTGACTTTGTCCTCCATTTTAGCTTTGGGATCTTTGGCTGCAATTTACTGATGATAGCATGCTTTTTGTGGCCATAAAACTTCAGACAACGGGCAAACATCTTTTTCTGCAAGAAAAACATATAAAAATGAACATATGATATGGGTAAAATCACATGTGATCTGGGTAAAATCACATGTGATTTTAGTTAAAATCACATGTGATTTCAGCTAAAAATCACATGTGATTTCAGTTAAAATCACATGTGATTTCAGCTAAAAATCACATATGATTTCAGTTAAAATCACATGTGATTTCAGTTAAAATCACATGTTTACTTAAGGAATATATTGAACAAGAACTCTTGTTTACTTATGCAAATAACAAATATAAAATGATATAAAAAATTAACTCATACTTACAAGAATGTCACATGGTTTTTTATATTCCCCACTGCCAATGTTATCGAGGATTGTCATCGATGGTGTTTTACCAAAGTTGAAGACGACAACATAAAAATGGCCTTCACAGCAAATAGGAAAAAATGCCTGATTTAACAAAAAAGTAAAATTAATAAAAATTGATAAATAATGAATTTACAATGTATAATTCTAAAATAAAAATAATGAAATTACCAAATCAACATCTTTAAGAGTAACGCCTGGTTTAAACTGAGCCGTAACTTGTGCATGAAAACTATCCCATTGCTGATCGGAATTCAAAACTCCATCGATCATAGGCTTTGTCTGTATAAAATAACAAACATAAATGTAAAAATCAAAAATATATAATTATAAAATAAAAGTAATAAAATTAACGAACACTTACAATACAACCAGTCGGGAAGAAATGCCTCGATGGAGATCCAGCTTCTTTGAAACTCTCTTCATGGTTAAGAATAGCACCCCAACAGTCAACCACATTCGCATCAAGCCACAAACCGGGTGTTAAAGTTTCCATATTCAAACGAATTGCTGAAACTTTGATCATAGAATTTGTTTCAAAAACATTTTCACTGTATGAACACAAAAACACATGTGATTAGCTTGAAGAAAGAAAGAAGTTCAAAGAGAATCACATGTGATTTGTATAGAAATCACATGTGATTTCTCTGAAAAATCACATGTGATTTCTCTGAAAAATCACATGTGATTTTAAGCTAAAACACAGTTGCACTTGGGGAAAAAAACTGTTTGCAGCCCTGAGCAGTTCCAATGACTTATTTGCAGGCTGATTTTCAGCTTATAATTAAGATACAAATTGCAATTTAAGCTCAGAATCTAAAATTCCATACTACTACCTACTTGTAAACCAAAATTAAAACAAAGTACTCAAGTGAATAAGCAGATTAAGCATAAGCAAAGCTGAGAAAGACCAAGTGATTGTGCAGGTATGCAAACTCTAAACTTGCACTATGGAATACAACTGATCTATAAAGAGCTTATAAGAGCTTATAAAGAGCTTATAAGGGCAGTTTCCAATCTTATTGAATCAATAACCTCTAAACTCATCAAAATCACTTGAATCCTATTGAATACAACTGATCTAACCTAGATTAACCTCAATCAAACTTTATCAAGTTGCCAATATACAGTAACATGATCATGAAGGTTTAAAGGGGTTAGACTTACATCTTATCACCATGCATAGAAAACAACCGGTTTCCCACAATAAACTCCGGCTTCGTAATGAACGGAACAACTTTAGTTTTCTTGTTCATGTATGGTGAGCAGAGGAACGGAGACGGTTTCACAGCCCGTTTTTCAGGTATATCTTTGGATACACGAGTACTCACTCTTTCAGGAGTAGCCGGACCTTGATTCTCGACGGGCATTCCCAGGCGCCTCTCTTCATCCAACGCTTCACCCTGACAAAACATAATTTAATTAAAAATCAAAGAAAACTAAAAGATAAAAGAATCAAAGCTGTATTCTGTTAGAATATTACATATAGGTATTCATCAACAATACAATCAATCACCTCATTCACAAAATCAATATTCTTTTCTAGCCACTGAGTGTAAGTCTCGGGCGTATTGGTGATCTCAAACTCTAAATCTTCATCACCCACCACATTCTCAGCCGGCTTCTCAATGTCAGCAGGAATATCCGTTTCCTTTTGACCATCAGCTCCCTTCTCAAGCTGAGAATTGGCTTCCATCTCACCTTGAGATGGATCTTTATCAAAATCATCTAAACTAATTTTTTTAAACCCACCGATATCTTCGCCATCATTTCCACCATTGCCATCTTCGCCATCACTTCCACCATTGTCATCTTCGCCATCACTTCCTCCATCATTATCCTCACCTCCATCGTTTCCCAAAGAAACAGGTTTCTTGAAAAGTTGAGAATATCTCTCATACAACTCAACGAACTTTTCATCACCAGCATAATTTAAATATGCTTTTTCCAGATCAGCTTCAAGAGCACGTCTTTCAGAACATATCAAGGAAAGCTTTTCTTCAACTTTGTTAAACAAAACCTGTATTTAATAATGATGTCAATGACAGTAAGTAATATTGAAGTTAATCACATGTGATTTAGTGTATAATCACATGTGATTTAGTGTAGAATCACATGTGATTTTATGTTGAATCACATGTGATTTAGTGCAGAATCACATGTGATTTTGTGTAGAATCACATGTGATTCTGCACTAAATCACATGTGATTATACACAAAATCACACTACCATGTGATTATGCACTAAATCACATGTGATTATACACTAAATCACATGTGATTCAACATAAAATCACATTAAATGAACAATTATAATATATTAAACATACCTCTTTGTCAGAAGATTCAGACAAACCAGCATCAATAAAGCCTTCTGAATCCTTAGCCTCTGCCTCAGTCCACTCAGGATTAAGCTCTAAGTTACCCAACTTCCTATCAGCAAGTTCCAGATCCTGTCGTTGTCTAATTAACGTTGTCGACCAGTTTAAGATAGCCGGACGCAATCGAACAACATGAAACTTCTCAAACTTCGTAGAATCTAGATACACAAGCTGAGAACAAAATAATAAAAGCATTATATACTGGAAATGGTAACACATGTGATTTTGAAAGAAATCACATGTGATTTTAGCTGAAATCACATGTGATTTTAGCTGAAATCACATGTGATTTTAGTTAAAATCACATGTGATTTTAACTGTAAGGTTATTTCAATCAAAATCACATGTGATTTCAATGAAAAATCACATGTAAAGTCAATCAAAATAATAAAAGAAATATATACTTGTAAAGTCAAAAGGATAAAAGTTTCAAATCATAAGCAATCAAGAAACAGTTTTAACGTGAATTGAATCTATAAACTTACCATGAGGACAGCTAAAGGACCAGTGTAATGGCACTCCCCTTTTGGGTTGTAACTAAATTGAAGGCAATGGTGTATGTAGCCACACCAATCAATCTCAGCTATTGGAAGATGTTCCGGAATACGTCTAACCACATCTAAACAAACATTCCCACTCATGGTATCACACCTTCCCATCGTGTTGGTAAACAACATAAGAAAGTTCAGCTTGAATAAATCATCAACTGTAGTTGCAGAAACCAACGTTCTAGCAATATCTGGTGCTCGAATGTCCTTCAATGACTTGGGATAAAACTGATCAACCCAAGATTTGACAAACAGATGGGCAACAGGTCTTTCCTCAAAGGAAAACAATGAAGTACCACCAACTGGAATCCCTAAAATCTCATGAATCTTTTGTGGAGTGACATGTATGGATAGACCATTAAACAAATTCAACTTATTATTTGCTGGCATAAAATTTGCAGCCACAAACCTACCTAACTTTGAAGGAAGTTGATCAATGTGAATGTTAATAAACGACTGAAAACCAATTTCAGGCAAAAACTGTCCCATATTGACTTTCGACTCATGGATAGAAGCAAATAGAGAAGAAGGAGCATTCCTTACCCTAAGGGTTGGAAATTGTTCAAGATACTTTACCTTTTCTGCCTCATCCTGTGACAACATCATTTTTTTCTTCCCTAATCTTCTAGGATTCTCAACACTAACTTCATCGTCATCACTACCCTCCATCTTAATTTTACCCTTTGTTTTCTTAACATCCTTTTTTGACTTTCGCAAAACAGCTTCATCTTCATCCTTACCCTTGGGTTTCTTAACTGCCTTTTTTGACTTTGGCACAACTGCTTCATCTTCAGACTCAGAATCATCCATCATATAACCCCTCAATTTCTTCAACGCACGCTTCAAACACTCCATATCATCATCATCGCTCATTAAAATTTTCTTAAGCTTCTTGCTACTACCTTCATCCGAAACCTTCTTGCTCTTAACCTTCTTAACCACAACACGACCTTCATCAGAAGCCTCATCAGACAACTTCCTTTTTCGATCCAAATCAGAACCAACCTTCAACTTTGGCTTCGAGACATCAGAAGCCTTCACCTAATAAAATTAAGTGACAATAAGTAAATTGTGATTTACTACATACGAAACCATGGTGATTTATTGTAGAGAATTAAGTGACAGTAAGTAAATCACATGTGATTCATGCATGAATCATATGTGATTCATGCATAAATCACATGTGATTCATGCATGAATCACATGTGATTCATCACATGCAGACTTGACAGCCTTGACAGCAAGTGATTTTATGCATAAATCACATGTGATTCATGCATAAATCACATGTGATTCATGCATGAATCACATGTGATTCATCACATGCAGCCTTGACAGCAAGTGATTTTATGCATAAATCACATGTGATTCATGCATGAATCACATGTGATTCATGCATAAATCACATGTGATTCATGCATGAATCACATGTGATTCATCACATGCAGAGTTGACAGCAAGTGATTTTAAATACTTGTGATTCATGTATAAATTACCTTGGGTTTCGACACATCTGGACACTTCTCAGCAGACTTTGCAGCCTTAGACTTTGCAGACTTCGGCACATCAACACTTTGTGCCTTATCCTTCTTGATAGACTTGTCAACAACACTTTGTGCCTTAGCCTGAACATTCCTCAAGTAAACAGCCTTGACCGGCTTCTTAACAACCGGCGCCTCCACCTCAACACTCCCCTTCTCAACAGCCTTGACCGGCTTCTTAACAGCCGGCGCCTCAGCCTCAAAATTCCTCTTCTCAACAGCCTTGACCGGCTTCTTAACAACCGGCGCCTCCACCTCAACACTCCCCTTCTCAACAGCCTTGACCGGCTGCTTAACAACCGGCGCCTCTGCCTGAACCTTGTCCTTATCCAGAACATCAGACACATTCACGGAACCAGGCTTCATTCTAATATCAGACACAACATCACCAGATTTGGGATCAAACTGAGACAATGGGCGTGGATTCAACACCATAGCGCCTTGCTTCATATCCTTTGTAATCCATCTCCTAGGAGAAAATTTAGGATTACCAGCACCTAACATAAATAACATAAACAAATCATCAGAGATTCATCCTCAGTTAATTAAGCAACAAATATTAACAACTGTTAAAGGTATATATGAATCACATGTGATTTTTAACAAATCACATGTGATTTTTAAGAAATCACATGTTAGCACCAAAGATCTCCCAATGATCAAAATCAAACAAGCACACTATATGAAGCTTAATCACATGAACAACTTAGTGGTTCCAAAAATTACACTATATGAAGCTTAATCACATGAACAGCTTAATCACATGAACAGCTTATTTGCTAGTCGTGCCAAAAATTATGCCACTATCAAGCTCAGCTTAGTGGGGCTTATTAGGGCAGTATCAAATCTAAAAAACTTGCTTCTATTATTCAAAAACCTCAAATATCATCAAAATCTCTTTAATGCCACTGAAAACTGTTTAGACAACCTATATTAAACTAGATCAAAACTCAGGAATCTGCACGTGAACAGTATATATCTGATATGACCCATTTTGACCTATTGAAAAACTCTAACCAAACACACCTTTAGTAGACTGTAACGGTACTTTAAACTAGGCATACTATGTTTAAGCTGAGATATACCAACTAGATTACTAAACTGGCAATATTAAGCACTAATGGGGTCAAATAAGCTGAAAAATAGCAATAAGCTTAATTGACTTTTGCTTTGACTTTAAGCTATTACGAAGGAAATTAGAAACAAATGAACACTTATAAGCAACTTATTATCAAACATCAAAGTACAAGTTCTAATAAGCAAATATTTTTCAGATTAAACACTCACTATAATCAAATAAGCAGTTGACCAAAAGTTTGAATAAGAAATACAATAACCTAAATTAAATCTACTCTAAATTAAACTAACTCTAATTCTAACCCTAATAAGCTGCCTACTTATCTAACTTACTGTATATCTTCTCATTTTGCCCCATTTTAATTCTAACCAATAATACAATAAACAGTATCTCTCATAAAAAATACAATAAGCCAGAAATACAATAACCTAAATTAAATCTACTCTAAATAAACCGATCAAATAACAACTAGAAACGGTTGAATAAACATAAAAAACATAAAAAATAACCAAAATAAGCAAATGTATACCTGAAGCAACTTTTCTAGGTTCATTTTTATCGGAATCCGGCAACGAAGGCGATTGGGGCAACGGCACACCTTTAGATAGTGCATATTCTTGCCTTATCTCCATTGATTAGCGTTTGCTCTTAGGGTTTGAGATTGGGGATTAGGGTTTGCTGTTAGGGTTTGGGGCGGTTGAAGTTAAGAGAGAGAGAGAGAATACGAATTGAAAGAAAGAGGAATTTGGAATGAGGAATGAGAAATGAGACGGGGTGGGTGTATAATTTCTATGTGTGTAATTACAAATATGACCTTCATTAATTAACTATTTTAAAATCATAATTAATATAAACCATTGGATTAAAATTGGATGGATGGTTGAGATCAAGTGGTTTGATCTTTAGATAAAATATGTTCTGCATAGAACTTTTCTCATGTGTTTTATATTGATTTGTATCTTTGATTAACTTATTTCATATCTGTCAAATTTTATATGTGTTTTGCATGTAATATTGCATGTTTTTACGTGTGTTGGTCAACAGGGTTGAGCCGATGGTCTACCCGGTGACTCGATTAAGGACCCGGTCTTTAAAACATTGGCGACGAGTGATTTAAAGTATTTATTTTAATAAGTAGGCATGTTACACGACATAAGCGGGTTGGTATGTCGACTACTTATATCCATTTAACTTGTATAACAAAATATAAATATAACTTTTTTTTTAAGATAACTTAAACGGCCGACGTGGGAAGCGTTCAACCCTTCTTCGACCAGAATATGACATGTTTGATAAACTGGCTAAGTTGGTTGACCTGAACACGACTTAAACCCTATTTAGACCCAACTCTTTCCCGTTTATTTTTGTGTCGCTCTTAGGTCGTGTTTCATGTCTTGATTTTGTATCCATTTTTTGCATAATCAAAATTAATTTAAAAGTATAATTTGGAAACACTTGTGACTCAGTGATGGAGCTTGAACGACTTTATTGGAGGGGCCGAAATCATGTTATTTAGCTTTGGAGAGGCCAAACTTTAACTTTGTTCTAATACAAATTTACTTTAGAGTAAATTACATCGTTCGTCCTTATGGTTTAGCCCAAATCTCTACCTTAGTCCCTGATTTTTTTTTCTTGCATGATTAGTCCTTATAATGAAAATGTAACATCATCCGTCCTTATTGCTAACAACCATTTACTTATACTGTTTAATCCCCTAATGTGCTTTGCACATGAAGGTAAAATAGTCGTTTGAGCACTTATATCTCCCTTTATTCTTTTTCTTCCCCAATATCAACCTCTAACCAAACTTTCTTTCACAAAATTCAAAACCACCAAAATACTTATTTAACAAAATAAATTCACCAAAATTACTTACTTGACAAAATCAAAACACTAAATTACTTCTTTCGAAAACCGAAAATATCATTGTTCTTTATACGACCACCGGTCACACCTATCTAATGATGAAACCACCATCACCAATGATTAAAACACATATTTGATGTTCTTATAAAATTATAACTCAATCATACCATCACATGATCTTAGTTTGTTACAGATCTGTGTTTGGTAACATCTATAAGTAGTTGGTATAACCAAACACCGCTGTCGCCATCCCCGTCGTACCCAGGCATGCCACGCCACCATCCATGCATACACCACCATTGTTCAGATTTTGCAAGTTTTATTCAAATAAATAATCAGGTGTTTGAAATTATCAAATCTACTATTTTTGTGTTTATACTTTATAATTATGCGAACTTTTAAAAGGTATTTATGAGCCATAATTAAGATTGTAGTGTATGATGTAACGAGGTACGATTGTGCGCTATGTATTTAGCGAGAAAGATAGCACCCGCGCGTTGCTGCGGGGCTTTTTGATTATGATATATGCGTGTTTTGTTTGACGAAATTTTATTTTCGTACGACTTATGCATTGCTTTTTCGTAGTTTGTTTTTGCATGTCGTGGCGGAGTTTAATATTAAAACTACGTTTCCGGTTATAAAATTTCAAAAGTTATTTGGCATCTTAAAGATTCATTTCGAAAGTTTTTTGTTTTAAAAAATACATGTGTTAAGCTTCAATATTTTTTTATAAAATCATACGTATGTAAAAATATAACAATATCTGGATTGTTTTGTTCGATATCTATAAAATATAATTTAAACTTTCATAGAAGTGTACGTTTTTTGCCCATGTAGTTTAAATAAATTTTTGAATATATATATGTTAAACTTTAACTTTTTTTTTATAAAACCGCACACACGTAAAATGTATATCAATATTTGGCTCGTTTTGTTCGTCATTGAAAGATCTTTTAGGCGTTTTTTTTTTTTTTTTTTTTTTTTTTTTTTTTTTTTTTTTTTTTTTTTTAAGTTAAGAAATCGCTAGATATCCGTTAGATATTTGGTAAATAAAGTTTATTATATAAAAAAAATCGTAAATAGTCAAAATTGTAGGGTTGTTTTTGTAAATATTTTCTTTTACTAACGTTTTGGGCCAGTGGGCTCATGTTTCTGGGCCGAATTTTTTTAGTTTTTTTTATTGTTTGCCATTTTTTTATTCGTGGTCAAAACGACTTCGTTTTCTATCCTTTATAGAATATATAGTTAACGAGAATGGCGGCGGCCAGCCGCAACGTGGGTTTTTTTGTCGTTGTAAATTTCTGGACCATGTCACACTATAGTTCAACAAATATGTTCATAAGCCGAAATTAAGCTAAAAAGTTCATATCCTATCACACTTGAAAAGACCTTGTACATCTTCATCAATTCATTTATTAAAGTGTAAGTTTCAGCCTAAACCGGGGAACATTATTATCAACTTCTGCGTTTTTAATCATTTCCGGCGCATCTCTTCGTTACATTCTATGGATATCTGAGACACGAAAATACAGTTGTTAAAATTCCAGTTTTAGAAATTTTACGTTTTTTTCATAAGCTTGGATTAGCATCTAATGTCATTATCAATTTCAGTGGGTATTTCCACCCACACATGCTTCAGTGCATAAATAGTTTTGTTATATGAAGCAATACGGAAGGAAAAAACGGAGTAAGTCAAATCCACTATAAATGTTTGAACCAACTTTGTTACTTCACCAATCAAAGTTGGTATATAGTGGATTGTTTGAGCTATTTAAGAAAACGGGATTGCCTATAACTATTTGAAAATGATTGATGAAGTGGTACCTTGTTAGTCGGCGGATTTTTGAAATTTTCTAAGTTTAATTTTGGTTGTGTATGAAACCCGTATGGCACTTGAACATCCATTCCTGCATACAGAGAAAGGAGCAGATGTTGGTGACAAATAAGCAAATGGTAACTCAGGAGGCCGTATGTATTTATATCAAAATAAACCAACTGTGTAGATTACCCGGACTTCTTTTTTTTTTCTTCTATGTTTTGAGATTTCAAAAGTGTCACTTTTCAAAATAATATACCTAGTTAACCTGGTATTCAACCCAAAATACCCATTTGACCTGATATTTAACCCGCTCATGTTGCAACATGTACCAATACTGCAAGGATCATTAAGTAACACTTACCGCCTTGACATCAATAGACATGGCCACCCCGTTGTTAGCCGTAAACCATATGCAGCCTTCCTTACAGATCGTTGAATATCAGCATCCTGCTCGTGAACTCCTGCAGCTATAGTCTCCTTAACAACCTGAAATTAATTATTTTTTTTAGTCAATTATGCAGTTGGCAAAAAAATAGTGGAAAAGTACACTGCAATTCCTGCAATTGGCTTATTCACTCCATCTTAAGTATTATTCCAGAGAGTTCATCTTACGTCTACTTTCGTTCCAAATTCCGGCAACTGTCTTAATCTGTTGGTCGTACACTTGCGAGAAAGATGGCACCCGGCGCGTTGCGGCGATACCATCAGTGGTGTTTCTCCTATAGTCTTCAGTAGTTTCAATAAAGAATTTGTGGAAACCGTAGAGGGGGAGGGGTGAATACGTTTCCATTTAAAAACTTAAAAACTTTTGTATCAAACACCCGATCAAGTGTGACATAATATGAAAAGTGTCAACACTAGTCTTACAAGAACTAGAGATAATATAAAGCAACAAGTAAGGCATGTCACATTAACACAAACTTAGACATATTAGTAATAACATGTCATGACACAAATAAAACTAACATGATAAAAGCAACAAACCATACAAATATAAATGCAATGCAAAGTATAAATGTAAAGCGGTAAATGCAAGAATAAACGTAAAGAGATAAGTAAAGAAAGCGCAAACCGGACACGAAAATTTATAGTGGTTTGGTCACGAAGCCCCTCTTCGCCCTACTCCACTCCCCGAGTACCCAACTCGAGAGTTACTCCACTAATCAACAAGCTCCCTTCTCGGTGGAGAAAACCATACAACATTGCTTACAATATTTTCCGACACTAAGCTAGATGTCGAGTTCTTCTTCTGGTACAACCAAACCCATTATGTTTTATGGCCCAACATAACAAACCTTGTGTTTTAAGGCCTAAATACATAAACCGCGCCGCTTACATTATTTTCCGACACTAAGCTAGATGTCGAATACTAATCTAGCTAGTACCAATCTCACTCACGATCTACCCGATCCTCACAAATCACACAAACTACAAGATCCACATGATCTACACTTGATCTACTCGATCTACTCACGATCTACCCGATCCTCACGATCTACACGATCAACCCTATCTTCACATGATCTACCCGATCTACTTACTATCAACACAAGCTACACAAGATCTCCCTGATCAAAGAAACAAGACTGCACCTCACTGTCATCAACAGAATCTGAATATTGGCCATGTCTGCCTGTTGTGCTCAAGTCATCTAGATGCGATCACAACTGATGGACTACGGATATGTATTCAACAAGATTCCTATGTACTGTGATTCCAAGAGTGCCATCGCTATTTCATGCAACACCGTACAGCATTCCAAGTCAAAGCATATTGATCTCCGATACCATTTCATCTAGGAACACGTGGAAAAGGGTACTGTTGAATTGTATTTTGTTGGAACTGAACACCAACTGGCGGATTTGTTCACAAAAGCCTTGCCCCATGCAAGATTTGTGGATTTGGTTCACCGGATTGGTATGAGATGTTTGACGCCAAATGATTTGGAAAAATTTCTTAAAAACAATTAACCAAGTCAAACATCTAAACTATCTTTGTAAATATACCTTAAAAAAAATGCAAGTACAAACCCTTATCCAACACTTTGTTCATTTTAAAATGTCACAAATTATTTTTGAACACATGTTGAGGGGGAGACATAATCTTTTCCACAATTTTTAAACTTGTACTTGCATGTTTTTCAGAAATTTGTTGCTTCACAAAGTGTTGGTGATAAGATCATAAGATGGATAAGTTATGTGCCTAAAATAAAAAAAAAAAAAAATTGAGACTTAGAGTTAGTCACGTGGTGGGTTTAGGACTAGGAATACAAAGACTCAAGGTTTGGGGACTATATGTGTTAATCATGCAAAGTCAATAGATATAAAATATCAAAAATTCACCGCAGTTAATACGCTGACATATTCACCAACCATATTAAATACCATCACCCACCATCATCTACGGCCATCCTTCAATCTGTCAATCCACTCACGATCATCATATTTTGTGAGTATTTTTGTGCTTAACATGTCATTATAACAGATGGTTTTAAATATTATCATGATCCAACGGTTAAAACTATCGTAATTGTGAATTTTAGTTCTAGGGTTTGCGTAAAATTGGGGATCTTCGAATGAGAGTGTTTTAGTTGAGAAAAATTGTATGATAATGCTTAGATATAGATAATAAACCAAGATTGTATGCTTAATCACTCCCAGAAACTTCAAATCGTTATAATTATGTTTTAGGGTTTAAGCGACAAATTTGGGGAAATCTGTATATGAGTGTTATTGTGTAATCTGTATGTTGGGATGTTGTTGTTATGAGTTTAATTGAATGTATGCATGCTTAGATTGTGCCCAGAAACACGTTAAGTGGATTAATTGAGCTTAAGGGTTTATGAAGAACAACGAACACTAGCAGTTTGATTATTGAGTTTTTTTGGATGAATGTTGTTATAACTTGGACAGATTTTTAGTTTAGTCATAAAAACTGATTAAGATAATCTGTGGTTGAAAAATCTAAGTTATAATGAATTTCGATAAGAATCTGCGTGGCTGTTCATCTTCAAAGTTATCGGAAACTCTTGTACAAGAGTTTATCGAGATTGCCAAAATTATCGCGATTGGATAATTATCGCGATTGGATAATTATCGCGATTTCATAATTATCGCTATTGCATAATTATAGTTATTGCATAATTATCGCTATTGCCTAATTATCGCTATTGCCTAATTATCGCTATTGCATAATTATCGTTATTGCATAATTATCGCTATTGCCTAATTATCGCTATTGCATAATTATCGCTATTGCATAATTATCGCTATTGCCTAAATTATCGCTATTGCATAATTATCGCTATTGCCTAAATTATCGCTAATGGATAATTATCGCAATTGCATAATTATCGCAATTGCCATAATTATCGCAATTGTGATCTTTTATAGAATTTGATCTATTTCCTTCGATATATCTTTATACTTATCGAAATGGATCCAATTTTATAGAATTTAGTAATATCTTGATAAATTCTTTGATCAAGCATGTATCAACCAATCATAAATGCAAATGGATGCCATGTGTTGTATCTAGTTTTAACATACGCTAACAATCATGTATATTGCATATTTGTACTTGATTGTTATTTCAGATAACATCAAATGGCTGCACCACAACAACAACCTCTTCCAACACTCACTAAAGAAGAAGTTTTTCCTCATGGGTATTCTTTGGAGATTGGGAAAAACAATGCACGAGTAGAGCTTGACAAGATAAAGTGTTCTGACCCAAGTTGCCAGATTGCTATGGAAATTCTCAAAGCTCATAAGTGCAGAAACCTTCTTGACAGCTCTGACACCATTCCAGAACTGTACATACATCAATTCTGGGATACTTTCACACTGAGCAGTGATGACAAGTATTTCACATGCAAACTGGATAGTAAAAGGATCAGAGTCACACCTAATCACCTCCGTAAAGCCTTAGACCTTCCAGATGCACCTGAACCTTCCTACCAATTCTACCCGACACCATCTGTAACACCCCAACCCGACAAGGGTAAAGATATCACAATAATGGATTCATATCAGATCAAAACAGAGCATACATCTACAGTAATACAAAAATCTCAAATGATTACAATTGAAATACTGAATCTACAAGGTTACAATGAAACTTTCAAAACTAATTCTAAACATAATATCTTCTGTCCAATTCTAATCCAGAATAGCTACCAAGCCTTCTAAGTCCAGAGGTACACTCTCACTCATTCCCAGCTTCCCACTAAAACCTGCCGCAGGAAAAGAAATGCGGCTGAGCTACTAGAGCTCAGTGAACAGATATATAGATGACATAAACAATAGCAGATAACAATACAGAAACAAATCAGAAATACAGATTATACAGATACAGAATTAAAGTAAAAGAATAGGAAAGGAGTAAGGGTAAAAGAAAAGAATGAGAAAGGGATAATGTACAAACCAGGTTTAGGGAAATACAGAAATCCATCACGAGCCCAGAGATAACAGATAATATCATAACAGATTAATCATATAATAATCCAGAGGGGATGCCTCTCAAGTAACAGATAATATGAGGGGTGACCTCATGTATCAATTGGAGTGATCAGCTCCCAGATAATGTGAAAGACGTGTATCGCATACACCATCAGTCACCAGATATATATATATATATATATATATATATATATATATATATATATATATAATATATATATATATATATATATATATATATATATATATATATATATATATATATATATAACAGTAACAGTAACAGATAACAGAAATCAGATCAGAACTAGGATGCATCCATGCGCCCCAGTAGGCCAGAATCTTCTCCTACATAACAGATAAAATCAGGGACGGGACAGGTCATCACTCTCCTGCCCTAGAGTCATGCCATCGGTGCATCAATGACATGGACATGAAACCCTCATGCCTAGTGATTGGCTCGGATATCAGACTGTGGTCAAGGTCAGATGTCATATAATAAACAGAGTCACATCTAAGGGTTCATGGCAGAAGGGTCATGTCAACAATTCAGATTAAGATAATAAGGTTTAAATCAGAGTTTATCAGATTAAGTTTAATATCAAAGCTTAAGTTCAGATTAAAAGATTTATTTCCAATAGTCCAAAAGAGTATATCAAAGGTTAATAATTACAAGTTTATAGCAATAATCCATTTCAGAAGTTCCTGTCAAGAGTTCATTTAAATCAATCCTTTAATAATGGTTTTCATTGAAATGATCTTTCAAAATAGTTTTCATAAAAATAGTCTTCCAAAACTTTTAGTAACTTCCATTTCAAGTGGTATAACTTCTTTTTAAAATAGCTTTTAATAAAGGTTCAAAATCAATTAGGTTCAGATAAGGATTTAACAGGTTAAGGTTTATACCAAAATCAAGTCAAAGTTTACAAAAGATATATCAGGTTAAGGTTCAGAACAAGGTTCACAGATCAGATTCAATCAAGACTCACAAATTCAGGGTTCAGAACAAGAGGTCAATCAGAGTTCAGGAAAAAAGGTTCAGAATGAAAGAATCATAGCAGAGGTTCAAACAAAAAGGTTCAAGACAAACAGATCACAACAAAGATCCACAACAGAAGGGAACATAGCAGTGGTATAGGGGATCCTAATAAGGAAAATGAAATACTGAGAGAAAAGGGAAAGAAACACCCTTACTGAAAAGGGCAGAATATCTGTACCTTATTAGCACAGCAGAAAATCAAACAAACACAGAACAATATCAGGACTTCTCTTTCTTCACACCTAAGGAAGAGGAAGACAGAATTACTAAAGATTCTATTTCAGATTATTACTTTTAGTTTACCTTTACATTTTAAGTACTTTCTATTTTTACTAACTTTCCAGATTTAGTAAGTTCCCATAATTAGCAGGTTTCCAAATTTAACAGATATTATCATTTCAGATTAGGTTGAACCCTTATTTAAAGATCATTATGGAATACAGTATATTTTATCAAGTTACAGAAGTTTAGGGTTAATTATGACAATTATACAAAGTTTAGGGTTTTAAATGTAACTTCATTAATTTCCAAGGTCATTTGTGAAAATACTTCAAGTTACAGAATTATACACTCATTTTATTCAGAATTACATTTTATTCCCTTAAGTTTCACAATTTAGAGATTACTCCCCTTTAGTTACATAATTTACAAAACCAACCTTATAACTACATATTTTACAATTTAAACCCTACAATATCCATATTTACCAACCAAGCATACCATATTTCATAATTACAGAATATACCATCAGAATTTAGTACATTACAGATTAGACCCCTCAGAATTCAGAATTTACATATTTAGTCCTTTAAGTTTACAAAACATATATATTAAGTCATAATTCATAACAATTACATATTTAACCCATAAATCCTCAAAATTACACAACAACCTTTTTATATCAGTATTAACTCAAAATAACTTCAAGATTTCAGATTTACACTTTTGGTCCCTCTCTTTTATTTAATTTCCATTTGTACCCTTTAATATCCATTTAATTCATTATATTGCAATATTTACACTTAGGACCCCAAAGTTATATTTTTCCTATATTCCTACAGATGTATATGACATTAAAAAAATATCCCAGAAGTTTCAAAGTTGGCAAAACAGGTCCTTATACTTTTTATCTTAAATCGGATTGAACTTTTTAAAACAAATACAAACCCTACTATTTACCAATCATTGCACCATCATTAATTAATACTTAAAACACCTTTAATGATCAGATTTATGCCCAAGAAACCTAACCCTAACAACCCCGATTTGTATTTTATTTGTTTACTTTGTTTTCACAAAATCCGGTTTTACATAAAATTCACCACACTTAATCTAAGCTTCTAAAAATAAAAATCATATTTTTCCCAGATCATATGACATATAAAGAACCCACAAAAAATAATTAACATGCCCAGAAAAATCGTTTAGCATATATTTGATTTTTACGTACGTTTTAGACATCAAAATTACCACGACATGATCTAGGCTACTATAAATCGATCTATCATTTTTCCCATGTCTATTACTTCATATGAGGTCTAAATAAAATAGTTATCATGCCCAGAAATTCGGATTACATATATTTGTGATTTTCATGTTCTTTGTTCATAATATTTTCGTACACATAGATTAGCATGCATGATTCGATTTACATAATTTATATGAGTTATATAACATGTAAAGATCACAGGAAAATTGTTACATCAATTTTAGATCGTGTGGTTTAGGCGTACAGAATTATACCTTGCGTATGGACAATTCGACAAGAAAATAGAACCAAGAACGAACCAGCGAAATCACGCACCAACCCTTATTTTTCCTAGATTGCTTGCACCTCCAAGAACCCCAGAAAATTACTTGTTCACGTCCAGAAATCATGTAGATGATTTGGTCGAATTTTGTGTGTCGCTAGGGTTTTATTTGCTTTTTGCGATTAGGGTTTTTGATAGAAAAATAAAAGATTTGTTTATATCATAAGAGACCGACCTAGGGGTGGGGGGCTGAATTAGTATTTTTGGATATTAGGATCAAATATTAATTTGGGTTGATTTTATATAACCCTTCCTTAATTTATTTTACATATTATTTAATTAAAAGATTTAATCATTATTTTTACTTTGTAATTTATATTTCGGATTTTTAATAAAGTATATGTGTATAATAATTTTTGAACATTCGAAATGATGTAACGTTGTCCCAGAAATTAGTTCGATTTCAGAAGTTTTGGAATTGTTTCAGAATTTTATAAGTTATTTAATTAGGTTTTATGTTATCAGGGGTAATTTGGTCATTTTACGCGTTATCTGAATTTCAGGTATTACAACTTCTTCCCCACTAACAAAAAATTTCGTCCTCGAAATTTGCAGAAAGCAGAACGAAAAGAGGGCATAACAAGACTAAGACTGAGAATTAAGGTGAAATGAAACAGAAACACAACTGACGGTGAACAGACATAAGAAAGATTTGTTTCTCATGACTCGAACTTGTAGATTCCAAAATTTTTTCAGATCCTCAGAACAGACATAACATACTGAATCCAGATCAGAGGAATAACATACCAAACGTAGTAGATGAGAATCAGATTCTCTCGGAAGAGACAAAGAAATACATAGGATTTTGACGAATATGCCGTTCACAGAAATTGATTAGACAAATCAGATTAGAACGTACAGGAAATAGGTTATCGATGACATCAATGGCAGAAAGTTCTATAACAGAATCTAAGATTATTAAGAGATGTACAGGGGTCAGTAAAACGCGTGACGAGAATCCAGACGTATCAATTCGCATAACGGTGAAAGCAGATTACGCGTATAGGTAGAATGAACTTAAAGTCTCACTAACGCAGACGATCACAAACAGTTATCAGAATTTCTAAAGCTCTAGGGCACTTCTCGAAATATCCGATGCCCACAACAAGTGCACGTTATATGATGTAAGTATTATCACGTTGGCCAGACGTCATAATACTGGCATCATATAAATATGCCCTTATGATGGTCATACTTTATCTCAAGTCGTGAACAGAACAAACTTATCCTAATCCACCTAGTCTTCCTACGGTCTCAGAGGTCATCAAAATCAAATACCCTAACTAAGAGGAGAACGAATCACTCGAAAAAGTTAACGGAAGTCCCAGAATTTATATCAGAATTTGGTACATCAGATCATCCATTATTTGTCAAATTTCACATAATAAACCATCGTCCAACATGCGCAGAATGAACACAGAGCGGAATTACTACAGAGAACCTGAATCATTCAAAGGATTTTATCATCAGGTAACAAAATTTAAGTAGGTCAAGAGGAAATCAATTACGTCATCCATAGCTTCATCCATCACAGAATTCATTCTTCCAAACCAAACGTTCGCTTTAGAATTTTCTTCCATTCAAAATCATGATCTCAATTTCCATACGCAAGTCTGCTTCTGCTCTCAATTCATCTTAGTACAACTAAAATAAATAGAGGAGCAAGACTGAGAGTCTTGGACAAGTCTGCTAGCACAGTTCGGAATTCGCCAACTCAGATTGCTGTCGTCATCGGATGCTTGGTAGTGGTGTCTGCAACAATCTCTGAACGCCAATCACATCTACTCTTCCAGAACAAAGGTCATTCCATTTAATACGAAGATGGTCTATATGCTTCCTCGTTCGTCTCAGGGCACAAACATGCTGTCATGCTATGAAAATTGTCCAGATACTCGTGAAAACATGATTCTTATTAGCCAATACTATTGGCATTATTTAAGACTCATAATGGTCACAATGAGTACGAAAACATTTTTCATGAATCTTTTCAGGGATAACCTCATATCTAATTCACATCACTAATCTTTACGAATAAAACTGAAATACTTTACGGAAGCTTCTCTCAGTTAGTCATCTCCCATCTTAGGAGTTCTTGAGGTTACTTCTTCAGTCCTTCAAACATTAAAATGAGGTTGTCTGATACAGAGTTCACAAGGATAGAATAATTTAATCATTTACTCTCGGAAATGAGAAGTGATTACAGTGAGATTACGGTTAAGTTTACGATATTTGATATGCAGACGCAAAATTTTCTCTTTCTTCTTTATAAATTAATAGGGTATTTAAAGGGGACACTGAAGTGAAACAAAATCATATCTCATCAGTTTCTTCAATCTCTCAACTTCTATAGCATCATGGCTCGTCAACCAAGTTCGGTTCAGAATCAATTCTACTTCTCAAACGGGAGAAAGACCCAAGAGTTTCATCAGAAAATGCCAGAAAATTTGTACAACAAAACTTTCAATGCCAACACTTTCTAGGGGTGGATACTAATAGGGTGTCCGGAGAATTGGATAATCAAATGAGGTCAGGGTACATATTTCCATAGCAGGGTTAAGCTTAACAGATTTAAGCGGTTAGAGGTTATTATATCAAAGTGGGGTGGAATAGATTGTTACATTTCAGGTGCGGTAGTTTATGATAGCTGAAGAACCAGTCAATCAATAATCACAAGATCTCCAAAATCAAGTATATCAATAGTAAACAGATCCGCAGAACGTATATGGTCACTTAACTAGACGGATAGTTCATATGTCAGAGTCAAGTACATGGTTCAGTATAGTGTGGGGATAGGTACGCGAACAGTTCAAGGTGTTGGAGTTTTTGGTTTAGCTTTTTTAGCATAAGTGGTAGGTAGGGTGTACATCATCGGTAATACGAGCATCGTATAATTGCAGAAGTGAGACTTATAAGATATCGGATATCAGCATCATATGCTCAGTTAACAATTCCATACAGAGACGGTATTTGCATCAAATCCTTCCAAACGAAAACTGATTTGCAATTAAGATTCATCATTCAAGGGAGCAAATAAGATTCATCATTCAGGACAGAATAGTATCAGAGGATACATTTATCTCCAGCGTGGGTCATGAATTTATAAAATGTGTCAACCACATTAGGGTTAAACGGCCTTCGGGATGGTCGGAAAGATATCAGACTGTTTATCAAACAGATCGGAAGGTCAAAATCAGGTAGCGGTAGCAAAATTTAACAATTGGTAATCATGTCAGGGGGTTCCAAAATTGTTTCAAACGCCAAAGGTGAGACATAGGAGGATAGTCGTCAATATTAAATGATCAATCAATCAATCAATCCTTATAAGGATAAAATCAAGGTTACTATCAAAGAAAGACGGATCAATGAAGATAAATCTTATCGTTCGGAATGAGAGGGAAAGCATTTTTATCCTCGTGGTCAAACGCCACAAAACTTCTCATGGGCACAGAGATGGTTAAGACGGAATCAAAAGATTCATAGGTGATTATCAGAAGCAAGAAACAAATAACAGAATGTATCCAGTGTATCATCATCATGGGGATTCTCAGATTTGCCCAAATAGGCATCAGAATGATTAACAGAAGGTTCAGAGGTCGGAGTTGAAATCGGAAGGCAAGGATCAAATAATGTCAGATAATTACTACGCAATTTCCAATGCTTCATATTTTATTTAGGTTTCAATTCTTAGGTGATGCAAGGCATAAGCTCTAAATTTCCAAATGTGATTTTAACCAACAGCAAGACTCGAATCAGAGTGGTGCGGAAGCAAGATACTTAAGCAAATGACTTATAGTCTACCCATTCCTCACTGGTCAGAATTTAAGTTCCTATAGGGAAATCCTAAAGCAAATTCTCAAAGGTTGTCCTACGAGCGCCTACAGTGGAAACTTAGTGATCCAGACTTCACAGGTCAAGGGTAAATGTATTACGAGTCGCAGCCTGTGAGCTCTGATACCATAAATTGTAACACCCCAACCCGACAAGGGTAAAGATATCACAATAATGGATTCATATCAGATCAAAATAGAGCATACATCTACAGTAATACAAAAATCTCAAATGATTACAATTGAAATACTGAATCTACAAGGTTACAATGAAACTTTCAAAACTAATTCTAAACATAATATCTTCTGTCCAATTCTAATCCAGAATAGCTACCAAGCCTTCTAAGTCCAGAGGTACACTCTCACTCATTCCCAGCTTCCCACTAAAACCTGCCGCAGGAAAAGAAATGCGGCTGAGCTACTAGAGCTCAGTGAACAGATATATAGATGACATAAACAATAGCAAATAACAATACAGAAACAAATCAGAAATACAGATTATACAGATATAGAATTAAAGTAAAAGAATAGGAAAGGAGGGGTAAAAGAAAAGAATGAGAAAGGGATAATGTACAAACCAGGTTTAGGGAAATACAGAAATCCATCACGAGCCCAGAGATAACAGATAATATCATAACAGATTAATCATATAATAATCCAGAGGGGATGCCTCTCAAGTAACAGATAATATGAGGGGTGACCTCATGTATCAATTGGAGTGATCAGCTCCCAGATAATGTGAAAGACGTGTATCGCACACACCATCAGTCACCAGATATATATATATATATATATATATATATATATATATATATATATATATAACAGTAACAGTAACAGATAACAGAAATCAGATCAGAACTAGGATGCATCCATGCGCCCCAGTAGGCCAGAATCTTCTCCTACATAACAGATAAAATCAGGGACGGGACATGTCATCACTCTCCTGCCCTAGAGTCATGCCATCGGTGCATCAATGACATGGACATGAAACCCTCATGCCTAGTGATTGGCTCGGATATCAGACTGTGGTCAAGGTCAGATTTCATATAATAAACAGAGTCACATCTAAGAGTTCATGGCAGAAGGGTCATGTCAACAATTCAGATTAAGATAATAAGGTTTAAATCAGAGTTTATCAGATTAAGTTTAATATCAAAGCTTAAGTTCAGATTAAAAGATTTATTTCCAATAGTCCAAAAGAGTATATCAAAGGTTAATGATTACAAGTTTATAGCAATGATCCATTTCAGAAGTTCCTGTCAAGAGTTCATTTAAATCAATCCTTTAATAATGGTTTTCATTGAAATGATCTTTCAAAATAGTTTTCATAAAAATGGTCTTCCAAAACTTTTAGTAACTTCCATTTCAAGTGATATAACTTCTTTTTAAAATAGCTTTTAATAAAGGTTCAAAATCAATTAGGTTCAGATAAGGATTTAACAGGTTAAGGTTTATACCAAAATCAAGTCAAAGTTTACAACAGATATATCAGGTTAAGGTTCAGAACAAGGTTCACAGATCAGATTCAATCAAGACTCACAAATTCAGGGTTCAGAACAAGAGGTCAATCAGAGTTCAGGAAAAAAGGTTCAGAATGAAAGAATCATAGCAGAGGTTCAAACAAAAAGGTTCAAGACAAACAGATCACAACAAAGATCCACAACAGAAGGGAACATAGCAGTGGTATAGGGGATCCTAATAAGGAAAATGAAATACTGAGAGAAAAGGGAAAGAAACACCCTTACTGAAAAGGGCAGAATATCTGTACCTTATTAGCACAGCAGAAAATCAAACAAACACAGAACAATATCAGGACTTCTCTTTCTTCACACCTAAGGAAGAGGAAGACAGAATTACTAAAGATTCTATTTCAGATTATTACTTTTAGTTTACCTTTACATTTTAAGTACTTTCTATTTTTAGTAACTTTCCAGATTTAGTAAGTTCCCATAATTAGCAGGTTTCCAAATTTAACAGATATTATCATTTCAGATTAGGTTGAACCCTTATTTAAAGATCATTATGGAATACAGTATATTTTATCAAGTTACAGAAGTTTAGGGTTAATTATGACAATTATACAAAGTTTAGGGTTTTAAATGTAACTTCATTAATTTCCAAGGTCATTTGTGAAAATACTTCAAGTTACAGAATTATACACTCATTTTATTCAGAATTACATTTTATTCCCTTAAGTTTCACAATTTACAGATTACTCCCCTTTAGTTACATAATTTACAAAACCAACCTTATAACTACATATTTTACAAATTAAACCCTACAATATCCATATTTACCAACCAAGCATATCATATTTCATAATTATAGAATATACCATCAGAATTTAGTACATTACAGATTAGACCCCTCAGAATTCAGAATTTACATATTTAGTCCTTTAAGTTTACAAAACATATATATTAAGTCATAATTCATAACAATTACATATTTAACCCATAAATCCTCAAAATTACACAACAACCTTTTTATATCAGTATTAACTCAAAATAACTTCAAGATTTCAGATTTACACTTTTGGTCCCTCTCTTTTATTTAATTTCCATTTGTACCCTTTAATATCCATTTAATTCATTATATTGCAATATTTACACTTAGGACCCCAAAGTTATATTTTTCCTATATTCCTACAGATGTATATGACATTACAAAAATATCCCAGAAGTTTCAAAGTTGGCAAAACAGGTCCTTATACTTTTTATCTTAAATCGGATTGAACTTTTTAAAACAAATACAAACCCTACTATTTACCAATCATTGCACCATCATTAATTAATCCTTAAAACACCTTTAATGATCAGATTTATGCCCAAGAAACCTAACCCTAACAACCCCGATTTGTATTTTATTTGTTTACTTTGTTTTCACAAAATCCGGTTTTACATAAAATTCACCACACTTAATCTAAGCTTCTAAAAATCAAAATCATATTTTTCCCAGATCTATGACTTATAAAGAACCCACGAAAAATAATTAACATGCCCAGAAAAATCGTTTAGCATATATTTGATTTTTACGTACGTTTTAGACATCAAAATTACCACGACATGATCTAGGCTACTATAAATCGATCTATCATTTTTCCCAAGTCTATTACTTCATATGAGGTCTAAATAAAATAGTTATCATGCCCAGAAATTCGGATTACATATATTTGTGATTTTCGTGTTCTTTGTTCATAATATTTTCGTACACATAGATTAGCATGCATGATTCGATTTACATAATTTATATGAGTTATATAACATGTAAAGATCACAGGAAAATTGTTACATGAATTTTAGATCATGTGGTTTAGGCGTACAGAATTATACCTTGCGTATGGACAATTCGACAAGAAAATAGAACCAAGAACGAACCAGCGAAATCACGCACCAACCCTTATTTTTCCTAGCTTGCTTGCTCCTACAAGAACCCCAAAAAATTACTTGTTCACGTCCAGAAATCATGTAGATGATTTGGTCGAATTTTGTGTGTCGCTAGGGTTTTATTTGCTTTTTGCGATTAGGGTTTTTGATAGAAAAATAAAAGATTTGTTTATATCATAAGAGACCGACCTGGGGGGGGGGGGCTGAATTAGTATTTTCAGATATTAGGATCAAATATTAATTTGGGTTGATTTTATATAACCCTTCCTTAATTTATTTTACATATTATTTAATTAAAAGATTTAATCATTATTTTTACTTTGTAATTTATATTTCGGATTTTTAATAAAGTATATGTGTATAATAATTTTTGAACATTCGAAATGATGTAACGTTGTCCCAGAAATTAGTTCGTTTCAAATATAGTTCGATTTCAGAAGTTTTGGAATTGTTTCAGAATTTTATAAGTTATTTAATTAGGTTTTATGTTATCAGGGGTAATTTGGTCATTTTACGCGTTATCTGAATTTCAGGTATTACACCATCAGAATCTGAAATCATGCAATTCCTTGTAGACATTGGTTATGATGTTTAACCCGATACACCATTAACCAAGACCTCTAAAGTTAATGCTAAATATATACCTCAGCCCTGGAGAACTATCTTCTACATTATAACTCGTTCAATATCCGGTAGAGATAGTGGCTTTGAGCACCCAAGACTACTTCGTCTTCAAGTCTTCTGGGGGTTCATGAACCAGGAAAAGATTGACTTTGCAGCTCTTATCTGGGAAGATATACTATTCCAGATGCGGAAAGCTTTCAAACAAATCCCTTTTGTCCGTTACACCAAAGTTCTCATAAGTTATCTGCTAGACTTACATAAGGACATTGATCGACGACCTACCGATCAAGAGATTCATCCATACAAACTGGATAAAACTTTCCGCAAAGTCTACTTTCCCAAAGGGAGCACGCACAAATAAGGGGCAAGACTGCCAGAGTTTCTAATGACCGATAAAATAAAAGAAACTCTAGCATATCTTGCATATGATAAGGCATTCCATGAACGTCGAGTGGGACTTTCTAAATTGGTTGAAGGGTCAGGATCTACAAAGACCCGTTCTCGAAGCAGGTCTAAGACTGACAGTGCATCAAGTACCTCACTACCAAAGAAACCGCATCCAAGATCTCTCAAGAAAACAGTACCTAGTAAACCCCAACCAAAATCTGAACCAACTGGGATTATTGATGAAGATTCTGACTCTGAAGCAACTGAATCAGAAGAGGAGACTCCTGTTGTTATGACTGTTGAAGAAGCTGAACTCCAAAATCAGATCAACTTTGAAAATGCACAAAAGTTGAGTCGAAAGTCAACTAAGGAGGATGACGAAAGAAGGGCACAATTGGCTGTTGAGAAACAAAGGGAGTATGAAATGAAGCAAGGAGCAGGAGGATCAGGCACCGTTCAAGAAGCAGCTTCGATCCACACTAATCCGGTTAATCAACCCGGAGGGTCTGGAGTTGCTACATCCACGATTCAGCCTGATACGGTTATTCAACCCGATAAGGCTGAATCTGTCATTCCTAAGGAACCAAGTTCGGTTAATCAACCCGACTTGGAAGTACAAGATCCGAATGAGAAGGAGAATGATCAGGAGAGCAATATCGTCTTAACTGATAAAGAAATTTCAGACTCCATGTTTGATAATGATCAGGGGGAGGAACAACTCCATCAAGACAATATGGACTGGAATCCTGAAGATGAAAAGGAAATTCTTGGTGATAAGACTACTAACGCTGCTAAGGAACTTGAGGAAGCAATGGAAAGACAAGAGGAATTAGAAAGGAAACTTAAGGAGGATGCTCAAGCTAACTTAGAAGCCGATAGCTACATTCGTTCTCCATCAGTTCCTCCACCCGAACTTGCTATGGTTGTTTATAACCCTCAACAGGAGCAGAAATCACCACCAGTTCAACCTTCACCTGTATCATCACCCAAACCAAATACACCTCCTGAATCACCTCCTCACACTTCAACACCTCCATCTTCCTCTCCAAAGGACTCAACACCTAAATCTGAAGAACCAATTCCCTCACTTACTCCATCACCGAAGAAATCACCATCACCTAAAGCAAAAGCAACAATTTCTGATCATATCAAAACGGCCTTGAAAGGTAAGCATGTGAAAAGAATTGCCCGTGTTACCAAAGTGGAAGTTGTATCTCCTGCTGCAAGAAAACTTAAGAAAGCAGTGAAGCTCGCACAAGTCAAGAAGGACAAACAAACAAGTGTAAAATTGGCTGAGATGGAAATCTTAGTCAAGAACTTGTCTCAACAAATGGAAGAGATGCAGCAAACTAAGCTTAAGATGGATGAGTTTCTAGAATCTGATATTGATGCTAAAATGAAAGCAAATACAAGGCATTACATCAAGAAGTACATTCCTGATCTTCAGAAAATCATTGAAGCTTATGTTGACTCTACATTTGAAGAAAAGATCAAAGCTTTGAAGATTCAGCAAAAACATCTTCTGGAATACTCTGTTGAAGATCTTCAAGACGCTCTCCACACCAAGTTGCTTGCAAAATCTTCTCTCAATTACACTGAACTGTCCATCTTGAATGCTATTCGAGCAAATATGGATTCTTGTAAAGCTTCAGCAGATAAGGAAAAAAGGAAACGTGATGATGATGAACAAGATCCAGACCCTACTACAAAGAAACAAAAGACTGGTAGCGGATCTGGAATTCACATTGCTGAGCCTACATGAACCACAACTTCTTCTCCACCTCAACCAAATCCGGAATCTGGTCCTACAGCAACTGAACATCATTCTGAGCATATTCATGAAGAAAATGTGGAATTTCAAACACAAGACGATCAACCACAATCACCACCATCATCTCCACCAAAGTCTAAACCTTTCAAATCAAAGCCGTCTAGCAGCAAGAAATCTTCTCAAGAACCAGCTGTCATTACATGGCTTGATGAAGACAAAGATGAGCAAGGAAACGATTGGTTCGATCAGCTTGCAAGTGCTCAAATCCAAAATGATGAAGCTTCCAAGGTTGAAGACAACACATTTGCTGTTGCTCAGCAGATCAAAAGCAGTTTCAACATCAAAAGGATGACAAAACGGGAACTTCGTCGGATTAAGAATGATGCGTTCAATCTCCTTAAAGACAAATCCAACAGTGCTGCTGAACTTGAGTATCACCTTGAGAACATCGCAAGAGCAATGTCAAGTGCCTTCGACTGGGCTAACCCAGACGTAGTCAGGGGAAATGGCCATGATAGCCAAAACCGTCCTTACATCACCGATTGGACCAAGCCACTTCCCGTGATACGCAAACATCACCACTCAGAAATTCCGTTTCAATTCTTCTACAACAACGATCTGAAACTTCTCAAGCATGGAGCATCAGGGAAAACAAAGTATGCAACTTCTATAACCTTCACTCCAGCCGCTCACTACACACAATCAGCCATTGAGGAAGAAGCCTTTCACCGACATCTCTTTGTTAAGGAATTCGTGGTATATGATCGTGATGCTGAGTTAGGAATCCACCACTGGTATGACAAATGAAAGACCTGGTACAAATACAAACTTTGCCAAAAGTCTCGGGATTCAGTCTACAGTGACCTCCGAATCTTGGCAGTAGTTAGTGTCCGTGGATCCAGGAAGTATGATTACACCTTTCTTGAAGAAATCACAGTCAGAAGACATGACAACAACATCTACTCGTTCTCTGAGGCTGACTTTCCAGATCTGAACCTGAATGATATTGAAGATATGTACTTGATGAAAGTACAAGGTAAATTACAGCATCTGTCCAACGAAATTCGATATGCATTCAGTACCGCACTCTGTCACTTCATCAGGAGAACAATCATCAGAGAACGGGTAGAGGATCTTCAGCTGGGAGTGGAGAGTTATCAGACGAAGTTGAACCTTGTTGAACCGGTATTTCTTCTTGACAACAACCTTGACCCTCAATATACTATGAAACGACATCCGACCTTCGGGTTCGTCTACAGAAGCACAACGAACTTCAACCGCTTCATGTCTTTCAATGAGATCCATAAGTTCTGTGACGATACCTTGAAGAATGTTCGTGATGGGTTAGTTAATCGAGTTCAAGATAAAGAGTTGGGGAAATCAAGAAGATGGAATTCTGATGAGGTCAGACAAGTAAAGGAGTTCATATGGAAGCTTGAGAGGAGATTGTATCATCGGGACCAGATGAGGAGACTAGAGAGTTACGTTGGGGGTCGTCCATCCTTTGCTATCAGACTATTTCAAAGGACAGACCCGAAATTCTCAACATTTGGCAACAAGGCTTGATGTGAGCATTTGAATTCATATTTCATAATTCTTATATCATTATTCTTACCATTGGCCTGTGACATTACGGCTTGTGCACACATAACAGTGTACAACCCGGACCCCAAAGAAAGGACCCTGAGGTACGCTTCAGTGCCTCAATCCTGAAAAAGGAGCGAAAGCTTCTTACTTATGAGCAGAATTAAACCAGAATGTTTTCTAAAGTTTTTCAAACATTCTGCTCATAAGGACAAGTATTCCCTTGTTAAGGGGGAGTATTTGAAAATATAATCTTTGTTCCGAAATATAAATGTTCTTGAAATTCTTCCCTAAAAACTCAAAAACAGCATATTTTAATCATAAAGTTTTTCAAAAACATCATGAGTATGCTATTTTTGAGGGGGAGAAGTAAAAGATGATTAAAATATGGTGTCTCATTGCTGGAATCTCACTAGTGCTCAAACTCAGAATTGACCCTCGAATTGACGGTAGGAAAAGTCAGTAGTCGAAAGGACATGTCCCGGACGGGTAATAATTTCAAGCCAGTTTATCTTGTGATGTAAGCGTGTCTCGCAAAGGACGTGTCTGAGTAGAATGTACCGATTTTTGAGCGATTTTCCTTGAATGTGATCTGGACGGGTAATAATTTCAAGCTAGTTTACTAGTGATGTAAGCATATCTCGCGATGATCATATTCATTGAAAATCAATCAATTCAAAAGTGCCAACTCATTCCGGCATGTGCAAATTTCAAATTTATTACTTATGCGCACATGTTAAGGGGGAGTATTTCTGAAAATCATCAAACTCTCAAGGTGTCAACAAAATATCTTTACAATTATCGACACTTTGAGAGATTTTCAATGGTTTGGTTTATGGCATCATTAGGATAGTCATGGAGTTATAAGGTGACTAAGATTAGGGAAAACCGTCCTATGATCCGCCAGAGCCGGAGGGATCTACCCAAGGACAATACCAATAGTTTAGAACTAGAAAGTCCTAGGTATGATATAAAAAAGGAGAAAATGAATGAAAGGAGAAAGAAGGGGTTGAAGAATTAAAAAGAAAAAGCAAAGAAAAGGGTGAAAAGAAATAGCCCTCCATTTGTTCAACCTTAGGGCAAATACCGGGTTCAATTCATAATCTACTGGTTGATGAGCATCACCGGTATTGAAGACTAAAGACGTCATGGACCCAGTGACGTACTGCACTAAACCTTCAAAGCCACTCAAGTGTCTCTCAAAAGACATTTGTTTCATTCACACGGAGAACCCTTCATAATCTATCGACCTCTCATTACGAGAGTGTTGATATTGAAAAGGAGGCAATCTGCTCCACGCCTCCGACGACCAAACAAATGTGTACTAATTGAGTCTAGAGCCATGAGATTCGTCAAAGATCTCTTAGGTACACTTAGAATTACTCTGGTGTTCTACATCATGGGCATCAGTTGTAAATTAGGAAAGTGTCCTTCGCAGATCTTAGCAATCTGCCAAGAACATTCATGAGAGAAGTCACAACTGTGATTATCAATGATTGAATGGAAATCCTGCCAGGGTCAACATCAAACAGCCCTGACAGCAGGTCACTTTGGTAACTCCTTGTGGGTTACGCTTAGTGTTTGCTCCAAAACGGTCTACAGTCGTGGGGTGATCTCCAGCGACTCACTGAATCGTGGGTGCACTTCGGTGTGTCCGTGTTATCCCTTTCGGGGGAATCCGGTTCAGAACGGCCTGGGTCAGGACTTGAGAAAGTCTTCACACTATGCTGTTGACGATCTCAAGTCTGAGCCTGTAAGTACCGGTTGGTTCGTGCTGATGTTGCTGCTGCTGCTGAGGATCTGGAGTTCAACCATCAAGACTCCATCATGCTCATATCTTGAAGAAATGTTCTCTCAACGACTCAGTAACAACAAAAGTTCAACATATGATACAGTAAAGTCAAAAGTTCAAACACCTCAACCTTTCTCAAGTTAAAGATTGAAAAGTGAGAACATGTTGCAGAAAACAAGTCAAAGACATATGAGCATGATGGAGAAGACAAGAAGACGTTGGAGATTGGCAGATCAAGACAACATCATATCATCCTAGAACAAGAACAATGAAAACAAAGATTATAAAGACGTCGAAAGCCAAAGAAGCAAAGAAGACGTCGAGCAACATTGATGATCAAGACTTAGGGGGAGATTGTTAGGAACACGTTTTAATATATTTCAAGTCTCGTTCATTTTCGACAATATGTTGCTAATATGGGTTATATTGTTTGTAATATGTGACCGGTCCATTAGTAGCCCATGGGCCGGCCACTCATGTGAAATTCCTTCTAGAAACAATTAGCATAGGATGCCCTAATGGTTTGCCTATAAATAAAAGGCAAGGGCTCCTCATTTTGTGTTGGTTTTTCATGTATGGTGCGCAAGCTATGTCCGAACATTTAATGAAATGAATTACCTTCCAACTCTCTCTTCTTCATCTATCATTCTCTTCTCTTATTAGCTTATTCTCTTATCTCTATATCGTAGCTTATTAGATTAGTAGTAGTAAGTGCTTATTATCTTTCATACGTGTGTGTGTTGTCGAGATATACACGACCTACAGTTTGTTTTCTACCCTAAAATTGATAGATAAGTTCGATCCTCATTATCTATGAGGTGAGCTTAATTGACACAAAACCCGATGACAAACCTATGGGGATAAAAGGAACTAACGGAAATGAATATACTTGGTCTTAAGAAGTGTATATTCACACGAGGATGAAAGGAACTACTAATCACTTATATAGTAACTCGTGAGTCCTTTGTCACCCGAAGGTTGATGTTAGCTTTTAGCTTTTGGATGAGCGTTTTAATGTATGTTGTTAAAAGGCTTGAATATGATGTTTCAGAAATGACATTTAACAATTGCGATCGCAAGTTAAAATTACTTGAATATTTCGGATGAAATATTTAAGTTGTAAAACCTACTCCGAGTTCTACTAAGCTTGTATCTAACCTTCCCTTGACAAAATAGTGTATCACTTGTAAGAATGCGAAATGATGACCAAGAAATTAGGAAAATTTCGCGACTACTTTATCTTATAGATTTTAACACTAGTGTATGACTATATGATGTCTAAGAGTTCATAGTGATAGGCATACCTAATTCATTATGTGTCACAATGACATAGTGTGGTTGCAAAATTTACATGCAAATCATGTAAAATGCACATAAGGAATAAATGCAAACATCATGCAAAACATGACAATCATTTAGCATTTAAGAGCATGAAGACATTCAATCATATCTTATGAGAACATGTTATCATTTTGAAACACATATGTGGGATGCAAGTAATCTAGTTTCGCTAAGGAGGATCTTAATTACTACTTGTTCAAAATGAAAACCTAATGGGAGATAAAGTTCACTGATGTAAACTATCTTTATTCAAATGTAGGAGTGAAAAATTTTCAAGTTAGAGAATGAGTATGAGACTATCACTAGTGGTGCTCAATTCAGGCTAAACACGACCATTTTTACGGGTTATACCACGAACCCAACTTCTCTCCTGGAAGCAATTCAACCGTTAGGTCAAATTGAATTTCTAGTGCGATAGGTTCTCCAGTAGTCATTCTCATGTTAGAAAAATTCAAATTCCTATATTTGCCTATCGAAATATAGCTAAGATTATATGAGCTTATTTTGCTAATACATTGGCCTAGTATGACTTAACTAACCATATTTTGAAATTCGGTTAAGAAGATGACATGTCTTACACAATATCCTACCAAAGGCAAGCACAATGTTTCAATCTTATGTTTGAGATTTAGATGTTATTGAGTTTAGATGGTGCATTTCATGATCTCTTGGACGACATCTGTGTTTGTTGAGTTGTTAAATGTTATTTTAGCATGATTTGGTTTTATAGAGCCAAGAGATGACTTAATGTGATACAATGTAGAATCTGCTACATTGAGAGTGTTTCAAGAATGCTCCATTGCATATCTTGAGAAAAGAATCTAGTAAAGGTTACTTACCTCAATAGATTTTGTGAGTATTATATGATGTATGACTAAAATGAGACTATATTTTTTCTTTCAACAAATATGCTTTTCTAAAAGAAAGCTTATTACTCTTACGAATGCTTAGTAAAACAAGTATTTTAGTGTATAACCAATTTTACTTGGTTATGCAATGGCACATGTTGTATTGGGTTATTATTCAAATCTAATATCCTATATTTGTTAAATAAGATGCAATGTATTCTCTTGTAACATATCCATTCATGTTACAAATAAAATAAGATGCATATGATATAAATTATCCTTTGTCAATCTTTTGATAAGAGAAATACATGTGATTTTCTTGAAGATTGATGTCGTACATAATAGTTAATAACATATTATGTGTGACACTTTTACTTGACATGTGATTTTGAGTGTTGAGTCATTCATGAGCAAAGTTTACATATATTGTTTGTTTGCTCGTGTTTGATTTTTCGGAAATGTCGCATTTACTAATTGCATTGCAATGTAAATTACTTGTATATTTTGGATGAAACATCCAAGTTGTCAATCCTACTTAGTTTTGTATTTTATGCATCTTTTAAACATATTAGTTTAATGTTTGGAACACAACCATTGGACAAGAAGACTCAATATGGCATCTTCAACACAAGTGTGAGTTATGATCCGATGCATATTATTTTCGTCTTGAGAGGAAGTCATTATTTTCATAACAACCGAGTGTGATTGAGTATGTAGATTCAAGATAATATATTTCATTATATTTTGATGTTATCTTGAAGCTAGATAAATAATGACTCCAATTTCATGTCTATACTCGAAAACTTGTCAATTAGATTCGATGATGATATCAATCATTATTTGAATAACGAATTGATATGTACTCGAAATCTTTCCTGACCCTCACGATCACTCCTTTTAAAAAGAAAATAAAAATTTAAGGAATGTGTTCCATTTATTCTAATACTATTTGTATGCGTGAGGTTAATGACATATTAACTTACTACTTCGATATTGTCATTTATTTTTATTTGCGAAAAACTATTTATATTATTAAGTATAATATTCTTAGTTTTCGACATATCATGAGTATAAAAATAATTATCTTAACCATTTTTATACAATATACGTAAAATACTAAATGTTTAAAATATTTTGTGTGTGTGTTAGATCAATTCAAGTTTAATACATTTTCTTTTACTTAAATACTAGTGTATTAATATTATCTTTTAATCTTGTTTAGACAACCCATGGTCAAGCAAAACAAAAGGAGGTAATGTTTTAGAGATCATGTTACGTATTTAATGAAAGTGTTAAATATTTTGAGTTTACACTTAAACCTTTGAAAAAATAATTGTGTAAGACAATATCTTTCGGCGCACATGATCAACCAACTTAGTTTCCATTCCTAAGAAGGTTACTAAAACATCTTAAAACTTGCAAGATGTCGAAAATGCATACGCAAGAAAACTGGTCTATGCCTATATGCAATGGAAAATCAATTAAGCAACTTAGTGCAAGAAGTCCAGTCTAAGTCCTATTGACGCATAAACCGGAAAACTAATAATCAACACATAGTAACAAGGCATGCAAAACGCTTGTGATTATAGATATAATTAGCTCAACTAAAGATAACTATAAGCACTCAAAAATATTAACTAACAGTACTAGAACACAAAGAAAAACAAATAACCATTTAGCGTAACACACAAAAATACTTATTGTCATTTTCTGTATTAAGTATAAGAATGTATACCTAGCTTGACTTTATTTATTTTCTTTAAATGAATTTGTTTCCTCCCCATTTTAAAGATTTTTACCAAGTTACTTTGAAAATACATCAATGTTCAAAAGTTGAAACGCCCTTTTTCATTTTGGCCAAAATTTTTGCGCAAATGACATAATTAAAAGGATCTTTCGTTACAAATCAAAGACTCTAGTATATTTTCACTTAGAAACAATTCATAAATATAATTTTTTTAAATGAAAATAGACTCAATTACGTTTAAAACGATAGATGGCACAACTCCTATGGACTTACGGTTGATTTTATATGAATTTATGAAAATGACCCAATTCTGAAAACAGACAGACACGTGCACGGTACCTTTAAATACCCCACGGTACCGTTAAATATAACAGTACCGTCCTATATTTAGTTGTACCGTCCACTGTTCTTATAGTTCTGTCTCAGACTGAATTTTTGTTTCGACGTAAATAAGAGATGTAAAACTTCGTAAACTAGATACCGAAAATGTAGAATATGTTAAGTAACATTTCCATGTTTAGGACTAAGAAAAACATTTGCAAACATATATTTACTCTAAAACAAAGAGTTGCCCCAAACGATCCTTTCAAAACCGCATCACTTTACGACTCGTTCAAAAGACATGACCGGACACTTACAAACTATTTTCTTTTATTTGTTTAAGAAAACTTTGAAGCTAGTATGACAAAGTATACTTAACAACAAAACTTGTAAGTATTAAACACGTAAATACTTTTCATATTATATTCCTCTTCATGGGTAATTTGATACATGGATCGTACTTAATTTTGAAAACCATTTATTTTAAAATTTTGAGCAACCTGGCTCTGATACCAATTGTGGAAACCGTGAGGGGGGGGGGGGGAGGGGTTGTAACACCCCCAAAATCTGATTTAGCGAAAGCATACATGTTTGGGTGTTACTAAATTGGTATCACAACACCAAGTAAAAAGAATGGTTTTACCTCAACCATTTAAAATAGATTCCATATTCAAAAGTGATTTGTTTACAACCTTTCAAAAATGGTGCGGAAATATAAGCCCATAAAAGATTTCAAGTGGTCCCGAATATATCAGAGTCTTCTATGACCATGTCATGCCAAGCCAAAAGCCTCCAATAGCGAGTGTTGAAATAAATAATGCATAAAAACATTATCAATATTTATTCATATCTCTATGTTTTGATGATCACAAAATGTAAACTCATTAAAACATAAACTTATAAAATAAACAAGTACTTAGTTGTAAATATTCACTTCTACAATCACTTAAGGTAGGAATAAACTAATGTTTAATGCATTATATAATCAAAGGAACATTTTCTTAAACACTAGATTTTTTATAAAATGTAAAAAACATTTTATATCTTTTAGAAAAACATTTTTGGTAATAAATAAAAAGGTTTAATTCATTATAAATTTTTGAATTCAAATTTTTAACCAAAATCAGTAAAAATGTTCCAGAAAAACCTTCCCCACAAAAAGACAAAACTGGGCAACAGCTAGGGAGGGCGGCCCCCTTAATTATGCTAGGTGGCCCCCTTAAAATTAAGGGGACCGCCCCCTATTTAAGGGCGCCGGCCACGCTCCTGTAGCTCCCAGCTGTCCAGTTTTTCTGCCTATAAATACCAGCCTTCCCCTGGATTTTTACTCACCTTTTGCACACTAAAACTTTCTGTTGTAGATCTTATTTCATATCTTCAAAAACCATTTGATCATATAATCTTAAGCTTTGGTTTTCAAGTGATCCAAGCTTCCTTCATTCAAGTGCAATAGAAGAATACTCCTTCAACAACTAGAGAAGAAGTATTGCAACTTAGATACCTAAGTTGTTTGTGTCATCATACATTTGTATATAAGTTGTGTATTGTTGTTAGATAGTTGTGTGAATAATTGTTTGGGATAGGTTAGAGTGTTAATAGTGAAGTTGTGAAGTTAAGGTGTGTTAGAAGTAAAGGTGTGAAGAAGTAGAATTGTACATAGGTTGTGTTAGGTTGTGAAGAAGGTGTGAAGTCATAGTAAATAAGTTGTGAAGAAGTCGTGAACAAAGTCGTGAAGAAGTCGTGGAGAAGTCGTGAAGAAGTCGTGAAGAAGAAGGTGTGATTAAGTCGTGTATAAGTTGTGAGATTGGTTCTAGCTACGATTAGAACTCGACATTTAGCTTTGTGTCGTTAAGCCGGTGTAAAGCTAAAGTTGTGTAAGGTTTTCTCCGCCATAAGGGAGCTTGTTGACATAGTGAAGAAAACTCTCGAGTTAGGTGCTCGGGGAGTGGAGTAAGGCAAGGAAGGTGTCCTTGTAGCCGAACCACTATAAATCTCTTGTCTCTCGGTTAGATCTTTCCATCTCTATCCTTCAGTTCATTTTATTACCTTACTTGCATTGCTTATATATATATATATATATATATATATATATTATATATATATATATATATATATATATATATATATATATATATATATATATATATATATATATATATAATATATATATATATTTGTTCATATTGTTCAAGAGTTGAGATCATATAAATTCGAATCTAAGTTTTAAAAGTGAACAAAGTTTTTTACAATAAAAATTTAAAAGGACATAAAACTATTCAACCCCCCCTTCTAGTTTTCCACAATTGGTATCAAGAGTCACGTCAAACAAGATTTTTAAAATAAACTGTATTTTATAACTTGAAACGATCTATGGAATCTTTAAAATATTTAGAAGGGCAATCTATGCAAAGACCACCACTATTTGAAAGTGATGGTTTTCTTTATTGGAAAAATAGATTCGAAACTTATGTGAAATCAAAGGATCTTGATTTTGGCATGTTATTACCTATGGTGATTTTCCTCCTATTCAAAATAATCCTTTAACTAAAATAGATGAAATTGTACCTTTTGAAAAACAAAATGATGATTTGAAAAAGAAGCTAGCAAAAAATAATGAGGCTAAAATGGTAATTTATAATGCGTTACCACGCAAAGAATATGAAAGAATTTTTATGTGTCAAACCACAAAAGAAATTTGGGATTCTTTACTAATCACTCACCAAGGTAATAGTCAAGTCAAAGATAACAAAATAGATCTTCTTGTTCAACAATATGAACAATTTACAATTCCTGAAGAGGAATCTATTGATAATGCATTTTGCTAAATTTAACACAATCATCACAAGTTTAAAAGCACTTGATGAGACTTTTTCTAGCAAAAAATGTGTAAAGAAATTTCTTAGGGCATTGCATCCAAAATGGCGCGCGAAGGTCACGGCTATTGAAGAATCAAAGAACTTGATGACGCTATCGCTTGATGAACTTATTTGCAACTTGAAGGTCCATGAAGAAATTATAAAGAGAGACTTTGAAACGGTCAAGAGTAAGAAAGATCAAATAAAAACTCTTGCGCTAAAAGTCAAAAAGGAGGTTAGTGATGATGACGATTCAAGTGACGATAGTGAAGACGAAGAATATGCAATGGCCGTGAGAGAATTCAAGAAATTCTTCAAGAGACTAGGAAGATTCACGAGACAACCGCGAGATGAAAGAAGATCGCTTCAAAGAAATAGAAATGATAACTACGGGAAAAGAAAGTGCTTTAGATGTGGAAGCCAAAACCATCTCATTGGCGAATGTCCAAAGCCACCGGGTTATGATTACGAAAGCGCATTTGTTAGTGGAACATGGAGTGATAGCGACAAAGATGAAGCGGACAAAGCAAAAGACGAAAAGTGCCTTGTAGCTCAAGCCACCGATGAAATATGTCTAGGGATAAATTTGGAGCCCGACGAATGGATTAAGGATAGTGGATGCTCGAAGCACATGACGGGGAACCGGAAGCTATTCTCTTCCTACAAGGCATACAACGGAGGTAATGTTATTTTCGGTAGTGATTTTTGTGGAAAAATCATTGGCAAAGGTACGATCTCTCAAGACTCCCTAACTATTGAAAATGTTGAGCATGTAGATAATTTAACATATAACTTGCTTAGTATAGAACTAAATATGTGATAATAAGTGTAGGGTTACTTTTACAAGTAAAGATAGCGAAATAGTTAAGGACGGAAAGGTCAAAGGTAGAGGAATTAGGAAAGGTGGCGTATATGTTATGAAACTAGGAAATAAACCGGAAGATAAAATATGTCTAGCAACCTTAGATGAAAACTCTACATTGTGGCATAGAAGATTAGGTCACGCAAATATGCAACAAATACAATCCCTAGCCTCTAAAGAATTAGTTAGAAACTTGCCTAACCTAAGATATGACCAACACTTTTGCGATGCATGTAAAATAGGAAAACAAGCACATGCTAGTCACAAAGCTAAGAATATAGTCTCCACTACTAGATGCCTAGAATTATTACACATGGACCTTTTTGGTCCATCCGCTGTGCGGAGTTACGGAGGTAATCGTTATACCTTAGTAATTGTAGATGACTATTCACGATACACGTGGACTAGATTTTTAAGTGATAAAACCGAAGCCTTTAATAAGTTTGAAATATTTAGTAAAATGATTCAAAATAAATTAGGATGTTCTATAGTATCAATTAGAACGGACCATGGTCGGGAATTTGATAACGAAGTGCAATTCGGAAAATATTGTGATTTAAATGGGATATCTCACAATTTCTCCGCTCCTCGTACTCCACAATCAAATGGGGTAGTAGAAAGAAAGAATCGAACATTACAAGAAATGAGTAGAACAATGCTAAATGAACAATCTATCCCACAAAAATTTTGGTGCCATGCCGTAGATACATCAACATATATAATAAATAGAGTCTCAATTAGGCGAATTTTAGGAAAAACCCCATATGAGTTATTAAGAGGTAGAAAACCTAATCTAAATTACTTTAGGGTATTCGGGAGCAAATGTTTTGTTCTCAATACAAAAGATTACCTTACTAAGTTTGATCCTAAGTCATACGAAGGAATCTTTCTAGGGTATTCACAAAATAGTAAAGCATACATAATACTTAATAAACACACTATGAAAGTAGAAGAGTCCTTAAATGTAACTTTTGATGAAACTCCACCACCACCTAAGACATTGCCCCTAGAAGATGATGACCTAGTTGAAGAAGAAGCTATTGAGGTTAGTAAAATTAAACCCTTAGGCGATGATAATGTTGATATAACATTAGGAGATAACGAAATTGTAATATGTTAAGGAATCTAAATCACACCCTTTAGATAATATAATAGGAAACCTAAATCAAAGAACCCTTATATCACAAGCTCAAGATAAAAATAACTTCTTTTGTTTCCTATCAACTATAGAACCTAAAAATATAAATGAGGCATTAAAAGATGAAAGTTGGGTTATGGCTATGCAAGAAGAACTAAATCAATTTAAGACTAATGACGTTTGGGAACTAGTCCCAAATCCCATGAACATGACCATCATAGGAACTAAATGGGTTTATAGAAATAAGTTAGATGAAAATGGAATAGTTACTAGGAACAAAGCTAGGTTAGTTGCCCAAGGTTATAATCAACAAGAAGGAATTGATTATGACGAAACTTATGCCCCCGTAGCTAGATTAAAATCTATAAGGATACTTCTTGCCTATGCATGCGCCCTAGACTTTAAGTTATTTCAAATGGACGTGAAAAGTGCATTCCTTAACGGTTTTATCAATGAGGAGGTATACGTGGCACAACCTCCAGGATTCATTGACTTCTCAAAACCTGATTATGTTTATAAACTCAAGAAAGCTTTATATGGACTCAAACAAGCTCCCAAGGCTTGGTATGATCGATTAAAAGCATTTCTTATTAAACACGATTATTCCATGGGAATGGTAGATAACACTCGTTTCACGAAAAAGAAAAGCCCAAATCTCATCATTGTCCAAATATATGTCGACAACATTATATTCGGATCAACTTGTCAGGATATGTGTGATGAATTCGCCAAAATCATGCATGATGAGTTTGAGATGAGTATGATGGGTGAACTTAATTTCTTCCTAGGATTACAAATAAAATAATTAGAAGATGGAATATTTTTTAATCAATCTAAGTACATTAAGGAAATGCTTAAGAAATTTGGATTAGAAGACGCTAAGCCCATGAAAACACCGATGTCTACGGAAGTAAAACTCACAAGAGATGAAGAGGGTGAGTCCGTAGAAAACACTAAGTATAGAGGAATGATAGGTAGTTTACTATACTTAACGGCAAGTAGACCGGATATCATGTTTAGTGTCTGCCTTTGTGCTCGCTTTCAAGAGGATCCCAAAACCTCTCACCTAGAAGCGGTTAAGCGTATCTTCCGATACATTAAAGGCACTATACACTTAGGATTATGGTATCCTAAGGGATCCGGCATAGAAACCATCGTCTATGCGGATTCGGATCATGCGGGAGACTACGTGGATAGAAAAAGCACTAGCGGAATTTGCACATTCATGGGATGTTGCCTAACATCTTGGTTCTCGAAGAAGCAAACTACTCTTGCTATCTCTACCACAGAAGCCGAATATGTAAGCGCTGGAAAGGCATGTCAACAAGCACTATGGATGAAACAAGCTCTCGTAGATTATGGCATTAGGTTAGATAATGTCCCAATTATGTGTGACAACAAAGGTGCTATAGATTTAAGTAAGAATCCCGTTCAACACTCTAGGACTAAACATATAGAAATACGCCACCACTTCCTCCGCGATAACGTTCAAAAAGGAAACATATCTATAGAAAAGGTTGCATCGGAAGATAACTTAGCAGACATATTCACTAAGCCCCTTAAGCGTGAACTTTTTAACCACTTACGTTTAGGTCTAGGAATGATGGAACAAATTGACTGAATTTTCTGCATTTTTGGTACAATTTTTTTTTTCCAGATGGGCGGACCCCTTAATGTTATAAAGGCGGTCCCCCTAATTATTAAGGGGACCGGCCATCTGTCTGTAAAATTAAATTTATTTTTCTCCTCTCATCTGAGTCTAGGAATCTTTTTTGCACAAAACAAAAGATTGGGAAATATTTTTCTTGCATAAACATATTTATAAACAAAACCCAATCTATTTTTTACAAATCATTCTCACATCTAGGAAAACTCATGAAAACCATTTCCCTTACATTGTTGAATAATGCTAAAAACATTTTTTTTTGCATAAGATCTCACATGAATTGTCAAAGTATATAATCTAATATATATCTTTGATATTCATATATTGAGCAAAATCAAATCAAGGAGACCTTGGATTGTTTCTTAGGAAATTTTTGCATTTAGGAGTCGAAACAATCACATCTCCACATTTGTTGCATATAGGCACACACTAGAACAAGCTTATTAATCACATCCTCACAATTGTTCCATCACCTATTCCTCATTAGTTTCTAGTGCCTTTGCTCCATTACCCTTGCCTTAGATGATTAATTGCCTTAATTCTCTAAATTGCTAGACATAACTTATTGCTTGCTTATTTGTTTAACATATATGTCATGCATGCTTAATATGTTTCTCTATTGCCTCAAAGAGTGGGACTTGCCTAAAACCAGAAGCTCAAAACATAGCCATCCTCACCTATTTCTGAAGAAAAACCCATTTCTGGAACCCAGAAAGGTACCAGATGGGCGACCCCCTTAATTCATAAGGCGGCCCCCTTAATTATTAAGGGGACCGCCCATAATTAAGGGGACCGGCCATCTGCTGGTCGGGTTCACAGAATCTTTCCCATTTGATCCTATACTTCCCCAAAATTCACAAACACATTCTGTCCTAATCACCTAACAAGCCTATCCATTCCTAAACAACACAAATCCTCCACTATAAATAACCTCATATCTCACCACATTCAATCATCGCATCATGTCTTCTCCTATCAACCTAAAACCAAAAACCTCAAAGCTAGCAAGGATGACCTTAAAACCCGGGTGGAAAAGAAAACCTCACCCTCACCACAAGCCCATCACAAATGGTGCGACTAGACAACCAACACCTCCATCATCATTCATCCCCAACTACTCTCCAAGATCACAACCTCATTCCATTGAACCATTTCACAAACCCTATCATTTTGGCCAAACATCCACATTCATTCCAAACTACTCCCCTAAACATCAAACCAACTTCAATGGAATCCTTGAAAACCCTCATCACCTTGGTCAAACATCAAACCTTTCCTCAAATCATACACCCCAATACCATCCATTTCCACCAAATAACCAAATCCCCATTCATGAAAGGCAAAAGCTTCATGAAGAGATTAACCAAATCCATGATCTTAGTGATCTCCTTGCTATGCACCTCACACAACGCAACAAGGGACAACCTCTATCCTCACCTTACTCAAATTTCCTACCCCACTCTCTTAACTTGGATCAAGTTACAAACCACACCCACTATTGCCCTTGTTACATCTTCCTTCAAAAACAAATTCTCCACTTAAGTGAAGATATTTCTTGGATCGAATATCTACTCACTCGTCCTCATCCCATTCCTCCCCTACAACGATATAACATCACTGGATCCGCTCCATTTCCCTCACCATCACATAACTAAAACCCATCCACATGCTTTCTGCCTCAAAATAAAATTCCTCACCCTTTTGTGTCGCAAGCAAGTCCAATCGCTCTCTTTGGCAATATGAGGACCATTAGTGTTTCTAGTTATGTTGTAATGTTTTAAGTATTTTATGTAATGTAATGATGATTCATATGTTATATATGATCATCTTGAATGAATAAATTAGTTGGTTGTTCTAAATATTTTTGCTATGCATATATATGTATCTTGTGTCTCCTAACTTGTTTTTGCAGCCAAGATTTCCATAGCTCGTCTCCTTGGTGCCCTCGAACGAGGGGGAGTAAACATCAAGGGGGAGTTTTCTTCCCGATAAATTTCACGTCTAAATTTGTCGGTTTAACCTTTTTGATTCTACAAAAAGGGGGAGAAGTGAATATAAACTCACCAAATACTTGTCCAAAAATAAACTTTTGGATTTAATGAGTTTAGGTTTTGTAATCATCAAAAAGGGGGAGATTGTTGACATAAATAATGCTTAAAAACATTATCAATATTTATTCATATCTCTATGTTTTGATGATCACAAAATGTAAACTCATTAAAACATAAACTTATAAAATAAACAAGTACTTAGTTGTAAATATTCACTTCTACAATCACTTAAGGTATGAATGAACTAATGCTTAATGCATTATATGATCAAAGGAACATTTTCTTAAACACTAGATTTTTTATAAAATGTCAAAACATTTTATATCTTTTAGAAAAACATTTTTGGTAATAAATAAAAAGGTTTAATTCATTATAAATTTTTGAATTCAAATTTTTAACCAAAATCAGTAAAAATGTTCCAGAAAAACCTTCCCCACAAAAAGACAAAACTGGGCAACGGCTAGGGAGGGCGGCCCCCTTAATTATGCTAGGCGGCCCCCTTAAAATTAAGGGGACCGCCCCTTATTTAAGGGGGCCGGCCACGCTCCAGTAGCTCCCAGCTGTCCAGTTTTTCTGCCTATAAATACCGGCCTTCCCCTGGATTTTTACTCACCTTTTGCACACTAAAACTTCATGTTGTAGATCTCATTTCATATCTTCAAAAACCCTTTGATCAAATAATCTTAAGCTTTGGTTTCCAAGTGATCCAAGCTTCCTTCATTCAAGTGCAAGAGAAGAATACTCCTTCAACAACTAGAGAAGAAGTATTGCAACTTAGATACCTAAGTTGTTTGTGTCATCATACATTTGTATATAAGTTGTGTATTGTTGTTAGATAGTTGTGTGAATAATTGTTTGGGATAGGTTAGAGTGTTAATAGTGAAGTTGTGAAGGTAAGGTGTGTTAGAAGTAAAGGTGTGAAGAAGTAGAATTGTACATAGGTTGTGTTAGGTTGTGAAGAAGGTGTGAAGTCATAGTAAATAAGTTGTGAAGAAGTTGTGAACAAGTCGTGAAGAAGTCGTGGAGAAGTTGTGAAGAAGTCGTGAAGAAGAAGGTGTGATTAAGTCGTGTATAAGTTGTGAGATTGGTTCTAGCTACGATTAGAACTCGACATTTAGCTTTGTGTCGTTAAGCCGGTGTAAGCTAAAGTTGTGTAAGGTTTTCTCCGCCATAAGGGAGCTTGTTGACATAGTGAAGAAAACTCTCGAGTTAGGTGCTCAGGGAGTGGAGTAGGGCAAGGAAGGTGTCCTTGTAGCCAAACCAGTATAAATCTCTTGTCTCTCGGTTAGATCTTTCTATCTCTATCCTTCAGTTCATTTTATTACCTTACTTGCATTTCTTATTTTTATATATATATATATATATATATATATATATATATATATATATATATATATATATATATATATATATATATATATATATATATATATATATATTGTTCATATTGTTCAAGAGTTGAGATCATATAAATTCGAATCTAAGTTTTAAAAAGTAAACAAAGTTTTTTACAATAAAAATTTAAAAGGACATAAAACTATTCAACCCCCCCTTCTAGTTTTCTACAGCGAGTTATCGCTTTATACCTGAAAATACATGCTAAAAAGTGTCAACACGAGGTTGGTGAGTTCATAGGTTTTAGTATTCGTAAATGTGGAACATCAGTTTATATTGTTTAGTTAATCGGTACACTCGTAATGACCATTACACTTGGTAGTATGTCCGTTACACTCGGAAATGTGACCATTACACCTGGTCATGTGACCGTTACGCCTGGTTCTGTTATATGTGTTTGCCCGGTACCCCTGGTTGATGTGTGTGTCATGTATACATGTAATGCATTCGAGTGAACATTCTAGTATTTTAGCCAAACAGTCAAATATTGAGTAAACAAGTCAGTACACCTGGTCAATGTGTGTGTTATGCATACTTATAGTGCATTCGAGTAGACAATCAAGTAATTCAGCCAAACAGTCAATTATTGAGTAAACAGTTTGCATTTCCAAATAAACAGTCATTGAGTTTAATTAAAAACGAGCATGTATTATCCCCCAGAAACATTTTATAAACCAGTAAAAGTAGGGGCCATGAACTCACCTTAGCTTGCAGCAACGCAAAATATCACAGTGGTCACAACTGGCATCAAGGGCAAAACACAATGGTATCGAGATTATAGGCACAACCTATTATATATATATAGTTATCTCACAATACGTCTCGTAAAGTAAAAGAGTTTTAAAAGACAAGCATCTTAGTTTTCGTGGATTACTCGAATCAAAGTTTGTAAAAAGTTTAGTGTTAATGTTTCGTGTGGTGGTAAGACAGTGTAGACTCAAGAATACTCACGCCAATTAGGAATCGAAAGTAGACATAGTCGAGAAAATACGGACGAGAACTTGAGTCGAGAAAAGAATGACAACCAAAGTCAAGGAAAACAGTGACAAAGGAAAATGTCAACAAAATAAGTCAATTAATGCGTTTTCGGTGTTTTCCCAATGATCCCAAATAGTCCGGAAATAATTAATAAGGTTTTGGAAAGGTAATTTAAGTTTTAAAAGAAACTTAAATTAGTATATCACATGGTAAATGTTTTCATGTTAATAAAACTACGAGTTTCGATTGTTGTCGGGTTTTATAAGATGAAAAAGGTTTTCGACATCAAGGCATGAGTCTAGAAAGTTTTATAAAATTTTCCATAAATTAGTGGGCCTGCTAGCCCATTACTACCAAACAGACCCTTTTACTTTAACTGGTGGGCTTAAGCCCAACTCATTTATAAAGTACCCCATATTTATTGGTTGTTGACCACCATTTTGAGACAAACAATTAAAATGCGAGTGGTGAAATATATTCCTTGTGCATTTCAGTTGGCTTGTTCCAAAAAGGATTTTACCATATATCTATTGATTTAAAGTGAAAAGGGCTACAACTTCAAAAAATGAAATCCTATGCATACCCGATAACAGACTATTGTTTTGTTCCTGGAAGTATATTTAGACCATTAAATGTTTGTCTTGTAACAATGGAAGGTTTAGCTCATTCCAAAACGGTACTAAAGATGGACCAATTTTTATATTGCAAATCTCAACTAAACCTCGTGTGATATACTCTAGCTGTAACCTTGCGATTTAAGGTGAGATTTTGACAAATTTTAGTTTTCTCATAAACATGTATCTAACATTTGTATACACGACAACAAGCGCATCTAAGGAGTAAAAAGAGGCTTCAAAACCACATGCTTGACAGTTAACACACATAGATAGATGACACCATGAGGCCGATCTTTTACCACATGTACTCGATATTTCATATTTAATCCATAATGTTATATTCTTATTACTAGTTAGCCTACATTACATGGAAGCATGGGGAAGATTTCCGGAGATACTAAAATACTCAGTAATCTACCATGTTGAACTAGGACATGAGCGAGGTGCAACCTAAACGGGTTTTATACCAGTCCGAATACCAACAAAATCAACACACTAATTTTACTCAACTTATGACCAAAAATGCAAATTGACACCTAAACCTTAGCCGGCGTTAACTTGACCCGTGACCAACCATAATTCAAACAAACCCCCTCCTTGTGGTTTGCATTGCCGAGAACCAAACAAACACCTTGTACAAATTTAACACTCAACCGAGACCAAACCAAGGTGCAAAAATAACAACAAGAATCACAGATAGCTGTTCAAAACACATCCATATGCCAAATTACTAACAGGCAGTACTAATGGCCAGGAAATAGTTAAAACACATTAGATTACAAGGAACGTTTTTCGAATTTAACTTTATCCACGATTATTAGCTCGTATTATATATATATATTTATATATAGTTATATTATATATAATATATATATATATATATATAATATAATATATATATATATATATATGGATCGTCATTGAGAAGGTTTTTATTTTGAGAAGATTGAGAAACGTTTCAAAACGATGATTTTTACCTTAATTGATTCATGTTAATTTCAAGCGTAAAACTTCATGTTTTAAATTGTCAATTTTTAAAATTTCAATAATGTTGTAAAAACAAACAAGTTTGAAATCAATGTTAAAATCTCTCGATTTTTAAATTAATTATATTATATATATAATATTTAATATAATATTTAGAATCTGGATCGATTGAGAAGGTTTTATTTGAGAAGATGAGAAGGTTTTCAAAAACGATAGATTTTACCTTTGATTATGTTTTTCAAGCGTAAAACTCATTTTAATGTGATTAAAATTCAAAATGTGTAAAAAAAATTTGAATCAATGTTAAAAATCTCTCGATTTTGCGATATATGTAGAATACTGAATCATCTGTACAAATTTAATGAATCATCATCATAACTCGATTTTAACAATGATTTGTGAATCAATTGTAATTTATAGATTCGATTCACCATAAAATGATGTTTACTTGTGAATCAAATCAAAAACATGAATCAGTTTGTTCAAACGAAGATTTCTCAATCTTCTCAAAATAAAAACCTTCTCAATGGAACCGGATTCTATATATATATATATATATATATATATATATATATATATATATATATATATATATATATATATATATATATATATAACCGGTTAAAACAAGAAATGTATAACGTGGGTTTCGCGATTTACCATAACGGGAAGCAAAAAGGGATGAGGCGATGACGATGGTGGAGGTAGCCATAGCCGTGGTGGCTGTGGTGGCACCCTCAAACCAAACAGGCTCAAACACAATTCGAACTCAAACAAGGCCTAGCTTTGACCTCCTTTTCTCGATCTACATGGGTACGCCATGGATTTGACTCGCCGAAAGTTGGCCGGAAAAACAGAGCGGCTGCTGAAACCCTAAAGAGATGTGGATGAGATATGAGATTTGAGTGTGTCTCTCCCCTATTGCTTCGATCAGATATAAAGCAAAGAAAAGGGAAATCTTTGACCAATATTTCTTGGTGTGATTCCCGTGAAGAGTCACATTTGAGAAAGGTCACTATCGAGTTCCCCCTCCTTCCAACATCCTCTCGTGTGGTGATAGTCAAAAGAAAAAGTTGATATTGATGGATCAATGCTGCTTGGTGAGATCGAGGGAAGTACAGAAAAAGAGAACAAAAGAAAGAGGAAGAAGATAAGAAAAGAAAGGTAGGGAGGCAGTTGCTATATTAAATAGGCGAATAAGTTAAACTTATTGATTCCCCGTGTATTCGGTGTCCCGTTGAGCCAACGTGTAAATGTGGTACCTTGATTTGGCAAAAATGCGGGAAATACATTTCTGAGAACGTTTTTATAAAACTGGTATAAAAACAACGTTATCGATTCCGGAAATTAATTGTCGGTCTTAACCCATAAATACTGTGGTGTCGGTACGCGTGTGGTGTCGTGTTTTTTTTTCAGAAAAGCGAGATAACTTCTCGGTCTTGTAAATAAATTGCCAATAAGCGTCGGGAAGTGATAACTTCACTTTTCTTGATAAAAATTAAATAGTTTGGAGGGTTTCTGTATGCTATGGTGTGTGGAATAACCTTCCAAAATAATCATGTATGTTCAAAATGCTCAGATGAATTGCCAAATAATAATAAATTATTTTTTTCATTAAAATAATGTTTGAAAAATTACGGGTGGTTACAGGGGTGAATACGTTTTCATTTAAAAACTTAAAAACTTTTGTATCAAACACCCGATCAAGTGTGACATAATATGAAAAGTGTCAACACTAGTCTTACAAGAACTAGAGATAATATAAAGCAACAAATAAGACATGTCAAATTAACACAAACTTAGACATATTAGTAATAACATGCCATGACACAAACACAACTAACATGATAAAAGCAACAAACTACACAAATATAAATGAAAATGCAAAGTATAAATGTAAAGCGGTAAATGTAAGAATAAACGTAAAGAGATAAGTAAAGAAAGCGCAAACCACGCGAAAATTTATAGTGGTTCGGTCACGAAGCTCCTCTTCACCCTACTCCACTCCCCGAGTACCCAACTCGAGAGTTACTCCAGTAATCAACAAGCTCCCTTCTCGGTGGAGAAAACCATACAACACTGCTTACAATATTTTCCGACACTAAGCTAGATGTCGAGTTCTTCTTTGGGTACAACCAAACCCGTTATGTTTTATGGCCCAACATAAAAAACCTTGTGTTTTAAGGCCTAAACACATAAACCGTGTCACATTATTTTCTGACACTAAGCTAGATGTCGTGTTAGAAATATAAATATTCATATGAAGACTCGGTCACCCCGAGTACTCATTAGCATTAACTAGCTCGTAAGATTATTAGTAATAGTTTAGTTATTATAGTATTCGTGGAGTGGGTCGGGTCTTTACCAACTGTCAGCTCACTCCACAGCCCAAGTGGGGCGCCTCATGTATGCCTATATAAAGCCCTTCCCACACAAGGGAAGGGTTGGACCTTCTCATAGTTTAAATCTAATATTATCTCTTTTCTCTCAAGGTTCCCAACTTCTCATCTTTTCTCTCTCTCTTATTCGGCCTCAAATCACAAACAACACACGAGTTATAATTTCTAGTTAGTTACAATTGGTATCAGAGCCAGGTGAAAGGGAATCTAAAGGCTCAGGTGAAAGGGAAAATGCCAGTCATCACCTGTGATAATGTTGTTCCAAAGGTTTCTGCTTGTAGTAAGTATGCAATTGATGATGTGCCTATTCCGCTTCCCCTTAGGAACAATAGGTCTGCTCATCAAGTATATCTCACTCACCTTAAGGATAGCCTTGATACCCATCGTGAGAACATAGAAGAGGATAGGATAGATAAACCACTTGATAGTGCAGTTGTAGATGCCTGCTTCCTCACTAAACGATCTCAGGAACTCTTAGAATACGTCATTGGCACATGTCCTAAGATTGATAACAAGCGAGATAGGTTTATTGCATCATCCTCAATGACTAAGAACAAGCATGTAACCTTTGTGGCACCCTTGGATACTTCAGATCCCAACACATCAAAACATGTTCAGCAACTGGAAGTGAAAAAGACTAAGATTCCCATCAGTCCTTCTATAGGAGTTAACAGAGACACTAAAGCTAGCAAGTCAAAACCTAGGAGAAATATAAAGAATTATAGGACTTCACCAGCTAAAAGTGTTCCTAAGAAGAAAGTAGAAGACCACATGAGGAACAATAAGTCAGATTTGAACAAACAGAATCATAATTCAAATCCTAATTCACTTTGCAAAACATGTAATGATTGTTTAATTTCAGGTAATCATGATAAATGTGTTGAGAAATTTTTGAAGTTGTCCAATAAACCCCCAGTTAAGAAAGTTTGGAGAGCAAGACAAATTAAGCAATCTTGGAAACCTACAGGGAAAATATTTACCAATGTGGGCTTTCAGTGGAAGCCCACGGGCTGAATATTCACACTAGGCGAACATTTCCCTTTAACGAGGATTACCATGCCTAGAGTTGTGCCTGTTAAGGAATGGAAGCCAACTAGTAGAGTTATCCCTTTAGATACACAATGCCCTTTAACTAGGTCCGTTGCATCTACTAGTGTTGCCCCTATTGTTAAAACTAAGGCACCTATGGTTTCAGCAGCTCCAAAGATTGTTTGCACTTACCAACTGGAACCCAACTTAAATTGGGGATCCGGCACTCCAAACTCTCTTCTTTCATCTGTTTTCAAATGCAGGTCGTACAGACCGTTCTTTGACATTTAGACTCAGGCTGCTCACAACATATGAGGGGAAACGACAATGACGTCTGTTCACATCAGTTCAAGTCTCTTTCTTCAATGACAATGACATTTGAACACTGCAGTTCAAGCCTCGGGCCTCAATGTCAACATAATGGCGTCTGCTGAAAATACTTCAGGCCCCGTTCCTTAAAGAAAAGAAAGGCGTACGCTTGAGTGCGCTTTATTTTCGGGAGAAGAAAAATCTTCTTGTTTCTGACTATTCTCATCAACAAGCTTCATACTTGTTCCATGCTCGTTCAGTCATCAAGTGGATCTACTTTCATTAGATTGTATTTTTATTCACTCGATCAAAAATGGCAACCTCAAATGCAATTTTTGAGGGGGAGAAGTGTGAACAGTGGATCAACCTCATATGCACTTGTTCAATCAAAAATGGCAACCTCATATGCAATTTTTAAGGGGGAGAAGTGTGAACAGTGGATCGATGTACATTTGATTGTATGTTCACTCACTTATTGGGCATGTGACTCTAATTGTGACTACGGAGTTGATCAGGTATCACTTATTTGAGATTGAAGTTGACTTTCACAAAGGCGTGATCTTATTTTATCTTGAAGTCGGGGTTGGTTGGATGCATGACTTTCAATGATAACTTGCTCGTGCTTAAGATTTAAGTTGAAGACTTAGTTTATCTAGTTACCAGCAGTCGGGGTAACTATCACTTTAAGGAGTTATGTTGTAGTACTTAGTGTCACACGCCGATGACGTTGTAGATAATAGCAAGAGGTGTTAATGTCTCATATTTTGGTTGGGTATTAAGTACTTAGAGATTTGCTTGGAGCATAAATTCTATACACCGTTCTTCCAACATTAGTGCAAGCTTAAGTCACGAGAACGGGGAATTCTACTTCAGTTTCAAGTTTGGTATATCGGGTTTGCTCCATCAGTTATCACTTCAAATAGCCTACTTAAGGGTTGGTAAAGATAGTCAGAGAGAGTTTCGGTAGTGGTTGATTCTCACTTGATACATTTGAGCCAATTTTGTTCTTCTCACAAGATTTCAAGTATGTGTGCGTAAAATGTGTTGCTGATTCTGAGGTATCAAAACCAGCAAGGGGGAAGGAGACATACATCTGAACGTACAACGAGTACACGTGATGAACTTTATTCTTCTTCTTAGTTGAAGTTATTCCAGGAAGTTAAATGTCATCAACGCAGAGAAAATCAGTGTTTTAACTCGTGGCTTTTGGTGTAACATTCCAACTACGTGGGGGAAGAGATGTAAGAAACAGTTTCTGATGATAAAAGAGGTACACAATTGTATGATGATTCCTCTAGTTAGTCTGTATCCTACTGAATGAAATGTGTTCATCCGTGACTTACTTGATTCTTACGGTACTGTCTTAGTGTTTTCATTTCGGCTACATACGGGATAAATTGCTTACACTTGGGACTTAGTTGACCTTGGTGTAACAATTCTCATCTGCAATTTCCTAAAGGGAGAAAAGTGCATTTCTGAGTCTTAATTGATTTTGATGTTACGTTTTCGACTTCATTAATGGGATTGAGTGTGTACTTCGGGTTTTTGAGCTTCATACAATGAGACTGATTGCATCACTTCAACTACTTGGGGGAAGTGGCCTCTTGATACTTTTGGTATGCATTACTTCAGCCTTCAGTGGGAAGAAATATGAGAAGAATTACTCAAGCGTGAGATGATACGTTGCTGATCTATTTGATGATCCCCCGAACGGATAACCACGATGATTATTCTTAAAAGGAGCAGCAATATTTGATGTGGTTTGCTACGGATTCCGCTGTGAACTTATCTAATGTAAGCTTGAAAGAGAGCTTTGAAACTGCTCAAAAAGAAGATTGTCGGTTTGGGGGGAAGCTATCAAAGCTTCACATTGAGAAGGCTCAAGTTCAGACGATTATTCAGGAGCCTCGAAAGCTTTGGTGGTGAAAGTTTAAGAGATGTTGACTACAGACTTCTACAACGTACAAAACGATATCCTTATTTCGGTATTCATGTCAACATCTTCTTAAATTGAATAATATATTTTGTACATATCTTAAACCAAAATGTAAATAGAAAAATATAAAACCAAAATGTAAATAGAAAATTATAAAACCAAAAAAAAAAAAAAAAAAAAAAAAAAAACCAAAAAAACCAAAAAAAATAAGAAAAATTGAAAATACCAAAAATAGTTTTTCAAGGCATGTCTTCTGGTATCGATAACATTTACGATCCTAGAAATGTCATCCAATAATGACACGGGTCTTTAAATGAAGTTCGAGCAGAAGTTCAAAACATGCCTATACGGCTTGCAGTTACTTCAGACTGTAACCCGTTCCTCATTATGGGGAAAGTACGTCGCCAAAAAGACGGTTGTTCCTCCCACTGCGTGAAGTTCACCCGGGCATGGATTACTTTATATCCATGTTTCTTCGATTTGATGTACATTTCAGTGCATCATTTCTCGTATAAGAAGAGAAGTCTTCTTCACATCACAGATACTTTTCCATTTATGATTCTTCTGAAAAGTATTTGTGCTAAACTTGGTGGTACTATGATTTTTGAATATCAATCAGAATTGAACTTTTCATAAAAATCTATCACTCAATCAATGACAATAGCTATTTAAATAGAAGACGGGTTATCGATTGAGGGGGAGAATGATGATTTCAAAATTTATACCATAAAAACAAGTCACTTTGTACATAATAAGCAGTGAATTTAATGAAACATGTTGTTATGTGTCAGTGTATGATTTTTTAAACATCTTTCAAACTTATCATACCTGACACCAACATTCTCCCTCATTGATTGAGGGGGAGCATTGTATTGTTCCATTATCAGCACATATTAAACCTGACCACACTTTCTCCCATATTTTCTAAACTTATTTAAATCAATTGGGATCGCAAAATCTCAAAAGGTTTGAAATTTTTGATCGGGGGAGAGAATGTGATTTAAATATGCAATCTGATAAAAATGTGATGTTTTGGACTTAAATGTAAGCCCTCCCATATGTGCTAAACTCTTTTGTATATTAATGCACATATTGAGGGGGAGCAAATGGTTTGTGGTGACAAAAAGAATGTGGCATCTCTGGTGGTATCTCATTTGAGCGCGACTCAGACTTCACCAATAAATTGACGAAACAAAAACTATCGTTAATCGAAAGGACTTGTCCTGGCCGGGTAATAATTTCAAGCTGGTCTAACCAGTGATGTAAGCGTGTCTCGAAGAGGACTTGTCTGAGTAGAGTGTACCGTTTCGAGAAACTTTCTGTGGACTTGACCAGGCCGAGTAATAATTTCAAGCTAGTTTAACTAGTGATGTAAGCGTGTCTCGAATCGGTCATGTTCACTGAAAGTGGATCAATTCAAAAAGTGCAAGCTCTACCCAACATGTGCAAATTTATACTAAAAACATCTGAGCACATGTTAAGGGGGTGCATTTGAAAAGCTCAAAAACTCTCAAAATGTTAGCAAAAAGTGTTTCTTAATTATAAACACTTTGAGAGATTTTCAAATAAATGGTTTATGGCAACATAGGATAGTCATGGTGTTATATGGTGGCTAAGGTTAGGAAAACCGTCCTATGATCCGCCAAAGCCGGAGGGATCTACCCAAGGACAATACCGAATAGTTAGTATTAGAAAGTCCATAGGTATGATTATGAAAAAATGAGTAATATGAGAGAGTTGAAAGAAGGGGTTGAAGAATTAAAAAGAAATGTAATGAGAAAGGGTGAAAAGAAATAGCCCTCCAATTATTCAACCTTAGGGCAGAAGCCGGGTTCAAATCATATGCTACTGGTTGTTACTAAGGTGACGCTGGTATTGAAGACAAGACGTTATGGACCCAGTGACGCACTGCACTAAACCTTCTAGCCACTCAAGTTCTCTTAAAAGGAATTGTTTCATTCTCACGGGGAACCCTGCATAATCTATCAACCGCTCATTACAAGTTATGTTGATATTGAAACAGGAGACACTGCTCCAGTCTCCGACTACCAAAAACTGCACTTATCGAGTCTAGAGCTGCGAGATACATCATAAGATCTCATAGGAACACATGTTACTTCTACACTGGTTGTTCAACATTAAGGACACCAGTTGTAAATTTATGAGTCCTACGCAGATCTTAGCAATCTGCCAGAACATTCATGAGGGAACTTACAAATGTAATTCTCAGTGATTGAATGAAAATTCCTGCCAGGGTCAACATCAAACAGCCCTGAAAGCAGGTCACTTCGGTAATTTCTTGTGGATTACGCTTAGTGGTCGCGGCGGTTTCAAACGGTCTACAGTCGTGGAGTGAACTCCAGCGACTCACCTAATCATTGATGAACTTCGGTAGATCTTGTAAACCCTCTCGGGGGTATCCGATTAGGAATAGCCTTGGTTAGGATTAGAGAAAGTTTTCACACTATGCTATTAACAATCTCGAAGTCCTAACCTGTAAGTACCGGACATTTTGTTGCTAACTGTCATATGCATGAATCCCTGGTGGTTGCAGCTGATTTCCGAAAAGATGCCGATTCATCACCCCATGCTCACACTTCATCATCATAATCCAAGATATCATGATAAATGAAAGGCCTTCAACACTGCTTTCTCAAACTTTGATGCTGAAAATCATGATCCAAAAAAGTGTGAGCATGTCGGTCCAATGATCACAACATCACATGGAAACGATACTGCAAGAAGGTGACTTGAAGATGTACGTTGGATGATGACATCAAAGAATTCTCAAAGATCATCCATGACAAAAGAACAGTCATCGAAAGTTCACTGCTGAAAGTACAAAGACTAATGACTTTGAAGAATCAAAGACTACGAGCTAGGAAGTCAGAAATTCATATGATAGAATGCTAGAATTCAAAGTGTAATTTTCGGGGTGACCTCTCTTAGGGGGAGATTGTTAGAAATATAAATATTCATATGAAGACTCAGTCACCCCAAGTACTCATTAGCATTAACTAGCTCGTAAGATTATTAGTAATAGTTTAGTTATTATAGTATTCGTGGAGTGGGTCGGGTCTTTACCCACTGTTAGCTCACTCCACAGCCCAAGTGGGGTGCCTCATGTATGCCTATATAAAGCCCTTCCCACACAAGGGAAGGGTTGGACCTTCTCATAGTTTAAATCTAATATTATCTCTTTTCTCTCAAGGTTCCCAACATCTCATCTTTTCTCTCTCTCTCTTATTCGGCCACAAATCACAAACAACACACGAGTTATAATTTCTAGTTAGTTACATGTCGAGTACTAATCTAGCTAGTACCAATCTCACTCACGATCTACCCAATCCTCACAAATCACACAAGCTACAAGATCCACATGATCTACACTCGATTTACCCGATCTACTCACGATCTACCCGATCCTCACGATCTACACGATCAACCCTATCTTCACACGATCTACCTGATCTACTCACTATCAACACAAGCTACACAAGTTCTCCCCGATCTCTACAAGATCACAATGATCCACACAAGATGACTAAACAAGACAGTGACAACTTGATGTATGTCTATATACAACAAGTAATGCAAGTGCACTACACATTGACTCTAACACCTTGTATCTTCTTGATACTTTGTGTTTTTCTCTTGGACTAAGAGAGGAATGAAGGTGATCTTTGGTTGGATGAAAGAGTCACTCTTAAACAAAAGAAAAACTATCTAAATGATCAAAGAAAGTGATCTAACTAAGAAGGGATTAGACCAGAGAAAACTGACTGGAAAAATCAAGTTGGATGTGTAAAATGGTCCACTATTTATAGGTAAAGAAAATTTGACCGTTACCGAGGGATGATACCATTAAATATATCATGGTACCACTAATTAGTGGTACCGTGCCAGACAAAAACGCTCTCATTTTTGTTTTTAATGATGAAAGTTTATTTGGGGAAGTTTGGAGCTGTTTTGGGGGGAAAATAGCTGTTGGGATTTTTAAACTTATTTTTCCAATTAAAACATTTCTTTTTTAATTAAAAAATAATTTGTAAAATGTATTTTTGAAAAATGTTTTGTCACATTAAAAATGTGAAGTTTAGAACAAAAATATATATATATATATATATATTTCTTTGATCATCCGTCAAGTTTAAATTTGTTTGTTCATACCTTGAGTGATTTACGTCGGGATGAAAATCTAAGACTCTGTTGAGGCATACTTGATACATCGAGAGATGTTGATGTAAGTATGCGTTGATGATTTGTGTTAAATATTAGTACTAACAGAATTATGAAGGCTACAAGAACAATTATTAAATATTAGTAAATAGCAAAAGATTTAAGATAGAGTTAGTGAGTCTGTTTAAATCAACCAACTGTAAGGTACGTTTTTGTCGTAAAACAAATTGTTCACAAAGTAAGCTCATAAAATACCTTGTGCTTCCACCAATGAAGAACATCCAGCTATCCTGATCTCTTTCATTGTGGATTACGTAAACCATCTGCATTGCGTGCAGTGGGGTCTGTTGCATTATTCGGTAGTTTTATACAATATTAAGTACCAAGTAAAATAACTATTATATATTAAGAAAATCAAATAATACATAAAATGGGAGAGTGATCATTCTGCGTGAGCATTATCCTCGCTGCCACACCCAACCTGTCATATATTACAGAGTTGGCACCTTTTGATCAACACATTCAATATCAGTACCAGTTTACATTTACATCTGGAACATCAAAGTTCAAGTTGTAAAGAAGGTTACTATGTTCTTACGTTCGCAAAAAAATAAGAAGGAAATACACGTGCTCCATGTACAGATAACCCTAAAGTACTATAAATTTGTATTTTACAGAGTGTTTGGATAAACATATTTAAAGATTAATTCTATTACGGATTTATATCTTGGATTAAGGCATGGGAATCAGGTACACTTCGGGAAAAAATGGCTTGGATTAATGCATTATCAGAATTTCTAAGACCAAAAATAATTATTTATCTGCTATGCAACAGTTTCATTAATCTCATGATCAATTGTAGAGCATAGCATCTCTGACCTGAGATTTGTGTAGCCTAATAACCGTATGCAGGATCATCGATAGATCAGTAGGCCCTTCAAAACAATTTTCAATGGCTTCCCTTGAGATAGTTTCATGCCAAACCTCGTCAGTTCCATACACACCTTCTCTAGCTGTAATTGAAGTTTCATGGGGCCAATCATTACCTGAGTTTTTTTGGCAATTTATTCCTAACATTTTTTGGAATTCCATTTCTCCAATCATTAAAGTCATTATAACTTTGTTGCTGCCGCTCTTCTCTTTCATCTTCAACAACCTGGTATTGCCACTCTCGTTCATCGATAGCTGCTTCTTAATTTGTGCTTTGAACAGCCGCCAAGCTTTTCCAAGCCTCCTGCTCGACCTGTAACCTGAGAAAGGCATATCAGATGGCATCATACAAAATATGTATAAGACAATCGTCTGCAAACCCATACATGCCAAATTAATCAAAAGATTCAACCATTGTTATTTATTTGTTATAAACCTAAGACATTTATAAATAGTTCAGTTAGACTTATGCAGTCTATTATCGGTCATTCGACTACATCAGAATAAGCAATCCAAACACCATTTCCTGAAGTACTAGGATTAAAGAAAAAGTTATCATACCGGATGTTTCCTAGAATCATTCTCAGCAGCATGTTTCATTGTAGCAACTGTCTTCTCACATATTCAGTATATATGTCTAACGAATCACCTACATCAGTCAGGGTTGGCATCAGGTATAGTAGCATACTCTGTATAAGAACTTGAAAAGATAAAATGAAGGAATGGTTAGACACCTGAATCAAGAGTGAAAGATGTTGAATGAGAATAAAGTGAGATATGTACCATTCCGGGTGTAGAAATCATAACGAAAAGAAAAGTATGTACCACCATTTTTTAAGCGATACGGGGTCCCATTGTATCAATTCTGGGTCCCACTGTAGCAGTGAGTAGCAAGGTGAATTAGCTGCTTAGCAGAAACGAATAAGCATTTAGCATTCATGTTGTTCATGTGTGCCGCGAGCAGCTTCATTTAGATCCTTAATTTATTGAGATCCTATCAAATCGTAAAATGAAGAACAGAAGCAAGTTAATAATTGTGATTTACTTACTTAGACAGGGAAAGAAAAAAGTTGTGCACCGTGTTCCTTGGCAGCTTGACCGGGACTCTTGTACTTGTGATCTTGGCATCAACCTGAACCTAAAGACATTGGCAACAATAAATGGTCAGTAACATTATTTTTCGCGAACCTTTGAGAACTTTAAAAAGTATTTACTATTACCAGTTAAATTGTGCATTAACCTAAATAAAGACAATGAAAATATCCAACAAAAAAGTAACAAATAGCAATTACGTAACTGAAAAATAATATTAAAAAAACAACAACAAACTCTTAGAGACAAAAAGCACCAAACTTTGATTACCTAATCGAAAAATAACAAAACGACAATTTCATCAACTTTTCTAGCATCACAACATCGGCACCCCACTCACCTTCTTTCGCAGCCTACAATTCAATTAAACAAAAGATCAACCACTAGAAAACAAAATATCAACACAATAGGACAAATTGTTAAATTTGCAAATAAACTTACCAAAGCATATTTTTTTATCAGGGTGTGCTTCCTTGAACTCCTTCCTAAAATTATCCCTGTACCACAACAATTTATTCCAATCAATTACATTAAACTAAAACACACTATAACTCTGTATAAAATTTATGCGTACATGAACACAAAGAAGGCAGTAGGTGGCCTTTTTAGATTGCTTAACCAAAAAAGTTATAAATCGTCACCAAAAACCCTAAATTTCTAATCCGACAAAATTAAATACAATCAAACCTAAAACCATCAGATACAACTTGATTAAACCCAAACTTCCATACCCCTCTGAACAAAAACAATATCGGAAAATCAAAAAATATATGTATACATATATATAAAAACTTGTGTAAAACTTTTTTTTAACACATACCTGTAACTCGAAAACCTTTCATTCCAATCTTCAAATCGGACCACCTGTAATCCTCGGATAGAATCTGTATAAGTGTTTTGGGTGTTTCAATGTGTGGGTGTCTGAGTTTATCATCTGGAGTTTTGATAAGAATAATTGGTGAAGATGACGCGATGTTGTGTGTATGTGCCGAAGAAATCTAGAACATCGCCTTTATCCCAAACAAACCGGACTGAGCCAAAATGCAGATACACTGGCCAACTAAACAGGCCATAATAGCCCACCAATTTTGTCGGGAAACCTAGTGGCAATACGACGTCGTACTTTTTGTCTTATAATATATACTTATAACAAGAATGGCGGTAGCTAGGGGTGTTCGCGGGGCGGTTCGGTTCGGTTAGTTGAAAGATTTAAACTATCCATCGCGGGGCGGGTAATTAATTTTACTACTCGAAACCGAACCGTGCTAGGCGGGTAACCGGACACGCGGGTATCCGAAATGAGCGGTTACCCGCGGTTCGGGTCACGGTTAACCATTTTAGATGTTTAATGGAGTTTAACCGTATAAACAAAAACATGTTCTAGAACGTAGAATGTCATTTTAGTAAAATTAAATGACATTTAATAGATAATAGTCATATAAAAGTTATATCATTAGAATAATTTCATTCAAATATCATACATAATCAATTAACAAAATAATAGTTATTCGACGTTTATAGATTATGATCACATTTATCAACTTTTACTCAGAAATGTTTAGAAATGTTTACATTAGGAGCAAAAAAGGTGTTACACAATAAAATTAGTGTAATAATATACAATTATTTGAATATTTAGTTAAAAAACCTTCATGTATTAAGCACGGTTCGGTTCGGTTAACCGCAGATATCAAAAAATAAAAACCGAAACCAAACCGTGACAAGCGGGTTTTTTCAGTTTCGGGTTTTTTTTGGTTTCAGATTGAGCGGTTCGGCTCGGTTCATTGGTTTCTCCTATTTTTTGAACACCCCTAGCGATAGCCGGCCGCGTTGTGGCCTGACGGTTTTCTTTGTCGTTGTATTTGGTTTATGATGTTTTTTATCAAAGGTATTTTAAAACTAATGTACGGTTTTGTCTAGTATCAATTTTTCTGACGTTACAATTTACAGCCCTAATGTTGACAATAAAAGTCGATAATTTAAGCCAAAAAAAAAACCATACACGCATATGTTTGGCAATGAGAGATGCAAACAATCTCAATACGAATTAATGTTGAGTAAAAGCACCACAAATGTCATTTACAATTTCCAAACCACACATACTAAAACAAAGCATAGTAAAAAAATCTCAGAACATGAACATCAATGGCAGCAAAATCTGTAGTAGCAAACCTCCTGTTATGGGCTTAACATAATCACCTTTGATAATTCTTTTTAGGTGTTCCAACACTTGGTTTACGAGCAACTCAAAAGGAGCCTACAAAATAGATTACCGTCGACAATCTCAACTATATTAGAACAATAAAATTTCGTGAAAAGATTTTCTTTTGATATTGTAAGAACATATGAATAAACCACAACGACTATGTTTATGATTGTTTATATTGTTTTAACAACTAACATGGAGCTGTTGGATTAAACATGGCAGTTGGTACCTGAATAGATGTCAAATACTCGGCATTTCTAAAGAAAACCTGAATAAGTTGCTTTTCCCATGCAACCCAGAATGACTCATTTCTGCACATAAAAGAACAAAAATCTCATCCTAAGTGATCTACACCAGCTACAATGAAATACTTCTTTATAAAAGGTTAACTTCTGGAAGGAAGTAGAAACAGGTTGAAGGGGTAGAAGTGTCAACTGCACAAAATAGCAAATATCTTCGCATATTTTTCCTATTATAAGGACCAATTTCATTTCAACTTACGGACAAAATAGCAACCAACTTGCAAGGTGTTAATGATTCTACTGTCATCTTTATACGACTTTGCAATATAGTGATGAGCTGGCAAGTAAGTGATGATATGTATCATTGTACAAAATAGGTGTCAATTTACCATTTTTATGGCACATGGCATGTGACATGTAGTATTTAGCAGGTTCTCATGGGTTGGTTACTATAATCCATAACAGCATGTAGCAACTAGGCTCTGACCACAACCAGTTATTCTCTAAACAACTAATATAAGAAAAAAGTATATCATATATGTCTTTAGTATTTGACAAAGAGAAAAAACTGACCTCCCATGCCTTTTTGTATGAAGGCTGTATAGATTTATTCCCTCCTCCAATACTCTCTTCACTGAATCAGGTAGCAGACTCCTTTACACGTCAAAAGAAATGGAATTTAGGTTACCGTTTAGGCAAGTGCAAAACCTCAAGTATAGATAATAGACGTGGCAAATGGTATATGAGTGATGCATATACAAACACTAAAAGGTAATCAGGTTAGGTAATATGAATTCAAAATTCAGATATTATAACTGATTTACGATAACCTAAGGCACTAAAACATTCCATGCTACAACTATATAGTCCATGAGATATTCTAAATGCACAAAATCTACTACACTTGAACTTTAACAGTGAGTGAATGAGTGATTAAAGAGATTATCCACCCCCTATCTTAGCTTATTTCAAGCTACTTATCTTAGCTTCATATCATGAATTTCAAACTACTTATCTTAGCAAAGATAAAATACCAACATCGTATGATTCATATGAAAATGAAGCAATGAAAATTTATTTGATTAAATACTTGATCCATCATGTAATTAAAAGGAGATGGAGCTAAGTTACCGGAACTTGTTTTGAGCTACATGCGATGTACTCGAGTGTATCACTCCCAAACACGTCATTCATTCCTCTCTGCCACATTAGCTAGCCTGAAACTGTTGGGAACACGTTTGAATACATTTCAAGTCTTGGCCATTTATAGAAATTAGGTTGCTAAACTAGGGCTTTAGGTTTGTATTAAAAGTCACGGCGAACTAAGAATCCCATGGGCCGTGATCTTTGTAAGAATTCTTCTAGAAGAGCATAAGCATATGCCGCCCTAATTTCCTTCTATAAATAGGGTGCTTATGTCTTCATTTTATTTGTTGGTTTTATTTCACATGTAGCCGAAACTTTGCTCATTTATATGCGTGAATATAAGCAACCATTTCTCTTCATTTCATTCTCTTTATTATCTCTCGTTATCTAGTTCTAGTATTGTTATACGATTAGTTGTTAGTTTATACGTGGTATTAGATCTTGTGTTAAAGCTAAAATAGGACCTAACAAGTGGTATCAGAGCTATGGTGTTAGTTTTGGTTGATGTTTGTAATTTTTTTCTAAGTTTTTTAAAATTCTGCTCAATAGAACAAGTATTCCCTTGTCAAGGGGGAGTATTTGAAACTTAAAATCTTTGTTCCACAAACAAAAGTTCTTGAAATTCTTCCAGTAAACCTCAAAAAGCATATTTTAATCAAAAGTTTATCAAAAACAACATGAATATGCTATTTTGAGGGGGGGGGGGAATAAAGATATGATTAAAATATGGTAATTCAAAATTTGAAATCTCGTATGAGCTCGACTCAAAATTGAACCCTCGAATTGACGATATCAAAAGTCAGTAATTGAAAAGACATGTCCTAGACGAGTAATAATTTCAAGCCGGTTTATCCGGTGATGTAAACGTGTCTCGCAAAGGATGTGTCTGAGTAGAATATACCTATTTCGAGAGATCTTCCTTGAATATGATCTGGACGGGTAATAATTTCAAGCTAGTTCTACTAGTGATGTAAACGTGTCTCGCAACGATCATGTTCATTGAAAATCAATCAATTCAAAAAGTGCTAACTCTTCCCGACATGTGCAAATTTACCTTAAATACTTATGAGCACATGTTAAGGGGGAGTATTTCTGAAAATCACAAAACTCTCAAAGTGTTAACAAAATATGTTTTTACAATCATAACCACTTTGAGAGATTTTCAAAAAGATTGGTTTATGGCAACAATATGATAGTCATGGAGATATAAGGTGACTAAAGTTAGGAAAAACCGTCCTATGATCCGACAGAGCCGGAGGGATCTACCCAAGGACAATACCAATAGTTTAGAACTAGAAAGTCCTAGGTATGATGAAAAAAAGGAGTAAAGAAATGAAAGGAGAAAGTAGGGGTTGAAGAATGAAAAAGAAAAGTAAAGAAAAGGGTGAAAAGAAATAGCCCTCCATTTGATCAACCTTAGAGCAGACACCGGGTTCAATACATATGCTACTGGTTGTTACTACGGTAACACCGGTATTGAAGATTAAGCCGTCATGGACCCAGTGACGCACTGCACTAAACCTTCTAGCCAATCAGGTGTCTCTCAAAAGACACTTGTTTCATTTCACATAGAGAACCCTTCATTATCTATCGACCTCTCACTCCGACATGTGTTGATATTAAAAAGGAGGCAATCTGCTCCATGCCTCTGACGACTAAAAACCAATAAGCACGTTATCGAGTCTAGAACCACGAGATACATAAAAGATCTCATAGGTACACTTGGTATTTCTACACTGGTTGTTCAACAAAAAGAACACCAGTTGTAAATTATAAGAGTGTCCTTCACAGATCTTAGCAATCTGCCGAGAACATTCATGAAAGAATACATAAATTATGATTCTCAGTGATTGAATGGAAATCCTGCCAGGGTCAACATCAAACAGCCCTAACAGCAAGTCACTTCGGTAATCCCTTGTGGATTACGCTTAGTGTTAGCTCCAAAACGGTCTACAGTCATGGAGTGATACTTCGGTATACTTCAGCGGCTCACTGAGTCGTTGATACACTTCGGTGTATCTGTGTAAGCCCTTTCAGGGGTATCCGGTTTAGAACGGCCTAGGCTAAGATTAGAGAAAGTCTTCACACTATGCTGTTGACAATCACGAAGTCCGAATCTGTAAGTGCTGGATGATTTGTTGCTAACTGTTTACACTACAAGTAATCATGGAGACCGGGAGTTCCACCACCACCATGTCCATCATGATCATATCCTGAAGCAAAGTTCTCACAAAGACTAAGGAATAACAAAAGTTCAAAGAAATTAAAGAAAAGTCAAAGATTAAGCATGTTAAACTTTCATAAGTCAAGGATTGAAGATTATGAAGTAAGAACTACGTGAGATATGAAGAACAAAAGTCAAAAGACATATGAGCATGGTGGAAAGACATAAAGACATCAAGATGAAAGAACATCGGTGGAAGGCAGATCGAGACAATACCATATCATATCACAACAAGAACGAAGAACAAAGATTCTAAAGACGTCAAAAGCCAAAGAAGCAAAGATGACGTTGAGCAACCTAGATGACCAAGCCTTGGGGGAGATTGTTGGGAACACGTTTGAATACATTTCAAGTTTGGCCATTTATAGAAATTAGGTTGCTAAACTAGGGCTTTATGTTTGTATTAAAAGTCACGGCTCACTAAGAAGCCCATGGGCCGTGATCTTTTTAAGAATTCTTCTAGAAGAACATAAGCATATGTCGCCCTAATTTCCTTCTATAAATAGGGTGCTTATGTCTTCATTTTATTTGTTGGTTTTATTTCACATGTAGCCGAAACTTTGCTCATTTATATGCGTGAATATAAGCAACCATTTCTCTTCATCTCATTCATCTCATTCTCTTTATTCTCTCGTTATCTATTTCTAGTATTGTTATACGATTAGTTGTTAGTTTATACGTGGTATTAGATCTTGTGTTAAAGCTAAAATAGGACCTAACAGAAACTGTAACTCCCTTTATACCACGAAAACTGCAAATTCAAAATTTGAACTTGTAAACAATTATTGTTACAGTTTCCTCGTGATTTAATGCATATATGATGAAAAATAAAGCTTTAGGCTAACCCTCTCGCCAGATTTCTCAGAGTCGGAGACATAGTTCGTTTAAAGCTTGCTATTCTCAGAGTTTGATTTAGTTAACTCGCCATCAACCGTCCCCAAAAAAAAAATTGAATAACAACATATTTGATTGTATTACCCATACGCACATCATTTATTGAAGCGAATAATGAGTCCTAATAAGCAATTCCAAACGCTCTTAATTCTGTAGATTATTAGATTATTATTAGAAAAATATAGTTTTTACAATCATTTGATTATAAAAATGTGTTTCAGACGAATGCAACGGGGGCCTATCTGTCTCGACCCTTAAAAAAATTTACCCGTTTTGACCCGTTACCCAACCCGTCTATATAACCTGTATTTACTATATAACTCCTCTTTATACCATAGGATCTTAAGTAGGATCTCGATTTTGAAAACCTTTCGTGTGACATTTGGGATAAAAACGGAACACACGAGGGATATTGGACTATTCGAGACATGCTACCCGTACACTAACATATTTGGATTTATTGGACTATTCGTTTGGTTATTGTTTGAGTTACGGATTGGTTTAGCGTTTATGGTTTAGAGTTTAGGGTTTAGGGTTTAGGGTTTATATAAATACTCGATATATTATAAATTACTCGGTAAATTGATTTTCAATAAAGTCTTTTGAATTGGAAACGTTCGATAAATGAAAGGGTCTTGGCGAAATTTTGTTATTTCCAAAGATTAATTTTGTCGTAAGTCCAAACTTGTTTTAAATCATAAAACGAGTATACCTTGTACTAATAAACGGGATTATGGGAAAATACAGACGATTACCAATCGACTCATCTTATTTGATATGTTTGTTGTTAGTTATCTCTTCGACTTGTTTTCGTCATCTCGTCTCGACTCGAGTTATTGTCAATACTCTTCTCGACTATTAATTCGGTTATTCGTTTTTTTGGAGTGAGTACTCGTGAGTCCGTGTTCTCTACCGTTACACGAATGAGGATACCAAACCCTTTTAAAAGGCTAAAACGAGATTATTTTTTGAAATGAGAATGATTAACTTTTGAAACCTCTTGCACATTTGATTTTTTTGGTGAATATCGTGCCGAGTACGTTGCGTTGCGATATGTTGCGTTAAATCGTTTGATACGATATTCATTTTCTTTAACTTTTAATTACGGATAACCTCGATACCCGCGGGGAAACCCGAAAAACCGATGGATAACGGGTATCCGGTGGGATATGGGGCGGGTACGGGTATATTATAAACGGGTTCGGGTACGGGTACACTAAAACCCGCCACGAACCCGAACCGTCGGCTATAGTTGGTTTTCACCGCCACGTCAACACCATTAGATTTTTTTTTTAATTTATTTATTTATTTATTTATTTATTTTTTAACTATTATTCTTTTTTTTTTCTACACATCTTGCCACTCTTAATTAAACCAAACCACCACTTGATCAATAGTTGGAAATATTGAGTTTGGAAGTTTATTATTCACAAAGCATGATATACAACTTGTTGTTGCATCAACTCATTGTACATGGAAAGTCAATACTTGGTAAAAGGAAATCGTAAAACTTCAATTGACACTTTACTTTTGGCGCGCGCCGTCGATCCCTTTTCCCGCCTAAAGTCTTGGGTCATCTACCTCTCCAGCCTATTTATACCTATCGACTATATACCAAAGAAAACACACAAACACTGAAACACATATATATATATATATCCCTTTCAATTCAAAGAAAACGTACTTCTACAATGGCAGCAAATAATAATGTTACCTTTCAAAATGATGCTGAAGAGTACGAGTGGGTGTTAAACAACAATTTGCTGTTTGACGCAGTGTTAATTGCTTTCGAGGATGAACCCATTGCAGAATATGGGTCGTATAGGAAGGTAGATACGTGGATGAGGGGTCAAATTTTGAACTGGCTGCATGCGCAAGACTTTTACTGGGATGAGGTTTGGGGATTGCGTGACTACGGGGAGGAGGAGGAAGAAGATGAAGAGGAAGAGGAGGAGGAAGGTGAAGAGGAGGAGGTGGTGCAGCAAAAAGAAGAGGATCAGCAGCAAATTATGGTGGAGCAGCAAAATGGGTTTGTGCTGCAAAACCAGGGGGAGCAACAAGATGGGTTTCAGGACCCTTATAATCTAGAAAAGAGGGTTAGCGATCTTGAAATTGTGTTTAAACGACTCAAGGAAAGCCAAAAATTGATGGGAAGCAGGGAAGAGAGCTCTGGTTCTAACAAGTTGGGGTGAAATGGAGTGAAGCAGTTTAGGATGATGGTTTTTTTTTTTTTTTTTTTTTTTTTTTTTTTTTTTTTTTTTTTTTTTTTTTTTAGTATGTTTAGTATTTAGGTTGGATAATTAGATGTACATACTTGTAGCCTTAAAAAATATTAATGAAGTATTTGATGTTTAATTAAATGTCTGAGAATGGAGTGGATGCACAAAGTTATTACTGCTAGGAAAACTTTTGTACTGCTAGAGTAAAACGTTGTACTGCTGGGTACTGGGTAGCCGTTTCTGGGTTTTAACCGTGGTTTATTTCTAACCATTGGGGTAACTATTGTCAATTACTTACTTCGCTTTAATTACACTATGTTCTCAAGTTTTTTTTAGATGAAAGGGAATGAAATGGAGTGAAACTAAAATTATGTGTGTTCTTGGTTTTCTTTGTCCCAACTTTCATAGTGAAGTAAAGTGAATAAAGACAAAAATCAAATGCGTTAATGTCGAAAAGAACCTTTGTCTTTAGTGTGTATTTATTATGGAGAAATGTGACCACCTACTTTCATTACTTTACTTTAACTCTTAAAAAAAACTCTAGAACAGAGTAGGGTTTCATAAATTGGATAACTCTCTTTCTTTATACAATTTATACCATTTCTTCAAACTTGAGAAACAATTAATTGAAGTAGGTCCAATTATAACCCAGCACTCTAATCAAGCATTTACTCAATTTTCATGGAAAATTTAGAGTTTTGTGATACGCATAACCAGGTTGCATTCTTGGAGAAACCAGAAGGGAGTCAACGCTTCCACCAGATAATAGATTTTCTAAACAATACCCACATCAGGTATGCTCTTACAGTCGATCCTACTATCTATGTCTCTCAAATCAAACAGTTTTGGCGGTCTGTTACTACCAATACATTTGACAATGGAGTCAAAGAGTTAATTGCAACAGTTGATGGCAGAATAATAACTATTACTGAGGCATCTGTTAGGAGGCATCTCCATTTAGCAGATGAAAATGGTATTAGTTCTTTGCCTAATACTGAAATTTTTCATCACCTTTCCAGAATGGGGTATGACACATCTTCTCAAATTCTGACTTTTCAAAAAGGATGTTTTGACCCACAATGGAGATTCTTCATACATACCATCCTTCATTGTTTAAGTCCAAAGAAAACCGCATGGGAGCAATTCAGCAGCAATATTGCAACTGCTCTCATTTGTTTAGCAACAAACAGGACTTTTAACTTTTCAAAATTAATTTTTGATGGTATGGTGAAAAATGTGGATAACAAATACAAGTTTTTAATGTATCCAAGGTTTATACAAACGGTTTTGAATATACGGAAAAGTTTGCTTCTATCTCATAAAATTGTTTATCCAACTCCTTGCCTTACTCAAAAACTGTTCAGTAACATGAGCATGGCTTCTAGGGGGTTTAATGGGATAGTAGTTCCACTTTTTGAAACAATGTTGGTTCAAAATCAAAACATTCAGGGTGAAGGATCAACAAGCCCAGTTGAGTCCCATCACACACCCACAGGTTCATCTGGTTCTCAATTAGCCTCACAACCAAATATGGGGGAAATGCCCCATGATTCACCTCGATCGGGAGGTAACACACCTGGAAGTGATGAGGGCAGAGTGTCACTAATGGAATTGATGGATATTTGTACCAAATTGACTCAAAGGGTGACTGGGTTGAGAAAGAACTCAAGGAGACAAAGCAAGAACTCAAGGAGACAGAGCAAGAACTCAAGGAGACAAAGCAAGCACTCAAGGAGACAAAGCAGTTGTATAGTACTGCTTACAAGAAGGTCATTGAAAAAGTGAAGAAATTGCAGTCTAAAGTCAAGTCACTTGAAGCAAAGAGAAAGGTAAATATTGTGGAGTCTACAAGCTCAGATGATGATGACATGGATGTTTCTTCCAAACAGGGGAGGAAGACAGCTGATATTGATCAAGACCCCAATATTTCTTTGGTTGAATAGAATGTTGAGTTTCAGGGGAGGCAAGATATGGGTGAAGAAGATTTGGATGCTGAAAATATTGGTACTTCTCATCAACAAGATATGGATGTGTATGATAGAAGGCAAAGGGAAGATAAAGCAAAGGGCATTATGATTGAAGAAGAGCCACCAAAGAAGGACAAGAAGAGTGTTCTTGCTCAGATTAGTTTTGATGCAGAGGTAGCTAATAAAGCACAGGAAGATGAAACATCAGAAATTGTTGATATTGCATATTTCCTTGATCAAACAAGACTTGCAAATCAAGCAACTGAAGCAATGTTTGATCACGCTCAAGAAGTTCAGTATATGATTGATGCTGATGAAGTTTTAAAGGAAAAGTTAGGTAAACTCAGAGGAGATGAAGTGTTGTCCATTGATGAGAAGTCAAGACAACTTGTTGAACTAATAAATTCCAGAAGAAAGTCTGCTGCAGAACAAAAAGCCAAAGAAAAGAGGAGTAAACCACCTAGTAAAGCTCAGCAAAGACACACCATGTGTGTTTACATGATGAACATGGCTGGATACAAAAGGAAGCAGTTCCAAGGTAGAAGTTTTGAGGAGATCAAGAGTGAGTTTGAAAGGGTTTACACAAGAGTGAACACATTTACTCCCATGGGAACAGAAAAACCATGTAGAACTACAAGAAGATATGGTATAATATTGGATTCTGAATCTTCAAAGAAACAGAAGATTGGTGAAGAAGTACCTACAGCAGATGAAGAAGAAACAGCAGAGGAATTAACTGACGAAAGACTCAAGCAACATATGATTGTTATAATCCCAGAAGCATTGGATGTTCATCATCCTATTCAAGCTAAACGTCCAATTATTGATTTGGAGATACACAAAGATACATTTGGGAAAGCTTGGAAGATAATCAGGCTAGGAGGACACTCAGAAATTTATAAGTATTTTGAAGATATGCTGAAGATTTTTTATAGAGAAGACTTGGACAATCTATGGAGTCTGGTTAAAGAAATGTCCAGATCTACATATCGTATGCAAGACAAAGAGAAGGAGCTATGGGTGGAATTGAAGAGGTTGTATGAACCTGATCCAAACGATATCTTATGGAATTTTCGAGCTCATGAGTTGAGTACAAAATGGAGACTGTATGATACATGTGGTGTTCACCATGTATCGACAAAGAATGGAGTGGATGTCTACATGCTGATAGAAAAAGATTATCCATTAAGGGCAGCTAGCTTATTTGTTATGTTAGATGCTAAGCTGACAGTTACTGATGAAGACTTAGTAATGGCAAGAGAGTTACTGAGAAAGATCTTCAGACAAGCAAAAAGGAAATAATGTTATTACTGCTTGTGTCTCTATTAGTGTTGCTAGGTTTAACGTTGTACTAACAGGTTTAACTTTGTATAGAAGATATTTGGATTTTGTAACAATTTTCTTTAATAAAATGTATTGACTTCATGCATGTAGAAAAGAATGTTGGTGAGAGTCTACTCGGAACTTTGCTGAATGTTCCTGGAAAGACAAAAGATGGAATGAATGCTCGACTGGATCTGGAAGAGTTGGGGATAAAAGAAGAGTTGTTTGCTAGGCAAGAAGCAGACAAAACAACACTACCTCCAGCAGGTTACACATTAACGAATGCTGAAAAAGACATCTTTTGTGAAACATTAAGCAACATCAGGGTACCAAAAGGCTATTGTTCAAATTTCTCTAGTTTGGTCAGCCTAAATGATAGGAAGCTCATTGGCCTTAAATCGCATGACTATCACATGCTAATGCAAGAGTTTTTAGCCATTGCTATACGTTCAGTCATGCACAAGCCCACACGATATGCTATTATCAGGTTTTGCTTTTTCTTTAAATCTATATGTAGGAAAGAAATCAGCTTGCAAGAACTAGATAAGATGCAAGAAGAACTTGTTGTTACACTGTGTCTACTCGAGAAGTTCTTTCCTCCGTCATTTTTTGATATTATGATACACTTGACTGTGCACCTAACTAGGGAGGTAAAATTATGTGGTCCTATATGCTTTCGGTGGATGTATCCCTTCGAAAGATGTATGAAGGTTATTAAAGGACATGTGCAAAGCAGAAATAGACCAGAGGGATGCATTGCCGAGGAGACTATCGCGGAAGAAACAATAGAGTTTTTTAGCGAATATCATAAAACCATGAAAACTATTGGTATCCCAGCTGATAAACATGTAACCAATGAAGATGAGGACGGAAAGCCATTGTCGGCCGGCAAACCTAGTGAAGTTTCCAGATAATCCTTTCAGAAAGCACATTTGTATGTAATACAAAATACGGATGAAATTCAACCGTATATCGAGTAAGTATCACTAACACATGTCGATTTTGTTGCTTAAAATGTTCTATCAAATATAATAATCAAAGACATTTATTTGTTTCAGGCGACACAAGGAAGTTTTGAAAAGAAAAAACCCGGGTAAAAAAATTGCATTGCTGGAGAATGAGCACAGTAAATCTTTTGCTAAGTGGTTACTCGAAGAGGTAATTACTTGTATGTTGTTTATAATTGTTTGTTTGTTGCTATCATCATAATGGTCCCTCCTGTATATGACATTAGATAGAGGTCGACCAGCACACCATTTCATTATCCCAAACACTCCTATTCTTTAATTGTTTGTTTGTTGTTCCTGCAATTTAAAGGTAATATATACTTGTAATGAAATTCAGGTTGAGAGAGAGTTAGCGATATCCAATGACAGTGTATCAGAAACTGTGAGGTGGATATCATTTGGACCACGCGCCAGCGTAGTGAAATACGAGGCGTATAACATCAATGGGTATACATTTCGTACGAAAAGTAATGATGGCATAGTTTACCAGAACAGTGGGGTTAGTGTTGAGTCAGTAGATGTGCACATATCCAAAAAAGAAGTTGAAACCATAAAAAAAACATCTTATTATGGGGTTTTACAAGAGATATGGGTACTAGATTACCGTTTCAGGCGCATTCCTCTTTTCAAATGTGATTGGGTTAATCGCAAAACTCATGGGGTCAAACGTGATACTCTTGGTTATACGTTGGTAGACCTGAATACTTTCGGCCACAAGGATGATCCGTTCATATTAGCGTCACAAGCAACACAAGTGTTTTATGTGAAAGACCAGGTACATAAAAATTTGTCCATTGTCTTTAAAACACCTACCAAGAATTACAAAGATACATATGACGAAGTCGATGAGGAGTTTAGTACAGTCATTCACGAGCAAGATGAAAAAATATTGCCACGTGTATATAAAGAAGACTTGGGCAAGGAATCACGAAGTGACTACTATCGAACCGACATTGAAGGTATTGTTATACGAAAATCCAAGTGAAGCATGTCATGCTGCATTAAGACTGCTAGTGTAATAGTTAACCCTGCTGGTTGAAGTTAAGACTGTTGCTCAAGGCTAAGTGCAAGGTTACAGCTGGTATTGTAAAGTTAGTAATGTTAGATGAATATCTGTTTTAGTATTAAATAGTTGTTCCTGTAATTTAGCATGTTGTAATGGATTTTGACTCAAAAAAGTCAAGCTTTTCAATGGCAATGAAAAATTTTGTGGTTTTCACTGTTATATGTCCACTTGCAGTCAAGCTTTATTGTATTTACAGTTTCCATTTATCATGTATATGCACTTGCAGGCACTTTAGTAACATGTTACTTCATTATAAAGTTGAAAATTGACTTTAGAAAGTCAAGTAATCTGGTTCCTAGGGGCAAGTAACATACTTACATACTACTGCATTAAACTAGATAGACTATAAAATCCTAGCATTGTAATGGGGGAAATTAAATGAAGAGTCATGACTAACAGTCTGAACTCAAAATATGACTCTATGATTTAGACACCTAAATAAATACTTCATGTGACCATATGTAACATCTTGAATTTAGTCACACAAACACTCAATGTGACTAATATCAAGGTTAATGATAACTGAGTTCACATTTTGCTATACATATTAGTCACATGAATATTTCACAGTGTGACTATTTTTAATGTATTGGTCACATATAATACCCTTATAATGTGGCCATAAACATATTTTAGATGCACATTTGTGGTATGGTGTGACTATTGTATAGCCTATAGTCACATGATTGTGCTACAATTAAGTGTGACCATACACATTAGGAATAGGCAGGCAAACACACACTTAACTTTAGACACACATATTAACTTACGTGACCATTTGTATCGAATTATGGTCACACTTAATCATGTATACCTATGGTTTAGTGTGACCATATATGACATTTGGTCACACTGTTCAAGTGTGTGACATATATTTGTCACTTTTAAATGCATATCGTGACTATGCTTCAAACTTACTTTTCAGTTGTCACACATTTCAAATTCATATGTGGCTAAATTTTCAACAAAAACTAGCAGTCACGCTTAAATAATGTGTGACAAACTTGAGCATATGATTTAGCCACATACACAATTACTTCGTGTGACCATATATGGATTTTGGTCACACTTTTCAATTGCGTGACATATATTTGTCACATATGTATATATATAGTGTGACTAATGTTTCAACCTTATTTGTATCCGTCACACGTCCCAAATTATAAGTGACTAAAAAATCAAAATTTTTTTTACCAGATACGTATAGTCACGAAAATATTCAAATGTGTGGCTGTAGCCTCGGATGTAATTCCGAAATGGTCACACAAGTCGGATCAAGTGTGGCTGTTTATTTTATTCTGGTACATTTAGTCACATAAAAATGCGACTGTGTGGCTGTTCGAAAAACAGCATGTGTGACTAAATCTCATTTTTGTACTAGTGAAGATATGTTTAAGGATGGGTTAATCCCAGCATTTGACATGGACACTGAAAGTGTAAGACTTGCATGTTGACCAAAATAACTAAGAAACCTTTTCAGGGTGTAAAATGTGAGACTGAGCTCTTGGAGTTAATACACAGTGACCTGTGTGATTTGCATGCTACTCCCTCTTTGGGGAATAAGAAGTACTTTGTGACATTTATTGATGATGCTTCTAGGTTTTGTTACGTCTATCTGTTACATAATAAGGATGAAGCATTAGATAAATTCAAAGTATTTAAAACTGAAGTTGAATTACAACTTGGGTCCTTGATCAAAAGATTAAGGACTGATAGGGGAGGTGAGTACATGGATACTATGTATTTTCAGTCTGTTGGTATAATCCATGAAACGACTGCTCCCTATACTCCTTAGCTAAATGGTATCTCTGAAAGGAAAAACAGAGTGCTGAAGGAGATGGTTAATTTCATGTTGTCCTATTCAGGACTGAGTCAAGGGTTCTGGGGTGAAGCTATGTTAACAGCTTGCTATTTATTGAATAGGGTTCCCAAAAAAAGGAACAAGGTTACCCCTTATGAACTCTGGACTAAAAGAAAACCCAACCTGAACTTTCTCAGGGTTTGGGGTTGTAGGGCTGTTGTAAGACTCCCTGATCTAAAGCAGAAAACTTTGGGTGAAAGAGGCATTGAATGCATCTTTGTAGGATATGTTGAGCATTCCAAGGCATATAGGTTCTATGTTATTGAACCTAATGAGTCTGTTTCAATTAACTCAATAATTGAATCAAGGGATGCAATCTTTGATGAGAATAGGTTCTCATCAGTCCCTAGACCAAGTTAAAGGATTCTAAATGGAACTGATGACATTGGTGTATCAGAGGTCTCTAATGAGGTTGTGGTTCAACAACCTGAACCTAAGCTCAGAAAGAGCAAAAGGATCAGGACTCCAAAGTCATTTGGACCTGAGTTTTAATTATACTTAATTGAAGGAACAAGGGATGAGGTCTTTGACCAACACTCCTATTGCTTTAATGTTGCGGATGACCCTAAAATATTTGATGAAGCAATGAAGTCTCAGGATGTTGCTTTCTAAAAAGAAGCAATAAATGATGAGATGGACTCCATCATGGGCAACAACACTTGGTTGTTGGCTGATCTACCACCTGGTTGCAAATGAATTTTCAAAAGGAAAATGAAGGTAGATGAAACAATTGAAAAGTTCAAGGCTAGACTAGTCATTCAGGGCTTTAAACAAAAGTCAGGGATAGACTATTTTGATACTTATGCCCCTGTTGCATGTATCAGTACCATAAGATTGCTGATTGCTTTGTCATCAATTCACAATCTGATTATTCATCAGATGGATGTGAAGACAGCTTTCTTGAATGGTGAATTGGATGAGGAGGTTTATATGAACCAACCTCAAGGCTTCATCTTGCCTGGCAATGAAAACAATGTGTGTAAACTGATTAAGTCCCTATATGGACTGAAGCAGGCACCTAAGCAATGGCATCAAAAATTTGATGAAGTGGTTTTGTCTAGTGGTTATTTACTTAACCAGTCTGACAAATGTGTGTATAGCAAATTTGATGAATCTGGTAAAGGAGTCATCATTTGTCTATATGTTGATGACATGCTAATCTTTGGCACTGACCAAAATCAGGTTAACCTGACAAAGGAATTTTTGTCATCAAGGTTCTCCATGAAGGACATGGGGGAGGCTGATGTTATCCTTGGTATAAGGATCAAACATGAGAGTAAGGGAATTTCTATCACTCAGTCTCTTTATATTGAGAAGGTACTGAGGAAATTCAACCACTCTGATTGTACTCCAGTGAGTACACCTATGGATACAACTGAGAAACTGATGCTTAATAATGGCAAGGCTGTATCTCAACTTGAGTATTCTAGTGTGATTGGCTGCCTAATGTATGCCATGACTTGTACAAGACCTGATATTGCATTTGTAGTGAGAAAACTGAGCAGGTATACTAGTAATCCTAGTGCTCAGCACTGACAAGCAATTCAGAGGGTACTGAAGTATTTGAAGAGAACTATGGATTATAGTCTCTCATATACTGGTTATCCTTCAGTATTAGAAGGATAGATTGATGCAAGTTGGATCAGTAACACTGAAGACAATTCGTCTACCAATGGTTGAGTATTCCTACTTGGCAGAGGTGCAATTTCTTGGGCATCCAAGAAGCAAACTTGCATCACCAGTTCAACAATGGAATATGAATTTTTGGCTTTAGCAGCTGCTGGTAAAGAGGCTGAATGGTTGAAAAACTTGCTTCTTGATATTCCATTCTGGCCTAAACCTATAGCACATATTTCTATCCGTTGTGATAGTGCAACTACATTGGCTAAGGCTTATAGCCAGATGTACAATAGGAAGTCTAGACACTTAGGTGTCAGGCATAACATGATTCGTGAGCTTATCATGAATGGGGTGGTATCTATAGAGTTTGTTAGATCTCAACAAAATTTAGCTGATAACTTGACGAAGGGTTTGGCTAGAGACTTGGTCATAAAGTCTGCTAAAAGGATAGGTTTAAGGTCCAACTTAGTCACTGAATGCTAAGACGCCCAACTCCCTCCTGAGGAAACTTGCGAGCTAATTTCAATGTGGAAAGCTGAACATTCAGTGGAATGGAGCACATGTTTTACAATCATCCAAAGGTTGTGCTCGGAACCTGCTAGAAAGGAGGATGAAGTATTTACTTCTTAATGGTTAATTTCTTTGAAAAAGTGCTTGGCAGGAGCATGAATAAAGAGGAACCAACCATGTAAATGTTGAAGTTTTGCCGCCTCAGGGAGCTTAGGACTTTTGGCTCTTACAACCTTTATGAATTGGATATGGACACATGACTTGTAAAGTGTCAGGAACGTTTAAGTGTTTGAAAACTTGTTTGTATTTTATCTTCAGGTATTCAAATGAGTTGTAGGGTTCAATTCTTAGAACACTCTGATTCTCGAATATTTGAACGTGTAATGTACTAAGATGGAAATTCAATCCTCATGATATTTTCGTTTATGCACATGTTTTGTTTAAAGTTTAATTTTTCATGCAAAGGAAGTGAACTAAATTTGGGGAGGATTGTTGGAAAATTTAGTGCACTTGAGGGATCAGTTCACAACTGGTAATGGGTCAGGAGGTACGGAGTGTATACCCATCAGGTCCATGACTACCATGACTCTGATAGTGGTTGGGAGTAACTCATCAGAAGGTTTAATCCTTCACGGAGTTACTACTGCTAGTACTTTGTTAGTACTGCTGGAGCAGAGTTACTACTGCTAGTACTAAGTTAGTACTGCTAGAGCAAGTTACTAAGTTAGTACTGCTAGGATAAGTATGTAACTACTTTGACCTATTCAAGTGGCAGTTAAAACTGCCTTTATGACCACGTTTAATTAGTCATGTAACCACTACTAGCTATAATGGGGATAATTATGAGGCGATTAATGGGCCGATTAATCCTCATAATTCCATTTGACTAGCTATGAGTATTCTCCTATAAATAGGAAGATCAAATCATGCATGAGAGATACAAAACAGAGAACATAAACACTTGAAAGCAAAAGGGTTATTTATTGGTGCCTAAATCATTAACATACATTTGGTCTTATTCCAAGTAGATATTCATGATACCCAGGCATTAGGGTCGAATAGTTTACTTTGGAAAGTGATAACACGATTGCAAGTGATATCCGGTAACCATTATTGGTACGTAGTTAGATCATTGATTATCTTCACCCTGTTCTGGGCTTGTAACCACCAATAAAAGCTACATACTTCTGTTATTCTTTTTTTCTTCCATCCTTCAATCATCATCATCATCACCGAGGGAAAATTGGGAAGTTTTGATCAATCTAATTCGATTTGAGCTGGGTTTTTTTGTGTCGATGGGTATTAGATAAACGATTTGAGTGCATGTATGTATGAGTAGATTCGAGAAGATTTCAGTGCACCTGTATGATTTTGTATGTTTTTATACGCTTTTTTACGTTTTTATATGCTTTTTACGCTTTTTTATGATTTTGTACGTTTTCATCCGTTTTTATACGATTTTATTCGTTTTTGGACGTTATTATACAAAAACATACAAAAACAAACGAAAACATACAAATACGTATAAATAACGGACGAAAACATACAAAAACGTATAAACATACAAATACGTATAAAAAACGGACGAAAACATATAAAAACGAACGAAAACGTATAAAAACGGACGAAAACGTATATAAACGGATGAAAGCGTATAAAAACGTTTTTTTTTTTCTTTTCAATTTTATTATAATTTTTTTAATACAATTATTTTTTTAAAAAATTATTAAAATAATATTATTATTTTTTTTATAATTTTATGATAATTTTTTTTAAATAAAATTAAAGTTTTTTAAGAAAAAAACCGTTTTAAAAAAAAAATATATTATTATAAAATTAAAATTAACTTTTTTTTTTATTAAAATTAAAATTACATTTTAAAAGAAACGTTTTTTTTTTTTTTTTTTTTTTTTTTTTTAATTATTATAATAAAATTAAAAAAATTTCGTATAATAAGATTAAAAAAAAAGTTTATTTTTTTTAAAGAGTAAATTACATAAATCGTCCTTGTGGTTATTATTATGAGAGGGAAAACCCAAATTACAAGGTTAACCCTCACGTTAGTCTATCAATGTCAAGTTAGGTCCTTTTTAACGATCGTTTAGACTTGGGTCGAAGATTGGACAGGATCCGTAAAAATAAAAAACCACAGGGACATGACCTGCTTAAAAAAAAGCACAGGGACAAGATCTGTAAAAATCAGCAAACCACAAGGACGATTTATGTAATTAACTCTTAAATTAATTAACACAGTCTAAGGGGGTGTTTGATTGGCTCTTAATGGAATGGCCCAGCACTGAATGCTGAAACGTACAGAACACATTGTGTTTGATTGATAACTAATGTGACTTCTGAATGAGGGAAATCACGCTTACCGATTCTTCAAAATATTCTCCCTAAACGATTCAGATTGCTACATGCACGTTTGCACAAACACATCAAACAAAAACTATGTGATTGTGATGTTCAGTTGAAATGAAGGTCACAAGTCTGCCTTCACACTGATATTCACACGTCTGAAAGTCATTGTTAATTATTCGGCATCTTCTAAAAATTTTCGTACTTCTTATTACCGTAGTGAAATACTATAACAGTTTTGAAATATTTTTTTAAGTGATTTTGGATGTTTTAGGCATTTGCAAACAGTTGTGAGACGTCCAACCTGTTTGACAACATCTTTTAATTTACTTGTTTACCCAATAGATATCAATCTGAGCTACACATTCTTATAATGGGTCGAAATTGTTAACTCTATACACAAAATAAAGATCTATGCAGTCATCCAACAGCTACAGTTCCCATGTATATTTTAGGAATCGGATTCATTAACACCTAAAAAATCTACCAATCAACAGTGGCATGGTCGATCTTGTACATTCCTTTTTTGTTGAAGGAGAAATAGTCTTGTAAATTTCTGATTACTACATACACATAACATCAAGCAAAAACTATGTGATTGTGATGTTTAGTTGAAATGAAGGTCATAAGTCTGCCTTCACACTGGTATCACAGTGAAAAGATACTAAAACAGATTTTATAATACCATGTAAATTATTGAAACATACTTTATTTATTTGGTGCCGAAAGTCGTCACTTTATACCAACTCTATTAGCTGAGGAAGTCATTATTTACTACTGTAATTTATTTTTTATTTTTTATTTTTTTGAATATCATTATTTACTAATTAACATTGGCATTTTCATAGCAAAAGATGTTCTCTTTGTGTAATTAGTTGTTATGACAATATCTTGTAATATTCCAGATTGAAAACAAATCATCATGAATTGACTATATAATCAACATCACTCATCAACATACACATACCTTAGCTTTTCTCACTCTTCTTCTGTATCATGTCAAAAACTTTGCATCTGCTCATGCCGATGCGCTTCCTCTTATTGCTGCTATATGTCATTCAATCTACTTTAGCTACTAAGTTATCTTCTTCGAGCCAGTCATTTAGCCATAATGACGAGTGCACTCACTACTACAAAAATTGGCATAGAGCCCGGTTTTTCATGAGGGCACAAAAGGGGGGGGGGGGGGGGGGGACTCTATTAGGAAGTGCCATAGAGCCCGGTTCCAGAAACTGGCTTTATGTTGTTTAATAGAGCCCGGTTTTTTCATTGAAAACATTGCTCTATCTGATTTAAAAAAATCCATTTTTAATAAGCATAGAGCCCTGTTTTTAACTTACAAAACATGGCTCTATGAAGAAAAAAAAATTGCTTTTTAAAATTTTGTTAAATTCCACCTGTTTACATATGTATTTTCACAGCAGAAACAACAAAACGGAACTGTAACAAAATAAAATTGTAACAAAACCATAACCTTGAAGGTCAATACCAAAACCAATGGATTTAAGATCCAAGATCAGTTTACAACAATGTAATACGGGTCCTATGGACTACCGAACATACTTAATACCACTAATTAAACATCACAACAGTTTCACAATAAGTGTTTCGGTGGGCTAATGGAAAGGAGATATACAAAACGACATGAGTACATGCCAACCTTTCCTAAATACTACCATGAATGATGATCAAATGCCACACACTGAAATGCACGAGCTCACGATGTCGTCCAGCTCCTTGGGAGTAAATGGCTTCTTGTCATTCCAAGGCACATGTGGAAAAAATATCCATAAGATTTATGCACATCATGTGTCCGATAACTTGTTCACTCTAAGATCTGGTTTGGAATTAGACCAATCTAAACCAGGATTTAAACAACTACTGGTCCAAATTCAATTGGTTTAGTTTATACTTCTGTTGTTCTATGTTATCGTTTATATTTAGTTTCATTCTTGTTAAATGTTAACAATCTGGTAGGCTGTCATCTGGAATTAATGGCGTCACATAAGTACTTTTGTATCATAGAATCACGATATATAATAGCCTCAAAATGAAGTAATTTGTAGAAGTTTAAGACTACGTTGTAGAACATAACTATACCTCTATAAATCGACCCAAAATCTTATATCACCCTAAAGGAGGATGCTACACAAAAAAAGAGTATGTGCTTCTTCTATATGATGACACAGTATTAATATACGATCTGCTATGTTTTCACAAAGAATTGCAAATCTACCAGAAATATGATTGTGCAAATCTACCAGCAATATGATTGTCGTGTGACGCATTTTCAATAAGAGAGAACACTTGTGAAAGCTCATTGATTTTAGAAGGTGTTTGGAATTGCTTATTTAAGTGGTTGTCTGCGTATTACTAAAGCATACTAGAGCAATGCCAAACACCCCTTAGTAATTTTAGAAGAAATTGGAACCGCTTATTTGCTTATTTAAAGTAAGCAATGCCTAAAACCCCCTAGCAGTTTTGATTGTTATGCCTATCAACAACTCCCAAACTGCTTAAATAACCAATTCGAATCAGCCCTATGTATTGACCATAACCAGCCCTATGATACGTTAGACTAGTGTTTGCCCTAATATTGTACATATTGCAGCAAGGATAACATATTGGATGCGACAACTAAAAACTAACAAAACACATGAAAACCAGATCCTATCACATTTGCAAACAAAACTATATGGCAACTTTTCAAACAGACTTAATTTCCAACATTTCGAACCAAACTATATGGCAAACAAGATGGTCACAGAATATATTCAACAATAAGAATGGCTTTTAAAAAAGTTACTTACTGTTTTGGGGAATGAGTGTTATTGATGGGTTACAAACTGATGCATCCACTTCATCACGAAGTACCCGCATTCCCAATAGTGACGTTGTTGGTTGCACTAAAAATAGAAGCCGAAGCCATTTTATAAGCATTAAACAAAAGAAATAAAAAATAATAATATACATGTATAGAATGAGATTATTTACCTCAACAAGATTCCATTTCTATGAGGATTGAGATCTTTGCCCTAGTTACCGCTCCTACGTAAAGCCGAAAAGGAGACTGGTCCTCTCCAATAGCAAAGCCATACTCATCGAAAGTAACACCATTTAGTTGTTTCCTATTCTTCTTATTTATGGTGTAGATTCCTCTCTTTTTCCTTTGAGGTTGTGGTTCGGGTTGCTCATTCATATCTTGCCATTCGTATCATGCTCAACCATATTTTGTTCATCCATATGCTCATCCATATGCTCATCCATAAGCTCTTCCATATCAGCCTAACATTAACAAAACAATGAAACATATCAGCCTAACACCTATTTTGGACAGCAGGTATCAGGTTCAAAAGCCCACTTTGTGAGAGCTAAAGAGTCTTACAAAACACACCGTTTATCACAGAAAATAGCACGACAAAGCACACCGTTTATGACAACAAAACCAAGTCCTGAAACACCTATTTTGGACAGCAGGTATCAGGTTCAAAAGCCCACTTTGTGAGAGCTAAAGAGTCTTACAAAACACACCGTTTATCACAGAAAATAGCACGACAAAGCACACCGTTTATGACAGCAAAACCAAGTCCTAAACCAAGTCCGGAAACACCTATTTTGGACAGCAAGTATCAGGTTCAAAAGCCCACTTTGTAACAACAAAAAAGTCTTCCCGAAGACCCGATTTATCACAAAAAATTATATTGTTTTAATATGAAAATAAAGATTTGTTCTGGTGTAATATTATTTTAATTCCCACACAGAGCTTTAAAAAACAATAAATTTCTACAATTTCATTCAAAATCAAGACCTTATTAACTGAAGGACAATATCAATTGTAGAATCAAATTCATTCAATATCAATATGAAAAACGTATAAACAGACATAAGTAATTCCAGAATAAAATTTAACATCATTAATGAGATATTATACTGATTAATTGAAGAACAATATCAATTGTAGCAAATTGGTACCTCTTAATTGGAATAAGTCGTGGCTTGGATCTGTGACGAAGGTAGCCTGTGACGCCTATGGTGTGCGACGATGGTGGTGGTGGTGGTGTGCGAAAGTGGTTAAGTGGTATTGGTTAAAATGGTTAGGTTAAAGAGATTGTGTGCTGAAGGTTGTGAAAGTGAAGGGGGAAAAGAGATTAGGGTTTGGTGTGTAATGAAATTTGGGGAGGGAAATGACGCGCCCTTATGGATTTTAGAATTTAGGCTAAAATTTTAAGAACCGCCTAAATCTTATAAACCAATTATTTGATTAAAAGAAATGAAAGGTTTTTTTTATTTTTATTTTTTAAGAAAAGAAAAATGTTCAAAAGTTTTTTTTTTTTTTTTTTTTTTTTTTTTTCAATAGTCTTACAATCTAAAATTAAAATTTATTGAAACTTTATACAAAAACATGTCTAAATAAACTTGATAAGCTACGTGCCTGCAAAACAAAATAAATTTATTAGTATGTAAATTTATAATGAAATATAAAATTACGTTTTATTTCATATTAAAAATATATTTTATTTACCTTAATCAAGTGCAGGTCTTCAACAAAGAATACCTTCATCGTGGTCGGATCTTAAGTAAGTGGTATCATCAATAACGTCATTTGAAGATGAAGCACTGATAGAAAACGGAGGTAGCTCATCAAACTGGTCATATTCATCCTCATCGACAACATTCTCAACACCAACTATACGTCGCTTACCATGTAGAACGATGTGCCATCTAGAATCATTCGGGTCCTCAACAAAGAATATTTGATTCGCTTGTTTTGCTAGGATAAACGGTTCGGATACATAGCCATTTGTGGAAAGATTGACACTTGTAAAACAGTAATCGTCAACTCTAACACCTCCTACGTTATTGACCCACTTACACTTTAACATAGGTATAGTGAACGAAAGATAATCCAATTCCCAGATTTCTTGAATGACACCATAATACGATATTTTGGCAATCGCCGACCTTGCTTCATGATCATCCATTGAGAAATCAGGCGTAGCGGCTATTACCATCACTCCGCTGTTCTGCAATGTACTCTTTTCATCTTGTTGCTTAGTGTAAAATGTATACCCATTGATGTCATAGCCTTGGTATCTTGTCACAAATCGCGGACCGAACCCCAACCGTTCTACCGTCCTATCTACATTTTGTAGCATGTTACTTCTCACCTTGTTTTTCAACCAATCCGGAAATGTTCTGTAATGCTCGGTAGCCAACCATGCTTGTGTCTTATTACGATATTTTGCTATTAACATTCTTTTGTGTTCATGGATGTGCGGAGCAACACAAGTCATGTGTTCTAAAACGGTAAAATGTGCCCGATATAAATCATCTTGATTTGGCACTTCCAAATTCCTCCCAATAGTCCCAACCCCTTGAAGTCTACCCTCATGTCGAGATTGTGGGATGCCAATATTGGGGACATCTTTCATATAGTCTGTACAAAACTCAATTACCTCCTCGGTAGCATATCCTTGAATAATACTCACCTCTGGTCGATATCGGTTCCTAACATATCCTTTTAAGAAACCCATGTATCTCTCAAATGGATACATGTACCGTAGAAACACAGGACCACAAGCCTTTATTTCTCCTACAATATGAGATACCAAATGAACCATGACATCGAAAAAGGAAGGTGGAAAATACATCTCGAGTTGGCAAAGGGTGAGGATAATATCACTCTGCCATTCATCTAACACTTCCGGGTCGATCACTTTTGAATGAATCAGGTTGAAAAATAGGCAAAGCATTGTGATCGTGTGTCGAATGCGGTTTGGCAATATTCCACGAATTGCAATTGGGATAAGTTGTGTTATTAAAATATGACAATCGTGCGACTTCATACCAAGCAGTTTCAAGTCATTCATCGACACCAACTTCTTAACATTTGAAGAATATCCGGATGGAACCTTAACACCATGTAAGCATTGACAAAATTTGGTTTTCTCGGCCTTTGACATGGTATAACAAGCTGCCGGGATATACATACGACTTCCTTCTTTTTCAACTGGAGCAAGCTCTTGTCTTATTCCCATTTCAACCATATCCTTTCGAACATTAACCCCGTCTTTTGTTTTTCCCGGAATATTTAACAATAATCCTATTAAACTGTCACAAACATTTTTCTCGATGTGCATAACATCAAGACAATGTCGGACTTGCAAATGCTTCCAGTATGGCAAATCAAAAAAGATAGACTTTTTTTTCCATATGTTGGTTGGAGTGGTTCTCTTTCGTTTTCCAAACACATTGTTTACTTCTTGAACTCGGGATAATACAGCTTCTCCATCCAATGGTTTTCGTAAGACTCCTGGCTCAGGGTTGCCGTCAAACAACTTTTTTCGTCTACGGTATGGGTGATCCTTTCGAAGCGATCTTCGATGTCCCATATATACCATCTTCTTACAATTTGGCAACCACCTTGAGTGGGTATCATCTTCACAAACAGGACACGCCTTATATCCTTTTGTACCGTATCCAGACAAGTTACCGTATGCAGGAAAATCACTTATGGTACAAAAAATCATGGCCCGCAATTGAAAAGTTTCCTTCATGTACGCATCATACACTTCAACGCCTGTACCCCACAGTTCTCTCATGTCATCAATTAACGGTTCCAAATACACATCGATGTCGTTTCCTGGTTGTTTTGGACCTTGAATTAACAATGACATTTCTAATCTCAATATTATCAATATTTCTCCATTGAGGTGAATCAGCCACATGTCTTATTTTTCCATCTTTTTTACGCTCTTCGGCATGCCAACGGAACAACTTTGCATCTTTTGGATTAGCAAATAATCGTTTCAGCCTAGGTATAATGGGCAAATACCATAATACTTTAGCTGGGGGGCCATTCTTCGTCACATCACTATTAATTTCTTTTTCAGTTTTTTCCTTATACCTTGATGAATTACAGACAGGACATTTATGCAAGTCCTTTTTTTCCTTCGTATACAATACACAATCATTGGGACATGCGTGTATTCTTTTGATTTGCAATCCCATTGGACAAATAAGTTTTTTTGCTTTGTATACAGAAACGGGCAACTCATTATCTTCGGGGAGCAATTCATTCACTGCCTCTAACAAATCTGTAAAACCTTTATCACTCCAACCATTAGCTGCCTTTACGTCAAACAATCTCAACACTGCACTTAATCTAGTGTGTTTTTTACACCCAGCATATAATGGCTTTTCCGCATGGACAAACAATTCTTGAAATTTGGCATGATTATTGTCATCTATATCACCCTCCAAATCATGTAACATGTCATCTAAGTTATCAGGACCACTGTCGTACGAATCATCATCATCATCCTCGCTATGATCAGAATCAACCGTGTCACGCTCTTGTAATAATTCACCATGCCATGACCAACAAGTATACCGTTCTGTAAACCCAGTTGATATCAGGTGTCCTTTTATTACATCAGAGTCAGTATAAAATTGTATATGGTTACAATCTTTACACGGACAAGATATTCTTAATTTTCCTTTCTTTTCCCGATCATCCTCGGCAACTTTAATAAATTCAGACAGCCTGGTCAAATATTCCTTTGAATTTCGATCTATCTTGTACATCCATCTACTTCGATCCATCTAGAATTTCGATCTATCTAGTACATTCCCTCAAATCCCCAAATACGTTAATAACATTCGCACCCTAAATGGGATAAATTATTTAAAAGGCAATCCTAAAATGGGGGCAATCCAAAATTAATCTATATTAATATCAGCTAAGTATTATACTAAAAGAGAATAATTTATACCTTATTTGTACTAAATGAATGTCATAACAACGATATTAGTGGTTCGAAAAATCATAAAAAGACACCTTACTTGCACAGGCCAATCAAGCTAGTAGCAAGTTTCGCGTGCCAAATTATTTCCGAAAACGGTCCTACAAATACAAATAAGTTACAAGTTAACAAAACAAAGATTCATATATCTAAACATATTTATAGTCAACAGTTTAACTAGATTCGAAGGCTTATCGGGTCGGGTTGAATTGGGTTTAAAAACCTTATCGGGTTATGTGACCCGACCCCGATAACCCGATATAGTTATCGGGTCGGGTTAGGGTTGAATTATTTGTGTTATCGGGTTATCGGGTCAACCCGAAATATATCTTTAACAAGTTATTTCCCTAATTTGTATAAGCCCACCAGTTCTTACAATTTCACTGGGCATATCATATCAACTGTAAACATACTAATAATTCGTTTAGTTCAATTGCATGCTACTAATTTTGTCTACTACTCGGTACTACAGTTTCTTTTTTATTTTACAGTATATGCTACTCCAATTTTTGAACATTATAGGACAATACCAAGTTATCACCTAAAGTCAAACATTGAGTCACTTGATTGAATGAACAACAATCACCCTATACCTTTTATATACAGTTTTTTTAAACTGTGTTATGTTAATTGTTAAAAGTTCTTATTGTCCAATATAACTTCTTCTATCTAGTAAAATTTCTTATAGTCAACAGTTAACTATTTCCTCATGTATCCTAAAGTCAAACATTCAGTCACGTGTTATCAAAATCTTTGTAGCAAGATCTCTATTTAACGTCATAATGCGCCCAAATTATAAGCAAGATCACTAAATATGTCTTCATTACATGGAATTGTGAGGCCACCCATAGGATGATTATAACCATTTTTAAAAGCGTGAACATAAAAACTACCTATCTTTTAACTTTAATCAAATACACCTTGATCATCTAATCATACTAGTAAGTCTAATTCGTATACATGAGGAAATTATATACACAAGGACATATCGATCATGAATTAACAATAAAGATTTGCTTAACTTTGAAATTGAACATGTATGAAAATAAGCTAGAGTAATATATAACAATAATTAAGTATAAGAAGTTACCTTTAATTATGATTTGAGATTGAACAAAATTTGATCATTTAATGCTTATGGAGACAATTAATTAAGATTTGATCATTTAAAGCTTATATATGCAAAGTTTTTGAAAAAAAGAGGCAAAAAAAGGTAATAAATGTGCTTCATACCATTTCCACCCATTCAGTATGCTATTTTTGTTATGAGTCGTTGGTAGCACTGTCATAGAACCCGGTTTCGTGGAAGAAAAACGGGCTTTAATAGTTTTAATCATAAACCCCGGTTTTTGTAAACAGAACATGGCTCTATACAAGGAATAGAGCCCGGTTTGTAAGCAGAAAACGCGGCTCTAAAACTTTTTAGCATAGATCCCGGTTCTCTCAGAAAAAACACGGCTCTATGCCCTTTTCCACAACCCGGAACTCCTTTAGAGCCCGTTTTTCACAAAAACCGGGCTCTATTAAGGGGGCTCTATGTCCTTTTTTTTAGTAGTGACTGCATTATTCCAGTTCAAGAACAAAATGTTTACCGACAAATCTGTATCCTCTGATCCTCGTGCTTATCCAAAATTTGCTTCATGGAAGGTCAACAGTTCAAAAGGCGGGACCAATTGCTGCTTGTGGGACGGGGTTGAGTGTAGTGACAAAACCTCTGGTCATGTGATCGGGCTTGACTTGAACAACAGCTTTCTCTATGGCACCATTAACCCCACCAGCAGTCTCTTTGACCTCATTCACGTTCACAGACTAAACCTTGCAGATAACAATTTCAAATTTTCCCAAATTCCATCTGAAATAGGACGTTTCTCACGCTTGAAGAGGTTGGATTTAAGTTGTTGTAATAATCGACAACAACCTGAAGAACGCTATGCGGAAACCTAGAACCCGTGAGGAAGATTGATAGTTGCAACACCAAATGCGAAACCTGCGTTGGACAAACGAACAAAGAAGAACACAAAACTACAAAGATATCGACAAGAATATATGCACACGATGTACCTCGAACACCCCTTTATTAACACCAATAAAGCTTACAATTCGAGTCAAGAAGAATGTTAAGCACTAGCATCCCCCTCATCTCTATTTATAGAGATGAGGGGATAGAAAACCATATAAGAGTCAGTTTAGGAAACACCCTAAACGACCTCCTCATGAAACTTAGCTTGCCTTGCACTCCAAGCTAACTCGTCCTAGTTCTAGTCTACTCCTAATCAATATTACAACGTACACTTAAGTCCCTAATCTATATTTAAGTTTACTACTTACTTTCTACAATTTCCACCTTAGGAGTAACACTGAAACATAACCGATACTCAGCATATTTTCATCGTGCTGGAACCTCGGACTGAGGACCAGCTTGTCGACCATGCATTGTACTTCAGTAGTTTTCCAAGATTAGCTTCTGTAGACTCCTTCACTTTCTTCTTTTCTGCAGCATTACCCTCTGCGCCCTCTTGACCAGGTACTCCGGTTAACGTAATGTGTGCCCCCACCTTTATACCAAGGTGTACCTTTTCATGCTCCTTTACCAAGCAGCCCGTGTTTGTCTTTTCTTCAAGCTGCTTGTCCTCCAACCGTCTTTGAGCCACTGCAGCATCATCGTTACTAACCTGAACAACCTCAGCTTCACGATTCCCTTGAGCTCCCTGCAGTTCCACCTCAAACCAAACACGTTTATCAACCTGTACTCCATGGACTCCTGTTTTAACACTAGGACCAAGTTGTTTGAACCCAACTTGCTTATGACCAAGTTGCTTGAATCTAACTTATTTTGAACCTCCATGCTTTTGTACACCAAAAGTCATCACTTTTGCTTCAAGAGTATACACACAGTTCTTTCCCCTGATCCCGGTCATCATAACCAGACAACCTTTGATCACCTTGATTCTACCCATCTGCATCTTCACAGTATAACCCGCTTTTTCAAGAGTACCTAATGAAATCAAGCTTTTTCTTAACCCTAGAACATACGTGACATCTTCCAGTATAAATCTTGAACCATCATGCAACTGTATCTTCACTTTTCCTGTCCCTCTGATAGTGCATGTCCTGTTATCACCTAACTGAACCGAACCACCATCAACATCTTTGAAGTCATACAAGAAATCCCTCCTAGGTGTCATATGATAAGACTCACCTGAATCCATTACCAATTCAGTCATCTCATCATTCCCGACTACCACCAAGGCTTCTCCAAAGTAGGTGTTACCCTCGTCATCAGAAGAATCAGAATCCTGATCATACTTACCCTTCTTGACGAACCCACTTGACTTCTTCATTGGACAGTCTTTCTTTAGATGACCCTCTAAATAACATATGAAGCACTTGAGTTTACCAGTTCCACCCCTTGACTTAAACAGGGAACGTCCACCAGAATGAGCTTTACTTGAATGATCTGACCTTCCCCTTACATATAACCTGTCACCAATTTCTTCTTTTGTGCCTTCAGTTCTTTTCTTCAACTCCCTTGAATTCAGAGTCGCAAGAACATCCTCCATTGTCAAGGATTTCCTCCCATACAACAATGTTTCAACAAAGTTTTCATAAGATGATGGCAACGATGTAAGTAGCATAAGTGCCTGATCCTCATCCTCAATCTCGATATCGATATTCGCCAAATCAAGCATCAACTTATTAAACTCATCTATATGATCACCCAGTTTCGTACCTGGACTCATATAGTACGTGTACAGCTTCTTCTTCAGATACAGTCTATTTGCTAAGGACTTAGTCATATATAGACTAGTCAACTTCGTCCAAATTCCTGCAGCAGTTGTTTCCTTGGTAACTTCCCGTAACCCGGTCTCCCAAGCATAGAATCAAGGTATTGTATGCCTTCATCAAAGCATTCTTTTCACCTGCTTCCATGTCCGCGAGTAATGTCTCTAATGTAGCATTACAACCTTGATGTACCATTAAAGCACACATCTTTATTTGCCATAACCTGAAGTCATTCTTCCCATCGAATTTCTCGATGTCAAACCTAGTTATAGAACTAGCTATTCTTCTTATACCTTGCTAAAAACCTTGTCAAGTTGTTTCTTAACCAACTTTACAGACAAGCCTCACAATCCATGTGCAATATACCCCTTGTTGCTATAAACCCTTCTTGCAAATCGAATTTATTAGAATAACCCTAAACCCTTGATTTCGAACAAGCAAAATCGACCGTAAACTTGAACCCCAAGCGAACCACGATCGAAACTTGAACCACAAGAAACCCGCAAAAAGAACCTTTGATTTGATCGACTTTTAAAATCCTAAAAGATGATAACCAAAGTCGATTTGTAAATATTAAAAATTGAAACCCTTTTGCCGAAAAACAAAACATGTGTCAACTTTGTAGTACACGTGAAGTATAATATAGAATATAATTGTATATTCTCTCACTTTTGTTTTAACAATAAAACACCCTCACGTGACTTTGTTTAAACTAAACAACCGCCTAAATTACTATGTCTTCTTCGTTCGCTATAACCCGCAACTTCAAGAAAAACCGAAACTCGATATTTTCTTCTTCGACACCTAATCTAGCAGCGATCTTCAAGACCACAATAACCGCGGCTCTTGATACCACTTGTTGTAATAATTGACAAAAACCTGAAGAGCGTTATGCATAAACCTAGAACCCGACGATAGTTGCAACACCAAACGTGAAACCCGCGTTGGACAAACAAACAAAGAAGAACACAAAACTACAAAGATATCGACAAGAATATATGCACATGATGTACCTCGAACACCCCTTTATTAACACCAATAAAGCTTACAATTCGAGTCAAGAAGAATGTTAAGCACTAGCGTCCCCCTCATCTCTATTTATAGAGATGAGGGGATATAAAACCATATAAGAGTCGGTTTAGGAAACACCCTAACCGACCTCCTCATGAAACTTAGCTTGCCTTGCACTCCAAGCTAACTCATCCTAGTTTTAGTCTACTCCTAATCAATATTACCACATACACTTAAGTCCCTAATCTATATTTAAGTTTACTACTAACTTTCTACATAAGTGGTTCTTCTTTCGCAGGGACTCTTCCGGCATCAGTAAGTAATCTGACACAACTTGAATTTCTGAATCTTGGTGATAATAGCTTATGGGGACGGATTCCCAATTTGGCGAGCTTATCAAAACTCAGTTATTCAACAATTTTTTCTAACAATTTTGATGGAAGGAATATCTCTGACTGGATCAGTAAGCTTCCAAAACTTTCTGTTTTGGACCTTACGCTCAACAATTTAAGTTGTGAGATCCCATCATCTATCGGGAATCTTACGCAGCTTGAATACCTTTATCTTAATTATAACGTTATGTTCGGTCTAATACCATCATCACTTATGAACCTAACAAATCTTAAAGACATTGTCCTTGGACTTAATGACTTCACCGGAAGCATTCCCAATTTAGAAAGTCTTTCAAACCTTGAAGATCTATTCCTTTTAGATAATAAATTTGATAAACGGACGCTCTGATACATGCTGCGATTACAAGCTGCCATGTGTCCTATTTGAACAACCACAATTGGAGGGAAAAGTAGTTACTTCCCAAAACCAACCCACATTGTCTTTAAATACATGTTTACCATCTCATTCACATTTTATGTCATTTTGTATCTAGAATTCTCTTTGTAATCTTTCTCCTAACAATTTAACTATCAATAACAAATCATCTATTTCGGTTATCTTTCTTATTTTAGATTTCCATAGTGTTTGAGTCAAATTCTTCTTCATTTCTATTGAATTCTAGAAGGGTTGTTATCATCTGGTATCAGAGCTACGAATTTGGCAACAGAATCTAGTTCTTCTTCATTGAGTTGGTTTTGAACATTTTCGCACCAAATCCAAAATACGACATAATTCAAATCTTTTTCGATTTCCCAATCGAAAAACGTGTACAATGAGTATTTAGTGAGTCTTAGTGAGTCTTTAGTTGTTCTTGGATAGTTTAGTATCGTTCTTGAGAAAGTTGTTGAAATTCCGGCAAGGTTGTTGAAATTCTGGCAAGATTGTTACATTTTTGGGCAAAAAATTTGTTCCAAATCAAAGGGCTACAATGGCACTTTGATCTTTCTATATGCTATCCACTCAGAAACAAGACCAATTGACAAGTATTCATCACGATCACATTAGCAGCGCATAAGTGCTTAAATCCTCTGCTATTGAATTAATGATCAGTTTTGTTTGACTTGCGGTTGGCCAAGAAGTGGTTAGGCTATTAGTTATTGCTCACTGGTAGACGAAGGAGTAATAGCTAATAACCAATTAACAAATCTATCAAGAAAATAGCATACAATGGTGGTGATTACAAGGAATTCCAATAATAAGGAACAGAGCAGTGAAACTGGAAATGTGGAGGCACAAAAACATGACTGAGTTGGTCAATATGATGAAACTATTGACAACTAAGGTGGATTAGTTGTGCACTTTTCAAGAAAATGCTAATGCTCATTTAAACAATCTTGAAAGTGGAGAAGGCACAAGTCATGCAAGGGGAAATGGTGGTCAAAACAATCAAGAAGGGAGTCCCAGTGGTCAAAACAGCCAAGGAAGGGGTCATGGTGGTCAGTAAATGTTTGTTCATGGTGGTCAAAATCAACAACACAATCCTTATGGTAGACTTACCAAATTAGAATTCCCAAGGTTCAATGTTGAGGATGTGAAGGGCTGGTTGTTCAGGGTGAAACAGTTCTTTGTCATTGACCATGTCAGAGAAGACCAAAAGCTAAGGTTAGTCTCAATGCATTTGTTTGACAAAGCACTTTATTGGCATTTGCAATTTATCAAGAAGTATACTGAGAATGCTCCATGGGCTTTGTATGAGTATGAGATCACTAGTAGATTTGATAATGTGTTTGATGACCCTTTGGTTGAATTGAAAAACTTGAAACAAACTGGTTCTGTGCAATTTTACCAAGATCAGTTTGATGTGTTTTTGAATAAAGTGGAGTTGACTAAACCACAGGCTGTGAGTATGTTTTTGGGGGGTTTGAAAAGTGAAATTGGGGTACCCTTAAGAATGTTCAAAGCCACACCTATGTTGGGATTTACTAGTTTGGCTAGGATGCAAGAAGCCTCAGTAGCTGTGACCAGGGTCAGGCCTCAAAATGTTGTGTATAATAACCCTAGGTATCAGTGTACCAATAATGCTAATGTTAGACCTCAAAATTTTGCCCCTAGACCACCTATTCTAGCATTAGCACCAGCTGTAAAACAGGGAACTGCATACCCTGTTAGAAAGCAACTAACTCAAAGGGAATTGGAAGAAAAGAGGGCTAAAGACCAATGTTTTTATTGTGGCCAAAGGTACACCCCAGGCCATAAGTGCAGTGGTCAATTGTATTATTTGGAAGTGGTGGTAAGTGAAAATGGAGATAGTGGTATGGATGAAGAGGTTGAGACAGAACAAGTGGAGGAAATTACTGAGGAAAGTGAGGTGTTGCAGGCCATTGATCCTTAAATGTTTGACAATGGGCCCCAAATCTCACTCAATGCATTATCTGGTGTAAATTTCTATAGGACTATGAGGGTAAAAGGTCATATAGGAAAACAGTTAGTGCAAATCTTAATGGATAGTGGTAGCACCCATAATTTTCTTGCCCTGTCTGCTGCAAAGAAGTTGGTGTGTAAGTTGAAGAAGACTGTTCCATTGGAAGTGTCTGTGGCCAATGGCAATCACATGTTAAGTGAGTATATGTGTGAGAATTTCCAATGGTCTTTACATGGTAGCACCTATTCCACTAATGTGATGGTAATTCCACTTGGTAGTTGTGATATGGTATTGGGTGTTCAGTGGTTATCTACTATGGGTGATATCTTGTGGAATTTCAAAAACTTGACAATGGAGTATAATTACTATGGTAAAAGAGTGGTGTTGAGGGGATCATAACAAGCTGCTCTATCTTGGATTCAGGGGAAGCAAATCACCAAGAATGTGCAATGTAACAATGTTGAGTTGTCTGCTATATCTGTGTGTGTGTACCCTGCACAATTATGGAGTGTGGAATCAACTGAGGTAATGAGTTCAAGCCAGTTTTTGAAGTGCCAACTTTTTTACCACCAAAGAGAACTTATGATCATTCAATACAGATTCTCCCAAACACCCCTCCAATCAACATTAGACCATAGAGACATCCTCCTAGCCAAAAAGAAGCTGTGTAACTAATGGTGAAAGAACTTATGGATTCTGGTGTGATCAAGGATAGTAACAATCCATTTTTGTCTCCCATTGTCATGGTGAAAAAGAAGGATGGTAATTGGAGAATGTGTGTTGACTACAGACAATTAAACAAGTACGCAGTCAAAGACAACTTTCCAATTCAAGTAATTGAAGAACTGTTGGATGAGTTGAATGGTGCTAAGGTCTTTACTAAACTTGATTTAAGGTCTGGTTATCATCAAATAAGAATGAGGGAAGAAGACATTCACAAGACAGCCTTTAGAACTCATGAAGGCCATTATGAATTCCTTGTAATGCCCTTTGGTTTGACTAATGCCCCATCTACTTTTCAAGCATTGATGAATACAGTATTCAAACCATTCCTAAGGAAGTTTGTGTTGGTGTTTTTTGATGATATCCTAATCCACAATGCAAATTTGGAAGATCATTTGAGGCATTTGAGGTGTGCTCTAGAAGTGATGCAGTCAAATCAACTCTATGCCAAACATTCCAAATGTTCTTTTGCCATGAATAAGGTTGAGTATTTGGGACATTTGATTTCTGAGGAAGGAGTTTCTACTAATCCTTCCAAGATCCAAGCTATGAAAGAATGGCCAAAGCCAACCAATGTGAAGCAGTTAAGAGGCTTTTTGGGACTAACTGGTTATTATAGGAGGTTTATCAAACAATATGCAGTGATCAATCATCCATTGACCAAGTTATTGAAGAAAAAATGCATTTGTATGGAGTGAAGAAGCTGATATGTCATTTGAAAAGTTGAAGAAAACTATGATCAATACACCAGTTTTGGCTCTCCCAAATTTCAATAAGGAATTTGTAGTGGAACCTGATGCTTTTAGAGTGGGAATTGGTGCAATGTCGATGCAAGATGGTCACCGAATTACCTATATGAGTAAAGCCTTCTCTCCCAAACACCAGGTACTATCTACTTATGAGAAGAAATTTTTGGCAGTTTTGTTGGCTTTAGAAAAATGGAGAGGCTTTAGAAAAATGGCAGTTTTGTTAGACAAACACTTTAAAATAAAAATAGATCATTTTAGCTTGAAATATCTGTTGGATTAAAGACTTACAACCCCATTCCAAGCTAAATGGTTGCCAAAGCTGTTAGGCTATGACTATGAAAGCAGCTATAAGAAAGGAAGTGAAAATGTGGCTGCAGATGCATTATTAAGGGTACATTCAGGTTCTGGATTGTGTGCCATGGTTCTATCTACTATCTCAAACTCCCTTTTACAACAAATAAAAGACAGTTGGATCACTGATTTGGAGGTACAAGCTATAGTGACAAAATTGCAGGCTGATCCAAACACTAGTTCTAAGTATACATGGGTTGATGGCCAATTAAGAAAGAAGGGCAGATTAGTGTTAGGCAACAATGTTGGTCTACAAAATCAGATAATTGCTTACTTCCATCAAGGTCCTATAGGGGGACATTCAGGTGTGCATGTAACTGCAAAGAAGATATCTGCAGTGTTTTATAGAAAAGGGCTTAAGCTAATGGTGAAAAAGTTTATCAAAGAGTGTGACACATGCCAAAGGTACAAACCAAACTTGGCTGCTTACCCTGGATTATTACAACCACTACCTATTCCAACTCAAGTGTAGAGTGAAATCTCTATGGACTTCATTGAAAGCCTTCCAAAGTCCCATGGTAAGTCTGTCATATTTGTTGTGGTTGATAGGCTAAGCAAGTATGCACATTTTATGGGTATGCAACACCCCTTTCCAGCCTGTGATGTTGCAAAAGTGTTCCTTGATAACATTTACAAGCTTCATGGGTTACCTAAAGCTATAGTCAGTGATGGGGATAAAGTTTTCATCAGTCACTTTTGGCAGTCCCTATTCAAGATGTTAAAGGTCAAATTACAGCTTTCCACAGCTTACCACACTCAAACTGATGGGCAAACTGAAGTTGTGAATAGATGTTTGGGCTGCTATCTAAGGTGTATGACTGGGGAGAAGCCTAAAGAGTGGGTGAATTGGCTGCCAATGGCTGAATACTAGTACAGCACTAACTGTCATTCTTCTACTAAAGTAACTCCTTTTGAGGTGGTGTATGGTCAACCTCCACCATTGCACTTGCCCTATGTTCCTGGTGATAGTGTAGTAGAAGCTATAGACAGAACCCTGCAAGCTAGAGAAGAAGCTCTATAGATGCTTAAGTTCCACTTGTGAAGGTCACAAGATAGGATGGTGAATATGGCCAACAAGGGGAGGACTCAAAGAGAGTTTGCTGTGGGTGATTCAGTGTATGTGAAGCAGCAACCTCACAGAAAAATTTCAATGAGACAAGGAGCTTATCACAAACTCTGAGCTAAGTACTATGGTCCCTTTGTAGTCACTGAAAGAATTGGGGAAGTGGCATACAAGTTACAATTGCCTAGTACTAGTCAAATACACCCTGTGTTTCATGTTTCTCAATTGAAAAAATGCCATGGCCAACATGAAGTTTCAAATGTACTGCCTAGCTGTGAAGCAAATGGAAGAATGGCTTTGCAACCAATCAAGATTCTGGAAAGAAGGCTGGGAAAAGTGGACAATAGGCCAGTGATGTTTGTCTTGGTTCAATGGGCTGGACAAGAGGTGGAAGATGTTACATGGGAAAAGTATCATGAGTTTACAACAAGGTTTCCTCAGTTTGCTTAATAACCTTGTGGTCAAGGTTCTTTGAAGGGGGAACGATTGATACATGCTACAATTACAAGCTGCCACGTGTCTTATTTGAACAGCCACAATTGGAGGGAAAAGTAGTTACTTCCCAAAACCAACCCACATTGTCTTTAAATACATGTTTACCATCTCATTCACATTTTAGGTCATTTTGTATCTAGAATTCTCTTTGTAATCTTTCTCCTAACAATTCAACTATCAATAACAAATCATCCATTTCGGTTATCTTTCTTGTTTTAGATTTCCCTAGTGTTTGAGTCAAATTCTTCTTCTTTTCTATTGAATTCTAGAAGGGTTGTTATCACGCTTCCTGATTGGCTCGGTAAACTAAATAAGCTTACTCGTTTAGATCTTGCTGATGTCAACTTATATGGTGGCATCAGGCGAGGATAGTGTAATTAGAGGGGCGTGCCCTCAACAAATTGGCAAAAAACATTTTATATAGTTTCAAAATTTTGGGTTTTACGGGACAAACTTAATTCCCTCGGCAAAATGAATTGCCCCACAATTTTGGAGCTGAAATAGGTTTGGCTTAATTAGGTTTTGGATGCTAAATTAGTGTTGGATGTGAATTAGGCTGTTGGCTGTAATTAGGGTGTTTGATCTGAAATTAGCTGTTGGATGCTGCTGTAATGCTGTTTTTGTGATGATTTGCTGTTTTAGTGCAAATTTTTTGCCCCATATGCCAAAATCTGGCTCGCACTGTGGTGGCATCTCGTTATCAGTTTTTAACTTGACCCAAGTTCAAACTTTAAGCCTGTCGTCAAATCAACTTGAAGGTCCAATCCCACTGTTTCCTAACTCACTGACCAAGCTAACAACATTAGACCTCATGGAGAATCAACTAACAGGCCCAATCCCAAGCTCGTTGACGAATCTTAAAAATATTGAAGCAGTTTTGTTGGATGATAACAAAATCAGTGGCACAGTAGAGGTTGGTATGTTCCTTGCTCTCAAGAAACTCACACTTCTTGGTCTAGGGGAAAACCAAATCACACTTTCGGTCAACAACAATCACACAAATAGCACTCCACCAAAGATTGAAATCTTAAACTTGGGGTCATGCAACTTGAGAACCTTCCCTCACTTTCTTCGATTTCAAGATCAACTGCAAGATCGAGTTGTACCTTGATGACAATAACATTAGTGGGCTGATACCTGAATGGATGGGGAACGTTAGCAAGCAAACATTGCAAACACTTTTGCTATCTAAAAATTCTTTAACGGGTTTTGAGAAGAATTGGCCAGTTGTTCCTTGGGCTGGTTTAAGGTTATTGGACTTAAGTCACAACATGCTGCATGGATCGATCCCGGTACCACCGCCAACCACCATAGACTTTTTAGTCTCAAACAATAAACTCACCGGCCATATCCCATCATCCATATGTGACATTCATTCTCTCCAGGCACTAGATTTGTCTTTCAACAACATTAGTGGCTCTATTCCTTTGTGTTTTGATAAGTTATACAATTCCTTGTTGGTGTTAAATCTTAGAGGCAATGTTTTACGAGGAACCATTCCTAACACATTCACCAATGGAAGCAAGCTTCTGATGATTAATTTAAGTGAAAATCAACTCGAGGGTCAAATACCTCGATCATTGGATAATTGTGCCTCACTCCAAATCCTAGATCTTGGAAATAATCATATCTACGACATGTATCCTTTTTGGTTGGGAGCACTCCGATCCCTGAGCTTCAAATTCTTATCCTTAGGTCCAGCAAACTTCATGGTACTATAAGGATCACAGGTACATCAAATCCCAGTTTCCCCAAAGTACGCATCATTGACCTCTCATACAATTCATTTTCTGGTAATTTTCCGCATGAGTACTTTCACGAGTCGTTAGCCATGAAAGAGACAAAATCAGATGCAACATATATGCACGCAAAGATTGATTTCTTTTTGGAAAACTATGCTTGGTTTGGAAATTATTCATACTCGATGAATATGGTTAACAAGGGTGTAAGTAGAGAGTATGAGAAGATATTAAACATCTTCATAGTGGTTGATTTCTCAAGCAATAAGTTTCACGGGATAATTCCAGACTCCATTAAAGAACTCAGTGCTCCATTAAAGAACTCAGTGGTCTTCAGTTGCTCAACCTTTCTAATAATGAGTTTTCTGGTGTCATTCCATCTAGCATGGGAAGCCTGACTCAGATGGAGTCACTAGATCTTTCTAGTAACATGCTCGAGGGAAGAATGCCTCAAGAGTTTGTACAACTGAACTTTCTTAAGGTTTTGAATGTCTCCTACAACAACCTCACTGGACCTATACCACAAGGTAAACAATTCAAAACCTTTATGAACAATTCTTATATGGGAAACTTGGGATTGTGTGGAGACCCTTTATCCAAGAAATGTGGTAAGTCAGACGCCTCAAAGCCTCCAACAGTTACATTTGAGCAAGATACTGACTCTGACTTCCCAAGTGGAGTTGATTGGGTTGTTATACTTAGTGGAATTGGTAGTGGCGTGGTGATTGGGCTGCTTTTTGGTAACCATTTAACCACAAGATTTTACAAGTGGTATCTGGAAAGATTCAAGAAGTAGTGAAGGTGACAAGAACAATTCTCTGAGAGCTGGAAGGAGTATTTCATGCATTTTCACTTTCAATATTGATGAACCTATTGAACACTATCTACTGTGAACTCTTTGGAGTAGATTATGAGATCTAGATATGTGTTATTCTCGTGTTTCTGTTGCATAGTATGTTTTTGCCTAAACTTATAGCCATCTAATTGTTGTGGATTTATAATGTGTTCCCGGTTTATAATTCAGTTGTCTTCACCTAATATTTAAAATAAGAAAGAAAAACATGTATAAATTTAATAGGAAAGAGTGCACACAAGTATGACGCCACTGTTTTGATTCGAAGCCTCCAAGAAAAGACATACTTCTTGATGAAATCAAAAGATTCTCATTCTGGGACTAGGATTACAGGAAACAATGTCACAATTGGAACGTCAAATTTATATATAATGAGTGGCTACAAATCGGGTACAGTGGTGCTGTAGATCTTATGCCATAGACAAAAAGTGCTGACACGTCAGCAAAACTCTTTATGGCATCACATTCTGGCCGTTACCGTTGGCACCAAAAAATGTGGTGCCATAGGATTTTTTATTTTTATTTATTATTATTATTATTATTATTATTATTATTATTATTATTATTTTTCATTTATATAATATATTTTAGGCATTTTGATATTTAAGTATATGAAATGTTATACGTAAGGTTTGATCTCCATTCTACCAAAACTACAAAACCAAAACATATATTTTTAGTAAAATGTAGACACTTTTCTTAGAATATATAACAAAATGCTACTAGACTATAGACCCGCGGGTTTCGCGGGTGGCAATAAAAAAAATTGTATTGTAAGTAAAACAAAGTCATATTACAAAATTGAGTCTACATGACAATCTTGTTTTAAATAGATTAAAGTGTAGTTTTATATTACTCAATTTTTCAAGACTTTGTTAAGTTATGAGTTGAATGAAAATTGCATTTTTAACAGATAATGCAGAACAAAAGTAACGACCGATGCTTCACCTTTTGAACCACGCCAACAGCTGCCTGTATTGGGGTCAAGTACTCATAAGGAAACTGGACAAAAAATGTATGTAAAATTAAATAAACAAGGTGGGCGCCGATCCGCTGCGTTGCGGCGGGGCGTTGTTTCATGTCGGTGATCATTGCGCCACATAATTACGTACGAACTGGTACTAATTGTATGTAACAATCAAAAGTGAAACTCATACGCGTTTTTGAAGTCATATCTTAAACGTAAAAAAAATCATATCATAAACACGGCCACCAATTTATGGACTAAAAATTCATATGGACAAAAAAAAAATTACAACGATTACTGCAATAGTTCAACATCATCTACATAAACCTTATTACTATCATCAGCCATGTATGGATCAATATTAAGAGTGCACTGCAACCAATTCTTACCGATGCCAATGGACATCCTGCTGTGCCGCCACCTACGTTAGCTTTTCTGATGAGTGGATACTGATGTTGCCATAATTTGTAGTCACCTAAATTGTATAAGTCATGTTACATATTAAACATTCTTGTTTCGATATTCAAGAATTTCTTTTCCCAAAGTGCCTACTTTGTATTTTGCTTCTTGTAATCATGCTACAAAAATAGAAATTGTAAATGAATCATGTAGATAAATGAGAACAGAATTCACGATCACCTTTAGCTTTAACATGTTGACCGAATGAGATTGATTACTTCACTCAGCATCAAAAGCTTAGTATTGATCATTCCTAGGATTCGCATTACCATAACGACGGTTAAATCCCCCACCGCTACTGTTACCATACACATCAGTGCGAGGAGCACGCTAAGTGGCCAAAGTAATACTAATAGACCACCCCGTTCAGAAAACTGAAAAAAAAAAGTAACAAATTTAAAACCTGTAATCTTTAAATGAAACATATTGCTTGATACTTTTGCTGCAACCAAAATATAGCATTTTCCAAAGAATAACCACTATATATAGTCATTGTGACACGTTGGGGTGGTTTTATTACCAAACCCAATCTCGAGTGTTCACTCGTCAATGCCGTTACATGTCTTAATTGGAAAATATATCTTTAGAAGCGTGGTTTTTTTAAATTTTAGAAGATACTAACAATACTTTTATGCATAAACTTTATAAATCCCGAACCAAATTACCTACTTACAATGTATATAAAGGTTGATGGCATGTGTCAAGAATCTCCTGCCATCAATTCCAATCAATAAAGATGTGATTGGAATGAATGACATCTAGGTCACCTGTGGTTCAAGTTAAACAGTTTGACACCATCTGTAATAATTAAGGTTTCTCACATAACTCCCTCGTCTCTTCCTCCAGGTTAAAGTTATATGCTGCAATATTACAACCAAGTAATGTAGATTAGAACCATAGCAATCAAAACTGATCATCGAAAATATTTTTTGACCGCACATCTAAACACCCCTATACAAGGCAAGACGGAATTTACCTGTGTAGAGCCATTACCCAACCTGCTTGTGTATCTACCCAACCTGTTTGTTTATTTACAGTAACGTCGTTCCATGACTCGTTATATTATTCCAACTAATTCATACACATATTCGCACTACCATAAGGGTTTCCTGGTGTTTGGGTATAGTGAAAGTGATTCCGTTTTCGATACAGCTTAAGGTTATTCTATATCTAAATCCATAAATAACATATACCTCACCAATTAGTCAGGCTGTCGCTCAATATATCCGAGACCAATAACACTATTATCTTGGCAGCCTACTAATAACACATTACCTTGGCCTTTAGAATAAGACGCCTTCTAGATTCATCTTTAATGTCAATGGTCGAAGTCATGAATTCTGCAAGGTTTTTAAGCATAATTAATATATATAACATATATATTTATGCACAACTACGAAATAATAGTCCTTAAGAATGCTCACTCTTTTTGTCAGCAACCCATTGTTATTGAGAATTACTGTTACCTTACTGGTCCCAAAATGCGTAATTTCAATGCTGCCTTGCAAAAATTTATATCCAAATCTTAATTATTGTTAAGGAATTAAACATAACAATAAATATAACAAAACAACATGAATATGTGTCATTTTAAACATGAAACTCACATATGCAAATAATCATCAATCAGACTCATGAGAGGCTGCCATAGTCGACATCACTGTCACTAATAAGAAAACCGATCTATGATAAAAAGGTAACGGATTACATATGCAATTAACTAACTGTATGATGTATTAATGGAGATGTGTAAAAAGTGATTACCTCTTTTGTGTTGTCAGTTACTCGCGCTTGTGTTTTTTTGTGTTTCTGACCGATGATTTCCCTGTTGGTTGTCCTGCTTCGTTAGAATCTGTGGGGGTCTCTTATGATGTCAGCGATGTCGACGGACGTGGAGTGAAATTTGTTGTAATAGTTTCATCAATCGGTGCGTTCATTGGTGACGAAGGACCTTCCAAAGGTGCTGGTAGTGCGAGTGGAGGGGTGTTCATAGTTTTCTGCAACACAAAGTTAAGCCACCTTTTCCTGGCTGTGGTGCTAAAATGGAACTGAAAAATGTGTAGTGTTTTGTATGGCGATCAAAGCTGCAGGTGGCACGAAGGGGGTCTTTGTTTTCAGTTTCTTGAACCACTGCATCGACACTATTAACTAAGGAATCTTTCTCGGGGCTAAAACGTACAGGTAAGAACCACATTAGCAGTTCCATTCGAGATAATCGCTTTGAAACAATAACTGCGGGCAAATTTATATAAAAATGGCTTCTGTAAGTTGCATATCATATTGATTATAATGCTGTCTTTGAATAATAGTGAAAGGAAATGTTGGTTTACCTGTTTTCTGGGTTCGGTGTTGTTCCATATTCGTGACACTGGCCGTGTTCATAACCCTCTTCCAATGTATGACCACAGGTTTCAAATTTTTTATAATACCAAGCATTGGTCTCATCAATTCGTAATGTCATTGCGTCAGTCGTGAATCGCACATGCTTTGGCAATTGCGCGCGCGACTTAGTTATATATGCAGTTAGAAGCAATAATGTTTATAAAAGGTTTGTGTACCATTTGAGTGTCAGGGTCTATCTGTAGGAGCATGCTCAAGGGTACACAATTCCTGGTTCTTTGTTGTTCCCAATCAGTCTGTCTTTCTGTTTGGACTTCTAATGCCGGCGCCCTTTCAGGAATTTGGTTGTACCTGTTAGTGCACACATAAATTTATCAGAAGTTGTTGCTTATGTATATCGCATAAACTGTTCTCAATATATTGTTGACCCTCCTGCAACCCTGTCACAAACGCTAGAGAAACAAACGATGCATAAAGTGTGAGTAATTACACGGAACAAAGACACATGAGACATGTGTTTAAGTATCTCAAAAAAGAAGCTTACCATTAACAACATATTCATAAACGTCATCCACTTTTCTCTTCCCCTTCCCGGTTGACTATCGATAAAAGGCAAGTGGTTGAAATTGCCTCACCTATATCGCAGTATCTATTCCAAAAATTTCACTTGCAACAAACTCCCTATGTGTGCGGGTCTGTAGAAAAACAGAAACAAAAATCATTAGGAAATCACTATGGCTAAGTCATGAGTTGAAGATGATAAGGTCATAAAAAAAATAATAGAAAAAAAATAAAAAATAAAAGAAAGTGACCTAATAAGCTTTTCCAAATTCGAATGAGCACTTAGGACGGGAGAATAAGCTAATCCTACAAGGTCATGGAGAAACACAATACAAACATTTTGCATATTAAGCCCCAAAATTATACTCAAATATTAACAAATGGGCCTTTTGCATATTTAAGCCCAAAATTATATACAAATGGAGTATATAAAACCACTACAACCCTAATATGTTGTCTTCCTCCATCTCCCAAACCTGCAACAAGGAAAAAAAAAATCACACAAAAACATCAAATACAAACACAACAAACAAACTCACCGAAAAAAAAAAATGAAATGCTACGGCGTGGGCTGGCCACCACGGCGCGAGGGCCGACGGCGCCACTCACGTAACGGTGCACCATCGTCGTTTTTGGGCTGGTGGCCATGGCACAAGCCATGGCGCCACCGTACCCTTTACTCTGAGTTGTGTTCCGGTTCAGATGCTATCGCACATTCACACACCAATTAGCTGTACTAATTTAATAATGGTCATGATCAGCTCTACTAAACATACTAATGGGGAAAGAAAAACATGCTGTGCAAACATTTTAATTTAAAATGGTTTGATCCAGTTATCAGATTTTGGGTTTTACTGCTATAGTGATGTAAAGGATCAAAAGAATGGCATGAACTTGAGTTTGATCTTGTAATTAACACAATAACACGTACAAGAAAGTTGGAAGATTCCGAGGAGATCTACTTAATGTTTAGGAAAATCTAAAGCAGTCAACATGCCATCCGTAGCTTACTAGAGGGGTATTTCTCAGCTGAGCTAGTGAGTCACAAATGGAATTAATATGTGAATGTTTTATTCTGAATTGTTTGGATTCTAGGGGGTTGCATACTTGGTCTCACATAAGATTCCAAGTTATTTGAGGCTATCATTAACTACGGCATGATAAAACCATCGGTGCGTACCTATTTACTAGAGAAAGGAGTGCGTGCAGCTATAGCTGTCATTCATTAACGTTAAAACTAGCTAGACATGAGCGGCTGTCATAGCGCACATCAAAGGAAGTCTTTCATTTTGATTTTTGTTGTAATTCGAATGAGCAATTGTTGATTAACATAATAAATATTTGCTCTCCAAAACTGATATAATGAGGCATAGACATTTTATGGTAGTATCGGGAGTACTCAAGCAAAATGGTGAGGTGATAAATTTTGGGAACATATATGCTCCACAACCTGTGGTCCAGAAGAGAGAATTGTGGAATACTCTATCGGAGGTAATAAACTCGAAGGGGGGGTTTGTGGGTATTGATGGGTGACTTTAATGCCGTCAGAAACCCAGAGGAGAGGATGAACACCGATTTCATTCCCTCTTGCGCGGAAGATTTCAACTCGTTTATTGATGGAAACGGGCTGCACGAATACTCCATGGGGGGCCGCAAGTTCACACGTGTTGGCGAAGGGGGCAAACTAAGTAAAATAGACAGGTTCCTTGTATGTGGGCAATTTTGGAATAAATGGCCAAACGCGGCAGTCACAGCACTCCCGAGGGTTATCTCGGATCATAGTCCTCTAACGTTGTCTACGGTATCACTCAATTTTGGCCCCACTCCTTTTCGTTTTTATAATTCTTGCATTGGGAAAACGGGCGTGGATGAGTTGGTATTGAGTGTGGCGAATGATGATCAATATCGAGGCCCTGCCGATACCATTTTCGCCTCAAAATTAAAGGCTCTTAAAGTTAAGCTTAAGGAGTGGTTAAATGAAAATCGTGACAGCAGATGCATAATGAAACAGGAGACTACCAGGAAGATATCGGTTCTTGATCAACTAATGGAGGAGAGGGTTCTAAATACGAATGAATTGAGAGAGTGGGCTGAATGTAAACAGAAATTAGAAGAGGTCAACACGGAGATTGTACAAGACTTAAAGCAAAAGGCGAGGGTAAAATGGTTAGTCGAAGGTGATGAAAACTCAGCATTCTTTCACGGGGTTATTAACAGTAATATTAGTTCCAGTCGAATCAATGGCACCCTAGTTAATGATACTTGGGAGACGGATCCTACAAAGATTAAGGAGGAAGCCAGAAAGTTTTTTGCTTTCAAGTTTCGGGAACCCAATCACAACTGGCCGATATTTGCTTGTCCTAATTTGAAGCATCTATCCACAGAGGAGGCGGCAGAGATAATCTCTCCATTCTCCGTTGATGAGGTCAAAGCGGCGGTTTGGGATTGTGGGGGGGACAAAGCCCCTGGTCCCGACGGATTTACATTCAAATTTATCAAGCACTATTGGGTTCTATGGAAACAGGATATTATGAATATCATGGAAGAATTCTATGATGGTGGTAGAATTAGTCGAGCATGCGGGTCATCCTTCTTTGCACTTATTCCCAAAGGTCCCGACCAGGTATCATTCAATGACTATCGGCTGATTAGTTTGATTGGTTGCATTTCTAAAATCATTTCAAAAGTCCTAGCGAATCGTGTGAAGAAGGTGATCTACTCAGTGGTCTCGAACCTACAGTTTGGTTTTATGAATGATCGAAACATTCTAGATGGGCCTCTGATTTTAAATGAAATCATATCTTGGGCTAATAAACAAACCTCTGGTGCGTTTGTGTTGAAAGTAGATATGGAAAAGGCGTTTGACTCTATCAGTTGGAGGTTCATTCTAGAGGTTCTTAGACAAATGGGGTTCCCAGAGAAGTGGAGACATTGGATTAAAGGGATTCTTGCATCGGCTAGGGCATCCGTTTTGATTAATGGATCTCCTACTTTGGAATTTGATTGTTTTAGAGGGGTCCGACAAGGGGATCCGCTATCCCCGTTCTTATTTATAATCGCAATGGAGGCCTTAACCGGATTCATGGGCAAAGCAACTGAGCTGGGGTTTATTCGCGGTCTTCGGTTGCCTAATAATGGTCCCGTCATGACCCATCTCATGTACGCGGACGATGTAGTATTCATGGGTGAGTGGGGTGACCAAAATATTAAAAACATCGTCCGCCTAATGCGATGCTTTTTCTTGATTTCCGGACTAAAAATGAATCACCACAAAACTACTCTTTACCCTATCAAAGTGAACAACAATATCGCTCAAGAGGTGGCTGATTCTATAAATTGTAGATTTGATAAATTCCCATGTAAGTATCTCGGTTTACCTGTTGGTGTAAACATGAATATTATTAGAAATTGGAATTGCGTGGTGGAATGCTTCAACAGAAGATTATCAAAATGGAAGGCAAAGATGCTCTCGTTTGGCGGTAGGGTCACCTTATTGAAAGCGGTATTGGATAGCCTCCCGGTGTACTTCTTTTCTTTGTTCAAGGCTCCTGGTGGTGTTATCGACAAGTTAGAAGCTTTAAGAAGGAGGTTTTTTTGGGGGGGAGACGAGGATAAGGCTAAAACAAATTGGGTAGCATGGGATAGAGTCATAGGCCCATGCGATAAGGGTGGTCTCGGTCTCGGATCATTGAAAGACCTGAATGACGGCCTCTTGGCAAAGTGGTGGTGGAGATATAAAATCGAGAAAGGCTCGATATGGAGGAAGGTTATAGATGCCATTCATTTCAACCAAAACTCATGGGGCTATCTTCCGGTTAAAAACGGGCTTCCAGGTTCGTGGAACATGATAAACAAATTAGATAAAGAGTTTTCAATGAGGAACTTAAATATAAAAAGTCTGATTAAAGGTTCATGTGGAAATGGACTGGACATTCGTTTCTGGGTGGATTGGTGGGTTGGAGATGGCCCATTAATGGGAATTTACCCGGCTTTGTTCGCATTGGAGAAACAAAAATCTGTTGCGGTCGCGGATAGGCTTGCAAGTTGGGATTGGAGAAGGCCTCCTCTATCGGTTCAGGAATTGGCGGATCTTCATGGCTGCAGCTCACTGATTTCGACAATTGACTTACATCCTACTACTGATAGGTGGAGTTGGCCGAGTAGCCCGGACGGCTTGTTTTCAGTGAGCCAATGCAGGAATTTGTTGGGTAAACATGCGGTTCCGTTTTATCCCTTTTCATGGTTCAAGTGGGTCCCGAGAAAGGTGTCTGTTTTCGCATGGAGGATGGAACAAGATAGGCTTCCAACATACAACGGATTAAAGACGAGGAGGATTCTGAATGGGTCTTCATTGTGCAGAGTCTGTGGAGACGGGGATGAAGATGCAAATCACTTGTTTATCTCTTGCTTTGCTGCTACAGTTCTGTGGCAACAAGTCAGCTCTTGGTGTCGCATTCCACAGATCTATGCTCATTCGATCCGAGACTTGTTCGATATTCATAATCATTCTGGGTGTCCAGTAGTCAAAAGGGATTTGATAAAGATGATTATTCTAGCCGGAACGTGGTCCATTTGGAAGATGAGGAATGAAGTAATTTTTCAAGGCAAGCGAGTAAACCTACAAGGGCTATTCGGGGAAGTTCAAGCAATTACTTTTACATGGGTGAAGCATAGAGCGAAAAAGGAATGGACCTAGGAGATGTGGCGTGATTTCGACATACCAACAACATAAGTTCTTAGTTTGGGTGCCTCTAATAAGGTGATGTACTAGGTGATACCTTGTAATGTCTAGAACCTTTCTAGTCGATCTTGTTGTACATACTCTTGGGTGAAATGAAATGATACTTTGCCGTTCAAAAAAAAAATAAATATTTGCTCCATTCTAAGTTTTTTGTCCAGCTTCTATTTGTGTGTATGTGTCGTTCGCCAAGGGAATACAGGTAATGAAGGAACGTAAAAACCACGTGTCCATTAAATACATCACATTTAGCTTAAGATACCGCGAATCGTATGTAAACACCGTAGCTGAGACTATACGTTTAGGCTATAGCCTTTCTTAATGATCGTTAGTTAAAACATTATCTTCCTCATCAAGACATGAGAATATATAAAAATGGATAACCGGCCTGATTATCCATGAATATTAACTAACTTAATTAGGGTCGGTCGACCATCTATCCAATTATGCTTGATATTTCTACCTACTTCTATAAGCAATCCTCCTTGTCCCTTTATTTGCTGAAGGTAGCTTCATTCCTATGACGCCATAACACCCGCCGTATAGTTTGGACTACCATGTTGATTAATGCAAAAATGTTATCAACAATCACAATCACAATCACAATCACAAGGACACCAAGAATCACTCCTAAAGATTGTCCCCAAATAAATGCAACCAAACATACAAAGAAGGAAAGATTGTCCCATTTAAAGGATGAAATCAACTCACTACAAAAGTCACTGAACACTTAACAATGATCGGATCGAATAAAGAGATCGAAGATAATCACAAAAGGGCCATCCTTAAATTTAGAAATTTCATATTTACTCAAACATGCTTTAAAAACATTATACATTATGCATTTAATATATGATTGTACTTTGGGTCATTCATGCTTTCTTGTTGCCACCAAGTCTCTTGCTCCTATTAAGCCCAACCTTAGTATCCTTTTCATGCTTTCTTGTTATCTTGAATTGTTATAGAGCGGCTTTATATTAGGTATAGTTGGTAGGATGAAGTGGGATGAAGCCTTAGTGGACATAGCAAGTGTGACGGGGAGGCGGCTCGGGCGTAGTGGGTCTGGACGCCTAGCACAAAAGAGCCTTCTCTGGGCTTTATATAAAATTAATTATAAAAGTAGGGGGAGATATGAAATTCGTCCATTACAAAATACAAAATACACAAAATACAGAGAGAATGAGATATAAGAAAAGAAAGGCGAATTAGATAATGAAACCCTAACATCAAACTTTTCCTTATATAGCTAGAAATTCCACTAAGGCCCCTGCACTTATAAAACTGACACTATGAGAACAAAAGAATGTTAGATATAGATGATGAGATATATGGTCCCTCAACTTATATTGACCATAAGTTTGATCATATATTCCAACACCCTCCCTCAAACTTATGAGGATGAAACATTATCAACAACTTTACCAATAAACATATCAAACAACCCCATCTTTCTATAAAAAAAGTGTTGAAAATTTAGTTCAATTGAGGGATATGATCATACTTGAAAATGGGTTTGGAGGTACGGAGTGTACACCCATTAAGTCCCTGATTACCCTGACTCTAATAGTGGTTAGGAGTAACTCATCAGAAGGTTCAATCCTTCAGAGAGTTACTACTGCTAGTACTAAGTTAGTACTGCTGGAGCATAGTTACTACTGCTAGTACTAAGTTAGTACTTCTGAAGCAAGTTACTACTGTTGGCATAAGTTAGTAATGCTGGAATGAGTATGTAACTACTCTGACCTATTCAAGTGACAGTTAAAACTGCATTTATGACCATATTTAATTGGTCATGTAACCACTATTGGCTATAATGGGATAATTATGAGGCGATTAATGGGCCTATTAATTCTCATAATTTAATTTGACTAGCTATGAGTATTTTCCTATAAATTGGAAATCAATCATACATGAGAATATAGAACAGAAAACATAAATACTTGGATGCGCAAGGGTTATTGATTTGTGCCTAATTCAATAACGAATATTTGGTCTTATCCCAAGTAGATATTCGTAATACCCAGGCAATAGGGTCGAATAGTTTATTTTGGAAAGTGATAATACGATTCCAAGTGATATCCGGTAACCATTCATTGGTACGTAGTTAGGTCATTGATTATCTTCACCCTGTTCTGGGCTCACCACATCCAACAATCAAAGTAAACTACTTGTGATAATCAATGGCTGTTGCGGCTATTAAACACATGGCTTCAAACCTTGCCAAGCTTGATAAGTTTGAAGGGGTGGACTTCAGGAGATGGCAGAAGAAGATGCACTTCTTTCTTTCAAGCATAAGTATGGTGTATGTTCTGAGCACTCCTATTCCTGATGATGGTGATGATTCCACTGTGGAACAAATGAGGAAGAGGAGCAAATGGGAGAATGATTATTATATTTGCAGAGGTTAAATCCTCAATGGTATGTCTGATTCTCTATTTGATATTTATCAGAATGTTAAATCTTCCAAAGAACTATGCGATTCCTTGGATGCCAAATATATGGTTGAGGATACATCAAGTAAGAAGTTTCTTGTAAGTGATTTCACAAATTACAAAATGACTGATTCAAGACTAGTTATGGAACAATACAATGAACTTCTTGGTATACTTGGAAGGTTTACACAACATAAAATGAACATAGATGAGGCTATTTCAGTTTCTTGTATCATTGACAAACTACCTCCTTCTTGGAAAGATTTCAAGCATACCTTAAAACACAAGAAGGAAGAGCTGACTCTTGTTCAGTTGGGCAGTCATCTGCGTATTGAGGAATCCCTCAGGGCGCAGGATAATGACAAGCCAAAGAGTAGCAATGCTACTGGTGCATCTGTTGTCAATATGGTTGAACATAACAACTCCACCAGGTACAATGACAACAAGGGCAAACGTAAACATCATGATTACACAAGGGCTGACCCTAACAAGAAGGCAACACCTACTTGTTGGAAATGTGGCAAAACTGGTCACATTAAAAGGGATTTCAAAGGTGTTAAGGTTGGTGGTAAAGCCAATGGTTCAGGCACTAGTGGTTCAGGGAGTGGTGGTTCTGCCAACTCACTTAAAGGTCAGAATATGTTTAATAAATCCTTTCAGATTTATTATGTTACATATGTATCTGAATCTAACTATGTGCAGGATGATGATGTTGCGTGGTGGGTTGACTCTGGAGCAACTGTTCATGTGTGCAAAGATAGACACTGGTTCAAGACTTACGAGTCATTGAATGATGGTTCTATTCTTCACATGGGAAATGAGTCAACAGCCATGGTACATGGTCGTGGTTTTGTAGATCTTAGTTTTAGTTCTGGAAAGATTGTAACTTTGTTTAATGTTATTCATGTTCCTGATATAAAGAAGAAATTGGTTTCAAGTAGTGATTTGAATAATAATGGAAAACAAGTTATTGAATCTGATAAATTTGTATTATCTAAACATGGTGTGTTTATTGGTTTTGGCTATTTGTGTAATCAAATGTTCAGGCTTAATATTGTCACTGATATTGTTAATTCAGACTTTATGTCAACCTCTAAACTGAACGACTCTACCCTGTGGCATGCTAGACTTGGCCATGTACATTTTAAAAGGATGCAAGATATGTCTAAGGATGGGTTAATCCCTGCATTTGACATGGACACTGAAAAGTGTAAAACTTGCATGATGACCAAAATAACTAATAAACCTTTTCAGGGTGTAAAATGGGAGACTGAGTTCTTAAAGCTGATACACAGTGACCTGTGTGATTTGCATGCCACTCCCTCATTGGGAAACAAAAAGTCCTTTGTGACATTTATTGATGATGCTTCTAGGTTTTGTTACGTCTATCTGTTACATACTAAGGATGAAGCATTAGATAAATTCAAAGTATTTAAAACTGAAGTTGAGTTGCAACTTGGGTCCCTGATCAAAAGATTAAGGACTGATAGGGGAGGTGAGTACATGGATACCTTGTATTTTCAGTCTATTGGTATAATCCATGAAACGGCTGCTCTCTATACTCCTCAGTAAAATGATATCTCTGAAAGGAAAAATAGGGTACTGAAGGAGATGGTTAACTCCATGTTGTACTATTCAAGACTGAGTCAAGGGTTCTAGGGTGAAGCTATGTTAACAGCTTGCTATTTATTGAATAGGGTTCCCAATAAAAGGAACAAGGTTACCCCTTATGAACTCAGAACTAAAAGAAAACCCAACCTGAACTTTCTCAGGGTTTGGGGTTGTAAGGCTATTGTTAGACTTCCTGATCCAAAGCAGAAAACTTTGGATGAAAGAGACATTGAATGCATCTTTGTTGGATATGTTAAGCATTCCAAGGCATACAGGTTCTATGTTATTGAACCTAATGAGTCTGTTTCAATTAACTCAATAATCAAATCAAGGGATGCAATCTTTGATGAAAACAGGTTCTCATCAATCCCTAGACCAAGTCAAAGGATTCCAAATGGAACTAATGACATTGGTGTTTTAGAGGTCTCTAATGAGGTTGTGGTACAGCAACCTGAACCTGAGCTCAGAAAGAGCAAAAGGATCAGGACTCTAAAGTCATTTGGACATGAGTTTCAATTATATCTAATTGAAGGTACAAGGGATGAGGTCTTTGACCAACACTCCTATTGCTTTAATGTTGAGGATGAACCCAAAACATTTGATGAAGCAATGAAGTACCAGGATGTTGCTTTCTGGAAAGAAGCAATAAATGATGAGATGGAATCCATCATGGGCAACAACACTTGGGTGTTGGCTGATCTACCACCTAGTTGCAAACCTTTGGGTTGTAAATGGATTTTCTAAAAGAAAATGAAGGTGGATGGAACTATTGAAAAGTTCAAGGCTAGATTAGTCATTCAAGGTTTTAGAAAAAAGTCAAGGATTGACTACTTTGATACTTATGCCCTTGTGGCTCGTATCAGTACCATAAGATTGTTGATTGCTTTGGCATCAATTCACAATCTGATTATTCATCAGATGGATGTGAAGACAGCTTCCTTGAATAGTGAATTGGATGAGGAGGTTTATTTGAACCAACCTCAGGACTTCATCTTGCCTGGCAATGAAAACAAGGTGTGTAAACTGATTAAGTCCTTATATGGACTGAAGTAGGCACCTAAGAAATGGCATCAAAAATTTGATGAAGTGGTTTTTTCTAGTAGTTATCTACTTAACCAGTCTGACAAATGTGTGTATAGCAAATTTAATGAATTTTGTAAAGGAGTCATCATTTGTCTATATGTTGATGACATGCTGATCTTTGGCACTGACCAAAATCAGGTTGACCTGATAAAGGAATTTTTGTCATCAAGGTTCTCGATCCATGAAAGACATGGGGGAGGCTGATATTATCCTTGGTATAAGGATCAAACATGAAAGTAATGGTATATCAATTTCTCAGTCTCATTATATTGAGAAGGTACTAAATAAATTTAATTACTTTGATTGTACCCCAGTGAGTACTTCTATAGATACAACTGAGAAGCTAATGCCTAATACTGGCAAAGCTGTATCTTAATTTGAGTATTCTCGAGTGATTGGCTGCCTAATGTATGCCATGACTTGTACCAGGCCTAATATTACATTTGAAGTGGGTAAACTGAGCAGGTATACTAGTAATCCTGGTGCTCATCAATGGAAAGCAGTTCAAAGGGTACTGAAGTATCTAAAGAAGACTATGGATTGTAGTATCTCATATACTGGTTATCCTTAAGTATTAGAAGGATACACTGATGCAAGTTGGATCAGTAACACTGCAGATAATTCGTCTACCAGTGGCTGGGTATTCCTACTTGGTGGAGGTGCAATTTCTTGGGCATCCAAGAAGCAAACTTGCATCACCAGTTCAACAATGGAATCTGAATTTGTGGCTTTAGAAGCTATTGGTAAAGAAGCTGAATGGTTGAAAAACTTGCTTCTTGAGATTCCATTGTGGCCTAAACCTATAACATCTATTTTTATCCGTTGTGATAGTGCTGCTACATTGGCAAAGGCTTATAGTCAAATGTACAATGGGTAGTCTAGACACTTAGGTGTCAGGCATAGCATGATTCATGAGCTTATCATGAATGGGGTGGTATCTATAAAGTTTGTTAGATCTCAACAAAATTTAGCTGATCACTTGACGAAGGGATTGGCTAGAGACTTGGTTATAAAGTCTGCTAAAGGGATGGGTTTAAGGTCCAACTTAGTCACTGAACGCTAAGACACCCAACTCCCTCCTGAGGAAAATTGGGAGTTGAGTTCAATATGGAAAGCTGAACATTCGATGGACTGGAGCACATGTTTTACAATCATCCCAAGGTTGTGCTCGAAACCTACTGGAAAGGAGGATGAAGTCTTTACTTCTTAATGGTTAATTTATTTGAAAAAGTACTAAGCAGGAGCATGAATAAATAGGAACCACCTATGTTAATGTTGAAGTTTTGCCACTTCATGGAGCTTTGAACTTTTGGCTTAAACAACATTTGTGAATTGGATATGGACACATGGCTTATTTAGTGTTAAGAGCGTTTAAGTGTTTGAAAACTTGTGTGTATTTTATCTTCAGGTATTCAGATGGGTTGAAGGGTTCAATTCTTAGAACTCCCTGATCCTCGAGTATTTGAATGTGTAATGTACTAAGATGGGAATTCAAGCTTAAAGATATTTTCATTTATGCACATGTTTTGTTTTATGTTTATTTTCATGCAAAGGAATTGTACTAAATTAGGGAGGATTGTTGGAAATTTAGTTCAATTAAGGGATATGATCATACTTGGAAATGGATTTGGAGGTACGGAGTGTACACCCATTAAGTCCCTGATTACCCTGACTCTAATAGTGGTTGGGAGTAACTCATCAGAAGGTTTAATCCTTCAGAGAGTTACTACTGCTAGTACTAAGTTAGTACTGCTGGAGCAGAGTTACTACTGCTAGTACTAAGTTAGTATTGCTGGAGCAAGTTACTACTGTTGGCATAAGTTAGTACTGCTGGAATGAGTATGTAACTACTCTGACCTATTGAAGTGGCAGATAAAACTGCATTTATGACCACGTTTAATTGGTCATATAACCACTATTGGCTATAATGGGGATAATTATGAGGCGATTAACGGGCCGATTAATCATCATAATTACATTTGAGAAGCTATGAGTATTTTACTATAAATTGGAAATCAATCATGCGTGAGAATATAGAACAGAAAACATAAACACTTGGATGCGCAAGGGTTATTGATTTGTGCCTAATTCAATAACGAACATTTGGTCTTATGCCAAGCAGATATTCATGATCCCCAGGCAATAAGGTCGAATAGTTTACTTTGGAAAGTGATAACACGATTTCAAGTGATATCCGGTAACCATTCATTGATACGTAGTTAGATCATTCATTATCTTCACCCTGTTCTGAGCTCATATAACAACCCGCAAATTTAAGGCTATTATTTTAATCGTGCATCTATTTATTTTTGGCGAATATAACAAATTAAACAATTCATGACAATTACTGACGTTTAAAAATTTAAAAACGTGAGGTTATCTCGCTTTTTCTGAAAAACGACTTTTAAAGCGTATCGACACCAGACCGGGCATGGTCTACATTAAATTAACACATTACGGCTCTATTAGATCTATTTTATGTGTCATGACATTTTATTTTGCAAGGCTCACGATAAGCGCGCAAAAAGTGCATTTTAGGCCACGCGTGCACGGTTTTAACACCAACCGACCAAGTAAATGACCACGAGTCACACCACTACTCATTTTAGAGAGTAGACTACAAATTTTCGTCCATCCTATAAGCACAAAACCGAACACCCTCTTGTATTTCCAAAACCATGTGCTTATGTATTGCCAAATGCTTACGTAATCATCCAAAAGTCTACTAATGCAACAAAATGGTGATCCCCCCTGGTGTCATCTCTTTTGGCGCCACATGTGGTCCTCCCCATCTCATGCCACAAGTTTCCATTTCTAGTTAAACACATATTTGTTCTCATTAGGTTTGAATTTGGTATCATGCTTAAGTTTCAAATATAAAAGGAAGTCAAATGAACTCATTTTAATACTTACAACTCAAATCACAAAAAATATTTCTTGCTCCTCTCCTTTGTTGCCGTCGAACACACACAAGACACACACAAAAAAATTATTTTCTTTGTGGATTCTTGGAAGATTTGGGTACTAGAAGCTTGCATTTGGTATTTTGGGTCATCACACAAGAGTTTTTACACAAGACTTGGGTTACTCTTGCACTAGATCTACTTTTCTCACAAAAGTTTGTAAGTCTTCATTTTTCTAATTAACTTGTACTTTCTTGTTAATTAAAACATGTAGTTTTGAAAAGTACAAACCGATTTTGTTAAATCACAAGTAAACTTTTGAAAACCCTATGTGTATACACATACGTATACAAGACACACATACTAATTCTTTTCAAAATATGTATCACCATGTTATGTTTGTCTTGTTGTGCTTAAAATTATGTACCTAGTTAGCTTGTGCTAGATTTGTGACTTAATTAGGGTTTATTACTATATTTTGTTATAAGTTGGTGGATGAGATAAACTAGGCTAGTTTGAAGTTTTTGGTTGTTGAGTAATTGATAAATATTAGTGGAAGAGATTTAGGATTAGTTTGGTGTTGTATTTGCGGCTAGACAAGTAGCTTAAAGGTCATAAAACGCATTTTTGGACATGGCTGTCCCAAACCATAAAATCTGGACTAATGAGCTTATTTTTTTCGACAATATGGTAGAAAAATAGAAAGTAGACTTTATAATGAAAACGTGGTCGCTTGAATCACTAAAAACGAATTTAAAATGAGAAAGTTATGTTATTTTCAATGTTGCGGCGCAAACTATATTTTCATAGAAAACTCCACTAATAGTGAAACTATATTTTCTTAGACTATGAGAAGCCTTCAAAATCATTAGATTCGGAATAGGTAAAAATGGTAAAATAAAAATTTACGAACGGTTCATGCCAAAATTTCGTCAAAACGGCAACGCTTAACCTATTTTTGTGAAAATAGTCATACTTAGAAATAAATTGGTATTTTTCCATAAATGTGTCAAATTAGTAAATTTAGACTTTTAGAAGCTTATAAATGATAATTATTTGTAAAACCCGAGTAAAAGACGAAAACCCGACTAAAAGACGAAAACCAACAATAAAACAAAGTGTTTTCTTTTAACTTAGGAGACACAAGCACAACGGTTCTTGGTGATACAATGTTTTAAAACATTCATTTGCATTCTCTCATTTCATAATGTCGTACTAAGTCAAACCCACACGTAACTAGGTCGCCTTTCGGAGTCGATACCTTTCCTTGCTTGACTTGTTCATTACCAGATCACAGTATTATCTGAGGTGAGTATTCACAGCCCCCTTTTTACCGCTTTACTTATTTGGGGTGGAATGCATGACTTAAATTCTTATTTGAACTTATGGCTTATATTTTATCTGAACTCTTTGAAATTAACTTTGAACCTTAGTACATTACTTTGAGATCATGACTTGTTTTGAACTTTATGTGCCGTGCGTACTAAATGCAAGGTCTCCCTTGTTCGAAGCATTCTTGATAATAATTCTCGCCATGTCGGTGAGTGACAAATAATTCTCGCCTAGGTGGTGGAGTGACAAAGTCTCCCATGTTCGGAGCATTTCTGACAATAATTCTCGCCATGTCGGCGAGTGACAAATAATTCTCGCCTAGGTGGTGGAGTAACAAAGTCTCCCATGTTCGGAGCAGTGCAAAGTCTCCCTTGTTCGGAGCAGTCCTTATTTATTATGTACATGGCATTTTTATGGTGAACCTGATAAACATGTATGTTTGACACTACCTTTACCATTTGGACTTTTTCTTAAAAACCTTGGACTTCTTTTGAACAAAACGTGTATACTCACCAACTATTTTCATAGTTGACCCATTTTTCTCATGCATTTCAGGTGATCGTCGGTAAGTGTATTTTATGAAGACATTAGCACTAAGGAGTCTTCATCTGTCATGTTTAGTTGGATGAAATAAAAATGTTATCTTTTGGAAACAAACCTTTATGTTTCAAAGGCCGTTGTTGGCTAAAACAATGTTGTATTAATGTACTGTTTCTTTAAATTTAAATTATGGTATTGTTCTATATCACTCTGCGCTGTATATTGATTTCGTAGCACCCCAGGACCCGAACGCTTCCGCAATACCACATTTTTGTGGGTGTTACGGATTGGTATCAGAGCCAGGTTGTTATAGAGAATGCCAATTTTTCAAAAATAAAAATCGCAACTATTACCAGAACAAACTTTTCTTAAAACACCAAACATCATGCGAGTTGACTAGTCCGAGCATTGCATCGTTACTCCTCAATTATGCATAGCCTGATCACCTATGCCTAATTCGGGAAGAATCATGCAATGATGGGAGTAGTAGTCTCGGATCATGTTTAGTCGGATCTTAAAAGGCAGTCACCTGAAATTGCATCGGTCGTGTGTGTGCGCATCGCATATTTGCATCCGTACTTGTGCATTAAACCCTATAGGCAGACATCTAACTTTAGAGTTGAGTACACCTTGTTCTTGCCATCCTTGCCTTGTTTTGTTATGTTGCTTGATAGACATTAAGTACTTTTGTCATGACATGCCTTGTTCTATTTCAATACGATAAGGCTTTGTACATTTCTTAGTTTCGGTTAGAGTCCATTGTCCTACCAAACCTTCACCGACTACCGTCTTATATACACCTGCTTATCAAGGCCTCTACTCGCGACAGATCCCGAGGATCGAAACTTCTAAACCTCTGAGAACTACATACTTAACATCGTCTTCTCGTTCCTTACGACCGTCGGAATCTATATACTATTCAAGAGGATGCGATATACACCCTTAGCGACAATATTATTTGCATTGTTCATAACGTCATTTGTGATGATCCTTGTGCTCTGAACATAATGCTAGCGCACCGTTATTTTCTCGTCCGTATCTCTGAACCATATTTTTCTTTTCAGACTATTGACCACTTCATCAAAAACAGTTAAATTTTTGGATACTTCGTCTCTTGTATACTATTTTAAAATTTTAATAAAGACTGGAGATGAAACACCTGATCCTTCCTTACTCGCTAGACACTTTATTGCTACTAAACGTCTTCACTCAGTAAAAATTCTCCACATATCTCAGAACTGATTTATTTTATCGCTCCAAAAAAAAAAAAAAAAAAAAAAATGAAAACTTCTTCTAAGCCAATTTATCAAATCTTTTGAACAAAACTCCTCCCTGTCACCTTTATTAATTTACCTCAAAATGACTCATTTACTTTGACAAAACCTTTGACCTTATCATTAACTTATACCATAAATATGAATTTGTTCAGTCTTGAGCAACCCCCAAACCTTAATTAAATTTTCAAAAACGTTAAGCTTCTTAACAACTCTTAACTTAATTTCACGACAGTTCTTGTTTGATGAGTTGTGAGATTAAGTTAAAGTTACTACTTAACTTAATATTTTAAAGATTTTTTGCTCAAGAATGGACACTACCTACTCCGTTTAAATCTAGTCACCCAATTTTTTTTTACAATTGAGCTTTCTATCTCGTCACACTCAGCAGGACTTGTACGGATAAAGTTGTCGTAATCACAACAATCTTATTTTAGTACTATCTCATTCTGGTGCAGAAATTATTTTCACATCCCGATTTTAAGTCTCCCCTGTTCGGAGCACTACAAAGTCTCCCTTGTTCGGAGCAGTCTTGACTAATGTGAGACCTAACGTCATAAGTCTTAATTGAACTTCTAGTCTTCTTGCTAACCTAAATTATCACCATTCGTTGATTTGATTTAGACGATTCCAAACTTGAGGCAAACCTTCAAGAGACCTTCAACTAAGATGTTAAAATCTTCCCATTCCAACAACTTGATTTCAGCTTGATCTAGTGACAGTTCTTGTTTGATGAGTTGCGAAAATCAAGGTAGAATCAAGTTGTTACTATCCAACGCAGACTCACGACAGTTCCCGGTTAGGGAGTTGTGAAATGGTCACTTGAGGGCTAAGCTTGAGAATGGAAAAGTTGACCGTCAAATCTAACCGTGAGGACGAACGTAAGTAGAGCAGGCGAACTAAATCTCTAGGACGAGATTTCTTTTAAGGCTGGTAGACTATAACAACCCGCAAATTTAAGGCTATTATTTTAATCGTGCATCTATTTATTTTTGGCGAATATTAAAAATTAAACAATTCATGACAATTACTGACGTTTAAAAATTTAAAAACGTGAGGTTATCTCGCTTTTACTAAAAAACGACTTTTAAAGCGTAACGACACCAGACCGGGCATGGTCTACATTAAATTAACACATTACGGCTCTATTAGATCTATTTTATGTGTCATGACATTTTATTTTGCAAGGCTCGCGATAAGCGCGCAAAAAGTGCATTTTAGGCCACGCGTGCACGGTTTTAACACCAACCGACCAAGTAAATGACCACGAGTCACACCACTACTCATTTTAGAGAGTAAACTACAAATTTTCGTCCATCCTATAAGCACAAAACCGAACACCCTCTTGTATTTCCAAAACCATGTGCTTATGTATTGCCAAATGCTTACATAATCATCCAAAAGTCTACTAATGCAACAAAATGGTGATCCCCCACCCCTGGTGTCATCTCTTTTGGCGCCACATGTGGTCCTCCCCATCTCATGCCAAAAGTTTCCATTTCTAGTTAAACACATATTTGTTCTCATTAGGTTTGAATTTGGTATCATGCTTAAGTTTCAAATATAAAAGGAAGTCAAATGAACTCATTTTAATACTTACAAATCAAATCACAAAAAATATTTCTTGCTCCTCTCCTTTGTTGCCGTCGAACACACACAAGACACACAAAAAAAAAATTATTTTCTTTGTGGATTCTTGGAAGATTTGGGTACTAGAAGCGTGCATTTGGTATTTTGGGTCATCACACTAGAGTTTTTACACAAGACTTGGGTTACTCTTGCACTAGATCTACTTTTATCACAAAAGTTTGTAAGTCTTCATTTTTCTAATTAACTTGTACTTTCTTGTTAATTAAAACATGTAGTTTTGAAAAGTACAAACCGATTTTGTTAAATCACAAGTAAACTTTTGAAAACCCTATGTGTATACACATACATATACACGACACACATACTAATTCTTTTCAAAATATGTATCACCATGTTATGTTTGTCTTGTTGTGCTTAAAATTATGTACCTAGTTAGCTTGTGCTAGATTTGTGACTTAATTAGGGTTTATTACTATATTTTGCTATAAGTTGGTGGATGAGATAAACTAGGCTAGTTTGAAGTTTTTGGTTGTTGAGTAATTGATAAATATTAGTGGAAGAGATTTAGGATTAGTTTGGTGTTGTATTTGCGGCTAGACAAGTAGCTTAAAGGTCATAAAACGCATTTTTGGACATGGCTGTCCCAAAACATAAAATCTGGACTAACGAGCTTATGTTTTTCGACAATATGGTAGAAAAATAGAAAGTAGACTTTATAATGAAAACGTGGTCGCTTGAATCACTAAAAACGAATTTAAAATGAGAAAGTTATGTTATTTTCAATGTTGCGCGCAAACTATATTTTCATAAAAAACTCCACTAATAGTGAAACTATATTTTCTTAGACTATGAGAAGCCTTCAAAATCATTAGATTCGGAATAGTTAAAAATGGTAAAATAAATATTTACGAACGGTTCATGCCGAAATTTCGTCAAAACGGCAACACTTAACCTATTTAGGATTGCCAAGAACTCGACAGATAGCAAGAGCATCTAGATAATGACTGTACATGTATCGTGGCCCGCCAGTAAAACTTGAAGGTAAAATTATTCTTTTACCTATATCTGCACCTGAACGGTCTCCCCTTGAAATAGCATCATAGATACCTGACAAATACTCACTTCTAATGTTATTTTGCTTTGCCCTTACAAAGTCAAGCCGATCTTGCTCTAGTGCACAATAGACTGACACCACGTATTGTTGAAATAATCTCCCACCTTTAAAAAGCAAACCATAAAGATGAGGCCTTTCGTGTAACTGATAAATGTAATAGGTGTTCATAGACATCTTAGGTCTTTCACCATGTGCATTACGGATTTCCAATCTTAATTTTGTAGTATAGCCTGGCTGACCATACACAAAAAGAAGTGGAAACTGTAATGACATATAGGTTGAATGCAGCTTGTTAATTCTTTGAGGGCGTTCGCCTTTTTTTTGTATTATTACATCGTAATCTGTCTTTGTTTCAGGTCCATTTTCAAAGACAATAGCACCAACAATGTCTCCAGATGGCAACTCATATTGGCGAGCTCCATCTACATTGTAAAGACGAATGGTGAAATCAGGTACATTTTCTTGCTCCCAGATGTCTCTAGCTGTCCTAAACAATGCAACCAACTCATTATGAGTATCCAAAATATGTATCAGACCTTGGACAATTTCAGGGTCCAAGGACGATGATTGTGTTCCACCAAATCTTCTCAACCTATTTTCGACTTCATTTCGTGTGTCGTATATGTAAAGTTGCAAAAACTTTGGTTTTTCATTTTCTGGAGGACATAATGCCCCTAACCAATGACAGACCTGACCACAAATTCTGAACACATATGGTGCTCGTCCATCATTAATTTTTTCATCTATGTGTGCACCAAATGATGTCATACTAAACATTTGGTTGTATGCTCTAATGTTTTCCATAAAGTGTTTGTCATTCAACAACTGTTTTAAAGAATCTGGCGGTTCTCTTTCTTCTTGAAGACACACCTTCCCTTCCCCACAGCATCGACTATAACGAATGTCTAATGGTGGTGAATTTTTTAGCCTCTCACCATACCAAAACGCAGCCCCGCAGTGGTTGCATGTCCAATCAGGATCGCCAATATCAATATATAGATTACAAACACCTGATACAAAATGCATTGAATTTATTTATGTAAGCTTAATTTACAGTAAGTGTTTAAGTAAAATTAATCTTAATAAGATGAATGAATATAGTTACCTTGGGAATTAAGAGTGCGGCTACGGGTTTCGCGAAATGTATTAGGAGCATCAGTGGTGTTCATAGGTGTAGGATCGTTGTTTTCATTTTGTAACACATATGCATCATCTAATGAATTTGTAGATGTATAATCTGAGACAAATTGTGTGAAAATTAATGAATATTAAGTCAGTAAACTTTATTTCATGTAATGAAGATTGCAATATCTACCTGAATAAGCTGAAGGTCCTTCCGTGTTGCTGATAGGAGCACGATTGGTGTTTTGATTCCGTAAGATGCATACATTATCTGCTGAAGTTGCAGAACCATCTTCTGCAAGAAATTTTGTTGAAGTTAATGGCTATTAAATTTTGTAAATGATAAGTGTGTCATTAATATTGGCCAAAATAAACCTGAAATATTATGCATGCTACTCTGGAAATGGACTGAAGGTGGGTAAATTTTAGTGGCATCACACAGATTTTCCTGTTGTGGTTGTATTTTCGCAACTGCAAAAGGCAATTATCTGTAAATAAAATGATAAGTAAAGAACTTTTTATCAGTTTATAGAACAGTTACACTACCTTTGCTTCTTCTTCTGTGTAACATATTATTGTCTTCATTTATGATTGACCCTCTGTTTTGTATATTAATATCGGTACTAATTTGGTGCAGGCTGTTGGTCGACTGTATCGTGTGACTATCAGAAATGGCGGAAAAAATAGGCTCATGAAGGTTTGTATCGAAAGCCCTGCTACTCATATCTGAAATTCCATTGTTGAAAATTCCAAATGCCTGTGCAGCTATCATATTCTCCATTTGTATTTCATTCCTTGTATCTGTAGAAGTTCTACATGTGTCAGTGAAAATGTAATTATAAATCTGTTTAATCAGTTAAGATAACAGGTAGGTTATCCTTAATTTCAGAAACAGGCATACCACTACCCTGCTGATCTCCCATTAATCTTCCATAAGTATTCCTTAATGTACTTGTATTTCTAGAACCTGCAGAACACCAAATGAATTAGTTTACAAACAATCAAGTGACAATTTATAAGGATAAATGGTAGGATTAGTATTCTCACCTGTAGCATAATCCAAAGGATGATGTGAAGTTGTATATGTTGAATGAGGCTCCCCAAAGTGGCTGATAAATTCTGTCCTTTCCAACATATGCTTTTTTTTGTTTTTAGTGTCATATTTGTGTGACATCAAATGAGTTTCTAGGTGCACTTTCTTTTGACCATTCTGTTTGTGGTCATAGTTTGATACAGATAGGTTCAACAAATACCCCTTTGCCACATCCTCACTTTCATTTCTAGTTGCCACATCCTGACTTTCATTTCTAGTTGGGCCAGAAGTTTCCCCTCTTCTAGTTGGGCCAGTGTTTTTGGAAGTTGTAACATCCCCAAATGGTCTTTGCTTTTTTGTGTGTCCAACAGGGTGATTGACAATATATGCAGGAATGATTGGATGATTTTGTGTTGCAAATGCATCAAGTATTGAGAAACACTGATTTGCAATATTTTTTTTTAATGATCCATTATGTTACAACTAATTTGTTAATGTTATATTTTTTTTTTATTATAGCAGGTACAACATGCATCAAGTATTCAAGTGTATAGAGATACAAACATGCATCAAGTATTCAAGTCTATACAGGTACAGATGACATAGTGTATAAAGGAGACTAAAAGATAGAGCTAATGAGAAGCAGGATACATGCATACATGAAATCAGATTAGAAGAAAGGTTTTAGAAAAATACCTTTGGCAATCTTTCCTACTGAGATGTATTTCTTCCTGAATTTTTTTCTTGTTTTTTTTTTTTTGTTTTTTTTTTTTTTCTGCTTCGTTTTTGTTTAGTTCAAGCGGCTGAGTTGTTTTATGTGTAAAATGTGAGTCATTGTAGTAATGTATATCTTTTAAGTGCTTCCAGAAACTTACCAACAGGTATGTGTGTTGAAAGTCAATAACAGGCATGCTTACAGCCATGCTTAAGCAGAAGAGTTGGTAACACATGGCAATCTAGGATGAAATGTTACAATGGATAGGTGTGTTAGTGACTTACTGCTATGTTAAGACACTATTAGTGGAGTAATACATTGAACAGGAAAGTTGGGAATGTTTCATATCCAATGGGATGTTCACACCTTACCATCCAGTAACTGTTTGAAGGTTAAATTTTTTTTCCCAGCCAATAGAGAGCCGAATTACACAATGATAAAGCAGTTAAGCAAAATTTTTAATGTCACATCACAAATCTCTATTAGTATATATATTAATTGGTATTTTTCCATAAATGTGTCAAATTAGTAAATTTAGACTTTTAGAAGCTTATAAATGATAATTATTTGTAAAACCCGAGTAAAAGACGAAAACCCGACTAAAAGACGAAAACCAACAATAAAACAAAGTGTTTTCTTTTAACTTAGGAGATACAAGCACAACGGTTCTTGGTGATACAATGTTTTAAAACATTCATTTGCATTCTCTCATTTCATAATGTCGTACTAAGTCAAACCCACACGTAACTAGGTCGCCTTTCGGAGTTGATACCTTTCCTTGCTTGACTTGTTCATTACCAGATCACAGTATTATCTGAGGTGAGTATTCACAGCCCCCTTTTTACCGCTTTACTTATTTGGGGTGGAATGCATGACTTAAATTCTTATTTGAACTTATGACTTATATTTTATCTGAACTCTTTGAAGTTGACTTTGAACCTTAGTACATTACTTTGAGATCATGACTTGTTTTGAACTTTATGTGCCGTGCGTACTAAATGCAAGGTCTCCCTTGTTCGGAGCATTCTTGATAATAATTCTCGCCATGTTGGTGAGTGACAAATAATTCTCGCCTAGGTGGTGGAGTGACAAAGTCTCCCATGTTCGGAGCATTTCTGACAATAATTCTCGCCATGTCGGCGAGTGACAAATAATTCTCGCCTAGGTAGTGGAGTGACAAAGTCTCCCATGTTCGGAGCAGTGCAAAGTCTCCCTTGTTCGGAGCAGTCCTTATTTATTATGTACATGACATTTTTATGGTGAACCTGATAAACATGTATGTTTGACACTACCTTTACCATTTGGACTTTTTCTTAAAAACCTTGGACTTCTTTTGAACAAAACGTGTATACTCACCAAGTATTTTCATAGTTGACCCGTTTTTCTCATGCATTTCAGGTGATCGTCGGTAAGTGTATTTTATGAAGACATTAGCACTAAGGAGTCTTCATCTGTCATGTTTAGTTGGATGAAATAAAAATGTTATCTTTTGGAAACAAACCTTTATGTTTCAAAGGCCTTTGTTGGCTAAAACAATGTTGTATTAATGTACTGTTTCTTTAAATTTAAATTATGGTATTGTTCTATATCACTCTGCGTTGTATATTTATTTCGTAGCACCCCAGGACTCGAACGCTTCCGCAATACCACATTTTTTGGGGTGTTACAGCTCACCACATCCAACAAAAAGCATGATTGATGTGATCATATTTGTGGTGTTTTTATGCATCATTTATCCTATGTATATTGCTAATTTATGATGATTTTATATGAGAATCGGTACTTAATCGCTTACTTTTGTTATTTTCAGTATTTATGGAACAATAATAGGAAATTAGTTGGTTGTTCTAAAAGTTTCATGATGATCGAATCATATTACCACGATAAGAAGGTATGAAAACTTCACTCATAATTAATAATAAAAAAAAGAAGTCGATTGATGTATGATAGTATCGAGTGACAATCTCGATTTTAACATGATCTTTTCTCACGCTATTAACAAATATGTAGTCATCAAATGATTTAATCATATCTAAATGATCATTATTATACTTATTAAAATATAACTGACATTTTAATTACGGGCTTGAGTCCTAATGGTACCCATGTTTTGTTAGAAAATCCCTAAATAAATGGTTGCATGTTCAATTACTGCTTAGGACATGTGAAATAAATTTGTGGTATAAACATTGTGAGATAATTAAAATTGCAGTTCTAAATAAATAAATAAATAAATAAACTGACATTATAATTATTACAAATTTGCTAATTAACTGTAACCCAAACGTGAGTATGGTATAACATCAACTTTTTTTTTTTTTTTTTTTTTTTATTAATTGTAGTAAATGATATTAATGCAGATACTAAAATTTGCAACCATTTTTATTATTATTGCAAATGCTAATAGTATTTGCACAATCAACATTAAGTTTTGTATACTTCTTAAATTTTTTAATACGAATAGCTTACAAATGTAAACTCTAGCAAATTTAGCCCACAAACGAACTTGACCATTGTCTAACATGAAAGTGCATTAAACCCCATGCTCTCTATTAAGTAAGATAGTTTTAGTAATAATGACAGAGAAATTTGATGAGTAAATGTTATTGTAGCTTACGTCTTTAACATTCATGAGATACTATTTTAGGCGTATGATGTATTTGATCTGAAGTCAACGAATTTTCTTGATGTTACTTCATCTTTCATCATCATATTCATATTACAAAACCTCACAAATTGTCACGATAATTAAAATTTACCTACTTTCGCTTTGACTTCTTGGAGAAATAGCGTAAGCCAATTAAAAAAGTTATACTCCATCCGTCCTCAAAAAAATGTACATCTTACTATTTATGTTTGTTCTAAAATAAGTGTCTAATTTTTATATATGAACATTAATTAGAACTAGTTTTCCTACTTTACCCTTCTAATCAAAACTTGCATTAATTACTCATTTTTTATTTCTATATTAACTATGAGGGTAAAAATGACTTTTTATCAATCAAAACTATCATTAATTACACATATCATAATTTCTCAATTTTTTTTGATTGTGGACTCTCTTTTTGGGACGAAGGGAGTATAACAAATATATGTTGTATCATTTTTTCGATAAAACTAATTGCTAAATTGAAATATAAAGATGGACTGTATTAAGAACTAGAACATTAATTAAGACACGAAAAGGGATAGATTACTTCCATTAAGACATCGATCTTACATGAAAAGCAGACTGATCGAGATGCATAAACTGAAAAGATAAAAAGACACATAACAAAAAACACTACAAGATATGTGATGCATGCATGGTAAATATTCTCTAAAGGTTTCAGAAACTAGACATTTCAGTAATTTAGATATTTGTATTTCTTGGAGTTGGCGCGTCTTGCCATCGTCTGCTGCACAGTCTCTTCCTTCCTGTAGTGAGCCCCCATATGGGCAGCATACAGTTGAGAAGTTTCAAAGAACTTGTTGCATCTCTCACAAGGTCCATAGTAGTCACGCGTTTTAGGTGTCACTCGGGGACGGTGTTGCAGGAGATAGGAAAGAGAGGGTTGACTCCCTCTTCTTTCGTTGTCCCTTGCCCAAGTCTTATGACCCAAAGTCAACCTAAGATGCTTAGGTATGTTATGTTCTTGATAGGTCCTTGAGACCCATGTTTTTCTCGGCAAATAGGTGGGACTAGCCTGACCAGGTTGGCCTAACCTAAGTTCAAGATTCAACTTGGGTTGGGGGGTTGCCCGTTCTAGCAAACGTTTATACCCCAGACTCGTGTTTGGGGTAATCATTCTGGGTACTTGTGTGTGATACGGTAATGGATAATAGAACCATCCCCTTGTGGCCGAGTAATAGAGTTTGGGTTTTGGAAACAATGGACGAAGTTCAGCCCTGGCTTGGCGGGGTTGATCCGAGAAGTTAAACATGGTGAAATGAATGATTAAACAATGGCTAATTTGCACAGGATGAAACTAGGAATTTGGGGGGAGTATTATGGGTGCCTTTGGGTGTTTATATACTACGCTGCAAGCTGGTAGCATTAAAGTTTGATAAAAAAAATGAATGAATTTCGCTATAGTATTATAAATGGTATCTTTGTATGCTAGTAGTTAATGACTTAATCCTCAACTAAACTTTAAATGTGTTAGCCTCGCTTTTTAATAAACATAACGTCTTACACGTGAATTGGACTAGATTCGTAGTAATTGTGCTCGCAGGGACTACTAATGTACAATAGGCAAACTTATGTTGTAATGAGCCTATAAATACCCCTCATGACTCTCCATGAGGGGTGTGGGAAAATCATTGTGTAAACTTCATTTATCAATCTAATATACTTTGTGTTTTCTTCACCCTCTCTCTACTCTTTCTCTCTAAACTAAACATGGATTTCATCTACTTTGATCAACCTAGATCTCCCGAAACACATAATATCATCGGTCCTACAATTGGTATAAGAGCCATGGTTGCTTTATTAGATTGATTTGTGTGGATTCGTATGCTTGTTTAAGCTGTTTTTACCAGTTTTTATTTGCTGTCGGAATATTTTTTTGGGTTAATGGCATGTAATAGCTACGAACTTTTCAAATGTTCACATGTCAGTTATGAACTTTTTAAAATACAACAATACCCATCAAACTTTCAAATTTTGTTTTATCAATGTAGATTTGGTTTGGATATTGTGGTATTTTTTTAAAGTTCGTAACTGATAATGAAACAAAATTTGAAAGTTTGATGGGTATTGTGGTATTTTTTTAAAGTTCGTAACTGATAATGAAACAAAATTTGAAAGTTTGATGGGTATTGTGGTATTTTAAAAAGTTCATAACTGACATGTGAACATTTGGGAAAGTTCGTAGCTATTAGATGCCATTAATCCTATTTTTTTTTCCTACTTTTGAGGTTCGATAATTACATTTGACATATTAGGCTGAAATTTTTTATCACAAAGTGTGTTGGGCATGTAATGTGTTTATCTTGGATATTTTTGTTTGATGATTCGAATGGGCTGAAATGTTACAAACGAGTAAATGGACTACCAATGTGTTATCAAAATATTGGATACTAATTTTTGATAATTATTGGTAAATGAGTGGTATTTTGGTATTTATAAATTTCACGGGGATACATATTTCACGTCTATAATTGTTATGTTTTATCAAAAATGACTACGAGGTTTTTGTACGGTATTGCTTATTTGGAATTGAAGTGATGTTTCACGTATGAACTTATTTATCTTTGAGATAAGTCAATGGTCTCAAGATAACTTGTCTGGGAAATTTTTCAAAGTGATTAAGACTTGACAATCTAGTTATAACTGATGCAAGGAGTTACGTTGTAGTGCTCACAGTGTATAACTATCACTTTAAGGAGTTACGTTGTAGTTGTGGATTGTTCAATAGGTTCTTAATCAAGGATAGTACAAGCATTAAGTCACAAAGTTGGGATGTTTACTTCTTTTTCAAGTTGGTCATATCGGGTTGTCTCCATTTGTGGTCATTACTATTAGCCAGTGAATTAAAAGGATGTTTGATTAAAAGTTGATTTGAGAGAAGTGTATTGACAGTATTTTTTTCGACATATTCTCACGGAATTATGCTTAAACGAATTATGGCTTTAATATTGCACAAGTAAAAGGTAATTCTACGGCATGTATACAACAATATGATGATTCCGATAACTCGCAACCATCAGGAGGGAGAAGTACATGAAGGAAAAAGTAGTGTTTCGTCTTCCATAATTAATTTGGTTGACTGAGGGAACTGTGCTTAATCTAGAACTGAAGAAGTACCATTAATGTGTACATCGGGGCTTATTACCAACTTGGATGAAAATTTATGTGAGGTATGTTGTTATGATACTCCCCGAACGACAAACACGGTGCTATAGTCTAGTGTCTACTTTCTCCGCTGCGTGTTAGAAGACTAAAGAGATTTGATGAAAGAGAGTTGTTAGTTCAGGAGGGCAAAAATTAAAGAAAGAAAAAGGGCTCACTAGTTAGGAGGGAGTAATAACCTAACTAGACCATTACAGTTGAAGTTCAGAGCGCCAAAGATCAAATGCCGAGATCGTCGGAAGAGAACTTTAAGTCTGTCTCAGTATCTAGTCTACAAAGACTATGCGCTTCAACAACGTCAACATAGTTTATTATTACTGTAATTTACTTTGTTCATAGGTCTCATTGTAACCATTCACGTGTGACGATATCTTGGAGGGAGATTGTTAGCCTCGCTTTTTTATAAAGATAACGTCTTACACGTGAATTGGACTAGATTCGTAGTAAGTAGTGCCCGCAGGGACTTCTAATGTACAATAGGAAAACTTATGTAGTAATGAGCCTATAAATACCCCTCATGACTCTCCATGACGGGTGTGGGAAAATCATTGTGTAAACTTCATTTATCAATCTAATATACTTTGTGTTTTCTTCACTCTCTCTCTCTACTCTCTCTCTAAACTAAACATGAATTTCATCTACTTTGATCAACCTAGACCTTTCGAACCACATAAATCATGTATATCATCGGTCCTACAAAATGAATCTATAGAATAAAGTTACATATATTCAATATCTCTTTACTTGGTCAGCTAAACTTTACTACTTATAAAGACTGTATACTCATTTTTAAAACTTAAAATAACTTAAAATTGAATAATGTTAGTAGATCATTATATATTTTATTAAAAATAGTAACAACATCTACCGTTAAAATAAAATTTAAAGTATTGTTTAATCTTAAAACTTTTATCATTTTTTGTTTCTAACTTATAGATTTTTTTTCTCGTAATAACTACAAATTAAACCCGTAAGTTTTGCATCAAATGTCAAACTAAAATCACGATTTCACAATTATAATTATTTAACGATATATACCGTCGCTTTGCGCGGGTATTCGTCTAGTATATATTACGAGTAATTTTTCTTAGTAACAATTAAAACCATAACCCAAGGCCTTTAGTCTGGTGATATGTGAGTATCCTACCAACTTAGAGGTTGTGGGTTCAAGCCTCATTGGAGACATTTGTAAGATATGTGGTATAGGTGTGAAAAAATTGATGTTCTAAAATAAATAAAATTTACTACCATACATTTATCTTTGTAGTTTTATAAAGAGGCTGAGACAAGAGAGGGGGGGGGGGGGGGGGGGGGGGGGGGGGAGGGTGATCAGTATAGTTTTACACAAAGGTGGACAAGAGGGGGCAGGGTGGACACGCACCCCTCAAGCGAAAAAAAATTGTTGTGTAAAATTTTAACAATATCGTGCTAGTTTTGTAATTTATCCCCAACGAACCGATTTCTAATATAGTATCTAAAAATTATAAAAATTTGCTCACTCGACGATAATTTCTTACTCTCCCTAGTTTTATACTGATTTTGTTTTCTAGAAGTATTCTTTCTAAAAAAAACATGCATTATATAGATTAAAAACAAAAGACTTACAAATAGAGATTACCTACCAAGTCCACGAGTTATATATTTCTGTAATTTTACTTTCTGCTACTTAAATGTTTTTACATTATTTTAGATGTAAACTTTAATTATCTTGTTATTCAACGGTTTATTTATAGGCTCTAAAGATTAGAAGAAGTATTCAACTTTTTAAGTCGGACGTACGAAATGTATCAAAAATTAAATGGAGCGAAAAAAGAACTAGTGTTATTTTTAGTTTTGCTAATATAATTCGAAAGGCTATCTTTACACCAAAAACATTTGGAACATGCATGGATTCAATTTGTATTTTAACTAAATGTCATTGTAATGATCACATATGATTAAAATGGTATAATATATAAGTTTTCTATTTGACCTTGCTATAATAAAATGGACTAATATTTTTCTGTATATTAAGAACAAATCTCAGTTGCTTATTTTATAAAAGAAAAAAAGAAAGAAGATTAGTTGATATTTTCAATTAGAAGCCCCTTCAACCCTTCTTTTTTTAACAAATTACATATCTCAAAAATAGTAAATCGTTAACCTAAATAAATTACACAATCTTGACTAGCATTTAATTATTTTTCAATCAAAGAGCACTTTTATATACTTTTAACATTTGGTTTTTGTTTTTCTTTTAGTTTTTTGAGTACACTATTTTGATTGATATATCACATGTGATATAACACTAATCTGTAAATTCGAACACTTAACATGCTATCGTAAAATGTGCATAAGTATTTGTGTAGAACTCCGAACAATGTATTTGTGTAGAACTCCGAACGATTAATCAGTTTTGGCATTAAAAAAAACAAATCTTTAGCTTTTCAACCATATATCACACATAATTTTTAAACCTCAAAACAAATACAGTTTATTAATAGAAGATAGAGAAAATAGAAGAATATCTTTTTTGAAAAGTCAAACTCGCTTAATAAATTAATTGTGATATAAAGCTAATCTATAAGTTCCAACACTGACCTCTTAATAATTATTTCCGTTACAACTACTATAAATAAAACTAGTGATCAATAACAATCCAAATTAAGAATATTTAATTGGTATAGTTTGCTACTACTTTTTATTGCCCTCCGTCCCACTATAAGTGTCCACAATGGAATATTCAAAGTCTTTGTTTTTCAACTTTGACCGTAAATATTTTTGTTTGTGTTATATAATACTTGATGAAAAGTATACCCAATGAAAACACATCTAAAACTAAATCAATTCATATAACTTTCATCAAGTATTATATAACACAAACAAAAATATTTACGGTCAAAGTTGAAAAACAAATACTTTGAATATTCCATTGTGGACATTTATAGTAGGACGGAGGGAGTAATTTTTATTGGCTTTTTTGGATTTGCTAATGTAAGGGTCGTTTCATAAATTACAACTGTTACACTTACTACTTTATTTACCCTAAGTACGACCCAAAAGTAAATTTAGTTGTTTTATATTGCACATACGGTTTTGAATTTTAGGTTAATTCGAGATAAGCATATATTATGAGTGAAAAATAGACTTCATAATTGCACGAAATCTAAAGAACTCGAACGATATACTTCATTTAATTTGATTTAACACGTAATCAAATGATACATACCGCTTGAAACACTGTAAGTATTAGCATAAAAGTCAGTGATGTCACATGTATAAGAAACGAGGTTTTTAAGCTCGCGCGTTGCTGCGGGGTGTTTGTATACAGCAGTTTAGTTAGAGAAAAAAATGTGTGTTATTTATATCAAAATTTGTTAACTTTCGGATGTAAAATATGTTTTTATTACTAAATAGATTGTTTGTGTTATTTATATAAAAATTTGTTTTGACTTTCGGATGTAAAAGTTTCTTTCTTAGATCCGCTTCAGTAACGACATTGGACCGACCTCAACGCCATTCAGTAAATTGAGTTTATTAAGATTTAATCTTTATTTTTTGTTTCATTTATTTATTTATTTTTATCTAATAATTAAGATGTTTTGGTACAATAATATATATATGTATATATATGTTGTTATATTTGGGCAATGGTTATTATAATTGGCAAAGTTTGAGGGTTAGTTATGTTATATTGTCAAATTTATGTGTATGTTATAAAAATATTTGTATGATATTTACAACGGTTATTCTAAAAATTGAATTACATAGTTCTGCATGGGAAACTAAACTATCTCTTTGAATTAATGCTTCATTTAAGTTTTGCAATAATTAAACTGCTTGAGTTAGAGCCGAGACTTATTAGATACAGTGTATTAGTAATTATATATTGTCTAATTGTTGATAACTTTTTCAAATGAAAAGTATTTGTCTAACAAATCAAATAATTCAATGGCTGAAAACACTCCTTTAATCAACGAACTCAAAGATGTTTCCCGATCAGAGAAACTTCATCAATGCTTCAAGTTTCTTTTTATCCAAGAACATACCGAAGAAGAAGCATTTCTCTTGTGGGTTCGTCGAAAGTGCGAGGAGTTAGAGACAAAGATCGAGAAACGTCAACAGCGAATGGCGGAAGTCTGGTCATTAAATCACGATGAAGAAGAAGCAGGGGGTGACACCTATGAGTGTTCACGTGAGAAGCAAGTGAGGGCACATAAGAGGTTGGAGGTGCTGAGGGGTTTGTTGGTTGAAGTTCGTGATGGTCTGACCAAGAGTCAGCATCATATGGATGTTATGGACTTCTATGATTAAGGTAGGGCTGGATAGGCTGTTTTGGTCAGTTTGAAGATGATTAGGTTATTAGGTTTTTGTGTATGTAAGTGGGTTGTAATTATGAACAGTTTAATCATCTGAATGGAAGTATGGGTATCTTTAAACTTTAGTATGTGATTAATTTCCGTGATCGCATAGCTGTTGTTGTTTGTTGATAGTTTTAGAGATGTGATAATAATAAGTTAAGTTAGGGTTAATTGATTTGATTATGCGTAGAACTATTGCTATGGGGTTTTAGAAATATGAGTAATCGTAGTTAAGTTAGGGTTAATTGATTTGATCATGCTGATTTTTTATAACATTGCCTTCTGTATTCTTATATGTTTATGCTTATGTCATTTTTTTGTAGATGTTTGCGTGTTAATTGATTTTATATTAACTTATGTGCAGTTAGGAATTCAAATGTCATGCAATGTTATTATTGAAAGAGAGTTTAAAAGTGAGTATAGTAATTGCTTAGGTTTGTATCTCGAAGGTGGTACTTGGGTTCTGATTCTGTATTCGAGTTGAAGATGAAAACTGAGAGATGTAATATGCTGAATATTATTCATAGTCTGACTTTTATCATTGCCTAATAGCGTAACGAAGAGCAATTTATATTTCGACGTTAGTTGAGTGGGCTAGATGTGAATAACCACAGGTCGGCTATTTTCGATAACATTTTAGTTGACAAAAGAATTTCTTTTCATATTGCATTGATTGTTAGATTTGTGATGTTGGTTAGTATCTGATTTTCTGTTTTGCAACAGACATTCAGACCAAACTCTTGAAGTTATGGATCAGATGTTAATGTATGAAGTATGTGCAGTCTGCATTTTTATGTTGGGTGTTCTTGTGTTGTGTGCAGCAATCTTCAGCCTAGGACCTGCATATATTGGTGGTCTTGGCTGTGCTGTGTAGATCAGCAGTATTTTTATGTTCTTGTTTAATATATTAACTATGTATAGGTTTGTGCGCAGCAGTATTCAGCTGACGCAATGAAACCTTTTTTCCTTGAATATTCATATGTGTTTGTTTAGCGTTGAAGATGCAAACTTTAAACCAACCAAATGATTTAATGAACATCGAAATAGAATACGTGAGAAAATGGTAATAATTATTTTTATTTACCTAAGGAAAATTTACATAAAGAAAATGTTAGTAAACATTATTGAGTTCTACGGTTTTAATACTTTATACATCAACATTGCCTAACTTAATATAATGTACTAAACATCATTGTTGAAAGAGAAATGTTCTTCTATCGTGTGCAGCTGTCTTCAGCCCACGCAATGAAAGCTTTTGTCCTTGGTTGCTGCTTCAACTGATTTTAGCTCTATGCTGCATTGGTAGCCTTTGTTGTGCTGAGTACAACAGTAGTATTCATATGTAGCTTAACCTGGGAAAGAAGGATCAATCTAGTGTCTGTTTCTTAACCTGGGAAAGAAGGATCAATTAGAGTGAGTATAAATTTTGGTTTTATAAGCGTAAATTAGGCTGTTTCTTAACCTGGGAAAGAAGGATCAATCTACTGTCTGCAGTATGATCCATTGAGCAAATTCGACAAATAGAATTTTCTGGATAGGGCATCGCCTGCAAAAACAGTAATAGGTCAGTTTGGTTTGTGCACATCAGTGTAAGTAAATGTAGTTTATGATAATGTATTAAAATAAGTGATCGCACAAAGCTGAATAGGAGAAAAATATAATCCGTAAGCGGTATCTATTGCAGAGATGTGTTTTACGTACTTTGGCAGGTTCAGTGATAAATGCGGGGAGCCCAGAATAGTCTGTAGTGACGCTGCTGAGTATTTTAGTTGTTGCTTCTAGCTTTATATGGATAAATTTAAAATACTGAGAAACTATGAGATACTTACTTTCAGTTACAAAAACCCAAAGTATTAGAGTTGAATTCTGTTTGCATATGCGTAACTGTAGTGACATAATTGGTTCTGGTCGACAATATGATTGAATTACGAAGGAAAGATGGGAAACGGAAGAGGATGCTGCGAAGAAGTAATTTACTTTAAATCACTTGTCACAGCATTCTCTTCGGTTTCTCATCTTTCTTTACGAACTTAACCTTATTGTTGACCAGAGCCTTTTGTGCCACTACAGTTATGAATATGCGAAGAAAAATGAGTTATAACGGACGCATAACACCTTGAGTGTTGCCATTTTCAAAGTTGCCAATCAATGTGCCTGTCTCATATGCGTGTTGCCACCTCCAGTGCTGTGGCAAAGGTATGTGATAAAATTTTTGCATTCAAAGATGGTAGAGGAGATACCAAAAAGTCTAATGCGTGCGATAAAAAAGAAAATTTTGATCTCAAGAGTGGCCGAAGATTAGCTTCTTTTTTTTTTTTTTTTAGTTTGTCAATACTAAAACTTTATGGTCTGTGCTTGTAAGAGTTGGTTTGTTTTTCCATATTTGCAAGTGAAATTATATAAAAGGTACAAATCAGCAGTATGGTTCAATTATGAACGAAAGATAGGAAACGGGAAAGGACACTGCATTGAAGTGATTTGCCTCAAATCATTCGCCACAGCATTCTCTTCGGTTTCGCATCTTTTTTCAGTAATTGTATTGTGTTACTGATGAGGATCTTTTATGGAAATGCAATCATGAATATGCCAGAAAAAGTTAATTATAACAGCAGTAGAACACCAAGTATTAGTATCGGCAAATGCAAAAATATCAGGTAGTCTTTGTTGCTCTTATTGTAATAAATTGTTTTTTTAACGAACGCCTTAGTTTTTTGTCATCTCCTATACCATCTTTGAATGTGAAAATTTTATCGCATGCCTTTGATGAAAATAGGACACAAATTTTTTAAAGTTTTCAACTCAACTGATGAAAACAGGACACAAATTTTGTCTGTTGTACCATCTTCGAAAATTTAGGTATGCTTAGGTTTGGATTACCTTTCCGCTAAAAGAACAATGTCGTTACACTGAGTAATGTGGCCATGTAGTAAATAACCTGAAGGATACGAAAATATTATTAAACTATGCATGTGAATACAGTAAATATGAAAATAGACAGTAAATTTTAGTGATACTTAACTTCTGCTCATTGGCGTACGTGACCGTGTAAACCTGAACGATAAAAAAATATTAATAAATTATCTATATGAATACAGTTAGTATGAAAATACTAACAAACTACAAACACTGAGTGCACATACCATGTAAATACAATAGTAGTTGACAGCCGCATCCATATGTCGATCATTGAACAATTTTCATACTGAATTATTGCATAAAAAAGATTCGAATAATACTTATGTTTTCTTTGCAGGCAATGAAATGTACTGAGGCAGGTCAGCGTGAAAACTTGTATGGTACAAAAACAGCGACAAAATATCATTGATGGATGTACACACCATGCGAAATCGGCAGTAGCTGTGGTTGGTGGCAGTACATCCATCATTGATATTCTGTCTGTTTTTGATACATTGTTTAGGCTTAGTCCCTTCGCTTTCCAATACCTACACTTCAAGAAGAGAACCTGCAAAGGATGTATGTGGATTTTATTACTTAATTTAACCAACTTCCTTAAAAACATATGTGTTCTTTACAGATAGATGAATACTACCTGCAATTTCTGATTTCTGAACTCCGTTTTGAATATATAAGCGTAACAGTTATAGATTGTACAAAAACATTCCAAACCAATGAATGCAAAATTCAGAAAACATAAAATTTATAAAATATATCATTAGGCTCAGATCTGTAAACGTTAAATGGTAAAGAAGGTCAGAATTTTGCCATGCGTGCAAACAGAGGCGGTTGCACAATAGTAAGAATGCCATCATACCATCCGGTGACTGCCATGGCAATTTGCATTTCAGACCTCCAATAACCTATATCATTGGACTGATACTAATGAGTGATCGCAAGAAGTGAATACACCTGGCGCGGTTACAAATCTAAAAGCTTGCCCTGCCAAGAGCCGGGGATTCACTTCTTTAATCAGAGCTACAAATTCATCATGGCCTATTGTAACTAATAAATAGCAAGTGCAAACCTTTTTAATAAACATCTTAGGATTTTTTTCATCTAATGTGCCATCTTTGAAACATGAAAATATAGCAGGGAATGGAATTAAAGTTCATTCTGTAGTAATAAGGTGTTTGCATATAACATTACCAGGATGCGAAATTGAATGAATAAGTCTATGCGTGGTGGAAACTCTGACCTCCCTTTCAAATCCCATTTGTTATTTAAATGGTCTTTAAAAAATGGTCTGCATTAGACGTATTGATAGACATTTTAAATATCAAAAGGAATTCGAGAGGAAGGTCAGACCAACTATCTCGCTTTTAATTATGTGGTCTTTATACATATGACAATACATTTTGCTACTTTGAACCTCCACTCGAAATCCCATTCCTATGTCAATAAAATATTTGCAAAGGTTTTCGCGAAATCTATTGCAATGACAGTGACATTGGAATGGGTTTTCGAGGGGAAGCTCAAAGTACCAAAGTGTGTTGACGAAAAAGACGTCGACTCTGCAAAAGCATGTGAGGTCTTCTCAGGGACAATACAGTCTCTATTGTTATGACAATCAAGACGACTCTACATTGTTTGATAAATGGCTTCTACTAATTGAATAAATGCAGAGGAGGAAAAAAACACTTTGAAAGCGAAAGCAATGAATTCTTTCCTTTTTCTCGGTATGTCATTGAACTTGGCCAGATACATAAACTTATAAAATATGTCGTATGTATTTAACCATAACAACAACCACAGATGATGTAGATCGCTTGTCAATATTAGCAAACAAAGAATATTTGATTTTCTTTACTTGTTGATACTAAAAGTTGATGGTATGTGTCTGTGATGGTAAGTTTTTTTACGCATGTTTGTACCTGCAGTTTCACAAAAGGTCCTGATCAACAATACAATTCGATTCAAAAAGATAGATGGGAAACAAAATAGGATGGTGCGAAGAAGTAATTTGCACCAAATCACTTGTCACAACATTCTCTTCTGTTTCTCATCTATCTTTTAGAATTGTATCATATTGGTGATCAAGAGCGTTTTTGTAGCTGCAGGTACAAACATGCGAAAAAAAACTTACCATGACAGAAACAGAGCATCAATTGTTAGTATTGACAAATAAAAAATACCAGATAGTCTTCGTTTGCTAATATTGACATGCGATGTACAACATCTGTCGTTGTTTTTATAGTTGTACACAGGTGCAGAACATTAACTGTCAAACCAACAATGGTAGCTAACCTGGTCATCCGGACTGTTGATCATCACTCACAATCATTCTTGTTCTTTTAAATGCATCAAATTTTGGATTCAGAAGAAGAAGAACGATTGTCAATGAGGACGAACAATCCGAGCGCTTAAGTTATAAGTTGGATTCGTTGCACTAATAGCGGCATCACCTATAGTTGCAAATATGAGTGGTAGTAAAATATCAATAAGCTATTCATGTAAATACAATCATTTTAGTCTGTAAATTTTAACAATACTTAATTTCTGTTTATTGCTATACATAACTGACGAATTACAAACGTTGAGTGCACATACCATGTAAATACAACAGTCGGTTATGGCTGCATCTGTATGTCCTTTTCTTTTTTGATAGGTGTATCTCAAAAGCAGAACCTGCAAATGATATATGTGGATTCTATTACTTAATTTGACCAAGTTTCCTAAAATAGATTTTTTTAATCGCAGACAGATGAAAAGTACCTGTAATTTCCGATCTCTGAACTGTGTCATGAATATATAAGCATAACAGTCACAGAATATAAAAAAAAAATTCGAAACCAATGATTTATAATATATTATTTGGCTCAGATTCTATGGGTGCTAAATGGTTAAGAAGGTAAGAATTTTGCCATGGGTGCAGACAAATGCGGTTGCATGATAGCAAGTATGCTTTCACGCCATCCTGGCATTGTTGTGGCAATTTACACTTCAGACCTCCAATAACCTATGTTATTTGACTGATATTAGTCACTAATCATAAAAAGTGAATACACCTATGCTGGCTGCAAATCTGATATCTTGCTCTGCCATGACACTAGGTTCCGGTAGTTTAATCAAAGGTACAGATTCATCATTGCCTAAAAAAAAAAATAAAAAAAAAATAAAGCCACATGTACTATGTACACATAAGTAAATATGATTGTAGGAAACAAACACGGTTGCATAATTGTGCCATCCAGTGTTTGCGTCACCCAATCATATTACGTTTACATTTTTAAACAAAATATTGGGTATCCGCCCTGTTGAGCGTGACTGACACCGACTGCTTATTGTTTTAGCTCTGAACCGCTATTTTTCCAGCACCAATACCTGATGGCTATAAGGTTACTCTGACCCGTCTACCTGTTTGCTTACCCAAAAAAAAAGAAAAAAAAAAAGAAAGGTATATATGCAGCAGTTGTCAGGCTCTGATTTTAAAACCAAAAGAAGCGCAAACAGTGGCATGCTCCACCATGGCTGCAAAAAAACACGGTTGCATAATATTGCCATCCGGTCCTTGCCCCGCCAAATTATGGATACAATATTTGACAACCTACTTCATTCGTATCAGAAATTAAATGGTAATCATCATAGCGTTGCTGGACATAATATCTGACAAACCACTTTATTTGTATGAGAAATTAGATGGTAATTGTCATTGCCTTAACATACATCAAGCAATCAAAAGGAGCTTAAAAAATAAGCAAAAGTGTGAGTGACAGTCAGCAGGGTGGATACCCATATTATAACACGGGCCAGGTATGGACCCGGTCCTTGCCCATCCAACATACATGTCTGGTTAAAAAGACAATATGCCCACCATGGCTGCAAATCTACTGATCTGCCCCTAAATTAACTAATACCAACAACAGAACTTCTAATTTCAAACCATCAAATAATTCCAGCAACAAAAGCCCAAGCCTCAAAGCATAAAATTAGCAAAACCAACAAAAACCTGCAGGAATATACACCAACAAATGAACCTATATCGGTAACAAAACTCCAACCCTCAAAGCATAAAATTAGCAAAACCGACTACAAAGTGCAAGAGAAAACCCACGAAGCAAATAATAATAAGTCCCAAAATTACGAATCTAATAGCATAAGTAATTGCACAACCACAACGCACCAAATACACCTTGCCGTCTCAAATAGTTTAAGCAGTTATTCCAGATATATAAAAAACAAAGTGATCTTGTTTTTTATTCCAGTTTGTGGTGGATGATTATAATCTGCTCGTGTTTTCATAAATCTGGAATAACCGCTTAAGCTACGTGGACCATAAAACCTTAATTTGACAATTAAGTGGAAAAACAGGAACATACACCCACAAATGGACCTATACCAGCAACAAAACCCCAAGCCTCAAAGCATAAAATTAGCAAAAATGACAAAAACCTACGAAGCAAATAATAACAACACAAAAAAAGGTAAATCTAGAAAAACAGGAACATACATCCACAAATCAACTATTACCAGCAACAAAACCGGCAGGCTGAAAGCATAAAAGTAGAAAAACAGACAACCAAGTGCAACCAAAAACCCAGGAAGCAAATAATAACAACACAAAGAAAGTTATCTCTAAAACCCCCAAACTTTACCAAAAGCAAGATACCCCCAACCTTTAGCTACGTTGAACATACAACCTTAAATCGACAACAAAACTGCAAGGCTGAAAGCATAAAATTAGAAAAACAGACAACCAAGTGCAACCAAAAAACCCACGAAGCAAATAATAACAACACAAACAATAACATCAAGAAAACCCCCAACCTTTAGCAAAAGTAAATCCTAAAAAATTAACAAAAGGCTAAATCAACAAATAAAAAAATGAATCAGGCAAAATATATAACCCTAAATCCACAATTAATAATGATTGTAAAATATAAAGCCCTAAATCCACAATTAACTGGCCAAAAAATAATAATAATAACGATTGTGATAGTATAAAACTATTTTAAGAGTGTGGCTGCAATGAATAAGATAATCGACCTTTATGATCCAAAAAGAAGGCGTATTCCAGATAACTCTAGATATATTTTTTTTTTGTGTGGCTATAATTAATGTAAGACTGTAGAAGAAACCAAATGGCACAATAACAGCTACACAACCAATCAAAAATACCCGTTACTATTGCATCTCCTATTCACCCCCTCACAGACAACTGTAGCTGGGGGCGGACGGGTCAGAGTAAAGATGACAGCCATCGGGTATCGGTACCGGAGTAACAGCGGTTCAGAGCTTAAAAAATAAGGCGGAATGTGAGTCACAGTCAACAGGGCGGATACCCGTATTATTACACTGGCTAGGCATGGGCCGGGGTCCAAAAAAGAAACGGGCTATTTAATCCTATATAGATATAATTAATGTTACGACAACTAAGAGCAATAATAGCTTAAATCAAATGATACCGTCAAAGAAACCGTTTACTTTGGGATCTGCTTGAATTTTAAGTTTATCCAAGATAAGCAAATATTATGAGTAAAAGATAGACTTCATAATTGCACGAAATCTAGAGAACTCGAATGATATTCTTCATTTAATTTGATTCAACATGTAATCAAATGATACATACCGCTTGAAACACCATAAGTATTAGCATCAAAGTCGGTGATGTCATATGTATAAGAAATTATGTTATGACAGTTAAGAGCAATAATAGCTTAAGGCCCATCTTATCCAAACCCTCTTAGGGGGGGTGTTGACTTTTTCCCCTGCTGCCGCCGCTTGTACTGTCTGCTTTATAGGGTTGTACATTCTACAAAAATAGCCGGACCCCACATAATAGGGGGGGTTGTGGATAATAGAGGCCGTTTAAACTTAGCGCTGACCCAAAAGTAAACAGTCTCTTGAACGGTATCATTTAATTTAAGCTAAGTTTAAACGAGTCTCTTTTGAGGGATTTTTTTTCAATGATTTGCTTATCTAAACTACATTAATCATTATGTCTCCTGTCTATTTCTTTAATAAATATTTGGGAAGAGACAAGTAGATGTTTATAAACACTAGTAACTCTGTTTTGTTTTCTTACTTTTTACTAAACTGAAACAACAATACTCAATCTCACCATAGAAAGTTATGAGAAATGTAGGACGTAAGAAGATACATATATACACCCCAAACTCGTGAGTGTATTCAGATATATCGTTCATAGATATCTTTATAAATGGTAATACAAAATGGAGCAAATGGCTAGCCAAGTTGCTTAATTATGGTATAGGCAGATTAGACATGTGGTCGATATATTATAACAATATAACATTTATTGGGCTGTCTAGCCCGTTTTCTTTTGCAACCCGCCCTAGCCAGGGTTTCGGTAATACATTGGTTTCGTCTTGGGTGATCTGATCTGTTCATCTTCACTCACAGTTTACGCTTTGCCTTCAGATCCGAAATGTGCAACTCCGACTCCTCTACCCGACGGCCATTCGGCCTTTTCCGATCCGAATATACGGGTTTTGTGCGAGCTACAGGACTTTGTGAGGAGAGTTACAGCGCTATGAATAGTTCGGTTATTATTTTTTTAATTTTGTGGTTGTTTTTAATCCATCTGTTGTATCTACAGTTACCAGCTTAGTTATATCCACACTTTTGGATCTGATTTAGGTGTGCCAACAACTTTTGCGATCAAATTCATTGTAGGTTCGGTTTTTTTTTATTATGTTTAGTTCTTTTTGTTGTTGTTGTTGTTAATTTGATCATGTGATGTTTAACCTGTTGCTGCATCTAACAGTTGATATTATTTTGTTACTCAGCTCCTATAATTTTTTTTTACAGTATGTATAGTTTTTGGTTTATGTACGAGGGTTGGGGTAATCAATTGTGGCTGTCGTTTATTTTTTTCATCTCATATTTATGGTTCTATTGTTGTTACGGTTTTTATTAGGGTTTCCATGTGTTTTCTATGCGAATGTCTTTGTTTTTTTACAACAGATTCTAACTTCTTTTTTTTTTTTTTTTTTTTTTTTTTTTTTTGCATTGGTTTGATGTGTTTACAAATGGCCGTTTAAAAATGTATTTGTTGCTCATAATGATTAATTATAAAGTGTTATTATTGTTGTGATACGTAGTATTATTTCTCCGTTAGTGTTGCGAGTATTTTTAGCTACAATGACTCTTTATTTGTTGTCATTGGCTGATTTACTGCTTTTATCCATTTAATTGTCACATGGTATTAATTTTCCCTTCCAAGTGTTTCTAATTTTTTTTTGGGCACATTAGTGTTTCTGTGTGGTTATTCGTTGATTTGTTAGTTCATGTTTTCAGCTGTGTTGTTGTTATTGTTGTTGTCTGATACAGGATTGTGCTTAATAAATGTTATATTGTTATAATTTAATTAACCATTTTTTAAAATTACATTTCCTGTAGTCGAGCTACATCTCTCGAATGGTGTTGGTCTTTGGAGGTCTGGACATTATCTTGCGAGGGCAAGAACTGGATGGCATGACAGAGTGCTTGCTATTATGCAACCAAGTATCTTTGCAACCATGATGAAGTTCAGACCTCTTCGTGCAAGACTGCCGTTTGGTGCACGTATTTTATACTGAAAAATGAGAGCTGAACTGAATGCAATACAAAAAATGATAGGCAGACCCACATGTGCATCTGGCACAGAAAGCATGTGCGCACACCTAAGTTGCATGTGCAGGTATAGCCTAAATTATATCAATATAACATTTATTGAGCTGTGTAGCCCGTTTTCTTTTGCAACCCGCCCCACCCAGGGTTTGGGTAATACATTGGTTTGGTGTTGGGTGATCCGAGCTATTCATTCTTACACAAAGTTTTCGCTTTCCCTTGAGATCCGAAATATGCAACTCCAATTCCTCTACCCGGTGGTCATTCGGCCTTTTTCGATCCGAATATATGGGTTTTCTGGCGGCTGCAGGAATTTGTGAAAAGAGCTACACTGGTATAAAAGTACGGTTATTCTTTTTATGTTTTACAAAAGGTTACTGCTTTGGCGTATATAGATGTTTTCAGGCATATTTGTGCAGGTGGTGCACAAACATGTTTGAAAACATATCGTTCATTACCAACTGCTACAAAAAGTTTCAATATCTACAAAAGACTGATGTTGCTTGGTAAGATGACTTTTTTTTTTTATCTTCATTTAGACTTCTTCCTTTGAACGTTCCTTGGTTTCGACTGCTGTTGTGATGATGCTTCTGCTGTTGCTGCATAGTATAGTTAATTGTGGGTGTTGTTGGTTTCTTTATGTTAGTGTTGTATTTAATTATCAGTATTATTGTTGTCATGATTCAATGTATTGATGGCTATTGGTTATTTTGCGAATTTGGTTCAGTTATGTTGGAGGTGGGACATTTTTATGTGAAATGATATTGGCCATTGGAGATTTGCGCGGTATACCTGGTATTATTTGTATGCTCTAAGTGTTGCAAGTATTTTTATGTCACAATAGTTTTTGAGTATTGTTACTTTGCTTTTTGCAATTATGCTAGATGAGTGATAGTTAAATTGTATACATATAATTGTGGTGCCATTAGATAATCTTAAAAAGAGATTGGTTGCTTTAATGTTAAAGAAATGGTTCATCTATAACAGATACAGTAGTTTCATGGTAGTTATAGGTTTCTACATTTGTGATAGTAGATAAAAGATGTTGATCTATTGGCATTATTTGCTTCAGCTTATTTATGAGGCTTATTTGGTGCAGGTATCGTTTCGCACAATGGGAGGGCAACACACTCTTAAGTCGTGCTTGCAACCATGGTGAATGCGCTTCTAACGAAACTTACAATTGAGGTAATTCGCACCTTGGCGTGACAAATTATTGGATTTGCAGCCATGCCAGGTTTGTTTCGCTCCAACATAATAATGGCCTATGATGATTAATTGGTGTTTTTTCTGACTCAAATGATATTGGTCATTGGAGGTTTCGAACGTAACTTGGCAAGGCAAGGACCGGATGGCGTGATAGCTTGCTATTATGCAACCAAGTTTCTTTGTAGCCATGGCGGAATTTTGGCCTTTTTGGCCATTTTCCATTCACAAATCTGAGGCCGGTGTACACTAATGGTTTCATGTTTGTTTGTGGTTATTAGATGATCTGATTGCAAAAGGAAATGGCCTCCTAGTAAAACGGGTTGGTAGAAACAAAAAAAATGGGGGGGGGGGGGACTAAATAACCCAAAAAATCTTTGTTACATATAATATATACAAATCATTATGCAACTGTGTTTGTTGCTCTTGATCGTTAGCTTCATATCTGAGACAGACGACACCTACCCTAGCTTGAACTGTGCTTTAATGATTGGTACTTACATTGGCGGTCTAATCAAAGAATTTTTTTCCCAGCCAGACATATATGTGCTGCATGATGAATGCCCAAAAAAATTGCTTCAGATACAGGTTTAGAATTGTGTTCCAGTTTATCAGGCCTCAAACTGCGCGCAGAACCTGTATTTGAAGACGTTTATAGCTCAATATTGATAGAATGGATGTTCATTTCACTGGTGGCGCATCAGCTTGGGGATCGAGGCCTACTCTGGAAGATGATCAATGGTCCTAAAAGAAGACAGACGCCATTTCGTTAGAGGACCTACTGCTGTCTTCCAGAGTAATCCCCGATTCCCAAGTTGATTTGCCAGCAATGAGATGTCACTATAATATTTAGGTTCACTTCTATAAAAGGCTCTCATCATCAGCCGCGCGCATCTGAAGAAAAATAGGTGCCGAAAAGAAGAGACTGTTACTGATTTTGCTCTACACTCTACATATTGCATTTTCAATTGCTTGACTGACATGAGAATCATGATAATATTCATTACAGGAGGCTATCATAACTTTACTAGGTAAGGAGATTTAAGTTCAGATGGTCCACATTTCCTAAAAACAGGTGCCTACACCTCCAGTCATAGAAGCCATCTCCTGTTATTTCGATCTTTAACGGCCTTATTTATTGTAAGTGATTACCAATTTTCTTCACATTTATTTCGCTGCAAAAAACATGTTTGTTGGTTCAGCTAGGGTACGCCTGTGATGATTTACACCTTCTTTAGACTCAAACTTTTATTTTGGTTTGCTATATCAATCAAATGGTTGCAGTCACGTCCAAACTTATTTTTCTGGGTGGTTACCAGTTTTTTTTCTCTTTTACTTTCATACAAAACACCTTTTGTTAGTTTACTTGCGGTAGGGCTATGATGATTGAAACCTATTTTCTGAAACTAATCAAGTGGGTAGTCAAAGATTGTAACCGTAATTTGGCGCGGCAAATAACGGATGGCATCATTATGCAACCGTCTTTCTTTGCAGCGATAGTCGGTCCTGCATCTTATTTGCCCTATTTTGTTAAAAATATCTGAGCCTAATAACTGCATTTGTATGTGAATCAATATCGTATTACTCTATTGTAGGAGGCTGCTGTGTTTTACGCATCTTGCGCTGCTGACTGTTACAGAAAGTTTTAATTATTGCCTGTTTGCATTGCACTATACAGCCAACCATGGTTGCTCTACATCGTCTGTCAATATTAGTAAATGAACAGTGTCTGCTATCCTTTATTTGGTGAGACTAGTAGCTGGTGTTCTGTGTCTCTCATGCTAATTTTGCGTGTTCATATTTGCAACTACAGTCTTGCAAAAGACCCTGATCAGCAATACGGTCCAATTCTCAAAGATAGACGGGGAACTAAAAAGAACGTTGTGGCAAGTGATCTAGTGCAAATCACTTCTTTGCACTATTCTCTTCTGTTTCCCATCTATCTTTCAGATTACCGCCATATTGTTGATTAATACCTTTTGTGGAACTCCATGTTCGAATATGCACAGGGAAAACTACTATGGCAGCCACATAAGACCAACTCTTAGTATCGGCAAACAAAGTATACCATATACTCTTCATTTCCTAATATTGGCAAGCGATGTGCACCACTGATAGTTGGTGTGATGGTCAAATGCATACAACTGAAGACTAGAACCTTTTTCGTTTTGTGGTATCTAAGTTTTGAAATAAATTTATATATATCATTCAATGTGTATGATTGTTTGGTGTTTACCTTTGGCCAATTTAGTGTTGGTAAGCCCAACCCCGGGAAACACCAATGTAACATGTAACATCGTCTGCCAATATTGGAAAATAAAGAACATAGTGCACTTTAAAGTGCAGAGTTTCCAGCCACCAAGGTTATTTATTTATTTTTTAAATTTATTTATTTATCTTTTTTTTAAATTTATTATTATTTTTTATATTTCAATTCCCAAAGCAAAGAGACCTGTTTGTCAGCCAGATTCTTTCGGCTTTAAGGCCCACCATGTTCTTCATTTGCAAATATTGACATACGATGTTCATCATAGTTACCCATTTTGAGGTCCCATATAGTTCCTTTTGTTTTTTCAACAATCTAGCAAAACGATTGGTGCAGGCCTTTGCATAAAGGGAGTTGAACCGACAAAAGGAAATGTAAGGGAGCTCAGAAGGGTTAACTATGCTGCTTTATACCTGTTACACAAAAGGTGATGATGAACTTTCTGCATATTAACTTTTTGTATGTGTGGCTTACGCACCTACATATCTTGACACGGTAACCAGGAATCTTATATGGTTGCAGTTATGGTGGGTACGTAGGGTGGCTCAATGAATTGCAGATCTGAGACTGTTTTTAAAAATCAATAGCACCATTGGAGATGATTTATGTCATCTATTGAATATGTTTTTTGCATATTGCCAAATTCAATTTCATAAAACACTCTTTTCCATCACAGCCATTAAATATTGGATGTCAATATTGGCAAACAAAGAATACCATGTATTCTTCATTTGTTAATATTCACACATGATGTTCAATGTAGCTTCCTGCTCTCACATTTCTTCTCCAGTTCCTTTTGTTACTTCAGTGGGTTAGCAATGCGTCTGGTGCGAGCCACTGTGTAAAGTCTTACTGAACTAACAAAAGAAACTGGAGAGGGAGGTAAGAGATTCCAGCTATGTTGGCAGACCTATAATGATTCAGACCTATTTTCTAACACTAATGAATTGGGTAGTCAAAGACTCTAACAATACCTTGGCATCACAAAGGTATATCATATAAAGAAATGAGTTTGTAAAATTTAGCGGAAAATTTTAATTATGGGTTCTATAAAAGTGTTTTAAAGAGAAGTTGAAAGTAACAAGTTATCTATTAGGTTCCCACATTACTTGGTGGATGAATGGTTTACCTTAATAAATGAGTCTAGAACTTCAACATAGTTACTCATTCTAAGTTCCCATACAGTTCCTTTTGTTATTTCAACAACCTAGCAATTCGCCTGGTGCAGGCAGTTGCAAAAAGGGAGTTGAAACGACAAAAGGAACTGTAGGAGAACTTAGAAAAGTTAAGTATGTTGATTTTTAAATTTCATACTTTTTTATGACCTAAACCAGCATCTACAAAGTAATGTAGCCACACACAGCTTGCTACATTGAACTTCACCTTGAAAATCTCAATTATTAGGGCAGCTCTATCTAACGATGTAGCTCGGTTCGATTGGTTAAATTGCCCGATTTCCCTAAAACCATTTGTCTATCAAGCACACCAATGCTTTTAGGGAGCTCCATCAAATAATGATATAGTGTGTATTGTTCATGATAGGACACACTCCTTCATTATCTTACTCAACACGAGTCCTCCTACTCACATGCTTTTCTAGAATCGACAATTTTTCCTTCGACACACCTTGGTACTTTAAGCTTCCCCTCGAAAGCCCATTCCTATGTCACTATCATTGCAATTGGTTTGGACCAAACCTTTGCAAATATTTCATCTGCATGGCAATAGGATTTCGGGTAGAAGTTCAAAGTACCAAAGTGTGTAATCATACTCTAATTGCTGGTCTGAACTCTATTATCTATATTATCATCATACATTATCATTTACTAGCAGATTTTATGTATTCAATAGTCAAATTAGACAGTATAAACACAGGTTCAAATAACTCGCATCTTCGCAAGCCAAATTATTAAATTTCCTCCTCTTTTGTCTGTTAACATATGCTTTGTTGGTGATGGGCATTGTAGTTAGAAGATTTTGGTTTGTTTCATATTGTGTTTTTCCCCATTTTTATTATCACTTTCATAAGGCAGTTCTGTTAATTAGTACGGTAATTAATATTGTCTCATATTCTGCTGTCAATTTGTAACACCCCAACCCGACAAGGGCAAAGGTGTCACATATACGGATTCTTATCAGAACAACCACCGACATTTGACATAAATAATACAATGAAAATCCAAGGTTTACAACTGAAATCAGAACTACGAGCTTTACATTACAAAATTTCTATGTCTAATATAAGGTTCTTCTAGTCATCTTCCAAAAGCTAGTGAAGTCTTCTAAAGCCAAACACTCTTCACCCAAAATCCCAGCTTCCAACTAAACCCGCCGCGGGAAAAGAAACGCGGCTGAGCTACACGAGCTCAGTGAACAGATATAACGGTAACAAACAATAATAATGAAATAGGGAAGATGTAAGGAATCGTACATGATGTAATAATAGATGAGAAGAAATATGAAGGTTATACAGAGATATCAGAAAGTATGGATAGTATCATGAGTAATGGTGAAGTAATCAAAAGATCCCATCAAGCCCAAACATACCAAGCCCAGTACAGAGATAAGTCCAGTATCATGTCATAGGGTGTCAGAAATGAAAGGTAAAGGTCATAAGTCTATAAAGTGCATGGAAAACAGTAATCCTCTACGAGCCCAGAAACATGAACATGAAATCATAATCATACCACCATGCAGAGAGATGTTCCTCTCACTAATCCCAGAAATCAGAAATATGGAGTGATCAGCTCCCAGAGTTGTGAAAGACGTGTATCGCACACACCATCAGTCACCATGCATATCATAACATATCATAACATGAACATAATACAGAAACAAATCTAGGATGCATCCATAGACCCCTGGTGGCCATAACTCCCAACACACCAAATAAAATACAGAAAAGGGACGGGACAGGTCATCACTCTCCTGCCCTAGAGTCATGCCATCGGTGCATCGACTGACATGGACATGAAACCCTCATGCCTAGTGAGTGGCTCGTAGTATCAAACTGTGGGTCAGGGTCAAGTATCATGTATCCAGTATTTAATTTAGTTTCATAAGTCAAATTCCATTTCAGAATATCAGAGTTCATAATCAGAGGTTCATATCAGAGGTTCATACCATAAAGGTTCCATGTCAGAAAGGTCATATATCATAAATGTTTAATATCAGAAAGGTTCATAACAGAAAGGTCATGTCAAAGGTTCATAATATCATGAAAGAAACCAGAAAGGTTCACAGAATCAAAGAACATGGCAGTGAATCAGAAATCAGAAATGAGACGAAGGCACCTTACTAAAGAAGGGCAGAATATCTGTACCTTATTAGGAATGCAAAAACAGAAATAGAAGCACAACAGATCAGGATCTCTCCTTCTTCACACCTAGAGAAATAGAAGACGGATTTACAGAAGATTCTAGTCAGATTACCATTTTGGTTTTCCTTTACTTTTTAATAACTTTCTATTTTAGGCAGGTTTCCTCACTTGGCAAGTTTCCATACTTTAGGGTTTCACATGTAATTCTTCCAAAGTTAAAGGTCAAATATGTAATTATCAAATTCATTCTTTTTAATCCTTCATTTATTCAGAATGTACGTCTTCAATACTTCAAGTTTGCCAATTTACATTTTATACCCCTTAGTTTACAAAATTTCCAGTTTAAACCCCTTAATTCATAATTTTACACTTTAAATCCTTATCTTATCCATAATTACCAAACAAGCCTCATATTTTATCAAAACACAGAATATAACTTCAGAATTTCTTATTGTACGAATCCAGCCCCTCAAGTTTCAGAAATTTCACATTTAGTCCCTTAAGTTTACAAAACTTATAACTTAAATCATAATTCTATATTAATTACATATTAAGCCCATAAATACTCAAATTTACCCAAAACACTTTTAATATCATAATTTATCCAGAATGACTTCAACTTTCCAGAATTTACACTTTTAGTCCTTCTAGTTTAATTAATTACAAATCATACCCTTTAATTACCATTAATTCATTATCTTGCAATATTTACACATAGGACCCTCAAGTTATATTTTTCCCACATTGTACCAGACCTAAATAATATTTTAAAAATAACCCAAGAGTTTCAAAAGTTACAAAACACACCCTTGTGATTTAATTACCAATCGGATTATACTTTTTAAAAACCATTTCAAGCCCTAAGCCACACCAATCATTAAACAATAATTGTACCATCATTATACACAATTAATAATCAGATCTAAGCCCAAAAATACTAACCCTAATGCCCGATCCAATTTATTTGATTTCTTCTCTATTTTTCACAAAATCCGATTTTAAATTAATTCTCCAATAATTCATTTAAGCTTCCATAAATCAAACACATATTTTTCCCAAGTTATATGATGATGTTAGAACCCAGAAAATTTATAAACATAGCTCCAATAAATCGTATCACATATTTTATAATTTAGGTACGTTTTTAAGACCATAATTCACCACGACTTGTTTAGGCTTCAATAATTCGTTTTCTCATTTTTCCCAGACCTTATATATCACATATGGTCTAAATAATTTAACCATGGCACCCAGAAAAATACGTGACACATATTTTGGAATTAAGGTGTGTTTTAAACAATAAAATTCATAGCGACCTAAAAATCTTGCATGATTTGAATTAAACAATTTTCATAAGTCTTATATGTTATAAGGATCATGATAAAAATATTAGATTAATTTTATAACGTGTGGAATAAGAATCACGAATTTATACCTATCGGATGAGAAAATCGACAAAGAAAATGTCCCACGATCGAACTAGCAACTCCACGACCCTAAGCTGATTTTTCCCACCTCCTTTGCACTTGGAAGAACACCAGAAAAATGCTTCTCCTCTTCATAAAAATCGGATTGGATGTGTGTGATTTATTTGGGTGTCGGCACTTTATTTTTAGGGTTAATATGCTAACTAAAATTATGGGGTTGATTTTCTATAGTTATGACCGAGTATTTGGGAAGTCTTGAGGCCTAAGGACCGGCCTTAATTGCCTAAAAATCAGGTTGTTATTTTTGGTTTGATTTATAAGATTGATTTTTTTTTTTTTTGTGTTTTAAATGTTTTTAATTAAATAAAACTTATATATAATAAGTATAATTCGGCCAAAGTGAGTTTTAGGTGTAATAATACACTTTTGTACTTTGTAAAATATTAGAAGCTTGCCTAAAAATTATCTCGCTTGATTTGTTGTTCGTTTTTAGAGATTCGGAATTAATTCGGTACTTTAAATAAGCTTAAATTAAATTTTAAAGTTGTAGGGGCATTTTGGTCTTTTTACACATTTTAGATTTTAGGGTTTTACAACTCTTCCCCTCTAACAGAAAAATTTCATCCTCGAAATTTGCAGGAAGCAGGGAGAAAGAGAACGGAATACTCATACGGAATGCGAACAAGAATTTCAAATCGAATTAATTGTATCTACAGTAGAGAGCTCTTCAAGGAGTTTAAGGTTCATAACTGAGGTCAACAGAATGCAACACCAGAGTCCAAACTAATCCAGATATTTGACGAACGAAGGCAGAGTATACGCATAGGTAGAATGAACCTAAGGTCTCACAAATCACGGATAATCCAACGGTGATCAATTTCTAACTTCTTAGGTACTTCCCAAGATATCCTATGGCCACAATGAGGGCACGTTATATGGTGTAAGTATTATCACGTTAATAATACCAGCACCACATAATTATGCCTTCATGATGATCATACTTTATCTCAAGTCGTGAACAAAACAACCTATCTTAATCCACCTAGTACTTCTATAGTCTCAGAAGTCAACAAAATCGATGTCATAGCCAAGAGGGAAAAGCAAACTACTTGCAAGAGTATCGGAATCCCAGATTGCTTAGCAGAATAAGGTTCGCCGTCTTGACTAGATTTTCTTCTTCTGCATCGCCCACACTTCTGCTTGTAAGGGACGTCTTCACTCTTCAGGGTAGCCGCCGTTGTTGTCAAAATTTCGAATGCTCAATCAACCAATCCCTTATCAGAATAAAATCGAAGTTGACTATCCAAAGAAAGACGGATCAACAAGGCAAATCTTATCGTTCAAAAGTGAGAGAGAAACATTAAAATGTCACAAATATCACAAGACTTTTCATAGGGATAGAGAGGGGTAAAACGAAGTCAAATAGCGTCAGAAGATTCATAGATGCTTATCAAAAGCAAGAGACAACCAACATAATATATCTAGTACGTCATCGCCTTGGAGATTCTCAGATTTGCCCGAAGAGGCATCAACATGATAAACAAAGGATCCGAGGTCAGAGTCGGAGTCTAGAGATAAGGATCAAATAGTGTCATGCAATTATTATACAGTTCTCAAAGACATAAATCTTGTAGGCATAAACTTTCAATCTCCAAGAGGGATTCAACAGGCTTAAACCAAAAGTAAGGCACGAATCAGAATGGTGCGGAAGCAAAGATACTTAAACAAATGCCCTATAGTCTACCCATTCATCACTGGTCAAAACTTAGGTTCATATCCAGAAATCCTAAAGCAACTTCTTACAGGTTATTTTATGAGCGCCTACAGTGGAAACTTAGTGGTCCAAACTTCACAGGTCAAGGGTAAATGTATTACAAGTCGCAGCCTGGTCTCTGATACCATAATTGTAACACCCCAACCCGACAAGGGCAAAGGTGTCACATATACGGATTCTTATCAGAACAACCACAGACATTTGACATAAATAATACAATGAAAATCCAAGGTTTACAACTGAAATCAGAACTACGAGCTTTACATTACAAAATTTCTATGTCTAATATAAGGTTCTTCTAGTCATCTTCCAAAAGCTAGTGAAGTCTTCTAAAGCCAAACACTCTTCACCCAAAATCCCAGCTTCCAACTAAACCTGCCGCGGGAAAAGAAACGCGGCTGAGCTACACGAGCTCAGTGAACAGATATAACGGTAACAAACAATAATAATGAAATAGGGAAGATGTAAGGAATCGTACATGATGATAATATAGATGAGAAGAAATATGAAGGTTATACAGAGATATCAGAAAGTATGGATAGTATCATGAGTAATGGTGAAGTAATCAAAAGATCCCATCAAGCCCAAACATACCAAGCCCAGTACAGAGATAAGTCCAGTATCATGTCATAGGGTGTCAAAAATGAAAGGTAAAGGTCATAAGTCTATAAAGTGCATGGAAAACAGTAATCCTCTACGAGCCCAGAAACATGAACATGAAATCATAATCATACCACCATGCAGAGAGATGTTCCTCTCACTAATCCCAGAAATCAGAAATATGGAGTGATCAGCTCCCAGAGTTGTGAAAGACGTGTATCGCACACACCATCAGTCACCATGCATATCATAACATATCATAACATGAACATAATAAAGAAACAAATCTAGGATGCATCCATACGCCCCTGGTGGCCATAACTCCCAACACACCAAATAAAATACAGAAAAGGGACGGGACAGGTCATCACTCTCCTGCCCTAGAGTCATGCCATCGGTGCATCGACTGACATGGACATGAAACCCTCATGCCTAGTGAGTGGCTCGTAGTATCAAACTGTGGGTCAGGGTCAAGTATCATGTATCCAGTATTTAATTTAGTTTCATAAGTCAAATTCCATTTCAGAATATCAGAGTTCATAATCAGAGGTTCATATCAGAGGTTCATACCATAAAGGTTCCATGTCAGAAAGGTCATATATCATAAATGTTTAATATCAGAAAGGTTCATAACAGAAAGGTCATGTCAAAGGTTCATAATATCATGAAGAAAACCAGAAAGGTTCACAGAATCAAAGAACATGGCAGTGAATCAGAAATCAGAAATGAGACGAAGGCACCTTACTAAAGAAGGGCAGAATATCTGTACCTTATTAGGAATGCAAAAACAAAATAGAAGCACAACAGATCAGGATCTCTCCTTCTTCACACCTAGAGAAATAGAAGACGGATTTACAGAAGATTCTAGTCAGATTACCATTTTGGTTTTCCTTTACTTTTTAATAACTTTCTATTTTAGGCAGGTTTCCTCACTTGGCAAGTTTCCATACTTTAGGGTTTCACATGTAATTCTTCCAAAGTTAAAGGTCAAATATGTAATTATCAAATTCATTCTTTTTAATCCTTCATTTATTCAGAATGTACGTCTTCAATACTTCAAGTTTGCCAATTTACATTTTATACCCCTTAGTTTACAAAATTTCCATTTAAACCCCTTAATTCATAATTTTACACTTTAAATCCTTATCTTATCCATAATTACCAAACAAGCCTCGTATTTTATCAAAACACAGAATATAACTTCAGAATTTCTTATTGTATGAATCCAGCCCCTCAAGTTTCAGAAATTTCACATTTAGTCCCTTAAGTTTACAAAACTTATAACTTAAATCATAATTCTATTTAATTACATATTAAGCCCATAAATACTCAAATTTACCCAAAACACTTTTAATATCATAATTTATCCAGAATGACTTCAACTTTCCAGAATTTACACTTTTAGTCCTTCTAGTTTAATTAATTACAAATCATACCCTTTAATTACCATTAATTCATTATCTTGCAATATTTACACATAGGACCCTCAAGTTATATTTTTCCCACATTGTACCAGACCTAAATAATATTTTAAAAATAACCCAAGAGTTTCAAAAGTTACAAAACACACCCTTGTGATTTAATTACCAATCGGATTATACTTTTTAAAAACCATTTCAAGCCCTAAGCCACACCAATCATTAAACAATAATTGTACCATCATTATACACAATTAATAATCAGATCTAAGCCCAAAAATACTAACCCTAATGCCCGATCCAATTTATTTGATTTCTTCTCTATTTTTCACAAAATCCGGTTTTAAATTAATTCTCCAATAAATCATTTAAGCTTCCATAAATCAAACACATATTTTTCCCAAGTTATATGATGATGTTAGAACCCAGAAAATTTATAAACATAGCTCCAATAAATCGTATCACATATTTTATAATTTAGGTACGTTTTTAAGACCATAATTCACCACGACTTGTTTAGGCTTCAATAATTCGTTTTCTCATTTTTCCCAGACCTTATATATCACATATGGTCTAAATAATTTAACCATGGCACCCAAAAAAATATGTGACACATATTTTGGAATTAAGGTGTGTTTTAAACAATAAAATTCATAGTGACCTAAAAATCTTGCATGATTTGAATTAAACAATTTTTGTAAGTCTTATATGTTATAAGGATCATGATAAAAATATTAGATTAATTTTATAACGTGTGGAATAAGAATCACGAATTTATACCTATCGGATGAGAAAATCGACAAAGAAAATGTCCCACGATCGAACTAGCAACTCCACGACCCTAAGCTGATTTTTCCCACCTCCTTTGCACTTGGAAGAACACCAGAAAAATGCTTCTCCTCTTCATAAAAATCGGATTGGATGTGTGTGATTTATTTGGGTGTCGGCACTTTATTTTTAGGGTTAATATGCTAACTAAAATTATGGGGTTGATTTTCAATAGTTATGACCGAGTATTTGGGAAGTCTTGAGGCCTAAGGACCGGCCTTAATTGCCTAAAAATCAGGTTGTTATTTTTGGTTTGATTTATAAGATTGATTTTTTTTTTTGTGTTTTAAATGTTTTTAATTAAATAAAACTTATATATAATAAGTATAATTCGGCCAAAGTGAGTTTTAGGTGTAATAATACACTTTTGTACTTTGTAAAATATTAGAAGCTTGCCTAAAAATTATCTCGCTTGATTTGTTGTTCGTTTTCAGAGATTCGGAATTAATTCGGTACTTTAAATAAGCTTAAATTAAATTTTAAAGTTGTAGGGGCATTTTGGTCTTTTTACACATTTTAGATTTTAGGGTTTTACACAATTATTACCACATTCAACTGGAATAATCAATTGATCAATGGCAAGAAATTTAGTTTCCACTGTTTTAGGAGAGAAGATAATAAGAGTTAGTTTTCCTTTGGCTACTACTCAATAAATTGGTAACTTTCTATTCTTTATTTTCTGTTTTTATTTTTATTGTCTAATTTTTTTTATATGTAATGTGAAAACCCGAGTTCGTTGTCCCGACGAAGATCGAATGGAATTTGTGTTCTCGGGACGTGATTCGTGAAGTGAATGATGATTAAAAGGAGAATTTTGGGTTTTTCTACACTACGAATAATGAAATAACAAATAAAGACAACTAATTAAGCTAAGGGTACAATTATACTAAGCATGTAAACTTAAAAACGAAAATCGAAATTAAAAACGTTACGCTACGAATTTTAAAAACGTAAATAAAAGTGAAATTCTAAATTCTAAGCCCTAAAATTATGAAAATAATTTTCCTATATTCTAAATGATAAAATAAAATTTTGGTAAAAAGAAAAATATTTTTTCTTGATTTTTTAATATTTTCTATGAATTAAAAACTAATTAAAACTATTAAAATGATTTAAAAATATTAAAACAAATAGGAAAAATCTGGAAAAAATTTGAGTAAATCTAAAATTAAATTACTAATCTAGGAAAAATAAATTTAGAAAGTTTCTAATCCCTAATAAGCTGAACAGACCAATAAGCAGTTGGGAAATAAGCTAAAAATAAGCAAAAGTGAACAAAAAATTATCAAAAGCTCAAAGACTGATTACCTAACTATTATAAGCTCAAAACAACTGAAAATGATCAAATAAGCACAAGGAATAAGCAATTAACCAGCTGAACAGATTAAAGGACATGGCAAGTTTAAATGAGGTGATAAGCACTATTGCAGCTACTTTACAAGCCAGGAAAAAGCTCTACTGGGGAAACAAAAAGCAAATTAATAAAATTCATACTTTAAACTACTTAAAAACTGAAAATGCCTAAATTTGAACCACAATTGCTACCCTAATCAGAGCTTAGATCAGATGGTGATGGACCACAGTCTGAGTGCAGGTCTTTAAATGACTAAGTGGGGAACTTGAAAACTGATTTAAACCTACCTATAAAGCTACTGATGGAATTCCAACCTTAGACCCTAAAAGCTACTAATGCCAGTTACAAGAAAACCCAATAATCAAGCAAAGAACTCCATTAAATAAGCAGTTATGAAGCAAGCATAAAGCTGAGTTGGCAAGTAAAAAGTGCAGGTCCGCACTTAGGAACCTGATGCATCAGAATAGTGTTTTAACTATACCTCTTGCAGTTTCTCCTAACCAATGTAATACTAGACCTAGGTAGCTGACTATAAAGACTATAGTAATGCAAAAGTCTGGGTGAAATTAGATCAGCTTATCATGAGCTTATCTATGACAGTTTCTATCCTTACATTGCAACTATCAACTCCAATTCTAGTAGACCTACAAACTAACTGAATTCCTGTATAAAAACAACTAAATTATAACCAACCATACTTACTCTAAATTATCTCTGATGCGAATGAACAGAATTTTTAAAAAAAACATGACCAGTGTACTCATTTGACCCATAAGCTAACTTATGTCCCAAACACTGATTTTTTAACAGAACAATTCTAGACTTAATCTTTTGAGATCCAATATAAACTAAGAAAATGAAGAATGGTTATCCAATCATACTAAATCCTGATTAGCTGAGAATGAATACTTAAAATAAGCTGAAAAGCAGTTGACTATTATTTGACTTGTAGGGGAATTTAAAACAATAAAACATAAATGGTCTGAAATAAATCAATAACTAATATTACTTGAACATAACAAGATTAAATAAGCTGAAAAGAAAGACAATACCAGAATTAAGCAGATGAACAGTGACTTGTTTGACCAAAGTTGACTTCCTATTAAAAATAAAATTAAGTACAAAAGATGAACTGTGAATTACATTAAATCAGAAACATAATAAGCTGAATCTACTCCACTGAATTAAACCTAATCTAACCTAACCCTAACTTAACTAACTACCTAGCTACTCCTTAATTCTCGTGCCATACGTGAGTGAGGAGAGGCTATTTATAGCCATCATCAGAAGCTTCCAGGGACTCCTTGAAGCAATCCAAACCATTGATCAACCCTTGCTTTCCACTCTTCAAATCTCATCCGTTAGATCAATTTGATGACGTGTTCCCTCCAATACAAGGCCTCCACGTGTCCCCCTTTTAGCTGTCAGACCCTTCCAGAACTTTTAATCATTAGGTAATAATTAGGTACGAGGTAATTTTTTTGTACGGTGAATTTTAGGGTTTATCCCACAGTATAGTTTGGGGGAATTTTAGGCGCGCGTGTGTTTGAGGGTGTGTGTGGTTTTTTTTTAATATAATTTGACTGCAGGATTATAAAGTTTGACCGGGTTTATATTTTGGGTCGGGTCAGGGATTTAAGTATGGGCTGGGTTAGATAATAGGTGGGCTAGGGGGTTTAGTGTGTAGTGGGTTGGGTTGAATATTGGATAAGGGAATGGTGGGATCCGGGTATAAATGATTTTAAGGATTTAAGGTTTTTGATCTAAGGGACCATTTATGTAAATTCTGATTTTTCAAGGGACCAATGCTGCCATTCTCCAAAAGTATTATCCAAGGGCCATTCTTGACAAATGATGATTCTTTGAGGATCTGGATGACACAAACTTCCCGGAATCGGCTTTAAATGTCCATTCCATATCTCGTGCTCGTTTTCCCGGTTTTTGCTTGATTTTGCCCCTTTTTCTCGATATCTGTCCCTGCACATAAACAAACACAAAAACACAAATATCTTTGGCATTTTGGTTAGTTTTTGGTCGTTTTGGTCTTAATTTGGTAAATAAAAGGTATGTGAATAAGCACATACCAAAATCCCCCAGACTAAGCTATTGCAATGTCCTCATGCAATGTTATAAAAACACGTTTTTGAAACCGAAAATTTCCAATCTCTTTTTACTAACTTTGAGAAGTAGCAAAATTTTCAAAAGAGATTAAGAAATCTTAAGTTCTAAAAAACTCCCCGATTTTCCTTTTATTCTATTTTTGTATTTTTCTCACATGACGGTTTTGTTGACAATCATTATCTATCAATAACTTTTAGGGTCAATGAGTAGGAAACACGACTCATAAAGAAGTGACCATACGGATAAAATTCGTCGTTCCTGATTTTTCACGAGTCCCCAAGCCAAGCTTAAAAACGAAATCATTGTTATTTACAAGTTAGATTGCCAACACTACCCAGAAAGCTAATTGTGGACTCTTTGTTCCCAAATTCCTATTTTCCTCTATTTATTTTATTTTTGGTGAGAAATGAATTTCTTCAAATTCTCATTTCGATAATTTTTAGTCCGATAAAGATACCTAGTTTAGACGCAAAGTAGTTTCCAAATCTTCCCTCGAAAACCGTTGCATACAAAAATGAGGTCCACATCAAGGTCTCTGATTTAACACGATTTTGGAGATATCCCTTTTATGTACGACCGAAACAACTCATCTACGAGTCCAGAGACAGAAGCTTTTATTAGGATATCCCCGGAGTCGAAATTTGGCATTTTTAACATTATTAAACACATATTATTCCTCGGCCTTTTAAACAACCTAGACAACGGCAGCGAACCGTCAAGAATCGGGAGTCTTATTTTGACCTTGGATATTTTTCCTCTGCCTTTTTGAAGTCTGAGTCAACGGGAGTGAACCGTCAGGAAACAGAAAACTTTTCTCGGCTTTGGATTATTATTATTATTATTATTATTATTCATTATATATTTTGCCAAATCCCGAGTCCTACGGCTTTTATAGCAATAGAGACAATAGCACGTACTATCAGGAATCAGTTGCCTATTACACCGTAACACTGGCAGTACCTTGATGTGTACCTAACTTTCATAAGCAAGGATTCTCTAAGGAAGGAGTAAAAACTAGTTATCGCCAAAACCAAAATAGCTTTAATTATTCCTAGATTATTATTTTTAGGTAAAACAAGCTTATGGGAACAAAAAGCCACAAATAACTTCGATGAGCTCTAAAGAGATCCAACTACTCCACGTTTAGCAATCTAACTTATAAACAACTCTATCATTTCTCGTTCTTCGTAAATTTAAAATCTTAAATAATAAGATCCGCGAATGCTTAGCCTTATAATCAAGCCATGCATATATAAAGTCGATACGGGAACTTGCAAACTCTTAAAAAGAATTCGCATTTTATAGCTCCTTGTGTAAAAGACTAGCACGAACTTATAGATTATAAATGGTTAAGGAGACAAGCTAGGGCTCAACACGCCCGATTAAGTCAGAATTTTATTCCTACTCTCACCAGCGGAAAGTCAACAAAAATGTCAAAACTTAATATATTTTTGCACAAAAAATTTAAAATTTTCTCATTTTTTTTGGACTTTTTCAATTTTGGAGGAAAAACGGGGTTGCATGAGTAAACGGCAAAAATGCAAGGCAAAAATCAAATCGAAAGATTACCCCCCCAGACTAAAACGAGACATTGTCCTCAATGTCTTAAAGGTACGGGCATCCCTACAAAAATCTAAGGCCGTTTATTAATTATGCCAAAAGATAGATGTAAAACGATAAGATTAAGGATATCGAATAAGCAACGAATGATGAAACTCGAGTGGAGAGAAGCAGACCACGAGCACGAGAGTCTTCATCAATCGGGCAAACCTGGACATACACAAACAACCACGAAACACAACAAATGGAAGGGGTAGCCCTCCTCACGTCACTTATTAGAAAATAGATAAGAAGATAGATGATAAGCATGGGGTGCCTCCCACGAAGCGCTTGTTTTTGATCGAGTCGGAAAGCTTAGACTCGCCCCGAATTCATTTGTCCATGAGGGAGCATGTGGAAAAAGAAATCTCCATCGGACTTTCGTTCAAGATGTTTGGATAAACACTGAAGCATACGAAAGTTCCACTCCGATGAGATACCCACGGTATTTTTAGAAAGAAGAACCATAAATGGTAATACCGGGGTCAAAGATGATATCCTCACTCCCGATGGAGTGAAGGATGGGAGAAGGCATAGCATATGTGATGAATGGAAGAAAGATTTTGATAATAATTAAGATCAATTCTTCATCATCAGAAGCAATTTTGTCATTAAAGCTCTTGGGAGGGAGGGTCGGGATGAAATCTTCAATAAATAATTTATTTTGATCAAGAACACTTCCCCCCAGACTAGAATCATCCTCAAGATCAAAATAGAAATGATCGTATTTCGGAGGAGATATAAAGAGAGAGAGTTCACCGGAGAACTCCTCAAAGATAAACGAATCATACTCGGGAAGAGAGATATGAGAATGAGAAGTGGTACTGCCACTACTCGTCTCTTCAGTATGAAAGTCACTATCCTCAACGGGGATAGGAGATGAAGTTGGTTTATCCTTTAATGCCTCGATCTTAGAAATGAGAAGATTGACATTCAATAATTTTTCACGGAGTGCATCGTCCTCGATTTGAAGAATATCAGTGTCAATCTCTCCATCATCTGGATCAGAATCCTTTTCTTCCTCTAAGCTGAAATAATCGATGTCTCCACAGGATAAAGAATCATCACTCGAAGTACAATCATTATCAACAATTTCTGGTAAAATTGGATCATCGAGCTCTTCCATAGAGATATCACTTCCCTCAAGTGGAGGAGAAGGATGGGAAGAGTCGAAAATGACGGATTCAGGAGACGGAGTGGGATTGCCACTCGGAGGAAGAATCGAAGTTTGAACTTTTAATACTTCTGAAGGTTCATCCTCATCACTCTCGTCAGAGTCTGAAAAGTAAAAAGTGTGAGGATGACCTGGTCCTGGTTGATAATTGTGACTGATATAATTGACTTGATTGCCATGGACCTCGATTTGTTCATTCATAACGGAATCATAATCAGAATAATGATCACTTGGAACTTCGGAGTCCCATTGATAATGATGTTGTGTCATATTCTCGATCAAATCGTAAGCTTCTTGTGGAGTTTTCCGCATGAAATTCCCGCCGGCTACCAACATAATTTTGTCTCGATCAATCGGAGTTATGCCATTATAAAAGGTTAGGATTTGATCAAGAAGCAAAATTTTATGATCTGGACATTTCCGCAATAACGATTTAAATCTCTCCTAAGCTTCAAATACCGACTCCTTGGGCAATTGCTGGAAATTTCGAATGTCTTTCCTTAGCTGCACCGTTTTAGAATATGGAAAGTATTTTGAAAGAAACTTGAGGAACATCTCTTCCCAAGTATGAATTGAGTGGGTTTTAAGAGTATAAAACCACGATTCAGCATTGTGGGATAAAGAGAATGGAAAGAGATTTAAACTGATATTGTCAAGAGAAACTCCATTTTGCTTTATGGATTGAGTGATGGATAGGTATTTGTTTAAATGTTCGTTAGCATCCTCATCTCGAAATCCGTGAAATTGGCAATTTTGCCGGATCAGTCGAACCATAAGATTTTTTAATTTGAAATCGGTTCCTGGAACGATCGGTCCTCCTCTACCGATAAGTGTCGGACGATAAAAATCCTCCATGGTCCGAGGATCATGGGGATGAGATGGTGGAAAATCAATCATTGTGGAGAATTAAATGATGAGAGGATAAGAAGATAAGAATTAAACATTTAGAGGGATAAGAGGATAGAATTAAATGGATAGAGGGTAAGAGATAAAGAATCAAACGTATAAGAGGAATAAGAAGAATATTTTTGGATTTTTAAACATGGAAAATCACAAATGAAAAAGGAAAATAAATTTGAAAAGAAAATCTTTTTGGGTTTTTATATTTTGAAAATATTTACGAAGAAAAATGAGAACTTCACGGGGAAGGATCTTCAAAACACGAATCAATAAACGAGAATCACGAACTCACTTCAACCCTCCCCGGCAGCGGCGCCAAAAATTGATTTAACAATTTATATTCTCCAAAAGGAGAATTGCAAACTAGGAAGTATGTAAAAACCCCGGGGTTCGTTGTCCCGATGAAAATTGAATGGAATTGTGATTCGGGATAATTGTGATTCGGGATCATGATTCGTGAAGTGAATGATGATTAAAAGGAGAATTTTGGGTTTTTCTACACTACGAATAATGGAATAACAAATAAAGACAACTAATTAAGCTAAGGGTACAATTATACTAAGCATGTAAACTTAAAAACGAAAATCGAAATTAAAAACGTTACGCTACGAATTTTAAAAACGTAAATAAAAGTGAAATTCTAAATTCTAAGCCCTAAAATTATGAAAATAATTTTTCTATATTCTAAATGATAAAATAAAATTTTGGTAAAAAGAAAAATATTTTTTCTTGATTTTTTAATTATTTTTTATGAATTAAAAACTAATTAAAATTATTTAAATGATTTAAAAATATTAAAACAAATAGGAAAAATCTGGAAAAAATCTGAGTAAATCTAAAATTTAATTACTAATCTAGGAAAAATAAATTTAGAAAGTTTCTAATCACTAATATGCTGAACAGACAAATAAGCAGTTGGGAAATAAGCTAAAAATAAGCAAAAGTGAACAAAAAATTATCAAAAGCTCAAAGACTGATTACCTAACTATTATAAGCTCAAAACAACTGAAAATGATCAAATAAGCACAAGGAATAAGCAATTAACCAGCTGAACAGATTAAAGGACATGGCAAGTTTAAATGAGGTGATAAGCACTATTGCAGCTACTTTACAAGCCAGGAAAAAGCTCTACTGGGGAAACAAAAAGCAAATTAATAAAATTCATACTTTAAACTACTTAAAAACTGAAAATGCCTAAATTTGAACAACAATTGCTACCCTAATCAGAGCTTAGATCAGATGGTGATGGACCACAGTCTGAGTGAACTTGCAAACTGATTTAAACCTACCTATCAAGCTACTGATGGAATTCCAACCTTAGACCCTAAAAGCTACTAATGCCAGTTACAAGAAAACCCAATAATCAAGCAAAGAACTCCATTAAATAAGCAGTTATGAAGCAAGCATAAAGCTGAGTTGGCAAGTAAAAAGTACAGGTCCGCACTTAGGAACCTGATGCATCAGAATAGTGTTTTAACTATACCTCTTGCAATTTCTCCTAACCAATGTAATACTAGACCTAGGTAGCTGACTATAAAGACTATAGTAATGCAAAAGTCTGGGTGAAATTAGATCAGCTTATCATGAGCTTATCTATGACAGTTTCTATCCTTACATTGCAACTATCAACTCCAATTCTAGTAGACCTACAAACTAACTGAATTCCTGTATAAAAACAGCTAAATTATAACCAACCATACTTACTCTAAATTAACTCTGATGCGAATGAACAGGAATTTTAAAAAATAACATGACCAGTGTACTCATTTGACCCATATGCCAACTTATGTCCCAAACACTGATTTTTTAACAGAACAATTCTAGACTTAATCTTTTGAGATCCAATATAAACTAAGAAAATGAAGAATGTTTATCCAATCATACTAAATCCTGATTAGCTGAGAATGAATACTTAAAATAAGCTGAAAAGCAGTTGACTATTATTTGACTTGTAGGGGAATTTAAAACAGTAAAACATAAATGGTCTGAAATAAATCAATAACTAATATTACTTGAACATAACAAGATTAAATAAGCTGAAAAGAAAGACAATACCAGAATTAAGCAGATGAACAATGACTTGTTTGACCAAAGTTGACTTCCTATTGAAAATAAAATTAAGTACAAAAGATGAACTGTGAATTACATTAAATCAGAAACATAATAAGCTGAATCTACTCCACTGAATTAAACCTAATCTAACCTAACCCTAACTTAACTAACTACCTAGCTACTCCTTAATTCTCGCTGCCATACGTGAGTGAGGAGAGGCTATTTATAGCCATCATCAGAAGCTTCCAGGGACTCCTTGAAGCAATCCAAGCCATTGATCAACCCTTGCTTTCCACTCTTCAAATCTCATCCGTTAGATCAATTTGATGATGTGTTCCCTCCAATACAAGGCCTCCACGTGTCCCCCTTTTAGCTGTCAGACCCTTCCAGAACTTTAATCATTAGGTAATAATTGGGTACGAGGTAATTTTTTTGTACAGTGAATTTTAGGGTTTATCCCACAGTATATTTTGGGGGAATTTTAGGCGCGCGTGTGTTTGAGGGTGTGTGTGGTTTTTTTTTTTTTTTAATATAATTTGACTGCAGGATTATAGAGTTTGACCGGGTTTATATTTTGGGTCGGGTCAGGGATTTAAGTATGGGCTGGGTTAGATAATAGGTGGGCTAGGGGGTTTAGTGTGTAGTGGGTTGGATTGAATATTGGATAAGGGAATGGTGCGATCTGGGTATAAATGATTTTAAGGATTTAAGGTTTTTGATCTAAGGGACCATTTATGTAAATTCTAATTTTTCAAGGGACCAATGCGGCCATTCTCCAAAAGTATTATCCAAGGGCCATTCTTGACAAATGATGATTCTTTGAGGATCTGGATGACATAAACTTCCCGGCATCGGCTTTAAATGTCCATTCCATATCTCGTGCTCGTTTTCCCGGTTTTTGCTTGATTTTGTCCCTTTTTCTCGATATCCGTCCCTGCACATAAACGAACACAAAAACACAAATATCTTTGGCATTTTGGTTAGTTTTTGGTCGTTTTGGTCTTAATTTGGTAAATAAAAGGTATGTGAATAAGCACATACCAATATGTTTTGCACAAAAACATTGATTTTACCTCATATTCTGATTTTCTTCTTACAGATATTGCACAATTGGCTAAAAATGCCAAAAATGAGGCAAAGGTTATCTTCTATCTTTTGATGCACAAACTCTTCTTTCACATGAACTCATATTTTCTTTAATTCTTTGTTATTGTGTGCAAATTTTAGGAACTGGTATTGTCACATTCCACATACGTTCGTAGGGCAGCATCACAAAAGTAATTTTTGCAGCCACGGCGGGTCGATAACATGCTCATAGTCTGGGCCTATAACGGGTCTGCCCCAGGTAATTTGCAGTTTCACAAGGCAACGATGAGTTTTCCTTCTTTCTTCATTCTTAGAAATCTTACCATTTAACCTGTTACAAAAAAGTTACTTTTTGATTTCATTTATGGTTATTCTACAATTTATTTACCAGTGTAGCTTCTGCTATTGTTTCTGCAAAAACAATTTACTTACCAGTGTTGCTCAACATAGATGGTTATTGCTTCATTCAGTACAACAATTCTATTTATAATTCTGAATTTTGTCATCGAGTAGTTAGTCTCAATTGAAGCATGAGTAGATGAATATGTGTACAGTATCTTGGCCAAGCATCATTTGTTGTAAATAGAATTGCCGTTTACAAGACACTCTATCAACCAGTTGGAGGATTTGTTGTTGATGTTGTTGCTGCCATTTATCAGGTTTGTAAACATTAAGTACTTAATTGTGGTCACTAAAAATGGCAAAAATATTGTCTTTAGATGTGCAACTAAGTGTTTGGATCATCTTAAATTACAGACAATTCATGTTTACTTATAATTTGGGATACCTGCAGGCAACTTTATATGAGGCGAAAGTGAAGAAATCCGAGTAGAACCAATAAAGGAAGGCAAACAAAAGGCAGTAGAAGTTGTTGCCACCACTCAGGATAAGGTGTGCCTATTACAACATTTTTTAGAAGACTATTTGGCAATGGTTGCTGCAAATTGATTCTAATGACACATGTATTCAAACTTTATAACATTCTAACCTTAGGTATCCACCTAGACTTTGTATAGTAGCTGTAGATTTGCCTGTGACGCCAATTTTTTCTACATTATTTATGCAGCCAAATCCATGTTATGTAATGAAACATGTATCTTTTTTGGAGCAACATGTATATTTTTTAGAGCAACATTATAAACCTCATCTTCATCATCACCAACCGTGAGTGACCCATCTGGATCTGGATCTGGGTTTCTTTTGTAGAATCAGCGTCACCCAACTGGATCTGGGTATATATATTTTTTTATCTTATATTTCGGTTGCCGAATTGTTTATTAGTTAGAGATAAAATTGTGTGTGTGAATGAATGAATGGAAGATTCAGGAACATCTATATCGCAGAACAAATATTAAGGTGTGGAAAAAGCAATTTGGTTGCTCTATTCAATTCTGCATATCATAAAGTCAATATACATACACCACGCACCAACGCGTGTGTACCCAGCCTCAATTTTGCTATTGCCACACTCTTTTATAACTGATATTAGGGGTTTGGTACCAAAAAATTGCTAATTCCACACTCTTGAGATGCAGCTACAGTGTTTTAGTGAGTAGACCTACAGTGCTATGAATAGTATCAGCTAATGTATTTTTTTCCCGCGTATACTAAAAGTGTCTACTTTTTGCCTAACCCGTTTTCTTTTGCAACCCAATACAACAATCCTTATAGTAATAAAACCGGTTTATTATTGGTACCCCATCCTATTCATCCTCACTCACATCCTCTTCTTTTCTTTGAGATTCAATAGCTACAATCTTGGTACCAAAACCCGAAAAAGAATTACTATAGTTGATATTCGAATGGAAAATCCATCTATCTTTAATTCTTCAACTAACAATTGTTCTGAAAAAGAATTACTATCACTAGACAATAGAACATCAAATACACAGTAACTACGATTAATTATTATAACAATATAACATTTAGTGGGCTGTTTGTGAACAGTGCCCCCAAATTACTTCTTCCACACCTTGCTATAAGCTGCCCTTGGTACCCAAAATTGCTACTACCAGACTTCTCAGATACCTCTTAGGAATACTGTTTGGGACCTATAGTTGCCATGTGAGATCAAATACACCGCTATGAATAGTATCTTTAATAATATTTAATATTTTTCTCGAGTTATAATCTCTCATAAAACTCTTCCACATAGTGCGATTAGTATGTGAAACCGCGATCCACAAAATGACGCATGGGACGTACCCTTCCTAGCCGCGTGCAGCCTACCTGCTGAAGACCATAACGTAAGTAACTCAGTGCTCCATACGTGGGAAATAAATGCAGAATTTGTTTGGATCCTCCCACATGTTCAATCTTTTTTCACATGTAGCCTAATACACATAAACCTTATCTACAAATAATTTTTTTTTCTTCCATTTAAAAGTAACAACGCGTTAAGCAAAACATCCCGCCGCGAAGCACGGGTTTCCTACCTCGTTCTTAAACATTCCCCTTTCATTTGGGTTTTTTTGGATGAAGCATTGAAATGTAATTGATAATATTAAATTTTCAGAGTTTTTGTAAACAAAATGTTGAACATTTTATATAATCCATTTATTAAACTTTACCTAAAAGAGATTCATTTTTGCATAAATTTAAATCATAAATAATTTATGTTGCGCACAAGTTAACAATATCTTTTTATTATCTAACTTATTTATAAAGAGTATATAATTTTCTCAAATGTACATAATACAAGTACATACATTTTTAATACTAGATGCACATTTAAGGTTGACAAAAATAATTAAATCTTATTATTGTAACCGGTAGATTTAATTATTTTTGTCAACTTTAAATTTGCATTTAGTATTAAAAATTGATGTACTTATATTATGTACATATTAGACAAATTATATACTCTTTATAAATAAGTAAGATTATAAAAAGATATTGTTTACTCGTGCACTCCAAAATTATTTATTTATAATTTAGAGTTATGCAATAATGAATCTCTTTTAGATAATGTTTAATAATTAGATTATATAACATGTTCAATCTTTTGTTTATAAAGACTGAAAATTTAATATTATCAATTAAAGTTTTATGCTTCATCCAAAGAGAACCCAAATGAAAGATGTTGGGTTTTAAAGGCTTCATTGAGTTACTGCTGCTTTCATGATGTTAAGACTGCTCAGGGATTACAAGAAAAATATTATAAGTTATTACTGCTGCTAGTTATGATGGTTAATGTTGCTTATTGAAGTTAAGACTGCTAGAGTAAATTAAGACTGTTGACAGACTTCAAGGAAAAATACTCTAAGTAGTTAATGTTGCTAGAAGGAAACTTAGTACTGCTAGTACTAATTTAATGCTGCTAGAAGGAAACTTAGTACTGCTAGTACTAAGTTAATGCTGCTGAAGTTTTAATGCTGCTAGAACAAAAAATTAGTACTGCTGATGCATTATTAGTGTTGCTAGAGTATTAGAGTCGGTTATTACGTATACTATGTCTAGATAAGTATAGAAAAGATTCTATAGAGCTTTATCTTGTATCGCAAGTAATTGTAAGCCGACTAGGATTCCTTATTCTATAAAAGAAGGTCCTAAGGCATAGAGATAGATATGAGATACACGATTCTTTAGAAAACTTCAAGGTTGTAAACCCTAATACTTTTGTGTATTCGTATTATTAATAATAATATTGAAGTGTTCTATTTGATATTCATTGTTTACTGATAATTCAATATTAAGTTCTTCTTAAGATCAAATACAAGATTCCGCATTGTGTTTGATATACTTCAAGACAGTTTCTATACTTAGTTGTTTTAGATTTATCTAAGATAACTAAACCTTTACAAGCTAAAGGATTCGATCAAGTGTATTGCTGGGATCAACAAGTGGTATCAGAGCTTGTGATCTCGAAGATGTGATCAAGAAGAACCTGTTTAAACTCAAGACTGTTCTGATCTTACTGAAGACATGGAGTCAGAATCTACGTACATGATTACTGCATCAAAGGTGCCAATGCTCAATTCTGGAGTGTATGAGCTATGGAGAATGAGAATTGAGCAATATATTCAGATGGTTAATTATTCTATGTGGGAGGTCATAGAGACTGGCAATTCTTTACCTAAAACAGAAATTTCTGCTGATGGTGTTGTTATTACCTTGCCTATTAAAACTGCTGAAGATAAGGCACAAAGAAGACTAGAAGTTAAGGAAAGAAGCACTCTCATGATGGGCATTCCTAATGACCATCAGTTGACTTTCAATCACATCAAGGATGCTAAATTATTGTTAGAAGCAATTGAGAAAAGGTTTGGAGAGAATGCTGCTACCAAGAAGATCATGAAGAACCTTTTGAAACAACAATATGAGGATTTTGCTGCTCCAAGTTCTGAGAATCTTGATCAGACCTTTGACAGACTTCAAAAACTTATTAGTCAACAAGCACTTGTGGAAGTCTCAATTCCTCAAGAAGATATAAATCAAAAGTTTCTGAGAAGCTTGTCACCAGAGTGGAATACACATACTGTGGTATGGAGAAACAAGGCTGATCTTGATACAATGAGTTTAGATGATCTGTATAATAATCTTAAAGTTTATGAACCTGAAGTCAAAGGGTCATCTAGCTCATCCTCAAGCACACAAAACTTAGCTTTTGTGTCCTCTTCCAATAACAGTTCTGGCAGTACTAATGAAGCAGTTAATACTGCTCATAGAGTTAGTACTGCTGGCACATAAGTTAATGCTGCTGGGTTTACAAACCTTGATAATTTGAGTGATGCTGTTATCTATGCTTTCTTAGCTGGTCAATCTACTAGTCCTCAGATTATGCATGAACATTTGAAACAAATTCATCCCGATGATCTTGAAGAGATGGACTTGAAGTGGCAGATGGCAATATTGACAATGAGGGCAAAGAGATTTTTGAAGAAGACAGGAAGAAACCTCAAGGTCAATGGGCAGGATAACATGGGTTTTGATAAATCCAAGATTGAATGTGACAATTGTCATAGAAAGGGACATTTTGCAAGGGAATGCAGGGCACCAAGGAGCCAAGACTACAAAAATAGAGTGAGCTCAAGGAAAGCTATGTCTGAGGAACCTAAGACTTCTACAACTTTGGTGTCTTGTGATGGTTTAGGAGGATATGACTAGAGTGACCAAGCAGCTGAAGGATCAAACTTTGCACTTATGGCTTACTTTTCTTCATCAAGTTCTGATTTTGAGGTATCTAATGATTCTGATTGTTCTTATAAATCTTGTTTAGATACTATTGAAGAACTTAAGTCTAGGAATGAAAAACTAATAGAAGAAGTAAGGATGTTAAAGTTAGATAAATTAGGCTATAAAGTAGGCTTAAAATCTGTTGAGGAAATACTTGAATTTTTTAAACAGAATGAGTCAGAGTATGTAGAGAAAGTTAATGTTCTTGAAGGTAAGCTTTATGTTAAAGAGAATGTCATTATAGAACTTACTAAAAGGTTAGAAAAGGCTAAAAGAAAAAGATGCAGCTTATCAGGAAAAAGAAAAGCATCAAGTTAAGGTAAATAACCTTGAATTTGCATTTGAAAGTGTAAATAAGATAATAGAGTGTCAATTAACGAGAAGAGGTAGTGGTATAGGTTATAATGAAGTTCCTCCCTCAATAACAGGAAAGTATGTACCTCCTATACCTGAATTGTCTTGTTTAGTTGAGTCTAATGCTAAACCTTTAGGAGAGAATAGTAAGTCTAATGAGGAGAAACCTAAGGTTGAAAAGACATATTCTGATGCACGTATCACTGAAGATTGGATGTCTGATAATGATGAGGAACAGGGGAAGACTAAACCTACGGTTGAAGGTAAAACAGTTAAGTCTAGTGTTGACCAGATTAAGTTTGTCAAACCTAGGTTTGGTGATAAGGTGTCTAGGAAAATTGTTGAATATACTGAGCAACCTAGGGAATACACTAACAGGCCTAGAGGTAACCAGAGGAATTGGAATAACATGATGTCACAAGGATTAGTCAGTGACTTTGTGATGTTTAACAAGGCTTGTTATCAATGTGGTAGTTTTGAGCATTTACAGGAAAATTGTTTTTACTATCAAAAGCCTGTTTGGAACTATGCTTGGAGGGTGAATCATCAAAGTTTTTCTAAAAATACTCACCCACATGCTAAAAGAAACATGGTTCCAACAGAAGTACAAATGAGATCTGGTTTAGTATCAGTTAAAACTGCCAAGATAAATGTTTCTAAACCAGCAGTATTAACTAATACTGCTAGATCAGTTAGTACTGCTAACTCAAAAAGAACAGTGAATGGTGCTAAACAATTGTAAAAGTTTTCTAATAAAGCACATTCAACTGTAAAAAGGCCCATTCAAAAGAATACAGCAATTAGTGCTGCTAAGGCAAAACCAGTAGTTACTACTACTAAGCCAAAAGCAATAACTGATATTGTTTTGGGAAATCATTTTTATGCTATTAAGGCCTCAGCTTGTTGGGTCTGGAAACCTAAATTTAAAGTTCTAAATCATGTTTCCAGAAACAGCAGTGCATCCATAGTTTTAAAGAGGTATGATTATGTTGATGCACAAGGCAGATCCAAGTCAGTATTGGCTTGGGTCCCCAAAATGAACTGATTTTCTTACTTTATGTGCAGAGCAATCCACATGTGGAATTAGAGGATAAAGGAGTATTTGATAGTGGATGCTCAAGGCACATGACTGGAAACATGTCATATCTTGAAGATTTTGAAGTAATTGATGGAGGATATGTTGCTTTTGGGAGTAATCCCAAAGGAAGGAAAATTACAGGCAAAGGTACAATAAAAACTGGTAAATTAGATTTTGATAATGTGTACTTTGTAAAAGAGCTTAAGTTTAATCTCTTTAGTGTCTCACAAATGTGTGACAAAAAGAATAGTGTTCTTTTTACTGACACAGAATGTTTTGTCTTATCTCCTGACTTTAAGTTGGCTGATGAAAGTCATGTTTTACTTAAAGTTCCTAGAAAAGACAACATATACAATGTTGATTTAAAGAATATAGTTCCCAAAGGAGGTTTGACTTATATCTTTGCAAAGGCCACATCTGATGAATCTAAGCTTTGGCATAGAAGGCTTGGACATTTAAATTTCAAAACAATGAAAAAATTAGTTAAGGGAAACCTTGTAAGAGTGTTACCTTCAAAAGTTTTTGAAAATACTGAAATCTGTGTTGCTTGTCAGAAGGGAAAACAACACTGATCTTCTTGTAAGACCAAAGCAGTGAACTCTATAAGTCAGCCTTTACATATGTTGCACATGGATTTATTTGGACCAACATTTTTAAAAAGTTTAATGAAATAGATGTATTGCCTAGTTGTCACAGATGATTATAGTAAGTTTACTTGGGTTTTCTTTTTAACAACTAAGGATGAAACCAGTAGCATTCTTAAGGCTTTCATAACCAAGATAGAAAACCTAGTTAATCATAAGGTTAAAGTGATAAGATGTGACAACGGAACTGAGTTTAAGAATAGGGATATGAACCAGTTTTGTGAGTTGAAAGGTATTGATAGACAGTATAGTGTAGCTAGAACTCCTCAACAAAATGGAGTTGCTGAGAGGAGGAATTGGACACTTATTGAGGCTGCTAGAACAATGTTAGCTGATTCTAAATTACCTACTACTTTTTGGGCTGAAGCAGTTAATACTGCTTGTTATGTGCAGAATAGAAGTAAAGTAGTTAAGCCTCACAACAAGACCCCTTATGAACTTTTACATGGTAGAAAACCATTGCTAGATTTCTTAAGATAATTTGGGTGTGCTGTTACTATCTTGAATACCATAGATCACTTAGGCAAGTTTGATGGCAAGGCTGATGAAGGATTCTTTGTTGGATACTCAATGAATAGCAAAGCTTTTAGAGTGTTTAATTGTTGGACCAGGAAAGTGGACGAGAACTTGTATGTTAGGTTTAGTGAGAGTACAACTAATGTTGAAGGGAGTGGACCAAACTGGCTGTTTGATATTGATTCACTAACCAAGACTATGAATTATGAGCCAGTTGTTGCAGGTACAGAGTCTAACAATTTTGCAGGTACAAAAGCAAGTAATGATGCAGGTCAAGCTGGTAAGGAGACAAGACCTGGCAAAGATTATATTTTGCTGCCTATTTGGACTGCTGATCCCCCTTTCTCAACCCCAGAGTCAAAGAGTTCACAAGAAGATGATGTTGCTGAATATCCAAAAGATAATAAAGAAGACGGTGTAAAATCTTCTGATGATGATAATGTGGTTAATAAAGAAAAGCAGACTGATGATCAAGAAAAGGATGATGTATCAGATAATGTTTCCAATGAAGAAATTAACACTAGTAGTACTAACTCTGTTAATACTGCTAAGCCAAGTGTTAATGTTGCTGACAAGGAAGGTATATCTTTTGATGATGATGACTATCCAGATGATCTAAACGTGCATCCATTGGAAGAAATATATCCTGATACTGATGATTATGTACTTGGTGCAGAGGCTGACTTAACCAATATGGAAGATGTAGTTCGTGTCAGTCCTATTCCAACTACAAGAATTCACAAGAATCATCCTAAGGAACAAATCATTGGAGAGCCAAAATCTGCTATTCAAACAAGAAAAATGATAAAGGATTTGAAGGAACAATGTTTCTTTGCTAGATCCCTTCATCAAAGAAACAGCCACAAAGACCTTCAAAACTATTTGTTTGCTTGTTTTCTATCACAAATAGAACCCAAGAATGTACATAAAGCATTAAAGGATCTAAGCTGGGTGGAAGCTATGCAAGAAGAGCTTCTACATTTCAAGCTTCAAGAAGTTTGGACTCTGGTAGATTTGCCTAATAGGAAGAGGGCCGTTGGTACTAAGTGGGTTTTCAGATGCAAAAAGGATGAAAGAGGCATTGTGATTAGAAACAAGGCAAGGTTAGTAGCTCATGGATATACTCAAGAAGAAGGTATTGATTATGATGAAGTATTTGCTCTAGTTGCAAGAATTGAAGCTATAAGATTATTCTTGGCTTATGCTTCGTTCAAAGACTTTGTACTGTATCAAATGGATGTGAAAAGTGCTTTTCTGTATGGGACTATTGAAGAAGAAGTTTATGTCTCACAACCACCTGGTTTTGAAGATCCTAATTCTCCTGACAAGGTTTACAAGGTGGAGAAAGCACTATATGGTTTACAACAAGCTCCCAGAGCTTGGTATGACACATTGTCACAATATCTGTTGGATAATGGTTTTTGTAGAGGGAAGATTGATAAAACTTTTTTTATCAGAAGACACAAAGATGATATCTTGTTCATTCAAGTTTATTATGATGATATTATCTTTGGATCAACAAATAAGGTTTTATGTGTTGAATTTGAAAAGCTAATGCATGAAAGATTTCAGATGAGTTCAATGGGTGAACTTACATTCTTCTTAGGGTTACAAGTTAAGCAAAAGGAGGATGGCATATTTATCAGTCAAGATAAGTATGTGGCTGAAATTTTGAAAAAGTTTGGGTTTACTGATGTGAAGCCTGCAAAGACAACTATGGAAACTTTCAAGCCCCTGCTCAAAGATGAAGATGGTGAAGAAGTTGATGTTCATTTATATAGATCAATGATTGGCTCATTGATGTATCTTACAGCTTCAAGACCTGACATTATATTTGAAGTGTGTGCCTGTGCAAGATATCAAGTCACACCAAAAGTTTCACATCTTAATGCTGTGAAAAGAGTTTTTAGATATTTGAAAGGTCAACCCAAATTAGGCCTTTGGTATCCAAAAGATTCACCTTTTGACTTGGTTGCATACACTGATAGTGACTATGTTGGAGCTAGCTTGGATAGAAAATCAACAACAAGAGGTTGTCAATTTCTAGGATGTAGGTTAATTTCATGGCAGTGCAAGAAACAAACTGTGGTTGCTAATTCCCCAACAGAAGCTGAATATGCGGCTGCTTCAAGTTGCTGTGGATGATGAGTAAATAGGCACTCATCATCCCTCCACACTATCAATTGCTAGTCCCTAGCAATCCGATCATATAAAGTAATGAAAGGATCAAAAGAATACCAAGGATACCCCGTTTTGACTTTTTATTCAATGCAAGAAGTTTAAACTAGAACAAAAATAGATAACATGCTTGATTTTCAAAAATGGCATCATGGAACGGGATTCACACAAAATGGGTGTCTTCAGGGAATTGTAATCATCATCCTCTTGTTATTACTCCCAACTAAGCTTAAACTCAATGTGCAAATGTTTTTGTAAAATGCTAACGCTAGTTATACTAGTAATCTATGTAAGCCGAAACTTAACTTTTCACTCCCACAATTTATTCAAGAAGTTAGGTGAGTGTCCTCGTTTTCAAAATTTTGACCGCAAAAATCGACATTTATTATGGTTGTTATTTGTTTAAGTCAAATAGTAATTTACCGGGAACCTCAAAAATCTAAGGATCAAAAAGACCTTTTCCATGTAGCGGCTTTCTTCTCGGCACATCCTAAACCAGTTGGTTTTAGGTGACCAGGCTTTTGACAACTCACAGAGAATAGTACCAGAATCAGCGGGATTTCAATTTCAAATATTTTAGATATTCCCACTAAGTTAGTATTAAATACTTAAATTAATAGCAACAAACGATCATTTAGAGATTAGAGACTCAAAGGATTGATCACTCCATGTAACGACTTTCTTCTCGGCACATCCCAAACCAGTTGGCTTTAAGTGACCAGGCTTTTGACACCTCACAGAGAATAGTATCGGAGCTCACGGGACCTTTGAAATTAACAATCTACCAAATTACCGTTTAACCTTTATGACAAAATTGACGAATACTAGTTCAACTCCCGATTTAAATTTAAGAAAAAATAAGTTTTGTACATTTATTCATATAAACAACATATATTTTCATTTTTTTTTCCTTTTTTTCTTTTTTATGCCATACTTACATCTTTACTTTTGCAACATTATAACTTATTTCATTTTGCAATATCATTCTATTTTTTATTTTTTATTATTTTTTTTAAAGAAAGTATGCTTTCTTCAAAATTTAAATAAAAAGTTAAACTCGGACTCTATATCAAAATTGTATAAAAATTTGCATGTTTTTCATAACAAAACGATTTTAACATTCAAAAGTTTGAAAACAACACTAATTTAGTCATATTAAGAGCTTCTGAGAGGAAAAGCCATAGATTACTTATATATGCTCTAAAGAGAACCAACTACTCTAGGCTTAGCATTTTCATTTGCACAATTTGTAAAACCTTAGTCTAATCGTTAAGGAAGCAGCCAGATCAACACTCTGGCAGAGTCGGGATTCCCCTTGTTCTAACCTAATCAAGACTAAACACTTTTTTTTTTAATGTTCAAAGCACTTCTTTTTCATGCAATTTCTTATTTAAAAATGAAAAAAAAAATTTGGTCAAAACGGTGGTACTAGGGCACTAGTAGGTACACATGTGATCAAATTCCCTAGAATTCCCCCCCCCCCTCCCCACACTTAGAATTGAATATTGCCCTTAATATTCAAAGTACCGGCTATTATGCCGACACTTAGAACGTAAAAAGGGTAATACTACTAGCCAAGTGTGGGGGAAAAATATTTTTTTCACAAACAGGATTAATAAGATATCCCTAGATAATCGTTAGCAAAAAGATCGGATATTGGGCGGCTGGATTGAAAACAGGTACATCAATCATCACGATCTAAGGGAAACCTGAAAATAAGAGCAAACACACAAAAGCAAAGCACAGTAGAGGAATTCCCCCACACTTAGTGTTAGAAAATAGAAAGAAGACAGAAACATGGGTTGTCACCCATGAAGTGCTAATGTTTTTGCTAACCGAGTCACTAGCTTGACTCGACCCCGAATTCATTGGTCCATGGGGAAAGTTTGTAGGTCCGGGACAACCATGGGTGGTATGTCTCCTCCAAAGTAATGCTTCAACCTATGACCGTTCACCTTGAAGTTTGGTCCGTCGGGTTGAGATAACTCGACGGTACCATAAGGAAAACTTTGGCAACGGTGAATGGTCCGGTCCAACGGGTTTTAAGTTTTCCCAAGAATATCTTCAATCGAGAATTGAAAAGAAGGACTCGGTCACCAACGTTGAAAACGCGGTTCTTGATTTTGGAGTCGTGGATCTTCTTTGTCTTCTCTTTGTAGATCAAAGAGTTCTCGTATGCTTGATCATGAAGTTCATTTAAGTCATTGAGTTGAACCTTCTGGTGATCACCCGTGGACTTAAGGTCAAAGTTTGCATGCTTCAAGGCCCAATAGGCTTTGTGCTCGAGCTCGATCGGTAGATGACATGCCTTTTCGTACACAAGCTTGTAAGGATTACACCCGATGGGTGTTTTGTAAGCGGTACAGAAGACCCAAAGTGCATCATCTAATTTTATCCGACCATGAGGCACGGTTATCACCTACGGTTTTTAAACCACGGTTGGAAACTTCCACTTGTCCACTGGTTTGTGGGTGATACACGGTAGCAAGACGGTGAGTGACACCGTACTTAAGCATGACCTTTGCAAATTGGTCATTGCAAAAGTGCGTACCGCGATCACTAATGATAGCACGGGGAGTTCCAAACCGAGCAAAGAGAGATTTCAAAAATTTAACAACTACTCGGGCGTTGTTGGTGGGGAGTGCTTTCGCTTCAACCCATTTAGACAAGTAATCAACAGCCATGAGTATGTACTTGTTCCCTCGTGAAGACGGGAATGGCCCCATAAAGTCTACGCCCCATACGCCAAAGATTTCGCAAACTTAAATGGCATTTTCTGGCATTTCATCTTTTTGCGAGATTTTCTCGTGGCGTTGACAAGATTCACAAGATTTGACTAATTCATGGGCATCACGATAAATTGTGGGCCAATAGAAACCGGAGTCAAACACCTTTTTGGTGGTGTAGTTCGAGCCATGATGTCCCCCGGTGGGTCCATTGTGGCAAGCCTTAAGAATATCCATGGCTTCTTGGCCGTGAACACACCGCCAGATGACTTGATCCGCACAAACTTTAAATAAGTAGGGGTCGTCCCAAAAGTAATGCTTCACGTCTTTGAAGAATTTATTCTTTTGTTGGGACGACATCCCTTTAACAACAAAGTTCCCTGCATGGTAGTTTGCAAAATGGGCAAACCATGGGGTACTAGAATCACCACAAAAAGATACCATGTTAAGTGTCTTGAGAGGAAATGTTTCATTTATTTCCTTTTTCTCGAGCACACTTTGATGAGGATTCTCTAATCGGGACAGATGATCAGCCGCAAGGTTCTCGGCTCCTTTTTTTATCACGGATGATGATATCAAATTCTTGAAGGAGAAGAACCCATCGGAGCAATCTCGGCTTTGCATCTTGTTTTGCAAAAAGATATCTAAGAGCCGAGTGATCCGTATACACTATGCTTTTTAACAAGATTAAGTATGGCCGAATTTTTTGAAAGCATACACCACGGCTAATAATTCTTTCTCCGTTGTGGTGTAATGAGCTTGAGCATCAGTCATAGTTTTGCTTGCATAGTGTATAGGCTGAAAATGTTTTGTTTTTCGTTGCCCCAAGACCGCACCTATGGCAAAATCACTAGCATCACACATGAGCTCAAAAGGTAGGTCCCAATCGGGGGCAACTAAGATTGGTGCTTCTGTAAGTTTCTTCTTAAGAGTTTGAAAAGCTTCAATGCACTCTTTAGAAAAAATGAATGAAGTTTCTTTCTCAAGGAGACGAGTCATCGGCCGGGCGATTTTTGAAAAATCATGAATGAATCTACGATAGAAACCGGCGTGACCAAGAAAACTCCGAACACCTTTGACGGTTGTGGGATGAGGTAGCTTAGCAATAACATCAACTTTAGCCTTATCGACCTCAATCCCGTTCTTAGAAATCTTATGGCCGAGGACAATGCCCTCTTTGACCATGAAATGAATTTTCTCCCAATTTAGACAAAGATTAGTGTCTTCACAACATTTAAGCATATTGTCCAAATGAGAGAGACATGTTTTGAAAGAATCCCCAAAGACCGAGAAATCATCCATAAAGACCTCCATAGTTTTCTTGATCATATCGTGAAATATGGCCATCATACACCTTTGTAACGTGCCCGGAGCATTACATAATCCAAAAGGCATGCGTCGGTAGGCAAATGTTCCGTAAGGGCACGTCAAGGTGGTCTTTTCTTGGTCTTACGGATCGATGGGAATTTGGAAGTAACCCGAGAAACCGTCGAGAAAACAATAGTATTCGTTTCCCGCTAGTCTTTCGAGCATTTGGTCCATGAATGGTAGAGGAAAGTGGTCTTTACGGGTAGCGTCATTTAACTTTCGGTAGTCAATGCATACACGCCATCCCATTACCAATCGAGTAGGAATCAACTCATTTTCATCATTTTCAACAACGGTAATGCCACCCTTTTTAGGCACACAATGCACGGGGCTTACCCAAGGACTATCCGAGATAGGGTAAATCAAGCCGGCATCAAGGAGTTTGAGAACGTCCTTTTTGATAACCTCATGAATTTTAGGATTAACCCTTCTTTGATGTTGAACTGCTGGTTTAAAGTTATCCTCCATTAAAATCTTGTGTGTACAAAATTTCGGGTTAATACCCTTAATATCAAAAAGTTTCCAAGCGATGGCTCGCTTGTGTGACTTTAAAACCTTTATGAGAGCGGCTTTCTCCTCATCATTCAAATCTTTAGCAATTATGACGGGTAATTTATCGGTACCCTCCAAAAATGCATATTCAAGATGAGGCGGTAAGTCCTTAAGTTCGACCTCCGAAGGATCATTAGAATTTTCAATAGGTTTGATTTCCTCATTATGAAGTTCTTTTGGAGGGAGAGATGATGGATCATCATTAAGCAACTTCTTAAGGAGAAGAATGTCTCCCGCCGGGTCAAATACACCATCATCAATTCCAGATGGAATTGAATCACAAGATAAACAAGCTTCATTCTCTTCCAAAATGAAGTCACCTCCCTCAAACGGAGTGAGAGAGGGGGAAGAGAGAGCAACGATAAGATCTAATAAAGTGGGATTGCCACTTAGCACTTCATGGAAGTATTCCTCGCATGTAGCATCAATGGCATCAATCTGGTTAATTGACTCGTTTCCATGCTCGAGAGGATATTTTGAAGTGCTTTCAATATTTATGACCAATTTTTCATCTCTGACCCTAACAGTCATCTCACCTTCCTAGACATCGATTAATGCACGAGCCAGTTTCAAGAATGGTCTTTCCAAGATAAGGGGGACACGGGGATCGACATCAAAATTGACCACTACGAAGTCAGCAGGAAAATGGAACTTGCCCACCTTAACGAAGACATCTGTAGGTCCACACGTTATGGATCCAAGTAGCCTTTTTACTTGTTAGACAACTTGGATAAATCCAAATCAATCTAAGTGAGAAACTCTTAACAACGAATTGAATGTTTATGCGGAATCTAAACAATCAACAACGAAGAACACAATAACTATAACTAACTTCGTATATTACTAATTCTTTTATCAATATGAGTACAATCTTCGTCGTTATCAAAACTAATGCCTTAGGGTTCCTTTTATACACCAAGGAAACCCTAGATACAAAACGTGTAGAAGGATATACGTATCTTCTCTAAAGATAACTACGTATCCTTTCCTAACTTATATCTAACAAACTTTCCTAACTTTCATAAACAGACTTAATGACTTAAGTCAACCAGACTTAACTATGAATTACTCTACCAGACTTAACAATGAACGACCAGACTTAACTATGACAAAATACACTAAAAGACTTAACTTTGTAACCCAGCAGACTTAAGTCTGTTCTTCATATTAAGTCTTGTCTTGTGATAATTCCCAACAATCCTCCCCTAACTTGATCTTCATGCTTCATGAACTTCAAGTTCCTTTTGAATAAGCTTCTGAGGATTGAATCTTGAACTCTTGGAATTATCTCTAACACTTCAAATCTGATCTTTATGCAGCAACTTGACTTGAATAATCTTTTCACCATCTGATATGCAATCCATCTGATCTTCACAACAACCATGACTACTTGTACATCAATTCTTTTAAGTTTCATACTATTCTCATCACTTCCAGGTGTGTAAACTCCTGTGAGAGGTGAATCATTGAAAATTAATGGATTTGATGTCTCTTTACCAATAGCCATCACTACTGGAATAGCCAATGTTTTGGTGTGTAAGACCATGGTACATTGATAACCATATGATTTTTAGTAAACCATCAACTATCAACGGATTTGTTTTGTCTTTACCAAAAGCCGTTTGCTTTTGGACTAGCCAATTCTTTTGATGGAATGCACCTCATCTTGGTGAATTGATTATCATGTATGGTTTTCCACAACCTTTACCATAAGCCATACCTTGTGGGCTAGCCAACTCTTCACTATCTCAGATATGGTGAGTTGAATACCATACAATTTTTGGTAAATTGCCAACCATAAACGGATTTGAAATATCTTTTACCAGATCCGTTTGCTTTGGATTAGTCAGTCCGTATGTTGGTTAGACATGGTGGACTGATAACCATTTATTGTGTTAGTGCTATGCACCTTCACCAAGTGAGAAGTTCCTTTAGTCTCACTTAACAACTTGAAAATTCTTTCAAACACTCTTAAACACCCCAATATGGTTCTTTTAAAGATTTTTCCTTAATCAAATCAAGCAACTGCTAATAAACTTCATCCTTCTCATCTGCATGTAACTTCTTTTCCAACATTGCCTTGCAGACCCTTGGTGATAAAGGATATTCCATTTCTGCAAGCATATAGATAGTTGCACTTTGTAAAGATAAACAATGTACCTTACATGTATGAAAATATCTCCAACTAACAATCCTTTGTTGATCTGTCAGCTTCCAAAGTTCATCTTCCTCTGAAAGTGGCTCAAACATTACTTTTAAATCTCCCCAAAAGACCCTTTCAAACTCTTCTTCAGGTCTGTTGTCCCCATGTCTGATATTCACCAACTTGTGCAAATCCATAATATCTTCTCTACTCACATCATTCAATATTGCTGGAAAATTAAGGTATACAACATCAGTGTTGTCCTCCCTTATGATCTGATAAGCAGCTCTTTGTCCAGTCCTAATTATATGATATTTAACAGTTTTAGCTGGTTCCTTAGAGCTTTCAGGAATTGTTCCCATAGTACAACCCTCAGATGAAGGTTCTTCTTCTTCTGATTCATCTTCTTCTTGTACTTTCTTCTTGGATTTACTCTTTCTTGCTATACTTTTCCTCCTTGTAAACTTTATGACTGGCTTTTTGTCTTCTTTCTTTTCTTCCACAACATCAGACACTTTCTCAGCCTTAGATTCCTTTTCAATTTCACTTGATGCTTTCTCAACTTCATCTGATTTTTCAACTTCAGTTACCTTTTCATCTACTTTCTCAGCTTCTATAATTGGCTTAGACTCTATTACTTTCTGTCTCTTGAAACTTCTTCTCAAAGAATCTTCATAATCTACTGGCCTATAGCCTTGATCTCTCTCATATGCACTGACATATTCAGCTTCAATTTCCTCAAATGATTTTCCTCTCATCTTTTCCCATGTTGAGTGCAGCATGTTCTTTAGATACATCTTCATACCATGCATCTGTTCTGCTTTAGACATCCTTTTAGGAACCTTGGTTTTCTTCTGAGTTTGCCTTATCACAGACATAAAATCCCCCAAAGTTTCTTCATTCCTTCTAGCATTTATGAACTCTGCTAGTTGTTTAGCTCTCTCCTCAGCAGTCAAACCTGGAATAGCTTTAAGTTCCTCAAACTTTGCCCTCAACTCATCATCTTTTTCAATCATTTGCATCAGTGGATCATCATTAAACTCTTTTGATAACTTTCTTGCAAGCATTTCATCTTGTCTTTTCTGTTCTTCCTCTTTTTCTATCTCAACCTTTTCCATTGCTTGTATTCTTGCAATCTCAGCTAAAGATGCTTGATCCTCTCTTTCTTGTCTCTTTGTTTTCTTGGGCTTAGAAGTTTCCATCATAATTTGTTTTCCTTCCCTTTGTGTTTTAGGCTGCTCCTCATGACCAGACTTATCCCCATGAGCAGAACTAACAACTTCACCAGACTTTACTTGACCACCAGACTTAATTACCTCACCAGCATTAACATCACCAGACTTAATCTCACCAGTATTAACTTCACCAGACTTAGTACCCTCAGCAGACTTAACCAACTCTTCATCAGATTCAATCTCTTCATCAATTAGCAATTTCCTTTTTGGATATCTGCTTTTCTTCCTTTGTTGTTGAATTTTACTCAGAGATTGAGCTAATGTTTCTGCTGCTTCCCTTCCTTCAGGACTTATATCTACTTCATCAGTTGGTTTATCCTTAGCTGGTGTCTTAAAAACTTGTTCTTCCTCTAAATTCCTCCCCTGTTTGGAAGAATTTTCATCCTCACCTTCTTGGTCATCAAAAACAACTCCTTTCTCCTTCATAACCTTCTCCAGCTTTTTAACCCTCCTGCCAAAGTTAGAATAGCCTTACTCTTAGCATTGTTTGCCTTCTCCAATGATTCAATTCTCTTAACCAAAGCAGGCACCAATGTCAGAAGATCCTCCACAGTCATAAGGTTGGATTCCTCCTCCTGAATAGGACTTGGAATATGGATTTGCTGTGGTGGTGAAGATGGTATAGGTGTAGGTACCCTAGGTTGGGATGGAGATGGACTTGGTTGTGGTGTGGGTGATTTTGGTTCTTCCTGGATTTGCTCCTCATTGGTTTGCTCCACTTGTTCAGCAGTAGATGTACCTGCAATGTTAGTTGAACCAGAAAGCATAGCAGGCAAAAGTGGCCAATGTGCCCCAGTGAATCCCCTTTTCATGTTTGCAAAGATTTTAGGAGTAAAAGCCACAATCACATAAGTCTGCATTTTATCTTCAGTATCAAAATTCAAAATCCTTTGTAGAAACATTGGGTACATTAAGAATTTATGTTTGCTGTTGACATTTGCTACCATGCCATCAAAAATGAGTTTTGAAAAGTTAAAAGACCTTCCAAGTGAAAGACAGACCAATGCAGAAGCAATATTACTTCCAAATTCATCCCATCCACCACTTTTGGGACTTAGGCAATGGAGCGAATGATGAATTAAAAACCTCCACTGTGGCGTAAAATAGCTTTTCCAAAAAGTAAAAGTACCATCAGTGGGATAGCCTATGGTTCTCATACCCTCAAAAAGGTCATCATTAGACAAAATATTTTCCCCTGAGGCATCATCCAATTTAAGACTGCTCCTAATGGATGCCTCAGTGACAATGAAGTCATGGGTATCAATGGTTGCTCTTAACTGTGGTGTACCATCAGCAAGAGTTTCAGAGGTAACCGACCCCCAAAACTGCTTAACAAGAGAAGTATAAATTGTAGGATTATGAGTTAAGGCGTACCGAAGGTTAGAACCTCTTAAGAAATCCACAATCTGCTTGAAACCTCCACTTTGATTTGGTTTCTTCAAGAAACCAACCTGGTTGTGCTTGTCACAAAACTTTAGTGAAGCCATAGTCAAGAGAATGATTAAGTGTTGGTTGCTAATCGAATTAGGGTTTTTACTGGTAGTAGAAAAACAGAGTAAATCTTGGCCGTGTGTAAAGATTTTAAAAATTAGAAATAAATAATGGATAAAGGTAAAAAATGAAGTAAATCTTATCCATATATACCTCTTTCCCACAAAAATATCAACGGTCGAATTTAAATAAAATAAAAAATATTTATTTGACTGACCAGACTTAACGGTAATAAATTAATTATATTTTACACTATCAGACTTAAAATCGGTCAACCAGACTTAATCACTGACTCACCAGACTTAACTAAGGAATCAGACAAACACTCATAAAAAGCAACAGCAAGGCTTCTAATCATCACCAATCCAAGTGTTTTCTGTAAATGTTAGTTCCAACACTAAGAAAAACCAATAAAAACATACAAATAACCGATTTTACAATTAAAATGAAGAAAAAAATTGCTACAAGAACTAAAACTACTACAAGAATTTTTTTATTTTTTTTTTATTTTTTTTATTTTTTTTTTTATTTTATTTTTTTTTTAGTTACCAGTATTAAATCTACTACAAGAATTAACTTCTAAGACTACCAGAATTAACTCCTAACTAGAATTAACTACTTATCATAATTAACTACTTAGTACTGGTTCTACAAACTTTACATTTAGCCTCCCCTTAAATGTGACCTCCCCTTAAACTGAGCTAGGGGTTCTCCATCTTTCCTCCTGTCTGTATCCTTGTCCTACCAGTATTGACTTGTTCCTAATCAATACTCCTCTTTCATCTAATTTGTTGCTGAAAAGCCACTTTGTTCCAGTCACATCTGCCCCATTTGAAGATTGTGTTGTATTATTAGCAAAAGGACTCCTCACAGGTGAATGAGGTTTGTAAAAATTGTTTCTTTGATTATATGAGTTCACCTGTGGTCTATTTATTGGTTGTCTGGGTCCAGAATGATTAAACCACCAGAATTAACACTTGGTCTCACAGAATTAACATTTTGACCAACAGAACTAACATTTGGTCTACCAGAATTAAAATTTGGTCTACCAGTACTAACAGATGACCAACCAGAATTAACATTAGGCACACCAGAATTAAATTGTGTTGGTCTAGTCACAAACTTATTAGCATGATTAATCCTGTTAGCATTATTCCAAACTGGTTTAACATTCATATGGCCAGTATTAACACTCTTGTTCTTTCTAAGTTCAGCCTCTCTTTTCATCCTAACCTCATGAAAATCACAGTCCCTAATCAAATGACCTAGACTACCACACACAAAGCATCTTTTAGGACCAAAACTGTAGTTTCTCCTATACTCTCTTCTCATCCTATCAGGTTTTGGTGACTCTTGATTTTTGACAGACTCCCTAGGAGATTTTATGTGAGTATCACAATTAGGTTTATCTGTATGAGGTTTGGGTGTAGTCACAACTGGTTCACTATTTTTGACTGATTTTGACTCAGAAACTTCTTTAGGTGCACTCTCTGATTCTGAATCAGACTGCTCAGAGACATCTCTAGTAGATCCTTTACTGTCATTGGTTTGACAAGTAGAGTATTCACTTGATTTGTCATCTGAGTTGCTTGACTTAGGATAGATAGGACCCTTTTTTACCATATACAAACAAAGAGTCATCTAGGTCTTCCTTTTGTAGAGGAGTGTAATCTTCACTTAATGGAGGTGGCACCCCTTTAAAGTCATCAGTTTTTATAAACCTATTGTATACTGGTCTACCAATAGAATCCTCTTTTCTACATTTGAACACAGATCTATCCATCTCTTCCTCATAGCTTAAAATTTCCTTATCTGAGTGTATCCCATAACCTAAACCAATCTTACATGTAGAGCTCATACTAGATGCTATTATCTTATCCTGACATTTAGCATAATGGGTCCATTTCTCTACTATCTTTTGCAATTCATCTCTTTCTTTCACTGCTTTCATGCCAATTCTTCTATATCTCTTAAGTTTTTCATCTTTTTCATATATCTCATTAGCCTGAAAGGTGAGTTTTTCATTTAAGGAAGCTTGTTTATTTTGAGAGTTTACTATTTGTGCTTCTAAAGATTTTACAGCCTTAGTATAAGCAAGAATTTGTACTTCCTGGTAACCTATTTCTTTTAATTGTTCATCACACAAAGCTTTAAGATGATTGTATGAATCAGTGCATATTTTTGAACACAAAGATACCTCATTGCTGGAACCAATGGCCATAAGTGCATGGTTTGGCACTTTTTCCTCTGGTGTGTGCTCATCCCAATTCACAGCTCCAGCTTCCAATGTCAACATGCTCATCTGATGCTTCCTCAGCTTGTCATCATCTTGAGAGTCAGAACCCTTCTTCTTTTTCTCATCAGCAGCCATCTTTTCTCTGCATTCCCTAGCAAAATGCCCCGGTTTGTGACAATAGTAGCACTCTACATTCTTCTTGTTGAACCCAACAGCTGTCTTCCCATCATAGCAATTTGCCACTTAATATCCATTTCCTCAACATCAACATCATCTATCTGCTCAAGATCATCACTTTGAAATCTAGGTCTTCTGAATTCTTGGCAAATAGAGAATAAACAACTTCATCAGCAAATCCAGCTGGTACTTCTCTTTCTCTCATTCTGCTTGAAGAAGTTTCATAACCACCAGAACTAAAGCCACCAGACTTAACCTTGTTAGTGCTGCCCTTGTTTTGAGAAACAAAGGCAACATTGGTAGAACTTGAAGAAGCTTTTCCTTGGATTTCCTGTTCAAAAACCTTAAGATTGTTGTACAGGTCATCAGTTGTCATGGTGTCAATTTCATCCTTCATCCTCATGGTCATTGTTACACTTGACCATTCTGATGGTAGTGATCTAAGAAACTTGTGGTTCGCATCTTCTTCAGACACAGCAGCACCATGAACCTCCAATTGTGATAGAAGTTGTTGAATCCTATCATAGCCTTTTTCCAATCCCTCTGAATTGGATACACTGAATGCTTCAAATTGCTATTTAAGAACAGCCTTCTGCATCTTCTTGGAGTTTGCATTCCCTCCAAATCTTTTCTTGATAGCCTCCCAAATTTCCTAGGCATCATCCATGCCATGAAACCTTCTCATATGCTCTTTGGGAAGTGCCATCAACAAAAGGTTTTTAGCTTTTCACTCCTTTTCCACTGCATGAATTTCTGGGGCAGACACGGGTGGAAGAACCCTAACCACTCTATCTTTACCAACTGAAACCTTTTTCTTCGAATTTCCCTTCTGTATGACCTTCCAAACCTCGTTATCACTATACTCCAGATAGTGCTCCATCTCCATAGCCCATATGTCATACTCATCCTTCTTCAAGATAGGGAGTTTTATGTTTGATATGGTGGTTGTGGTAGGTATGGTTTGTGGTTGTGATTTGTTGTTGGATGTGCCAGCTTCTGATTTTGCATCTTCATGGTTTGAGACTTCATCTTCACTGTTGTGGTTTAAGAAGTTATCATCATTCTTGGCAGACATTTTGTAGGGTTTGTTTGAGTGATCTGTGTTTGTGGTTTTTGTGTTTCTTCGAACTCAGAGTCTTTCTACAGGCTCTGATACCACTTGTAGGTCCACACGTTATGGATCCAAGTAGCCTTGTTACTTGTTAGACGACTTGGATAAATCCAAATCAATCTAAGTGAGAAACTCTTAACAACGAATTGAATGTTTATGCGGAATCTAAACAATCAACAACGAAGAACACAATAACTATAACTAACTTCGTATATTACTAATTCTTTTATCAATATGAGTACAATCTTCGTCATTATCATAACTAATGCCTTAGGGTTCCTTTTATACACCAAGGAAACCCTAGATACAAAACGTGTAGAAGGATATACGTATCTTCTCTAAAGATAACTACGTATCCTTTCCTAACTTATATCTAACAAACTTTCCTAACTTTCATAAACAGACTTAATGACTTAAGTCAACCAGACTTAACTACGAATTATTCTACCAGACTTAACAATGAACGACCAGACTTAACTATGACAAAATACACTAACAGAATTAAATTTGTAACCAAGCAGACTTAAGTCTGTTCTTCATATTAAGTCTTGTCTTGTGATAATTCCCAACAACATCTTCGGCAATACCTTTCAGAATAGTAACCGATCGGTTTACAAGTTCGAGAGTCATTCGTGTAGGAGTAAGCTCCAGAAGAGAAAGCTTTTCCCAAACGGAAAGAGGCATTAGATTGATGCTTGCGCCGAGATCGGCCAAGGCTAAGCATTCATCTAGCTTCTGAAAATCACAAGGAATAAGAAATTTGCCGGGGTCTCCTAGTTTTTCTGGCAACTTTTTAAGAAGCACCGCCGTACAATTCTCATTCAATGGAGTCTTAGTCAATTCAAACAATTTTTCCTTATTGCTAAGGAGACTCTTGAATGTAGAAGCAAATTTTGGCATATAAAGAAGAGCATCCGCGAAACTAATATCGAAGTGTAATTTTTGAAAGATTTCAAGAAACATCAACATTTGGCTATTAGTTTTGTCCCGGAGCTTTTGATCATTAAGCCTCGAAGGATATGGAATTGAAGTCTTAGGATTAGTCTTCGGAACATCGGGTTCTGGAATTGAAGATTGGACGACCGGAGGTTGGACGGGTGCTGTACTTTGTGGGCTTGAAGAGTGCACTTTGTCCTTTGTCACCTTGGTCTCTCATTCCACTTCCCCCACCGGAGAAGGAGTAGGAATCGAGGGTCCATCATATGCCTTACCACTTCGAGTGGTAATAGCTTTCAATTCACCCTTTGGGTTGGGAATGGTATTTCCCGGGAGAGTTCCAGAAGTTGAAGCTTGATTAATTTGATTCATGAGACTAGCAAACATGTTCTCAATTTTGCTTTAAGATTGATCAATTTTGTTATTTGTAGTCCCAAGTTCACTTTTAAGCTCATTACCTTGTTTTGACATTGAAGTTTGGAAATCATTTTTCAAAGTGGTGATTTGGTTTTGCATTGACCTCATGTTAGCCTCATTTGACTTGATGTAATTAGCAAGTTCATTGGAGGGAACAATTGGGGCTTGGTAATTAGGAGCTTGAAAGCCTTGATTGAAATTAACCCCTTGGGTTGGGTATTGATTGATCAGGGCTTGAAATTGGTTTTGAACATTTTTCCCTCTGGGTTGATTTTGGTTGAATCTATTTGGATTGTTGGGTTGAGAAAATCCGGGTGGTCCACTTTGATTGCTAGCACAATAGTTCGGGTCAACTTGAGGACGATATTGGTTACTTCCTTGGTTGTAAGCCCCGGCTACGGCTTTTATCTCAAATTGACTACCATCGGTGGTAGTACAATTGTAGTATGCATGAGGTCCACCACAAGTGACACAAGTTTCTTCCACCGCTTTGACTTGAGCGGGAGAAGAAGTTTGTGGAGTAGAAAATTTCTTTTGTTTAGAAAGAACCAAAGCTTGGATACCCTCCGTAAGTTTGTCTATCTTAGCATCCGTACTAGAAGAATTCACCGGAGATGAAGTAGAAGGAGAAGCACTCACTTGGGAAACAACCGGCTTGCTTCATGTAGTGCGAACCTTAGACTTGTTTTCGATGATCGCTAAAGCATCTTTCAGAGTCTGATTCAAAAGATTACCACCGGCGGCGGCATTAAGAGAGTCTTGATCGGTTTGGTTCAAACCATTGTAAAAAGTATCGAGTTGATGCAACTCGGAAAAACCATGATGAGGACATTTGCGAAGTAATTCTTTAAAATGGTCCCACGCTTCACTAAAGGATTCATCAAATTTTTGAGTGAATTTGGTGATTACATTTTTAAGGCTTGTGGTTTTAGATGGAGGAAAGAATTCATTCACAAATTTCGATACTAAATCTTCCCATGTTTCGATCGAACGAGGGGGTTGTTTTTCGAGCCAAATTCGGGCGGCCCCCTCAAGAGAAAAAGGAAAAAGAAGTAGTTTGATAGCTTCTTGAGGAACATTTCGGTATTTGATGGTAGAGGTGATCTTGTTAAACCATCGAATATGAGAATGAGGATCGTCCCTCTCAAATCCGAAATATTGACTTGAAGTTACCAAGGATAGCAACCCGGTCTTAAGCTCAAAGCTATCGGTAACGATTGCCAGAACAACGATAGCGTCTCTGTAACCCTCGGTGGGTGCTTGGAGAAGCTTAGACATGGTACGATCATCCGCCATTATGACAATGGGAGGATTGGGAATAGTACGAATATCGGGTTCGACTATTGGGGTGGAACGCCTTCGATTACGTCTTCTTGGAATTTTTACGAGTTCAAGTAAAGGACTTGACGACGTAGAAGAACGAGTGCGCATGCACTAAAAAAAACAACTCAATTAAAACGAGACCGAATCAAAAAACAAGGAACATAAACCCATAATCAACAAGCGTACGGTAGCTCTTTAAAAGATAAACGCACAAAGGAGCGGAAGAGAAGAATGGATCTCTTTTCGGGGCGAAGTTCGTTGGATCGCCCCTCCTTATACCCCTCTTATAGTTTGTTTATCAATCAAAGGTGAGCCGATTTTCGCAAGTGACACAAAGGCAAGTTTTGATCTTTTGTTTGGGAACTTATTATGATAATACTCAAAGTTGAGAGTATTATATTGAGGTTGTCTTTTATCTTTATTTAACACAATAAAACGAAAAATGTTTTTGTATTTTTTTTATCTTATATATATATACAAAGAAAAAGAAAAATATTTTTGTTTTTTATATTTTTATGAAAGCGATAACTTCACGACGAAGGATCTTCAAGTCACTAATCGTTTAAACCTTAACGATATTATCGCAACACAACCTCCCCGGCAGCGGCGCCAAAAATTGATCCGTTTGGAAGTATATATCAAAATATCAGATACGCGTAAGGCGCGGGAACTGACAAGCCAACCCTTTAGGAAAAGTCCAACTTGCAAAACCCGCGAATACGATATGAGATACCAGGAAAGTGATACCTGGGTCGTTTCCCGACGAGGTGTGAATAGAGGATTTCGTGTACGGTTTGGAATTAAAGTGCTTGAAAGATGATTTTCACTTTTGTTTTGGTTTTCAAATTCTAATTAAGGTACGGAAAGCAAATATACTTAGAAAATAAAGCAAAAATAAAATTACGCTAAAAAAGTAAACGGGAATTTCAAAAACGAGCCTAAAAACCAAAATCTTTAAAAATTAACCCTACATACGCAAATCTAATTTTTTTAAGTCCTAAATGATAAAAGAAAATTTTAGATAAACGAATTATATTTTTTTGATTTATAAATTATTTATTATGAATTAAAATGATTTAGGAAAGAAAATTGTATAAAAAATATTAAACTAATGAGAAAAATTATGAAATATTACAGAAAAGTGCTTAATGGTAAGCAGATCCTAGGAAAAATAAAAATAAGCTAACTGCTTATTGAAATAAGCAGTTAATAAGCAAAAGAGGGAAATAAGCTTTAACTGGAAAAGATGGTTAAGTGAATTGATGTTGCAAGTTATAACAGAAAAGAACCAAGGGCGCTAGTGGTAGTGAGGTGTGTGATGAAAGGTTGAGGGTGTTGAGATCCAGGGTTCGAGCCCTGGTGGCTCCCCTGGGGTTCCACCTTCCCTTTTTATTTTTTTTATTGAAACTTTTCTATTGAAACTTGAAAATAATCTAATAATTTAAACTTTTGTAAAAGAATTATTTTTGAAACTGAGAAAATAAGCCAGAAATAAGGTCTTAAAGGATCAGATAAGCTTAAAAAGGAAAAGAAAGCTAAGTCAACTAAGGAAAAAGCAAATAAGCTAACCAAAAGCTAAAGCAAATAGAAACAAGCTAAAATTTACTAAATGCAATCTGAATAAGCTAAAAGAAGCAGAATAAGCAACAACTAAAAGCCAATAAGCATATATAATCAATAATGGGGGGAGGGTCTGATGTGCAGGTTCAAACAGCTCAGAAGGCACTACTCTAGCTTAATTTTAAGCTCTAAAATCAGGAAGAGACACAACAAAAGCTAAGACTTCTTAAAGTTCATCCATTAAAGACCTTAAAGACAGAAAAGCAGGCCATGAAAAGCTTATTTAGGGCTAAAAATTGAGCTTAAGACAGAGGCTGCTCAGGACATGCACACTAATGAACCAGGCCTAAAGGGATGATCAACCAAATTTTAAGCTACTAAAAATCCAACAAATAAGCTGAGAAATGAGCAACAAACTTGAAAACATCATAGTTCAATAAGCAATATACTAGGAAAATGAATATTAAGCACTATGAATAAGAAATAAGCTCTTAAAATGACTTATGAAGACTGCTACTCAAAACTGAGGTTGCAAGAGGTTCTGATGAGAGATTATTCTGAAAATAGAACAAGAAGGACTAAAATCTTAATGAATTCAAACTAACTACACTCAAACAACTAATATGACTAGCTACAACTAAAGAAATTGCAATAAGAAGGGCTTATCAATGATTGCTTAATGAAAAGCCAATTCCAACAGTTTTGAACCTTAACACTTGAATTTCATTCTTAAATCTACAAATCCAATCAAATCAGCTAAATTCAACTTGAAAACAGCTTTTATGACTCAAATAAAGCTAATCCAACTTGGCTAAATGGCACATGAATAGTAAAACATCCATTTTGACCCATTTTGGGGCTGTGCCAAACACCCCTTTAAAACACCAAATCTGAATTAAAACTTGTTTTAACCTGAAAACCCCAAATCTTCCTTTACTCAGATCAATATCAAGCTTATTTAAGTGACTACAAGCAAAATTCAATAAGAAATAAGTGCTTATTCAAAAAATGAGCTTATTATGCTTATAAGATTCCTTGAACACCAAATAGACTCATATCAATAAAAGTTAGTGAAATAACAAAACAAAGCTTCAAATTAACCTCAATTAAGCACAAATAACATAAGAGAACTATAATAAGCAATGAAATAAGCAGAAATAAGCTAAATGAACTTAAAACTTCAAAACAAATGAAACTTACAAAAGCCCTTGCACAAACAGGGCAAATTATGCTCGAGGAGCTACTCTACAAGCTCTAGCTTGTCAAAAGACAAGCTAGTGACAGCAATAAGCTCTTCCCTTGCTAGCTTATCATCCAATTCAGCTTATTTGACTTATTTTGACTTTTATTGACTTTTTTGGATTTTTGAAATTAAAACAAATTTAAAAAATAATAAGCTCACAAAAAGCTATAAGAGCTTGTATGAGCTTAATAGATCCGTAAATAGGAGCTTATAACATATTTCTAACAACAATGGATCATAAATTTAATAAGACAGAATTTTCAAAATAACTTAACTTTTCATTAATAAATAAAGTTACAATACTGAAATTACATTAAAATAAACTTAAGAAGACAGTAATACTAAATTAAAACTTGATAAATAAAAACTAATTAAAAACTATGTAAGAACTAACTGCCTTTTTTTGGCTTACAAGAGTCCTATTTATAGAGAAACTAAAACTAGGGTTTCTTCATTCCATTGTGCTTCTTCTGTGAGAGGAGGCTTTAATCTCTTGAACTTGTGCTTTCTCAGCTAGCTTGTGAACCATTGGATTTAACTTGGATCATCACAGCCTTTGATTTGGGCTTTGGCACCAAAAGTTACCACTTGGATTGCCAGCTTGTCTTGGCAACATGTGAAGAAGTTGCGCATGGGGTTTGAGTAGGGTGGCTGGAGCAGGTGAAGAGAGGGTGGCATGGATCAGGGTGAGCAGGAAAAGCTGGGTTCCAGCTTTTGGCGGGTAAAAGGAATAAAGGGGGTGGGGGTTGACTCTTTTTTTTCTTTTTTTTTTTATTAATAAAAAGGGGATGGGTCGGGTTTGTTTTTTGATTGGATTGGGTTGTGTTGGGTTTATTTGGATTGGGCCTGGTATTGGTTTTTAGAGGGTTTGGTTTTATGTTCAGTGTTAATTAGTTTAGGATAATTAGGTGTAGGATTAATTTTATAATTAGGTTTAGGATTAATGATGAAAAATGGGTTTTGGTTTCGGGTTTGTTTTTCCATGCTCATTCCAATGCCCTTTCCTGGGGTTGACTTTGACTTCGTCTTCACTTGATCAAATGCACAAACGTTGTTGAGACGATCCAAAAATGTCCGTTTTCGCTTTGTTTTCAATCCTTTGTACCTGAAATACATAAAAACACAATCCAAGGATATCTGCAATATAAATTGGCATATTTGGCTGTTTTTAGTTATTTTTATGTATTAAATGGGCATAAAATGAGTGGACATGTGCTCTGGATTCAGAATCAATTACTGGATTATGGGTACAATTTTATACATACAAAAATATATATTGATAATAGTAGTACTATGTGCATTATAAGAAATCCTGTTTATCACTCAAAAATAAAACATATTGAGATAAGACATCATTTTATAAGAGATTGTTATGAAAATAAGTTAATTCAAATTGTTAAAACCCATACTGATCATAATGTTGCAGATTTGCTCACAAAAGCTTTTGATGTGGGTAGATTTCAATTTTTGGTTGTCAGTATTAGAATGATAAATATTTGAAAATTCTTATCTCTTTGTGGTTTAGTAAAGTTTTGAAAGGATTAGTTATGTTATTAGGCCAATAAATTGTTGCTGCTGCTAAGTATACTTAGTGTTGCTAGTCTACTTAAAACTGTTGTGTTAATGCTGCCAGTTATACTTAGAACTGCTAAGTACAATTGATGATGTGATTATTGTGCATTATGTTATGTTTGTGGTTTTGTGTTTTTGGGACTAATCTTTTGCAGGATATGCTGAGAAAAGTGATGGAGTGCTGATTACTAAGCTGTTAGGAGTGGAAATTGAGTTTATGCTGCTAGGCATAAGTTAGTGCTGCTAGGTTTCTGCAGCTGTGTTTGAGAGTACATGGTACTGATTTATAAATATGAACGATTAGGGATTTATATTCTTTGATCATTCACACAAGTGTTTTTATCTGATCAAAACTCCCTCAAACATAAACCCTAATTCCTTTTTATCCATTAATTGCAAATCCCAGCAAAACTCTACCAAAAATTTTCAAAATTCACAATGTCGACTCTATCTTTTGCAGACCAACATAACATGATTGCATTTTTGCAAAAACCCAGAGAAAGTGAAGGTTTTCTTGAAATCATAGATTTTCTTAATGCTACTCATATAAAGTATGCATTAACAGTAAATCATACCATATATATTTCCAACATCAAATAGTTTTGGGCTACTACAAAGGTCAAAACTATTGATGAGGAAGTACAGATACATGCCCTTGTGGATGGGCAGAAGATTATCATTACTGAGGCTTCTATTAGCGATGTTCTTCATCTAGCAGATGCTGAAGGTATTGAAAATATTTCAAATTCTACAATTTTTTAAAACCTTGCACTGATGGGGTATGAAATGCAAAATAATTCTTTAAAATTTTCAAAAGGTGCCTTCTCTCCACAGTGGAAATTATTAATACACACTATCTTATAGTGTCTTAGTCCAAAGACTACTGGTTGGAATGAGTTTAGTAGTAATATGGCTTCTGCCATTATCTGCTTAGCTCAAAATCAAAAATTCAAATTTTCAAAATTAGTTTTTGATAGTGTGGTTAAGGGCTTGGATAGTTCTTCAAAAAAATACTGCTTATATCCAAGGTTTTTTTAACTTCTTATGGACAAACAATTTACAAATAAAAAGGTTCATAACAAGGTTTATCCTACTCTCTCTCATACTAAAAATATTTTTGCTAACATGAAGAGAGAGGGAAAGGGTTTTTCAGGCATAGTTACTCAATTGTTTTAAACAATGTTGGAACTAGGTCAAACTCAAGGTGAAGTTTCAGCAATCCTAGCTGATACCCATCACACACCCATAATTTTACCATCCACATCCACAACTCAAAACACCTATACCCGTAGGTTCACCAAAAAGGGCACTCAGCTACCTCAGGCTAGTGCTAGTATGGAAGCAGATGAGGCTGTGCATGAGGAGAGGGGTCATAGTTTAGAAAGGGCTGCCACTACTGCTGCTAGCTTAGAAGCAGAGCAGGACAGTGGTAACATAAGTAAGACCCGATCTAAGGCAACTTCTAATGAATCCAGTTCCTATGGAACTGATTCAGGTGAAGGTCCCAGCCAACCGGATAATATGAGGGGTTTAGATGCTCAACCTAGGGTTGAGGCTGAGCTTAACACTTCCAGTGATCCACCTCTCGGGCTAGGTAACACAAGCCGAAGTGGCAAGGATAGAATTGAACTAATTAAGGAATTGATGGCAACTTGTACCAAACTGTCTGCACAAGTTCTTGACTTACAACAACTGACTGCTTCTCAAGGTGGTGAAATCAAATCTTTAAAGAGAAGGGTTAGATTCTTAGAAGGTATCAAAAGGTCAAGAGCTCCAAAACTTAAAAGAGTACATAAGGTGGGCACAACTCAAAGGATTAGTTCTTCTGAGGCTACAAGTTTGTGGGAGGATGCTCCCAAACAAGGGAGGAATGAAAGCCAAGTTTCATGGGAGGCTAAGGATAATGAGGGTGCTGGATTTGGTATGGACATTAGTATTGGTGTCGAGAGTGATGAAAATGAGTTTGTGATTGCTGATACTCAGGGAAATGAAGTGGTGTTGGATAGTGTTGCTAAGGTTGATTGTGTTGTTGGTAAAGATGTTAATGTTGTTGAAGTACCAGTTAGTGCTGCTAATGAAAAACTTAATGTTGCTGTTACAAAAGTAGTTTCTATTGCTAGTGAAGATGTTATGGATGATGAAACTGTTTTAGCTCAAGCCATAATTGAATTGAAGACATTAAAACCACCAGTTAAAGGCATTGTGTCCTCCTCGAAACAACACTAGCAGTACCAATGAAGCAGTTACTACTGCTCATAGAGTTACTATTACTAGCACTCAGGTTACTGCTGCTAGTTCTACAAACATTGAGAACTTGAATGATGCTATTATCTATGCATTCCTGTCTAGTCAATCTAATAATTCTCAGATTGTACATGAGGACTTAGAACAGATTCATCCAGATGATCTTTAAGAGATGGATCTGAAGTGGCAGATGGCTATGTTAACAATGAGGGTAAGGAGATTCTTGAAGAATACTGGAAGACAGCTCAAGGTCAATGGGAAAGACAACATGGGGTTTGATAAGTTCGAGGTTGAATGCTACAACTGTCACATAAAGGGACACTTTTGCTAGGGAATGCAAGGCACCAAGGAGCCAAGACTACTAGAATGGAGAAAGCTCAAGGAAAACTGTGCCTGTGGAAGCAACTAATTCCACAGCTTTGGTATCTTGTGATGGTTTAGGTGGATATGATTGGAGTGACCAAGCTAAAGAAGGACCAAACTTTGCTCCTATGGCTTATTAATCTTCCTCTTCAAGCTTTGACTCTGAGCTATCTAGTGATTCTGGTTGTTCTTATAAATCTTGCTTAGATACGATTGAGTCACTTAAAACTCAGAATAATCAACTGATAGAAGATTTTAGACAGTTTGAGTTAATGTGTTTAGGTTATAAATTAGGACAAGATTCAATAGAGAAAAGACTAGAATTATGTTGGGAATTAAACCAACAGTTTGTACTGTCAGGCTTAGAGTTTCAACTGATGCAAGTTTACACTAACAGTACTAAGTCAGTTAGTACTGCCAGTACAAACACTTTGTACTGCTTATGTTCTGAATACGTGTAATGTGATAAGTATAGAAAAGATTTAGTGAATATCCTATTTAGTTAGAATTATACGAATATTATGCATATTATACTTATCTTGTACAGGACTCCTTGTTCTATAAAAGGAGATCCTAGGTTAGGTTTTACATAAAAAAGTAAGATCGTTTTGTTAAGAGATTCAAGGTTATAAACCCTAGTGATAAGTTAAGATCACTCGTATTATAATCAATAATATTGAATCTTTTGGTGATAATCATAGTCTTCATTGTTCATACACATTACTGCTCCATTCATACATCATACATACAATATCTTCTAAGTATTAACTAGTAAATTTCGCGTGCTAGTTAGTATTACATCAAAGTATCTCTAACACAAGGCGTGTGTTTAGATCCTCTCAAGTGGTATCAGAGACAGGTTTGATACTATTGAACTTTAGAAGAAGCAATGGACATGGAGACTTCTACAACTAATGTTATTGCAAAGTTGCCAATACTTAAGCCCAATGAATTCGACATGTGGAGGTTAAGGATTGAGCAATACTTCCAGGTGCAAGATTATGCACTTTGGGAAATCATAAAGAAAGGAAATTCTTTCAAGCCCTCAACCACTACATCTATTGTTGATGGTAAGGTTGAGATAACTGTGTAGACAAAGCCAGTGACTGCAGAGGAGAAGATACAGATGAAGAATGACCTCAAGTCCAAAAGCATGCTGCTAATGACTATCCCTAATGATCAACTCTTGAACTTCAGCAAGTTCAAGTGTGCCAAGACACTATTTGAGGCCATTGTTGCTAGGTATGGTGGGAATGAAGCCACCAAGAAGACACAGAAGACACTCCTCAAGCAAAATTTTGAGAACTTCTCAGCAACTAGCAATGAATCATTGGATCATATGTTCAAACAGGCTTCAGAAGCTTGTAAGCCAACTTGCTATTCTTGGAATTGATATACCTCAGGAAGATCTCAACTCTAAATTCCTGAGAAGTTTACCATTAGAGTGAGCTATGCATGTTGTTGTCTGGAAAAACAAGCCAGACATTGATTCTATGAGCTTGATGGACTTGTATAGCAACTTCAAGATTGTGGAGCAAGATGTAAAGAAGACTGCAGGAACAAGCTCAAGCACTGGGAATATGGCATTTGTGTCATCTCCTAGTAACTCAAGTCCTGAAGAAGTGAAGGTTGCTGCAGCAGTTGGTACTGCTAGCACAAATATTGGTACTGCTAGCACATCAAGCAGTACTAAAGGCATTATGGATGAGACAACTTGTTGTACATTCCTGACAACCCAACACAATGGATCCATGTTGACATATGAAGACCTCCAAGAGATCAATGATGATGATATGGAGGAAATGGATATCAGATGGCAAATTTCTCTTCTTAGCATGAGGGCTAGAAAATTTCATCAGAGGACAGGGAAGAAGATTACCATAAATAGCAATGATACTGCTGGTTATGATAAGTCAAAGATAGAATGCTATAATTGCCATAAGATGGGGCACTTCTCAAGGGAATGCAGGAGGCCAAGACAACATGATAGCAGGAACAAGAGCTATGAAGGCAAGACCAAGACTGTGGAGATTACAGACTCAAGCTCAAAGGCTATGGTAGCCATTGATGGCTTAGGGTTTGATTGGAGCTTGATGGAAGAAGAGGAAGCAGCACCTACTGAGATGGCACTCATGGCTTTCTCTGATTCTGAGGTACAAATTGCTAAGTGTTCTAAATCATGTGTTGCTTTAAAATAACTAGAAACTCTTAGGAAACAATATGATGAACAAAGAATAGAGCTAAACAAGACTAGTTATAATTTAGCAAATCATAAGAGAGGTTTAGCTGTTCTAGAGGAGCAAATTGTTCACTATAAGTGTAATGAATCTAGTTTTGCTGATGACAAAGCAGTGCTTAAAAGAGATTTAACTTTGAGAGATGCTGAAATTAGTATGTTGAGAGCTGAATTGGATAGGATTAAAAAGTCTAATGAGAACATTCAATTAAGTGTAGAGACACTAGAATATGCATCTAAAGGTGTCAATAAAATAATTGAGTGTCAAATCATCAACAAGGCTAAGTCAGGTCTAGGGTATAAGTCTGTTCTACCTCCTCACAAAGGAATACCTGCACCTCCAGGTATAGACCTAGACCACACAGGTTTGCCTGAATTTTAACTACCCAAGCTAGAATATGGTCCTAAACCAAAAGAAAATGTAGTAGTTGACAAGCCTGTAGAAGTAAGAGAACCCTTTGAGAGTGCAAGTGATACTTCACTCACTGAGGACAAGGTATCCTCTGCTAGGGATTCAGATGCTCCAACCATTGAGGATTGGACTTCTGATAATGATGAGGAAGATCAGGTTAAGGTTAAAGCTGATAGTGTTAAGGTAGAAGGAACAAGTGTTCCTACGGTGGTCAAGAATGATACTGTTAGGCCTAAAACAAATGTTAGACAAGTTAGGCAACCAGTAAGATATTGTGAAATGTATAGAACCACACGCAAGCCCAGAGGTAACCAAAAGAATTGGAACAACCTCAAGTCTCACCAACTAGGTGATGACTTTGTTCTTTATACGAAAGCTTGCTTGTTAGAACTTATGCACGCCATCATCAAATAAGTTCTTAGACCGTTTTAGACTCTAGGTTGTTTAGACCTTGATCTAGGATAAACAATAAGCACAATGATAATAATAAGCACAGCGGATAATCATAAAGAATATTATTATTATCAACAAGGTTCTTCGTCATCATCTCTAATAACTACTAACATACAAAACCTAGGCATCCGTTGTAGGAACTCGATGCCTAGAACACGACCTACACCATTATTCGACTACATTATGACACACACACTTAAAAACCTACGCCCCTATCCTCTTTATATACTAGAGGATTAGGGTTAAACAAAGAATAATCTAGAATAATAAAAGATACGTAGTAATCTTTTCCTTTTATGAAGTTTCATTCTTTGTCACAAATAGTCCCTCATGTTTCACATGTTTTGTCTTTATCAACTCAACTATTAGACCCAACAATCTTCCCCTAGTTGATAACGACAAAACCAATAAGCATGAACTTCCCCTGAAGTTAATATGTCATGAAACATGCGACTTCCCCTTACACCATGCAAATCATCAAGGATCTTCAAGCTGCAATCTTCAAACTATTCTTCCCCTTTTTGTCATCATCAAATAGGGAACAAAAGTATGCAACCTTGATCTTCATAACCACGAACTAGTAGCATACATCCAATTTAGTCTTCCAATGTTTTGAATCGCCCTCCATGAATGAACACCAAAATGCTTTCTTTTATAAATGAATCCGAGACAGAAAAATCCCAAATCTTCAATAAAAATACCAACTAGCAATCATAAAAACCTTCACCTCGATGTAGCATATAAATGGTTACACATTTAAACACTTAAGCTTCCCCTAAAACCCATATGTTAACCATTTGAAAGAACTTGTCGAATAACTAACCAACAATAATAACGAACACCATGTTGTACCATCCATGAATGAGCATCCTATTTCCGCTAGGTTTGAAAGATGAAAACAATAATATACGATATCAAGTAGTAGTAAACAATAAAGAATAGTTCTTTATCCGAAACCAAAAATCCAATCTCTTATGGTGCGTGTCTCTTCCTATGACAATTATAACATTCAGCTTTTGATTTGTCAAATCCTACATTTTTGTTTCTTCTGAACTTAAGTTCTTTACCAGTTCTTTTAAGAAACCTTCTTGCCCTCATAGTTAGCATTGCAAACTGCCATTGCATATCAATCTCTTCAACATCATCAGGATCAAGTTCATCCAGATCTTGAGGCATAACTGCAGTACTTGAAGTAAGTTCAGCCAAATAAGCACAAATAGCAGCATCACTGATGGTGTTAGTATTGGTAGAGTCAGCAGCAGAGACAGTGAACGCAGCAGAAAAGACCAGCAGCAGAGTGTTGTTCTAGATGACTGCCAGAATTCTTGTTGCTTGAGGATACAAAAGCAAGATTGTTTGAGGTTGAAGATGAACTTGACAATCCCTTGACTTCAGATTCATATACTTTCAAGTTGTTATACAGATCATCCAATGTCATCTTTTCAAAATCTTCCTTGTGCCTCCAAATCACTGTGTGAGTGTTCCATTCAGAAGATAGGCTTCTCAGAAATTTTAGATTGATATCTTCTTGAGATACATCAATCTTCAATAGAGCCATCTGACTGGTTAGTTTATGAAGTCTATCATAAGTTCCCTCAATGTTCTTAGAACTCAAAGCAGTAAAAGGTTCAAACTGGTGCTTCAGTAGGTTCTTTCTTGACTTCTTTGTAGCTTCGTTCCCACCAAATCGAAGTTCAATTGCCTCCCATAACTCCTTAGCAGACTCAATATGATTAAAGCTTAGTTGATAATCATTAGGTATTCCCATCATGAGAATACTATGAGCCTTGACCTCCAATCTTCTTTGTGCTTTCTCTTCACTTGTTTTGAGAGTCAAGACTAATCCAGTAGCAGTCTTGGTTGGCTGACTGTCACCATTCAAAACAACTTCCCAAATTGAGTAATCAACCATTCTCATATATTGTTGAATTCTCATCTTCCAGATCTCGTATTCACCAGTCTTGAGCATGGGGACTCTTCATGCAGTAACCATGTCTGTTGAATCGGATTCCATTGCTTACTTTGATGATTAAACAAATCTTGTATTCAGTAATTCTTCTTGGTACCAGTTTCTAGAGCACAAGCTCTGATACCACTTGTTAGAACTTATGCACGCCATCATCAAATAAGTTCTTAGACCGTTTTGGACTCTAGGTTGTTTAGACCTTGATCTAGGATAAACAATAAGCACAATGATAATAATAAGCACAGCGGATAATCATAAAGAATATTATTATTATCAACAAGGTTCTTCGTCATCATCTCTAATAACTACTAACATACAAAACCTAGGCATCCGTTGTAGGAACTCGATGCCTAGAACACGACCTACACCATTAGTCGACTACATTATGACACACACACTTAAAAACCTACGCCCCTATCCTCTTTATATATTAGAGGATTAGGGTTAAACAAAGAATAATCTAGAATAATAAAAGATACGTAGTAATCTTTTCCTTTTATGAAGTTTCATTCTTTGTCACAAATAGTCCCTCATGTTTCACATGTTTTGTCTTTATCAACTCAACTATTAGACCCAACAATACGAAAGCTTGCTTTTCATGTGGAAGCTTTGACCATCTTGCAGCTAATTGTAACCAGAGGATAACTGGGTATTCAAACCATAGGGTGAACTTAGAAAGACCTCAAATTCACTCTAATTTTGCTAGAATGACACCCAGAGCAGTTCTATTAAAGTCTGGTCCAAAATCATTTAGTACTGCTAGACCAGCAGTTCATACTGCCGGACCCTTAAAGACTGTTTACCCAAGACCAGCAGTTCAAAATGCAAAAACCACTTTTAAATATGCACCAACAACAGCTAAAAGGCCCTTTCATAACAAAGTAGTGGTAAAGAAACAAATTTGGAAACCTAAGGTTACAACTGCAAAGCCAGCAGTTCATACTGCTAGCCAAGAAGTTGGTACTGGTAAGTTTAAAAACACTGCTAGGGAAAAGATGGGTAATGGTATTAATGCCTCAGCATGTTGGGTTTGGAGACCTATCAAACCAGATGGTGCATCAATTGTTTTAAAGAGAATTAACTATATTGATGCAAGAGGCAAACCTAAGTCAGTGATGGCTTGGGTTCCCCAAGGAAACTAATTTCCTTATTAGTGTGCACTGTTAGTCATATGCTTATAATGTTATGAGACAAGTGCTTTGCACTTTGTTTTCTTAGTTTTGAACTAACAATTGCAGGTATGGATGTTAAGCAAAAAGGAGTTACAAGTGCTTTATGTTTTGGATAGTATGGTGCTTTGGAACTTGCAGTGTGTGATCTTTGCACAAAACAAAAGTTGGTAATTGGTTCACCATGTCTAACCCACATCAAGAACCAATTAGTCCAGAGCAAACGGTTTCTGGTAAAGACTTCTCAAATCCGTTCATGGTTGATAGTTTACCAAAAACTATATGGTTATCAACTCACCATACTTCACAGCAAAGAGTTGGCTAGTCCAAAGCAAACGGCTCTTGGTAAAGACACATCAAATCCGTTGATAGCTGATAATTTGCTAGAAACTATGTGTGGGCAGTATTATTTTAAATCATTATTAAGTTTATACTGCACCTTAAAAATTTTCTTAAAAGTTAGTACTGGTAGTGCAAAGTTTGTACTGCTGAACTAGCCGTTGTAACTGTTGTGTCAGTAACTAATTTTTAATCTAGCCGTTGGGTAAATACCGTTTATTACCATATATATAGGGTTTTTCTTGGGATAATTATCTTTTTTCTAAATATTACTACTATTCTTTCTAAAGATAATTTTTATCCTTTACGCAAAAATCTCAAACCTTAACTGTTCATCTATAAAATCCCAATTGGCTTATCACACCTTCAATTAAACCACAAACGATCACTTTTCTATTATAACTTGCATACATCATTCATGGCTAATTTGGAATTTGTCAAGACTCATAATCAGGTAGCCTACTTAGAGAAAACAGAGCAGGGTGATGGACCAATCTTCCATGAGATTGTGGACTTCTTGAATACAACTCATATAAGGTTTGCTCTCACTTGTAACCCTACTCTATATGTTTCTCAAATCACAATGTTTTGGCAGACTGCCACTGTTGAAACTAGTGAAAATGGAGACATAGAAATACATGCTAATGTGGAAGGTATAAACTTCATTTTTACTGAAAATTCTGTTAGGAGACATCTTAAATTAGAAGATTCTGATGGTATCAATGATTTTCCAAACACAGAAATTTGGCAAGAAATTGCTAAAATGGGGTATGACACATCCAATCATAAACTGACTTTTCAAAAAGGATGTTTCTCCCCACAATGGAGGTTTTTCATCCATACTCTCTTACATTGTTTGAGCCCAAAAAGAACATCATGGGAGCAATTCAGTAGCAATATTGCTATTGGTCTCATCTGTTTATCAACAAACAAAGTTTTTAACTTTTCAAAATTCATCTTTGAGAGTATGGTAAACAATGTGAAAAGTAAAACCAAGTTTTTGATGTATCCAAGGTTTGTGCAAGCATTTTTGAACAAGAAAAAGAATCAGTTAAAGAAACATAAGCAAGCCTTTCCAACACCTTGCCTGCAACAAAAGATTTTTCAAAATATGGCAATGGCAAGCAGACTTTTCAATGGGATAGTAATACCTCTATTTCCTGAAATGTTGGAAAGAATTCAAACTTTTCAGGGTGAAGGGTCAGTAAGCCCAACTGAGCCCCAGCACACACCCATTGTGGTTCCAGATGTTATTCATACACCCCCTGCCACCAACACCTATAGGAGAAGAATCAGACAGGAAACTATGGTTCCTCAGCCTAGTTCTCCTCGTCAACCAATTGTAGCAGATGAGGTTATCAATTTTGATAGTATGGATGGGGCTTACACTACTGCTTCTGGCTTAGTAGCTGGGCAGGGCAGTGTAAACATCATTAAGACCCCTACCATGGCAACATCTAATGTGCCAAGTCCTCACAGACTTGCCACAGGTGATGTAACCCCAAGCCAAATGGAACATATGGGTGGTTCAGGAGTACATCCTAGTCCAACTAGGGCAGAAACTGAATCTATGCCCTATGATTCACCTCTCCTAGCAGGTAACACAGCTAGAAGTGATGAGGGCAGTTCTAAACTAAATGAATTGATGGAATTGTGTACAACATTGTCTGAAAAGGTGGTATCCCTGGAGGAAGAGCTAACAAGTCACAAGAGGAATTATGCCCTGGTGTACACTAAGTTGATCTTAAGAGTGAAGAAATTGGAAGCTCAAGTCAAGAGGTCCAAGGGTAAAAGATCAAAGATGGTGCTTTCTTCAAGTTCTGACTCAGATGATGATGATGATTCTCCCAAACAAGGGAGGAAAGATACTCAAGGAAAACAGGGTCAGAAACTCAGAGGAGGCAAATAGATTTTGATGAACAAGAGGGTACTGGTGGTGGTAATGGTGATGATGTTGATATGGATAAAGATCAAGCTACAGAGCCTGTGGATCTTGAAGAAGGAACTGAATTGGTTGATCTTGATGAGGATGTTTATGATACTGCTATAAGTTCACAAAAAGGTGATACTACTACAAGTTCACAAAAAGGTACTGCTGGATTAGAGGTAGCAGTACAAACTGCTCAAGATAAGGGTAAAGGTATTTTGATTGAAAATGAGCCACAAAAAAAGAAAGTCAAGCCAAGAACACTAGCTCAGATAGATTTTGATGAAGAATTGGCAAGAAAGGTTCATGAAGATGAAGTTGCAAGTTTCTTGGAAGCTCAGAAGTTGGAAAAAGAAAGAATTGCTTCTGATGTTGCTATTGCTCAACAAGCACATGAAGAGCAAATACAACAATTGATTGATTCTGATCCAATAGTGAAGGCAAAGGTTGTACAACTTATTTCAGATGAAAGTCTAACAGTTGAAGAAAGGTTAGCTTTGCTTGCTGACTTTATTAACTCAAAGCAAGAAGATGAAGCATTGAAGGAGTTGATTGAAAATATTAAGAAGAAGAAGAAGAAGAAGAAGAAGAAGAAGAAAAAGAAGAAGAAGAAGAAGAAGATGCCTTCTAAAAGAGAGCAGATAAGTTTCATGAAAAGCTACTTAAAGAATCAAGCTTATTGGAAGCAAAGCTACTTTAAAGGCAGGTCAGATGCTGAGATAGAAAAGGCTTATTTTGAAGCTTATGCAAGATTTCATAAGCCAGTTCCAAAAGAGTTCATAATTGAGACTGAGTACAATAAAGGAGAGAAAAGAGGACCAGAGTTGTTAGAATCAGAAACTCCAAAGAAGCAAAAGATTTCAGAGGAGAGTTTAACACATGAACAGCTCAAGAAAATGATTATAGTAGTTCCTGAATCTACAAACGTTCGTCCACTTCAAGCAAAACATCCTATCATAGATTGGGAGGTATACATAGATGGGAGGATGAAAGGATGGAAGATTATAAAGGTAGGAGGTAAAACTGAGAGGTATAAGTTATTTAAAGACATGCTTAGAGGGTTTGACAGAGAAGACCTAAATAAGTTATGGAGTCTAGTGCAAGAAAGATTTCAGTTCTCATATCCTTCTGATGATAAAGATAAGGAATTGTGGGTTCAATTGAAAAGGTTATATGAACCAGATGGAGGAGAAGCAATCTGGAGGTTTCAAGCTGCAATCAAAGATGTTACATGGAAGTTATTTGATACTTGTGGTGTTCATAGGATTTCTATTGAATATGGATTGGAGATATACATGTTGGTAGAGAAAGACTATCCACTCAGAACAACAGTGTTAGTAACTTTGGTATGTTCAAGACTTGAAGTTGAAGCTGATTCAGAAATGGCAGATGAATTGGTTAGAAAGATGTTTGATCTTGCAGAACAAAGAAAAGCCCAGACTAAAAGATTGACTTGGTAGTGTTTGGAAGAATCCCCCCATCATCTACAGAGTTGAAGTTTAATTAAGAAACTTAGTGATTTGCAGAGAAATCATAAGTTTAGGGAAAGATTGTTGGGAATTAAACCAACAGTTAGTACTGTCAGGCTTATAGTTTCAACTGATGCAAGTTTACACTAACAGTACTAAGTCAGTTAGTACTACCAGTACAAACACTTTGTACTGCTTATGTTCTGAATACGTGTAATGTGATAAGTATAGAAAAGATTTAGTGAATATCTTATTTAGTTAGAATTATACGAATATTATGCATATTATACTTATCTTGTACATGACTCTTTGTTCTATAAAAGGATATCCTAGGTTAGGTTTTACATAAAAAAAGTAAGATCGTTTTGTGAAGAGATTCAAGGTTGTAAACCCTAGTGATAAGTTAAGATCACTCATATTATAATCAATAATATTGAATCTTTTGGTGATAATCATAGTCTTCATTGTTCATACACATTACTGCTCCATTCATACATCATACATACAATATCTTCTAAGTATTAACTAGTAAATTCCGCGCGCTAGTTAGTATTACATCAAAGTATCTCTAACACAAGGCGTATGTTTAGATCCTCTCAAATTCTTTAAAATAAATGGGACTGAGTTATTAGAAAATATTAATATTTTAAAGATTGAAATTTATGTTAGAGATGAACTTATTGTAGAGCTTAGAAGAAGAATTGAAGTGGCCAAAAAGGAAAAAGATGTAGCTCAACAGGAAAAAAAAACTTTCAATGTGAAGTAAATAGGCTTGAACATGCATCTGAAGGTGTAAACAAGATAATAAAATGCCAAACTTTTGAGGAAAGGTAGTGTCATAGGCTATAATGAAGTTCCCCCTCCCATTACAGGGAAATTTGTGCCTCCTATGAAAGAATTGTCTTGTTCAGTTGAGTCTGCTAATCAGTCTGTAGGTGAGAGTAGAAATGCTAAGTCTAATGGAGAAAAGTCTATAGTTGATAGGAAGTATTCTGATGCACCAATTATTGAAGATTGTGAGTCTGATGATAAGGATAAGGTTGAGTCTACATCTAAGGTTGAAAGTAAAACAGTTATACCTAGTGTTGAAAAGACAAATTTTGTTAAACCTAATTCACATGAGCAAAATGCTAGGAGAATTGTTGAGTAACCTAGGGTGTACACTAACAGGCCTAGAGGGAACCAAAGGAATTGTAATGACATGATGTCTCATAGGTTAGGAAGTAACTTTGAGATGTTTAACAAGGCTAGTTATTTCTGTGGTAGTTTTTAACATTTGCAAAATGATTGTCATTACTACCAAAAACCTGTGTGGAACTATGCTCAGAGGGTGAATCACCAAAGTTTTGCTCAAAAAATCTCACCCCTTTGCTAAAGGAAACATAGTTCCAAGGGCAATACAAATGAGGTCTGGTGTAGTATCAGTTAATACTGGCAAACAAAATGTTTCAAAACAAGTAGTAGAAACTAATACTGCTAGACCAGTTTGTGCTACTCTCATAAAAAGAATAGTGAATGGTGCTATGTCAATGTCAAAATTTTCAAAAACAGCACATTCAACTACAAAAAGGCCCATTCAAAGAAACACAGTTATTAATACTATTAAGGCAAAAGTAGTAGTTAATACTGCTATGCCAAAAGCAATGATTGATACTGTTTAGGGTGATCATTTTTATGTTGTTAAGGCTTCAGCTTGTTGGGTTTGGAAACCAAAAGTTTAAGTTTTAGACCATGTTTCCAAACATGACAGTGCATCAATTGTCCTAAATAAATTTAATTACATTGATGCACAAGGCAGATCCAAGCCAGTAATGGCTTGGGTCCCCAAAAGAAACTGATATTATTACTTTATGTGTAGGGCAATCCACAGGTGGAGTTACAAGATCAAGGAGTTATTGATAGTGGATGCTCAAGGCACATGACAGGAAACATGTCCTATCATACAGATTTTGAGCCAATTGATTGAGGATATGCCTTTAGAGGTAAATCTAAAGGAAGGAAAATCACAGGCAAAGGTACAATCAAAACTGGTAAATTAAATTTTGAGAATGTGTACTTCGTAAAAGAGCTTAAGTTTAACCTCTTTAGTGTCTTACAAATGTGTGACAAAAAGAACAGTGTTATTTAAGTTAACTGATGAAAGTCATGTTTTGCTTAAGGTTCCTAGAAAAGACAATATATACAGTGTTGATTTAGAGAACATGGTTCTTAAAGGAGGCTTGACTTGTCTCTTTGCAAATGCTACATCTGATGAATCTAAGTTTTGGCATAAAAGGCTTGGACACTTCAATTTCAAAACAATGAATAAATTGTTTAAAGGAAATTTTGTAAAAGGTTTACCTTCAAAAGTTTTTGAAAATGATGAAACCTGTGTTGCTTGTCAAAATGGAAAGCAACATAGAGCCTCTTGTAAGACAAAAATAGTGAACTCAATAAGTCAGCCTTTACATATGTTGCACATGGATTTATTTGGATGAAAAAGACGTATTGCCTAGTTGTCACAGACGATTTTAGTAGGTTTACTTGGGTTTTCATTTTAGCAACTAAGGATGAAACCAGTGGCATTCTTAAGTCTTTCATAACTAGGATAGAGAACCTAGTAAATCATAAGGTTAAAGTGATAAGATGTGACAATGAAACTGAGTTTAAGAATAAAGATATGAATCATTTCTGTGAGATGAAGGGTATCATGAGACAGTATAGTGTAGCTAGAACTCCTCAACAAAATGGTGTTGCTGAGAGGAGAAATAGGACACTAATTGAGGCTGCTAGAACAATGTTAGCTGATTCTAAGTTACCTACTACTTTTTGGGCTGAAGCAGTTAATACTGCTTGCTATGTGCAAAATAGAAGTTTGGTAGTTAAGCCTCATAACAAGACCCCTTATGAACTTTTACATGGTAGAGCACCAATGTTAGACTTTTTATGACCATTTGGGTGTCCCGTTACTATTCTTAATACCATAGATCATTTAGGCAAGTTTGATGGAAAGGCTGATGAAGGATTCTTTGTTGGATACTCGCTAAATAGTAAAATTTTAGAGTGTTTAATAGTAGAACCAGGTTATTGGAAGAGAAATTGCATGTTAGGTTTAGTGAGAGTACACCTAATGTTGCAAGAAGTGGACTAAACTGGCTGTTTGATATTGATGCACTAACTAAAACAATGAATTATGAGCCAGTTGTTTTAGGTACACAGTCTAATAATTTTGCAGGTACAAACACAAGTGAAAGTACAGGTCAAGTTAATAAGGAGACAGGACCTGGAAAAGATTATGTCTTGCTACCTATATGGACTACTGATCCATTTCTCTCAACCCAAGTTCCAAAGAGTTCTGAAGAAGATGATCAAGATGAAGGTCCAAAAGATGATAAAGAAGATGGTGTTAAGTCTTCAAGTGATGATGAAAAGCAAGATGATGAAGCTCCAGCTTGTTGATATAAATAATGCCTAAAAACATTATTAATACTTCTTGATATCTCTATGTTTTGATAATCACAAAATGTAAACTCATTAAACATAAACTTATTAAATAAACAAGTATTTAGTTGTAAATATTCATTTCTACAACTTAATCACTTAAGGTATGAATAAACAAATGCCTAAAGCATTATATGATCAAAGGAACTTTTTCTTAATAACTAGATTTTTTATAAAATGACACAAACATTTTATATCTTTTAGAAAATCATTTTTGGTATTAAATAAAAATGTTTAATCTATTATAAATTTATGAATTCAAATTTTCAACCAAAAATGGCAAAAATGTTCCAGAAAAACCTTCCCCACAAAAAGACAAAGCTGGGCAACGGTTATAAGGGGCGGCCCCCTTAATTATCTAGGCGACCCCCTAATTAAGGGGACCGCCCCCGCTCCTCCAGCTGTCAATTCTTGCCTATAAATACTAGACTAATCCTGGACTTTTTCCTCACCTCTTGCACCTCAAACCTTCTGTTCTAAATCTCTTCTTATATCTTCCTAAATCCTTTGATCATATAATCTTAAGCTTTTGTTTCCAAGTGATTCAAGCTTCAATCATCCAAGTGCAAAGAGAAGAATACTTCTATCAATCAAGATTAGAAGTATTACAACTTAAGTATCATCTTGTTACCTAAGTTGTTAGTTTAGTAAACTCTGTAAATCATTCATTCATTTGTGTATAAGGTGTGTATATTAGGTGTGAACATAAGTGATTAGATTTGTGTAGTGTGTAAGTAGTGAAGAAGGTGTATAAGTAGTTGTGTTGTAAAGAAATAGTGTAGAAGTATTGTAAAGTGGTGAAGTAGTTGTGGTGTGAAGAAGTGGTGAAGCAGTCGTAAAGAAGTCGTGAAATAGTGAAGAAGTAGAAGTCGCTAAGGAGTGAAGAAATACAAGGTGTGTAAGAAGTTTAGCAAAGGTGTGAAGAAGTAGAGGCGTGAAGAAGTAGTATTAGGAAGTGAAGAAGTAGTGTATAGTTGTGAACTAGATTGTAGTTGTGAAGTAGTTGTGGTGTGTAGTAGTCGTGAGTAGTCGTGAAGAAGTTGTGAAGCCATAGTGAAGAAGTTGTGAAGAAGTCGTGAAGAGATCGTGAAGAAGTTGTGAAGCCATAGTGAAGAAGTTGTGAAGAAGTCGTGAAGAGATCGTGAAGAAGTTGTGATTGAAGTCGTGAGATTGGTTCTAGCTACTATTAGAACTCGACATTTAGCTTTGTGTCGTTAAACCGGCGTAAGCGAAAGTTGTGTAAGGTTTTCTCCGCCATAAGGGAGCTTGTTGAAGTAGTGAAGTAAACTCTCGAGCTAGGTGCTTGGGGAGTGGAGCAGGGCAAGGAAGGTGTCCTTGTAGCCGAACCACTATAAATCCCTCGTGTCTCGGTTTGATCTTTCCATCTCTTACTTACTTCTTTATTTATATCGTCATTACTTTCATACACATAGGCATATATAATTGTTAGTATTATTTAGAAGTTGATTTCACATAAAGATCAATTTAGAACTCCATTCATAAAAACAAAACTCTTATAACTAATCTAAAAGGATACACATATAATTAATAATTTTATTCAAGTATTATTTTTCACATAAACTCAAATCTATGTTTTTAAAAGTAAATAAAGTTTTCAGAATAAAATTAAAAAGACGTAAAACTATTCAACCCCCCCCCCCTTCTAGTTTTCCACACAACTGAATTTGATGATCAAGTGAAGGATGATAATGTTAGCAGTTCTAATGAAGTTAATGCTGCTGGTGATGGTAACAACATTAACAACATTAACAAAGATAAAACTGTCAATACTGCTGACAAGGAAGGCATTGCTGATAATGAGGATGAATATCCATTTGATTTAAACATGCATCCTTTGGTAAATATATATGTAGATACTGATGATGAAGAAGTTGGTACAGAGGCTGACATAAACAACATGGATGATACTATTCCTGTCAGTCCTATTCCAACTACCAGATTTCTCAAGGATCATCCTAAAGGGCAAGTAATTGGAGATATTGTAAAGTGGTGAAGTAGTTGTGGTGTGAAGAAGTGGTGAAGCAGTTGTAAAGAAGTCATGAGATAGTGAAGAAGTAGAAGTCGCTAAAGAGTGAAGAAATACAAGGTGTGTAAGAAGTATAGCAAAGGTGTGAAGAAGTAGAGGCGTGAAGAAGTAGTATTAGGAAGTGAAGAAATAGTGTATAGTTGTGAACTAGATTGTAGTTGTGAAGTAGTTGTGGTGTGTAGTAGTCGTGAGTAGTCGTGAAGAAGTTGTGAAGCCATAGTGAAGAAGTTGTGAAGAAGTTGTGAAGCCATAGTGAAGAAGTTGTGAAGAAATCGTGAAGAGATCGTGAAGAAGTTGTGATTGAAGTCGTGAGATTGGTTCTAGCTACTATTAGAACTCGACATTTAGCTTTGTGTTGTTAAACCGGTGTAAGCGAAAGTTGTGTAAGGTTTTCTCCGCCATAAGGGAGCTTGTTGAAGTAGTGAAGAAAACTCTCGAGCTAGGTGCTCGGGGAGTGGAGTAGGGCAAGGAAGATGTCCTTGTAGCCGAACCACTATAAATCCCTCGTGTCTCGGTTTGATCTTTCCATCTTTTACTTACTTCTTTATTTATATCGTCATTACTTTCATACACATAGGCATATATAATTGTTAGTATTATTTAGAAGTTGATTTCACATAAAGATCAATTTAGAACTCCATTCATAAAAACAAAACTCTTATAACTAATCTAAAAGGATACACATATAATTAATAATTTTGTTGAAGTATTATTTTTCACATAAACTCAAATCTAAGTTTTTAAAAGTAAATAAAGTTTTCAAAATAAAATTAAAAAGACGTAAAACTATTCAACCCCCCTTCTAGTTTTCCACAATTGGTACCAGAGACAAGTCAAACAAGATTTTTAAAATAAATTGTATTTTAAAACTTGAATCGATCTATGGAATCGGAAAAATATTTAGAAGGGCAATCTATGCAAGAACCACCACTATTTGAAAATTATAGTTTTCTTGAATGGAAAAATAAATTTGAAAATTATGTGAAATCAATTGATCTAGATCTTTGGCATGTCATTTCGATTGGTGATTTTCAACCAACAAAAACGGACTTTGAAAGTCAAAATGATTTTTTCAAAACAAAGAATGACAAAAATAATAAAGCTAAAATAATTATTTATAAAGCCTTGTCGAGAGTTGAATATGAAAGATTATTCTTCTGTCAAATGGCTTAGTTATCCTAGAAAATTTAAGCCAAAGATGAGGAATTTGATCTTTTACATGAATTAGTTATCCTAGAAAATTTAATAGATAAACATTTAGATAAAATAGATACATGTGCTACTAGTTCAAATGTTTTTAATGAAGGTATTAATGACGAAGACTACATGAATCAACTCCGAAGTGAACTCAATTCAAAATCATGGAGTGACACAGACGAAGAAGAAGATTACTATCCGGTATGTGAAGAATGCAAATTAAATAAAACTCCAAATAAGGTACAATCCGAAACCGAACATTTTTGCTATGATCAATTCATTTTAGAATTTTCAAAATTAGAAAATAATTTTAAACATTTTTGCAACATAGATCTAAAAACCATTTCTAAACATGAATCATCAAAAAAATTTGAAAGCAATTTTGAAAAAGAAATAATTTTAGAAGATAAAATGTCTAGACTTGAAAGTAATATTGAAATTGATCTAGATTGCAAAACATGTCAAGAATATAAACATGAAATTAAAAGATTAAATGAAAGAGCAAAAATATTAGCTAAATTTGAAGAAAGCTCCAAATCTCTTAAATACCTACTAAGTTGTCAAAAGCCATTCGAAGGTAAAACCGGTTTAGGATTTAGTTCGGATAACTCATCAACTAGTAAATCAAAACAAATTAATTTTGTAAAACCTAGTAGAACAAATTAGAAATAAGGTTATTTACAATGATTATAAACAATATAAGTCAAGAAATCCATTGTTTGTACATTAAAACAAACTGTTAAGGAATTCTTGTACTCCTTGGCGACATCCTCACCATGTGCATACAAATGCAATGGGTGTCATCAACTAACCATCTCGGACCCATAAGAATCTGGGTACCAAGCTATTTTACTTGATTAGGTGATAAACGCACAAAGGAAAGAAACTCAATCTTACGTTAACCTCTCACATTCGAAACGCGTGCGTGAAGACAAATGGATTATCTAATCTTGAATCACACTCAATATCTCACATGATAATTCATCTCAAGAAATAGCTAATGAGGTAGTGGAATATTAATGGTGCGGCTATTGGAGAATCAATGAAGATATCTCTACTACTTAATCGGAAATTTTGAGAAATCTACAAAGTAACTTTTAAACAAGTACTTGTTGAAAAAGCATGATGTGGTTGCAATGAAGATGTGAAAGTCTCAACAAAAGAAGTTATATGCATCAAGGCTAAGACATCAAATGAGTCAAGTACAAAACATGTTCGGGTCAAGTCGCTTTGGTCCTATAAGGCGTTGGAAGCTTGCTATGATATACTTTCATACCTTGGTTATCTTGAAGACTCATCCATCATTCACAACTTCGTTTACCATCCTGGATTTTGCGAAGAAAAGCTGGACATAAGGTACGTTCTCTTTTTAAATTTCATGAGTAGTTACTTCATACATATAGTCTTATTAATCATTGCCTTAGGATATGCTTAGTTTGATAGGTTGCATTGCCATTATACTTTTAGTTATATCCGCTTTACGATTTAATAAACTAAAAACCCTTTAGTTAGCCCCCTAAGTATTAAATGAAGTATTCACTGTCGAACTCATTTAGCCTTCTAAAATTGAATATGGAAATCTTCCATGTCCACTAGTAGAGAACTCATGTAGATAAAGCGAGTAAAGTGAATTAATTGTCAACATAGAAGTAGGATTAGATATATCACAATATAACCCATGGATGAAGCAAACTCTTATAGACTATGGCATTAAGATAGATAATGTGCGTAATCAAAGGAGCCATATTAGCATATATCTCATTCTTGCATCAAACATATAGAATTTAGTCATCACTTTCTTATAATCACAGGATATGTAGAAAAGGGTAGCATGTGACAATAGCCTTAACCAATTCCCTTGAGCATGAGATCTTTTACAACCATTCTTTTTAAAACTTATAATTAATGGTATTTGTTTTTAAATATGCAAAAACTTCACATTTTGGAAAAATGATTTTTCAAAAGATTATGCCACCTTTCTACTTAACATGTTTTACCATCCCACCTTTCTTCCCAACTTTTATCCAAAATTATGTGTTTATCAAAGCCAAAAATTGAAAAATTTGTTTTCTGTCCTCATAAAAACATTTTGAAATAAAACCAAATCTATTTCGTTAGAATAATTTTCACATCCACATAAAAACCTACTCTCAAACATTGTTGAATAATGCTAAAAACACTTATTTAAATCATGCATGGTGATCTCACATCTGTCATCTATATTTGTGTATATGACATTTATAAGTGAACCAAATCGAATCTGAAAAACCATGGTTTACCCATTAAGATCTCGCTTGGTACAAGTCTAGAAGTCCATGCTATCACAACTCCCCATTCCCTTGCACATATACACTCATTAGGATTAATTAACTAGCTTATTAATCTTCCTAAAAATGATATTATGTATTACTTGGTGTTATGTATTATTTTTCTTATCCATATATATATATATATATATATATATGTATATATGTATATATATATGTATATATGTATATATATATGTATATATGTATATATATATATATATCTATATATATATATATATATATATGTATATATATATATATATATATATATATATACAATATATATATATACATATATATATATATACATATATATATATATACATATATATATATATACATATATATATATATATATACATATATATATATATATATACATATATACATATATATATATACATATATACATATATATATATAAATAGATATATATATATACATATATATACATATATATATATATATATATATATATATATATATATATATATATATATATATATATATCTATATGTCTATATATCTATATATATATATATTTATATATCTATATATATATGTATACATATATATCTATATATATATATACATATATATATATATATATATATATATATATATATATATATATATATATATATATATATATACATATATATATATATATATATTACTTGCTTAATGAGTAGGTTGCATGCTAGATATAAATGCTTAATGTCTTTAATAAATGTGCTTTGCATACATAAGTTATTAAATGCTAAATTGCCTCAAAGAGTTGGACTTGCTTGAAACTAAACCTAAAAACACAACCTTTTCTACAATTTTCTGCCAAAAACCCATTTCTGGTAACCTGGGAATCAGCAGATGGGCGACCCCCATAAATCATTAGGCGGCCCCCTTAATATTTTAGGGGACCGGCCCCTTAATTAAGGGGACCAGCCATCTGATGGTCGGGGAGCACTGTTTTCTTTTTCACTTTTTAGCCCATTTCATCCTACTGATGGGCGTGCGTTGGAGTAAAGTTTTGGCAGTTTTAATGCCTACTCAAGTTTTAAATTTATATTTAGCCGACTTATCAATAACACACACACTTAACGAGCAGTGTACCCGGTCAGTATGAATATAATGGTAAGTAGAGTGTCGATCACTAAGAGTGGAACGTATTATCTCGTTATTCTAATCAGTATTTTAATATCCTAACGCAAGGGGGTTTCAGCCTGAGAGACTGGCACGATTTGTTTGCAATTAAATAATAAAATAAACCAATAGGCACGAATCAGCAAGTAGCACACACGTACACAGATAAATACTCGAGACAATAAGAGGGTTGTCCTTATAATTAAGTAGATTGTCACTTGTTTTATTGATAGCTTTATATGAAGTGTATGTAGTTAACCCTTTCTCGTTGGTCCTAATCTTATCGGCGAGTAAACCCTTAATGATTACTTATGTCTAAAAGTTATTCCTAAGTGATCAATTTAGTAATAACCGTGGGAGCCACATTATTTTCCATAGTCAAATGCCCGCAAGCCACTAATAAACACAGAGGTTATCAATGCACTAATAAGTAGTAACCAAAGACATCAACATATAAACTTTAATTGATGGGAAAGCAAGTATTAAAGGGAGTGCAATCTTTCGTTGTCACATTACACAAGCCACCAATCCTGATGAATTAAAGTTTGCTAACACAATAAAACAAAACTACTTAATGAATTAAACACATGCAGCACCTTCTTACAGCTCTTGTATCTTCGTTTGGTGTGTCTTGTGCTGCCTCCTTGACTGAATTCGTCCTAGGGTTCTGCTGGTTCGGTCTTCGATGTTCTGACCAAAGCTCTTGAATTCGTCTGGTCTTGGGGTATTTATAGTTTCTGTCTGAGGGAAGATGCGGCGCATCTAGTAAGTAGATGCGGCGCATTGACTTAACTTCGCGTGGGGTCCAAGATTATAATATTCAGGAATATTCGTACACCGCCAGAAGATGCGGCGTAACTCCATGATTAGATGCGGCGCATGTCCTCTTGTATCTTGGATCGTATCTGGTGATATCTTGATAGAGATGCGGCGCATGTCATGAGTGAGATGCGGCGCATCTGGAGCAGATTTGACTTGATCTTGTCCATTTCAGTAGACTCTTCACTTTATGCATGTTTTGCTCCATAATTTGTCCAAAATCGCCAAGTTTCACCAAATGCTTGTTTTCAACTGAGAATTACAAAAGTAAACGATTAAGTATCAATCCTCATACATAATATAGTAAAACAAGTCAAATTAATAGGATAAATGATAGTAATAAAATGTACTTATTTGAGTTCATCAAATATCCCCCCACTTGAACTTTACTTGTCCCCAAGTAAACCTTAGAATTTCTCTTATGAAAATGTATCCTAAAAGATGTTAGGATTTATTTTTATATTTAAGCATGTATTCGTTTATTTCATAATCACACAACTAAACACTTAACGAATTAGAAGTAAAGTAAAATAAGTCGATAAAAGCAAATCTAATCGTTTAACTGTCCAGTCGTGACGAATATTCTATCATAAGCTTGGCAAGTATACACATCTCCTCCACTAAAGCTAAGGAATAACAAGTCTAAAGCGGTAAAAAGGGTTTGTAGGCTTAAGGGTTAATTATTCTCTTTCACTATCGATCTCAAATTCCAGAAAAGGCGACAAAATCACAAATACATGATCGAATCCACGAACACGATACTTGCAATTGCTCAAATCCTTAACTCGAATAGGCTAAAGATAGGTCCAAATTTCACCAATAATAATATATCAAAAAGGGCGACAAAATCATAAATACATAGCCGAATCCACGACTATGATACTTAAGATTGCTCAAATCCCTAATCTCAATAAATCAAAGGTTTGGTTGGATAAAGAATAATAAAGGGCATGGATAACATTTGGGATATAAATTGGTGTAAAATGAAAAATAAACAAAACAAATAAATTAAAATCTTAAGTGTGGTTAATCACTATCCCAACCATCCCATGAATAAGACTCATATCATCGAATAACTCACGCTTTAACACTTGAAACACACGCTTTAGGTAGACACGAATTATACTCAACAAGATCTTAATCAAAGAATAAACCTTAATTGGCGTTCCCATAACTGCCAATTCCCATTCAATCCATAGATATAGTACAACAAATAGTGGCCATATGAACCACTTACATAACTTTACATAAGTTGGTTGAAACAAACTTCCAACTTTTCTTTCTTTCTTTTTCTTTTCTTATTTTTTCGATTTTTTTTTTTTTTTTTTTTTTTTTTTTTTTAAGACATCAACATATAGATGTGTAAAATTTCACCACATCACTATAATGATAATTCTGGATAATTTTTCCATACTTCTCATACTTCAGAAATAACGTTAATAGCGAAAGTAGTAAACACACGAAAAATAAACTCAAAGATATACAATATTTACTTTCACTCCAATTGCATTGTGCAATTTCCCGACCTAACCAAAGATAATGAATTACGCACGCGAACACAGGTAATGTAAGGAAACACACTTTGCCTATAGCAATTAACCAACCACGGATTCTAATCTACAGGGTAGGCTAAGGTGTAAGGGTGTAACGAAACATTTTAAACATAGGTGTAAGAAACGAAAGGAATGGCTCTGAGTGTTTTTCTAGGGGTATCTTACTCTAAAAATGAGAGTAACAAAAGGGTTTATACGGGGGTTAACTAACCAGTGTAGTTAGCTAATAACACATAACATATAAAGGCTATTTGGGTGTAATCCTAGAAATTTACCAATTTAGACAAGTCATTCCAATTATATAAATAATACTTATTATGGTGGTCTCGAATAGTATACAAGCCAAGTTCTAAAGTTTACAAGTCACCGGCACACTCATAGATTTGTGAATTTTGGAAAATCACAATTTTTGAAAATAACGTCATGTGTGCAGCTATGCAACTTAGATCTTAAACAAAAACATGCTAAAAAATTTTAAGTTTGATATATTAAGCACATTTTAATCATAATTTTTGAAAAAGTTTAGGACAAGTAATTGTTAAGTGTTCTAATTCTCCTATCCCCCCACTTAAGTTAAACAACGTCCTCGTTGTTTGTATAAAAGGTTAAAAACTGGAAAATAAAAGAATTAGAACAGGAAAACTCCCCTGAGATTTGCTCGGTATGATCCACCATTAGTATAAGAGCAAAAATCATCTTCTTGTGAATGAGAACGTTAAAGCTTCATACTTGATGTATCCACAGGAAATCCAGGAAACTATAATACCACCAATGCTTCAAAACACACCTAAGATAAGAAAGGTTCAAACTTGCATAATACATTAGTAGTTAGAAAAAAATAAAATATAAAAATTAAAACTGAAAATCATCAGGTCAGTCGATGCGCCGTATCTTATGGAAGAAGATACGCCGTATCGAGCCTGGAATAAATACGGATCAGAATAAAGATGCGCCGCATCCTTAACCAGGGATGCGCCGCATTAAAATAAACTGATAAATAGTTTTAAAGTCGAAAATAAAAATGCAGAAAAATTAAAATAAGATATGACCATTGCAGGAGATGCGTCGCATCTCAGGATTGAGATGCGCCGTATCCTCATGCGGGCCTGACTGACTCGACACAGAAAACAGAATAATAAAAATTCTCCGGGTTGTCTCCCGGCCAGCACTTGTCTTTATTCCAGAGTCTTCAAGTTAGACTCACGTTCAGCTCTTCATTTAGTTCATGTCACGGTCCATCCTTCTTCCTTCATCCGAAAGATTTTCCCGTATATCTCTGCGACATTTTCTTCCGTTCGACTTAATCTAATATAACTCTTTGTCTTCGCCGCAGTATACTCTTCATCAGGACCTAAAGAATATTTGATGATTTTAAATTTCTCAGTAATCATTGCGGGTGGCTCATTGTAAGGGATCCCAAGTAGTCGACACTTCCTTTTGGTGAATTCTTCTTCGTCCTTGTCAACAAACTTAAAATAAGGATCCTTAATCAAATAGTCGTCTAATTCCTCAATCAACGACTCATTATTATTATCATCTTGAATCGCCTCCCATTCTCTTTCCAAATCATATTGTAACCGTCGACTAAGCTTCGTGAAATCATCAAACTGTTTGTGCACCCATTCCCAGAAAGTAGTATCCGATGTTCCCTTAAGTCCTTTCAAGCGTTCAATTCTACCCTTTTCTTGTAAAGCCTCCGCTTTTTGTGGGCAGTCTTCAACATTATCGTACCACTCATAATCTTCAAAGGTTACATCGTTTCCAACCCGTTTCATCCCAATTATACTTCCCCCATTACAGGTTCCGTCATTTTTATAATCACATGTCGGCCAAACACTACTTCCGTCCTTGAAAACGAAGGGTGTACAGGTGTGATTAATGTGCTCAAATTCCCATGGTTTATCCCAAACCCATGGTACTTGGTCATTCCATTCATAGTACCAGGTGTTTTTGAAATCATCATAAGTCTTAAATCCTGGTAGATCTCCAGTTAGCACATCATCGTCGACTCGAAGAAGGTAGTTAAATTCCTTGAACTGCTTGCACAAGGGTGTCTCATAATCGAACACATCAATGTCAATTCTGAAAAGTTCTTCAATGCCCTCATTGATTGTTGAATCATGAAGTGACGACCCATAATCGCTTTCTACTTCTTCGTCTTCTCCTCTCATCCAATATACCCATAATGCATCCTTAGTAGCTCGATCCATGCTCTTATGGTTATTAAACTTACTAGCCAACCATTCTGAAAAATCAACATCGTTAGGATCGTGGTTAACGTCAAAGCAAGCCTTTCCAATCATATTCTTTTTTATCTCCATGAACTCGTTAAATTGCTTCTTAAAACTCCGAGTCAACCATGAAGTCATAATCTGCTTGACTTCATTTGCAGGGGCAAATTCCGGACTACCATATTTGAGTTCTAGCCAATCATTGAGGGAGAGGTCTATCAATCTTACCAGTCTGCCATGAAATAGTAACTCTGCCAAAGCATAATTCATGTCATTATCCAGATAGTTATCATTTAATCCCCAGTACTGCTCGGAATAAGGCATGTAAGAGATTTGGGCATTGCCTCCACCACAGCTTTCGTTGCTTGAATCCATGTATGCAAGATAGAATTTCCCATCATCTTCTTCGATAGTAGTCCAATTCAATCCTTCGGCTTCAATGATAGGCCATAAGAGCGACAATTCTTCTCCAGTGTACCTCACAAATACATCATAAGAGAATACCTCTTTGTCAATGTTGCATAAACGCATGAATTTCTTAAAAGCAGCTTCAAGAGGAGTCTCCCAAGAGAATAAATCTGCATCGATCATGAGTACATTGAATGAATCTGAGAACAAGCATTCCATAGCAAGATATCCGTTAACTGACATGTCTTCCATAGCAAAATCTGTCATCCAAGGTAAAATCATCAGTAGGATTTGTTCGCTAGAAGAGAAATTAATGAATATAGAAACGGATATATGAATACAAATAGCTGATATCTGCAGACGATGCGCCGTATCCAAAGAGTTGGATACGCCGTATCTTATAATCGTTAAAATTTAATCGGACTTTATCCAGAAAATAGATACGCCGCTTAGAATTTATGAATGCGCCGTATCGAATTAATTAATCAAAAATCGATATTTATTTAAAATTAAATACGTCGTATTAACGAAAGTTAATGCGCCGTATTTTCGTTACGTTTAAAAATACAAGATTTTTGATTCAGTAAGATGCGCCGTATCGATAGAGATCGATGCGTCGTATCTGTTTAATAATTCGCAAACTGTTTTTAATTAAAATAATAGATACGCCGTATCTGCAAAAGCAGATGCGTCGTATTACTTTAACGCTTAGAAAAAATTTCTTATTAAAAACAGATACGCCGTATCTTGGGGAAAAGATGCGTCGTATCGAATTAGTTAAACGCGTTGTATTTAAAAAAATTAAACGCAATACGCCGTATCTGAGAGATCAGATGCGCCGTATCGTTTGATTTAGCACAGTACAACGATAGCAGAACAGAAAACACGAAAAATAAAAACAAAAAAAAATTAAACACACAAACAAAAATAAACACACAAAAATAAAAGAAAACAATTAACACACAATACAACAAATATGCAAAATAATACAATGATGCAATTAATCTAATAAAAAGAAAAACCTAATTAAAATACTAATCAAATTAACAGATAATAACAATTCACTCCCCGGCAGCGGCGCCAAAAACTTGATGGGCGTGCGTTGGAGTAAAGTTTTGGCAGTTTTAATGCCTACTCAAGTTTTAAATTTATATTTAGCCGACTTATCAATAACACACACACTTAACGAGCAGTGTACCCGGTCAGTATGAATATAATGGTAAGTAGAGTGTCGATCACTAAGAGTGGAACGTATTATCTCGTTATTCTAATCAGTATTTTAATATCCTAACGCAAGGGGGTTTCAGCCTGAGAGACTGGCACAATTTGTTTGCAATTAAATAATAAAATAAACCAATAGGCACGAATCAGCAAGTAGCACACACGTACACAGATAAATACTCGAGACAATAAGAGGGCTGTCCTTATAATTAAGTAGATTGTCACTTGTTTTATTGATAGCTTTATATGAAGTGTATGTAGTTAACCCTTTCTCGTTGGTCCTAATCTTATCGGCGAGTAAACCCTTAATGATTACTTATGTCTAAAAGTTATTCCTAAGTGATCAATTTAGTAATAACCGTGGGAGCCACATTATTTTCCGCAGTCAAATGCCCGCAAGCCACTAATAAACACAGAGGTTATCAATGCACTAATAAGTAGTAACCAAAGACATCAACATATAAACTTTAATTGATGGGAAAGCAAGTATTAAAGGGAGTGCAATCTTTCGTTGTCACATTACACAAGCCACCAATCCTGATGAATTAAAGTTTGCTAACACAATAAAACAAAACTACTTAATGAATTAAACACATGCAGCACCTTCTTACAGCTCTTGTATCTTCGTTTGGTGTGTCTTGTGCTGCCTCCTTGACTGAATTCGTCCTAGGGTTCTGCTGGTTCGGTCTTCGATGTTCTGACCAAAGCTCTTGAATTCGTCTGGTCTTGGGGTATTTATAGTTTCTGTCTGAGGGAAGATGCGGCGCATCTAGTAAGTAGATGCGGCGCATTGACTTAACTTCGCGTGGGGTCCAAGATTATAATATTCAGGAATATTCGTACACCGCTAGAAGATGCGGCGTAACTCCATGATTAGATGCGGCGCATGTCCTCTTGTATCTTGGATCGTATCTGGTGATATCTTGATAGAGATGCGGCGCATGTCATGAGTGAGATGCGGCGCATCTGGAGCAGATTTGACTTGATCTTGTCCATTTCAGTAGACTCTTCACTTTATGCATGTTTTGCTCCATAATTAGTCCAAAATCGCCAAGTTTCACCAAATGCCTGTTTTCAACTGAGAATTACAAAAGTAAACGATTAAGTATCAATCCTCATACATAATATAGTAAAACAAGTCAAATTAATAGGATAAATGATAGTAATAAAATGTACTTATTTGAGTTCATCACCTACACTTCCCAAAATTCACAAACACATTTTGTCCTAAACCACCCACCAAAATTTACCTTCCTCAACCACATCATTCTTACACTATAAATACCTTTCTCCATCATTAATAATCATCCATCCAAACATGTCATCTCCTAACAACCCAAGATCCAAGCCTTCAAGAGTTGCTAAAATCTTCGTAAGACCCGTTTGGAGAAGAAAGCTTGACACTTGTCATAACTCCAACTCAACAAATGATGTTGTTCAAAATCAACCAACACCTAAGTCTCATGCTCACCCTAATGAACCCCTTTACAAACATAACCAATCATCCATCCTTGCTCCCAAAAATACACCCTCATCTTACCCATATGAAGAGCATGATCAATCCCAAAACAATAATCCCAATCTCATTCACACCACCCCACATCTTATTCAACCCACCAATGCACCATCCAAAACACTCACCACTCTTGGAATATCCTCTTCTTCCATATGTCCATCCTCATCCACTCATGATTACCCAAACTCATAAATGTCTCCACCACCAAGAGTATCACCACCACCTCCTACCAACTCATATGTCACTCCTATTTTGCATGTCCAAACATCCATCCCAAATAACAATCACACTCCACCATCATCACCTTCCTCCGAACACTTGAAGTTCATTGAAGAACTCAAGGAAGCCCATGAGCTTAGTGCTCTTCTTGCCCTACACCTTGCTCAATGCAACTTAGATCAACCTCCAACTAGCTTTCCCTCATCACCCTACAACTTGAGTCAAGTTGAGAGACATATCAACAATTGTCCTTGTTGCATCTTTCTCCAAAAACAAACCATTGCATTGAATGAGAACTTCACTTGGATTGAGTATCTTCTCACTAGATCTCATCCAACACCCTCACTTGAACAACATCAAAACCCTCAATCAACATGTTCCGCTCCAAACTCTCCACCACCAAACTCTCTAACATCTATGCACCCAAAAACATACCTCCATTAATCCAACATTCTCACCCTCACTCAACCACCTCCATTCCAAACACTCCACCATCAACCATCCGAGCATACTATATGATTATATTTCTTGTTTCTCAAACAAAATAGTTCAAGCTTTTATGTTGCAAGCAAGTCCGATGACTCTCTTTGGCAAATTAGAATTTTCTACTTGTTGTATGCTCTAAGCATAATAAATGTTGTATCAATGATTATGTTTTTCATGATCACTTTGAATTAATGTATGTTTCGTTGCATGTCCTTAATATTTGAAGGCTATGCATGTTGCTCTTATTTTTCATGCTATGATACATATATGCTTTTGCTTCTAATATTTTTCTTGCAAGTATTCCATATCTCGATTCCTTGGTGCCCTCGAACGAAGGGGAGTACACATCAAGGGGGAGTTCTCGTTCCGACAAATTTCGTATCTAAATCTAGCTGGCATAACCTTTTTGATTCTACAAAAAGGGGGAGAAGTGAATATAAACTCACTAAATACTTGTCCAAAAATAATTTTTTGGATTTAATGAGTTTAAGTTTTGCAATCATCAAAAAGGGGGAGATTGTTGATATAAATAATGCATAAAAACATTATTAATACTTCTTGATATCTCTATGTTTTGATAATCACAAAATGTAAACTCATTAAACATAAACTTATTAAATAAACAAGTATTTAGTTGTAAATATTCATTTCTACAACTTAATCACTTAAGGTATGAATAAACAAACGCCTAATGCATTATATGATCAAAGGAACTTTTTCATAATCACTAGATTTTTTATAAAATGACACAAACATTTTATATCTTTTAGAAAATCATTTTTGGTATTAAATAAAAATGTTTAATCTATAATAAATTTATGAATTCAAATTTTTAACCAAAAATGGCAAAAATGTTTCAAAAAAACCTTCCCCACAAAAAGACAAAGCTGGGCAACGGTTATAAGGGGCGGCCCCCTTAATTATCTAGGCGGCCCCCTGAATAATTAAGGGGACCGGCCCCTTAGTTAAGAGGACTGCCCCCGCTCCTCCAGCTGTCAATTTTTGCCTATAAATACTGGACTAATCCTGGACTTTTTCCTCACCTCTTGCACCTCAAACCTTCTGTTCTAAATCTCTTCTTATATCTTCCTAAATCCTTTGATCATATAATCTTAAGCTTTTGTTTCCAAGTGATTCAAGCTTCAATCATCCAAGTGCAAAGAGAAGAATACTTCTATCAATCAAGATTAGAAGTATTACAACTTAAGTATCATCTTGTTACCTAAGTTGTTAGTTTAGTAAACTCTGTAAATCATTCATTCCTTTGTGTATAAGGTTGTATATTAGTGTGAACATAATATTGATTTGTGTAGTGGTGTAAAGTAGTGAAATAAGGTGTTAAATAGTTGTGTTGTAAAGAAATAGTGAGAAGTATTGTAAAGTGGTGAAGTATGTTGTGTGTGAAGAAGTGTGAAGCATCGTAAAGAAGTCGTGAAATAGTGAAGAAGTAGAAGTCGCTAAGGAGTGAAGAAATACAAGGTGTGTAAGAAGTTTAGCAAAGGTGTAGAAGTAGAGGCGTGAAGAAGTAGTATTAGGAAGTGAAGAAGTAGTGTATAGTTGTGAAATAGATTGTAGTTGTGAAGTAGATAGTGTTGTTTGATAGTGTAGTTAGTGTTGTGGTAGGTCGATGAAAGAAGTTGTGAAGCCATAGTGAAGAAGTTGTGAAGAAGTCGTGAAGAGATCGTGAAGAAGTTGTGAAGCCATAGTGAAGAAGTTGTGAAGAAGTCGTGAAGAGATCGTGAAGAAGTTGTGATTGAAGTCGTGAGATTGGTTCTAGCTACTATTAGAACTCGACATTTAGCTTTGTGTCGTTAAACCGGCGTAAGCGAAAGTTGTGTAAGGTTTTCTCCGCCATAAGGGAGCTTGTTGAAGTAGTGAAGTAAACTCTTGAGCTAGGTGCTTGGGGAGTGGAGCAGGGCAAGGAAGGTGTCCTTGTAGCCGAACCACTATAAATCCCTCGTGTCTCGGTTTGATCTTTCCATCTCTTACTTACTTCTTTATTTATATCGTCATTACTTTCATACACATAGGCATATATAATTGTTAGTATTATTTAGAAGTTGATTTCACATAAAGATCAATTTAGAACTCCATTCATAAAAACAAAACTCTTATAACTAATCTAAAAGGATACACATATAATTAATAATTTTATTCAAGTATTATTTTTCACATAAACTCAAATCTATGTTTTTAAAAGTAAATAAAGTTTTCAGAATAAAATTAAAAAGACGTAAAACTATTCAACCCCCCCCCCCTTCTAGTTTTCCACACAACTGAATTTGATGATCAAGTGAAGGATGATAATGTTAGCAGTTCTAATGAAGTTAATGCTGCTGTTGATGGTAACAACATTAACAACATTAACAAAGATAAAACTGTCAATACTGCTAACAAGGAAGGCATTGCTGATAATGAGGATGAATATCCATTTGATTTAAACATGCATCCTTTGGTAAATATATATGTAGATACTGATGATGAAGAAGTTGGTACAGAGGCTGACATAAACAACATGGATGATACTATTCCTGTCAGTCCTATTGCAACTACCAGATTTCTCAAGGATCATCCTAAAGGGCAAGTAATTAGAGATATGAAGTCTGCTGTTCAAACAAGAAGGATGACAAAGGATTTGAAGTAACAAGGTTTCTTTGCTAGATCTCTTAAAAAGAGAAACAATCACAAAGACTTTCAAAACTGTTTGTTTGCTTGTTTTCTATCACAAGTAGAACCCAAGAATGCACTTAAAGCATTGCAGGATCCAATCTGGGTAAGGGCTATGCAAGAAGAGCTTCTATAATTTAAGCTACAAGAAGTTTGGACTCTGGTAGATTTGCCAAATGGAAAGAGAGCAATTGGTACTAAATGGGTGTTTAGATACAAAAAGGATGAAATAGGCACTGTGATTAGAAACAAGGCAAGATTGGTAGCTCAGGTGTAACACCCCCGTTTTCGATATTCGCAGCGGAAATATAAGTTGGGGTGTTACTTCAAGTACCACAGTCATGAAAATAGAAAACGAATAAAAAAGAGATATTTTAATTAAAGTTGTTATCATTCATTTATTATATCAGAGTTACATAATATAGGTCCCAGCGGGAAGTTTCAGAAATACGTTATAAAAGTTACATTATTCAGTTGAATGATAACAAGATGGACACTCTTTTTATAAGAAGAAAGTCCACAGCCACTCCGTGCCAAGTTCCGTCTTTTAATTACCAGAGATAAACATGCTAAAAAGTCAACACAAAGGTTGAGTAAATCCATAGCGTTTAAGGTTATAATCAGTTTGAATACAAGCTAAATAAAAAGAATTCAGTTATATCACAGTTCGGTATATTGCACTAAGCCTCATGACCTGAAATGCGTTGACAGTTTCAATTCTTACTAACATAATTAAAATGAAAGTAGTTTTCCCCCGAGTGGGAGTTTGCCAAAAACTCTTCATAGATTTCAAATATAATGCATTTGTCTAACCGGCTACCACAAAGATATCCATCCGACTAGTACAAATGGGTCGTCAGGCCAATAGATCTATTCACTATATTCGCGCTCACCCAGCAGGTGACTAATGGCGCATGATATGAGGGACTTTTTCAAAATATAAATAGGCAACAGTTAACTTAGGCAATAACAATCAGGAAAATACTTGTGTTCGGTTTAGTAGCATGTATCTCCCCACAAGTTTGGAAAACGTATAAAGAAAAGTGGGACTATGAACTCACCTTGATAGTCTGGATAGAAAACAAAGTTAAATAGAGTTGATAAACGTCTCCGGCACGCAACCTGGGTTGGTATGTCAAGTTTCAGTAATAATATTCCAATATATATAAGTTTTTAATATTCGCTTCGATTTGTAATGTTTTTGGTTGTCTAATAAATGTTTAATTGAGACAACATGAAGTCTCTTCCAAAGTTGGATAAGATTTTATCTTAATTCTTTATTTTTATGTTTCCGTTCGTTCGTTTGTTCGTTAAATATATCTCGTTTGTTTGTCATCAAAATAAACTTATTTAGTTTATTAGTTTTTATTTTCATAATTTTAATTAGAATATACTAATAATAATTATTATTATATAAAGTTACGCTTTTTACCCTATAGTTTCACATATTGACAGTTTATACCCTTGAACTTTCAGAAAATGAAAATTTTTACCCCTCAACTTTGGTGAAATGACAGGTTTTACCCTTGTAGTTTCGGAAATGACACTTTATACCCTGAACTATTAATCGTTGACAAAACTAGTCCTTGTTTAAATAACTTTAAGAAATTTACGTTTTTGGCTCAATAAAACTCCAACTTTCAAAGTTGGCGAGTTTTCCCCCTAAACTTTATGTCGACTTCAGTTTTGGTCCATGTTATAAAATTATGTGGAGTATTGGCAAGAAATACCCACAAAGCATTTTCATCTTTACACCTGATGTCCTTATTTCTTGAAAGCGCGTTTTAAAATTTTGGGAAAGGCACGACTCGTTATGTTTCTTTTATGAAAGTTACAATAAGTTAATAAACAACTTATTCTCAGCTTATGGGCTTATTATTTGAGCTTATTAGCTCGCCAAAAATTAAAAAGGGTGCGTTAAAAACAGTGCTCAATGGTCAATTTTGGGATGCAAATAAAAGCGAGGCGAGGGCATGATTTCCCAACGTTCTTTTTCCTACATGTAGCTAGCTGGGTGGTCTTATTGTTGGCCAAGTTTCATAATTTTTAGAAGTCATTTAAGGGTCGAAATAATTTCCCAAAGTGCGTCGAGTGGGCACTAGTTTTACAAAACTGAAAAGGATAAAAATTTTGGTTTTTAGCTAGCGATAGGGCAAAATTGGGACTCGATTAACTTTGTGATGGCTCAACCCTTTTACGATGTTCTTTTTCCTAAAACTAGTTAGCTAGGTGATCTTAAATATGGCAAAATTTTGGATTTTATAGATGTCGTTTGGAGGTCGAAACAGTTGCCCAAAGTTGGGTCGCTGGGACAGCTTCTCGATAAGAAGCAGAAAAGGAAAATAACTTGGGTTTTTGATTTTTGGGTCTATGGTCTAATATTTTTAGTATGTTAACAGTATGATTAGTATATTTAATCCATCTTAGCATGTTTTTATTGATTCCTAGATTTATGTTACTAAGAAAAAAAATATTAAGGGTTTCTTGTTTAGCTCGACAAAAGGAAAAGAAAAAGGAAAGCTTAGTTTTTGTTTATACTTCTTATTAGAGATTATTTAGAAATGATTTTAAGAGTGTTTAAAGTATATAAAAGGAATGAACAAGGGTTTGATATGCTTACTTGAGATTGACTCGATTTAGAGAGTATATATGCCAAATTAGCTTCTAAATGGAACACCAAAGTTCCTCCTCCTCCTTAGGCTTTCTAAATACCTTGTTTAACTTATATTAAGGGTGTTTGATCAGTAGTGAGCGAGTGTGTGGGCTGTTGTGGTTGTGTTCGAATGGCTTGAGAGAAAATAGGATTATATGAGTCGAATTTATAGGAGAATGGAAGTTAGGGTTTTTTTAAATGATAAGTCACCTTGTCATGGTGAAGAGGGGACAAGGTGATGTGGTTGAAGGTTTTTGAGGACAAGTGGATGGAGGAGGGGGGATTTCGTGTAGGGTTTGTAAGGTGGTGATGTGTTTGCTTAAGAATCAAGTATTCTAACTACCTAGAGGGACAAGGTGATGTGTAGTATTTTAGTTCTTAGAAGGTAGTATATGGTGTAGGAGTTACTTAGGTTTTAAATGAGAAACTAGTTTAGTTATGGTTTTGTGTGTTTCGAACTAGGAAATTTCAATATGGTTCGAATATGCTTCTAATGGTGGTGCATGGGCTTTAGTGAGTAGTACTTAGGGATCTAGTGAAGTAACTAAGTTGGTTTGAGGCTTTGTTTAAATAGTTGTTGTGTAAAATTAAATCTAGGGTTTTCTATTTATATATATATATATATATATATATATATATATATATATATATATATATATATATATATATATATATATATATATATATATATATTTATATATATATATATATATATATATATATATGTCGACTTTTATGGAAAGAGTAAAGGACATGATTTGTGCTTATAGGGGTTGTATCATGAGCTTGATAGAGTTGTACTAGAGGTTTAGAAATGTAGAAAATATATTTTTAGGGTTTTCTTAAGTTATAGTAGTTATATGTTACTTTTATTAGGTTTAAATGTATATAAATGAGATTTTTGGTTTTTGTGCATTAGGCACTTGTACACTAGGTTTAAGGACTTGTACTTATACTTAGTAAGTTTAAGCAATTCATTTTTAAAGTTAGTGCATAAAATACTTGGACAATGGGCTTTAAAATAAATACATTTAGGGTTAAGAATAGGATTTTTATTAGTATTTAGCTTTTATGCATAAATGACTTGTACCTTGGCTTGAAAGACTTGTAAACTTATGTTTTGTAAAAATCTTTTATATATTAATTAGGATTTGTGAATTTAGTACATAAAATCATAGTTTACTGAAATTAGGGTTTGTATCGGGAGTTAAAGTGGATTTAGGGTTTCTGTGCTTTAGTAACTTGTACATTGGTTCAAATGAGTGTTACTTTAGTGTTTTAGGGTTTAGTTACTTATATTCGTTGTTATAATAATTTAGGGATTTGTTAGAAACTCTAATAGATAAGAAATGTTTAGTTTGTACGTTCGTTAACGAATTATCGCAAAATGGCAAATGGTATATTGGAAATATTTATGTAAAATAAATATTAAGTAAGTTAAGGTTGGTCTGCGTGAGAGCATGTTTATCAAGGATGTGAGTTACGTCACATGAGATAGTAGTTATGATCAAGTGAATAAAATAAAAAATTTACACGTAGAAAAATTGATAAGTATTCTGTAAGATAGTTTATTATAATGTGGAATTTTACGAGTGGTTACAGTATCCCCCCGTTGAGGGAATATCGTCCCGAGATTCAGTCTACGTTGGTTGAAGTGTGAGGAAAAGTGATGTTTAGATTTCTAAACTATTCAGATAGTGAATGTGATAATGGGAAAATCGTACAACGATTTGGTTTGGGATGTGAGTTTGATATGCTTAAAATGCCTCAAGTTTAAAAATAATATTATATATAATATTATCTTGTTTTTATGTCCTATAAATCCAATAATATCGTCTCGCTATTATTCCTTGGTCATATCTTTGACCTAAAAAGGGTTTGTCTAAGAATTTCCATTCGGTACTCAAGGGAACGTAATTTTGTCAGTTTTATTCCTACTAGATGAAATAAATTTGAATGTTTTGCCACCTAATAATTTCAAAGGCTGTGAACAATGATATGTAACGGTCAGGAACAGTAATCTATAACGGTCGTGAATAGTAAATTTGCAACGGCTAGGAATAGTGATTAACGACTAGTTTCCAACCTATAAATACCCCATTTTTAATCCTCATTCTTTCACCACTAAATTCTTTCATAAAAACCTCAAAATGCCGCACCTTATTACATTCCTAGCAATCGTTTATGTGGTTCTTGTGGTTACTTATTTGGCATACGTTCCAAATGAAGATTATACATCCTTGGTTTGCGTCCTATCAATCCTTGTGCCTATCGTGGTTCTCGCTATCGGTGTAGACAAGATATGGGGGTAATGGTTGTTTTTCTATGAAATTCTTAGTAAAATAAAACTTATTTATCCTCATGCCTAATATCTAGTCTCGCTATCGTGCGCAGGATAATCAAGGTGATTCATCCCGTCGTGGCTCTAGCTATTGTGTTGCTGGTGGCGGTCCTCGTTGTCATAGCTGGTCAACCAATTAATGATTATATTTCTTATCTTGTAATCATTGTAACCTTATTACTTCCGTTTCTAATTATTTCGCAATGTATGAATTTTCGGGGTTTCTAATAAAATTTGTACTATTTACGTTTGTTATAAATCCTGGTGAATTCTTAGGGTTTTCTATCCATAATTTTTGTCAACTTCCTATCTTAGAGGAAATGGGTAGTAGGTGTAGATATTTATTAAATCAAAAAGTGATATTTTATTTTATTTTCAATATTTTGCTTTTGAATGAAAATTGTTATTAGAAAATCTGAAAAGATAACTGTCCAATTTACTACATGATTCTTCCTAAATTATACATAGGTGATCAGGTTATATATAATTGAGAACCAAATGATGTGATTTTTGGCTCAGTCATGTGGTATTTATTCCTTTTCAAAAAGTTTTAGATGGTGTACAACGTTTTATTTCTGTAAAATAACTTCATAATTATTTTTCAAAGAGATAAGAAAATTTTAGTCCACACTACAGTGATGGGTTAGGGATCTTCTAGGGTACTAATGTGACATCCTCGAAATTAATCTTAGGTTTCTTGTGAAAATTCTTACAGGGTAGTACTGCCTATTGTTTGGTCAGGAGTAATATTAACCAAATTCCTAATGGTATAACAGTGGATGACTACGTAATACCTATGAACAGAGTAAATGAAATACAAACTGAAATTAGACGTGAATTGTGATTATTATGGAAATATTATAAGGTAGAGGTTTCATATAGTAGAAGAGTAGTTTTTACACTTAGGTTACATCCATCGTAACTAAGGTAGAGTACTGATCCGTGTGTAGTATATATATAAATAAATATAGTATCGTGCACACGTGATACTTTGGGAAATGACAAGTCAAACCTTAGGAAAAGTAAAACTTGCAAAACCCGTGAATGTGATGTGTGTGATACCGGGCAAGTGATCACCCGGGTCGTGTCCCAGCGAGGTGTGAATCGAGGATTTCGTTTTAGGTTCGGAATTAAAATGCTTGATGATTTGATTTGGAGATTTTTTGGTGTTGTGGTAATATTAAACAAAGTAATGAAATGCAAAAGGTATTTAAAACTAAAAACGCACGTTTCAATTAAAATTAACGTTAACGCGCAAAAATAAAAGTGAACTCTAAAAATATTACCCCTACGAGTACCGAATTAATTTTCCTACGACTTAAATATAAAAAAGAAAATTTTGGAAAAAAGAAAAATATTTTTTTTGACTTTTTAATAATTTTTTATAATTTAAAAGAAAATAATTGATTAAAAATACTAAATGGAAAAATAAAATTCTGAAAATTTTTACTAAAATACTTTATACTATTGGAAAGTTGAGAAAAATGTAAAAACGAAAAAAGCTTTTGGAAATAAGCTGAAAAATAAGCTAAACGATTGAAATAAGCTTATAAAGAAAAAGAAAACAAAAGGGTTTTAAATTAAATAGTTTAAGGTTTAACTAAAAAGAGATTGAGATTCCAGTGGTAAGGTTGCTGAGTTTGTATGCTAACTGTCTTGGGTTCGAACCCCAGGACTGCCACTTTTTTACAATCTATATTTTTTTTTTTCGTGATTTTCTTTTGTAAAAACTCAAAGGCAACAAGTGGATATATCACAAATCCTACCTAGATAAACACAAACACAAACAATAACCACAAACCGATCCAAATCCAACTCAAACTAAAACATTCACCACAAAGTCTGCTATTTCTATCTTTTCTAAATATATTCAACGCTTTAGTAGTTCTTAAAAAAAACTCAAAGCAACATTGAATAAGCTACTTGATCAGACAATACAAATTATATAAAGCATTCAACTCAGAACAATACAACTACAACTACAACCTTAAAAATCATACAACTACACTAACCATATCAGTATCAAGCAAAAACTAACCATATCAGTAGCAAGTAAAAACTATCCATATCAGTAACAAGCAAACAGAAAGAAAAAAACAAGATACGCTAAAAAAATATATATATTTTTTTTTCTTTTTTTTTTTCAAGCTTAACTAAGAACAACTAAACCCAGTAACAAGAATGAAATAAGCAAAATTAAAGCAGTAAATAAGCTAAACAATTAAATTCGACTTATATTAAAATAAAAAGTAAAGTTACAACCGAAATAAAAAAAATACAAATTACCTTAAAATAGCTAAAAAAAACCTAACTACAACAATGAAAACCCTAATCTATTTATACTAAAAAAGTAAAAAAAAAAACTAAGGTCTTCACTTTGTGTTTCTTCTGTGAGGGAGAGCAGAGTTAATCCTCAATTTGTGCTTCTTGGAACCATTTCCCACCTTTGATTAAAGTAGATATGATCTTAGCCATTAAATCTTTTGGCGCCCAATTTTATCCCACGGATTGCCATCGTGGCAGTGGTGTCTCGTGAAGAAGGCATCATGTGAAGGGCATGGGAGGTTGTGAAAGGTAGGGGGAGGGATTGGCTTATCGGGTAAAAGAGGTGAGGATGAAGAAGAAGGGCATTGACCGGGTTTAGGGATTTTGACCAAGGAAAGGGGGTTTGACTATCCTTTACCTGTGTGTTTAGTTATAGGAGATGGGTGGGTCGGGTTTTAGGTTAAGGGTGTGGGCCGGTTTTAATTAATTGTGGGTTGTGGGCTTTTAGATGTGGGTTGGGGTTTTTCGTGGGTCGATTGTGGAGGTATAAGGGTATAATTTAGTTTTTGGGTTTAGTTGTTTGTGGTTTTTTAGATCCGGTTGTGTGGGTTGTAACAAAAGTGATAATCTTGAAACTCCAAGGACCATAATTTCCATTTCTTCAAATTTCATCCAAGGGTAATTTTTGCCAAGTAAAAATAATCCAAGGGCCAAAATTGATTATTTGCCATTTTAAACTTCCAAGGACTATTTTTTCCATTTTTTTTTTGAAACTCGAGGGACTAGACTTGCCATTTATGCAAACTTTATTCATTTTTTATCTGTTTTTAATTATTTTGCATCTGAAACATATAAAAACACAATCCAATGATATTTTCTGTATTTTGAAGCATTTCAAAGTGTTTTTGACTGTTTTTGTAGTGCAGATGGAACAAAAATGATGAGTATTTAGACACTCATCAATCCCCCACACTAAACTATTGCTAGTCCCTAGCAATTTTTTATGAAAATTTAATGGATTTGATCTCTTTACCAAAAGCCATTACTTCTGGAGTAGCCAAATGTTTCAGTTCAAGTAAGAACTATGGTACACTGATAACCATATGATTTTGAGCAAACCATCAGCTGCCAACGGATTTGATTTGTCTTTACCAAAAGCCGTTTGCTTCTGGACTAGCCAACTCTTAGATAAAATACACTTATTATCTTTGGTGAGCTGATTACCAATTATGGTTTTCCAAAGCCTTTACCACAAGCCATAACCTTGCGGGCTAGCCAACTCTTCACTTATATAAGATATGGTGAGTTGAATACCATACAATTTTTGGCAAATTGTAAGCCATAAACGGATTTGAGACATCTTTACCAAGAGCCGTTTGCTCTTGGATTAGCCAATCCTTATGTGGGTTAGACATGGTGGACTGATAACCATTTATTGCGTTCTAAGTGAGAAAAAAAAATTTAAAATTTTTTTGGCCAAAATGGGGGTACTAGATGGTACATATGATCAAATTCGCTAGAATTCCCCCCCCCCCCACACTTAGAACTGAATATTGCCCTCAATATTCAAAGTACCGGCTATTATGCCGACACTTAGAACGTAAAAAGGTAATACTAATAGCCATTATTTTGTATACACACATTTTTTTTTATTATTTTTTTTTAAACAACAGCAGGGGCAACTCCCCCACACTTAGGTGGTAGAAAAGAGAAAGAAGTCAGAAATATGGGTGAAAACCCATATGGTGCTAATGTTTTTGTTAACCGAGTCATTAGCTTGACTCGACCCCGAATTCATTTGTCCATGGGGAAGCAAGTGGAAAACCAATCTCAATCGGACTTTCATTCAAATTGTTTGGATAAACACTTGAACATGAGAAAGTTCCACTCCGATGAGATACAACCCGCGGTATTTCAATAGAAGAAACTATTAGGGGCGATACCGGGGTTAAATATGGTGTCCTCATTCCCGTAGGAGAAAAGGGAAAGAGCAATCACACCATATGTGATGAAGAGAAGCAAGATTTTTATTATTATCATGTAAAACTCTTCATCATCAGAAGCATCATCGGCTTCAACGGGAGGGAGGGTTGGGATACAATCTTCAAGAAGTAAATCTTTCAACACACCTCCTCCCACACTTAACTCGTCCTCCAGATCAAAACAAAAATGATCATATTCAGGAGGAGATATCACATGAGGGAGTTCAATCGAGAACTCCTCATGATATCGATCATTTTCATCAAAATGAAATACATCATACTCGGGAAGAGACATATAAGAATGGGAAGTGGTATTTACACTTCCCGTCTCTTCCAAATGATCGATATCAAAACGAAAAGCTTCATAAGCCGAGAGTGAATAATCCGGATGGGGAGTGGGATTGCCACTTCTCTCCTCTTGATCATTAAACACAAAACTCTCAAATTCGGGAAAAGCATCCTCGAGCTCGAGCTCGGAAGGATAAGACGGCTTTTCCACAACAACATCATCCTTTGGGGGGAGAGCAAGCAATGGTTCATCAAAAATCATCTTTTCTAAAATTGGGCCATCTCCCCGCGGATCAACATCGGGCTCAACAATTTGAGCATCAAACAAGAAGACCTCGAACTCTTCCTTAGAAATATCACTTTCCTCAAACGGAGGAGAAGTATAGGAAGAGTCGGAAATGAGTGATGCGGAAGTAGGATTTTTGGCAATATCAATACGACAAACCGATTCTGAAGGTGGGGCAAGTGGTGTGCTCTTAGAGCTAGCAGTTTTTACCACTTCCGTTGTATCCTCCGATTCGTGTTCATCGTAATCAAAAACACTCTTAACTTCCGCATTACAACTTTTGAACCATTCACTTGAACCAGGGGCTATGTTCGTTGCTTTGAGCTTAGCACGATGTTGTGCAACACTTTTGACCGTAAATCTTGAAAGTTTCGAATCAATTTTTCCAGATTTTTGATCAATAGTAGCAACGTTGCATTTAGACCCCTGATTAATGTTAAACGTGATCTCTTCATTCTCAACACGAATGGTCAATTCTTCGGCGAACACGTCAATGAGAGCACGACTCGTTCTTAGAAAAGCTCTACCCAAAATGAGTGGAACTCGAGGATCGGCATCAAAATCTACTACAACAAAATCAGTAGGAAAGTGAAACTTTCCTACTTTCACAACAACATCCTCGGCTATTCCAAGCGGATGAGTTATAGTACGATCCGCGAGCTCGAGTGTCATGCGAGTAGATGCAAGCTCCGGAAGAGATAATTTCTTCCATATCGAGAGTGGCATAAGGTTAATGCTTGCGCCAAGATCGGCCAAGGCAGGGCATTGAACCATCCCCGAGAAATCACATGGGATTAAAAACTTGCCGGGGTCTCTGAGCTTTTCGGGAAGCTTTTTGAGAACCGCCGAGCATTGCTCATTAAGTGGGGTTTTTGCCATCTCAGTCATCTTATCTTTGTTGCTTAGTAAACTTTTGAGTGTAGATGCAAATTTGGGCATAAGAACGAGAGCATCTGCGAAGCTTATGTCAAAATGCAACTCATTGAAGATTTGGAAGAATTTTTCCATTTGTTGATTGTTTTTCTCTTTAAGCTTTTGATCATTAAGCCTTGAAGGATATGGAATTGAAGGCTTAGAATTTGTCTTCGGAACATCGGGTTCCGGAATTGGAGTTTGGACCACCGAAGGTTGGACGTGTGCGGTACTTTCTGGGCTTGAAAAATGCACCTTGTCCGTTGTCACCTTGGTATCCCGATTCACCTCCCCCGGTGGAGGGGGCATAGGAGTCGAGGGTCCATTATGTGTTTTACCACTTCGAGTGGCGACAGCTTTTAATTCACCCTTCGGGTTAGGAATGGTATTTCCCGGAAGAGCTCCTGAAGTTGAACCTTGATTCATCGAACTCATGAGACTGGCAAACATGTTCTCAATTTTACTTTGAGATTGATCAATTTTGTAGTTTGTATTTTTGAGCTCACTTTTAAGCTCTTGACCCTGTTTTGACATTGAGGTTTGAAAATCATTTTTCAAAGTGGTGATTTGATTTTGCATAGACCTCATGTTGGCCTCATTTAACTTGATGTAGTTAGCAAGTTCATTTGAGGAACCAACGGGGGCTTGGTAATGAGAAGCTTGAAAGCCTTGATTGAAATTACCCCCTTGGGTTGGGTATTGATTGATCGGGGCTTGAAATTGATTTTGAACATTTTGCCCTCTCGGTTGGTTTTGATTGAATCTATTTGGATTGTTGGGTTGAGAAAATCCGGGTGGTCCATTTTGATTGTTAGCACGATAGTTTGGGTCAACTTGAGGACGGTATTGATTACCTCCTTGATTGAGAGACCCGACTACCGGATTAACTTCACATCGACTACCATCGGTGGCAGTACAATTGTAGTATGCATGAGGACCACCACAAGTGACACAAGTTTCTTCCACCGCTTTGACTTGATTGGGTGAAGAAGTTTGTGGGGAAGAAAGTTTCTTTTGTTCGGAAAGAACCAAAGCTTGAATAGCCTCCGTGAGTTTGTCAATCTTAGCATCGGTGCTAGAATTACTCACGGGAGATGAGGTAGAATGGGTAGTACTTACTTGGGAAACAACCGCCTTGCTTCGTGTAGTGCGAACCTTAGACTTGTTCTCAATGATGGCTAAAGCATCTTTCGTATTCCAATACAAGAGATTACCACCGGCGGCGGCATTAAGAGAGTCTTGATCGGAATGGTTCAATCCATTGTAGAAAGTATCGAGTTGATGCAACTCGGAGAAACCATGGTGAGGACATTTGCGGAGTAATTCTTTAAACCGATCCCACGCTTCACTAAAGGATTCATCAAATTTTTGAGTGAATTTGGTGATTTCATTTTTAAGGGCTGTGGTTTTTTATGGAGGAAAGAATTCATTCACAAATTTCGACACCAAATCTTCCCATGTTAAAATAAAACGAGGGGGTTGTTTTTCTAGCCACGTTCGGGCCGACCCCTCGAGAGAGAAAGGAAAAAGAAGCAATTTGATTGCATCTTGTGGTACATTTCGGTATTTGATGGTAGAGGTGATCTTGTTAAACCATCGAATGTGGGAATGAGGATCGTCCCTCTCAAATCCGAAATATTGACTCGAAGTTACTAAGGATAGCAACCCGGTCTTAAGCTCAAAGCTATCGGCAACGATTGCCGGAACAACAATAGCATCTCCGTAACCCTCGGTGGGTGCTTGGAGAAGCTCACACATGGTACGTTCCTCCGCCATTGTGACAATCGGAGGAACGGGAATAGCACGAATCTCGGGTTCGGCTATTGAGGCGGAATGCCTACGATTACGTCTTCGATTACGTCTTCTCGAGGTATGCACGAGTTCACGTAAAGGACTTGTTGACGGAGAAGAACGAGTGCGCATGCACTAACAAAAACAATTTCAATTAAAACAAGACCGAGGCAAAACACAAGTGAACTTAAACCTTAAATCAAACAAGCGTACGGTAGCTCTTCAAAAGATAAACGCGCAGAGTGGCGGGAGAGAAGAATGGATCTCTCTTCGGTCTGCAATTTAATGTCAAGACCTATCTTAAACCACTTGTATAGGTTGTTTATCAATCAAAGGTGAGCCGAATTCGCAAGCGACATAAAGGCAAGTTTTAATCTTTTGTTTGGGAACTTATTAATGGTCATACCCCCAGTTAGGTAGTATTCTGTCTTGGTTTTCGACGGTAATTTTTTATTGTTTTATTAATTTAACAAGAAAAACGGAAAATCTTTTTGTATTTTTGTTTTTATATGATAATATATATACAAAAGAAAAGAAAAATATTTTTGTGTTTTATAATTTTTTTGGAAGTGATAACTTCGTGAAGAAGGATCTCAAGTCACTAATCGTTTAAACCTTAAACAATATTGTCGCAACACAACCTCCCCGGCAGCGGCGCCAAAATTTGATCCGTGTGTAGTATATATATAAAGAAATATAGTATCGTGCACACGTGATACTTTGGGAAATGACAAGTCAAACCTTAGGAAAAGTAAAACTTGCAAAACCCGTGAATGTGATGTGTGTGATACCGGGCAAGTGATCACCCGGGTCGTGTCCCAGCGAGGTGTGAATCGAGGATTTCGTTTTAGGTTCGGAATTAAAATGCTTGATGATTTGATTTGGAGATTTTTTGGTGTTGTGGTAATATTAAACAAAGTAATGAAATGCAAAAGGTATTTAAAACTAAAAACGCACGTTTCAATTAAAATTAACGTTAACGCGCAAAACTAAAAGTGAACTCTAAAAATATTACCCCTACGAGTACCGAATTAATTTTCCTACGACTTAAATATAAAAAAGAAAATTTTGGAAAAAAGAAAAATTATTTTTTTGACTTTTTAATAATTTTTTATAATTTAAAAGAAAATAATTGATTAAAAATACTAAATGGAAAAATAAAATTCTGAAAATTTTTACTAAAATACTTTATACTATTGGAAAGTTGAGAAAAATGTAAAAACGAAAAAAGCTTTTGGAAATAAGCTGAAAAATAAGCTAAACGATTGAAATAAGCTTATAAAGAAAAAGAAAACAAAAGGGTTTTAAATTAAATAGTTTAAGGTTTAACTAAAAAGAGATTGAGATTCCAGTGGTAAGGTTGCTGAGTTTGTGTGCTAACTGTCCTGGGTTCGAACCCCAGGACTGCCACTTTTTTACAATCTATATTTTTTTTTTCGTGATTTTCTTTTGTAAAAACTCAAAGGCAACAAGTGGATATATCACAAATCCTACCTAGATAAACACAAACACAAACAATAACCACAAACCGATCCAAATCCAACTCAAACTAAAACATTCACCACAAAGTCTGCTATTTCTATCTTTTCTAAATATATTCAACGCTTTAGTAGGTCTTAAAAAAAAACTCAAAGCAACATTGAATAAGCTACTTGATCAGACAATACAAATTATATAAAGCATTCAACTCAGAACAATACAACTACAACTACAACCTTAAAAAATATACAACTACACTAACCATATCAGTATCAAGCAAAAACTAACCATATCAGTAGCAAGTAAAAACTATCCATATCAGTAACAAGCAAACAGAAAGAAAAAAAACAAGATACGCTAAAAAAATATATATATATTTTTTTTCTTTTTTTTTTCAAGCTTAACTAAGAACAACTAAACCCAGTAACAAGAATGAAATAAGCAGATTTAAAGCAGTAAATAAGCTAAACAATTAAATTCGACTTATATTAAAATAAAAAGTAAAGTTACAACCGAAATAAAAAAAATACAAATTACCTTAAAATAGCTAAAAAAAACCTAACTACAACAATGAAAACCCTAATCTATTTATACTAAAAAAGTAAAAAAAACTAAGGTCTTCACTTTGTGTTTCTTCTGTGAGGGAGAGCAGAGTTAATCCTCAATTTGTGCTTCTTGGAACCATTTCCCACCTTTGATTAAAGTAGATATGATCTTAGCCATTAAATCCTTTGGCGCCCAATTTTATCCCACGGATTGCCATCGTGGCAGTGGTGTCTCGTGAAGAAGGCATCATGTGAAGGGCATGGGAGGTTGTGAAAGGTAGGGGGAGGGATTGGCTTATCGGGTAAAAGAGGTGAGGATGAAGAAGAAGGGCATTGACCGGGTTTAGGGATTTTGACCAAGGAAAGGGGGTTTGACTATCCTTTACCTGCGTGTTTAGTTATAGGAGATGGGTGGGTCGGGTTTTAGGTTAAGGGTGTGGGCCGGTTTTAATTAATTGTGGGTTGTGGGCTTTTAGATGTGGGTTGGGGTTTTTCGTGGGTCGATTGTGGAGGTATAAGGGTATAATTTAGTTTTTGGGTTTAGTTGTTTGTGGTTTTTTAGATCCGGTTGTGTGGGTTGTAACAAAAGTGATAATCTTGAAACTCCAAGGACCATAATTTCCATTTCTTCAAATTTCATCCAAGGGTAATTTTTGCCAAGTAAAAATAATCCAAGGGCCAAAATTGATTATTTGCCATTTTAAACTTCCAAGGACTATTTTTTCCATTTTTTTTTTTTTTGAAACTCGAGGGACTAGACTTGCCATTTATGCAAACTTTATTCATTTTTTATCTGTTTTTAATTATTTTGCATCTGAAACATATAAAAACACAATCCAATGATATTTTCTGTATTTTGAAGCATTTCAAAGTGTTTTTGACTGTTTTTGTAGTGCAGATGGAACAGAAATGATGAGTATTTAGACACTCATCAAGTACAAAAGGAAATACATTTTAGAAAGTCTTTAAACTATAGCTTGTTTATCTTATAACAGGGATTTCTCTTTTGTTTGAACATTGATGTCGAGTTCTCATTCCTTTTCACCAGTCTTGGCTTTCCAATTGGGATTGAAGTTCGGGCACTGATTCTTGTAGTGTCCACTTCCACCACATTCGTGGCATACTATGGCCGATGGTTGTTCCTTTTTATTCATGGTTCTGCAGTCTCTTGTCTGGTGACCTATTTTCTGGCATTTTCCACACTTAGCAAAACAATATCCATTGTGATGCAACTTGCATTTTTGACATGGAGGTAACTTTCCAAGATAACCATTTCCATTAGCAAGCGTGGCGATGCAACCTCTACTAGTTTCCTGTTTGATCCCTAGTTGGTGGTGGTAGTTGTGGTCATTGGTGTACTTGCAGTAGGTGGGGGTGATGGTTTTTCTATCATTGAGTTTTCGCTTTTGGTTATTTTTCTTAAATGTGACACTATGCTTAATTCCTAGGGCACGCTTGATGTTAGGTTTAATTTTTCTGTCTGGGCCTTTATGGTGAGCTGGCCTACACTCCGTGAAACTTTCATGGGTATACTTACAAGACACAGCCGTCTTCTTTTCTCCTGTGGCCATATTGTTGCTACTCAGGTGAGCTACTGTAGTCACTTCGAGGACTGCTGCAATGAGGTTAATTACCAACTTCTAGATATCTTCAGGATTCATTAGTGGAATATTCGTATTTTTCATGCTGGTTTTGTTCTATCAATATCACAACAAACATAAATTTTAAAATTCCCGTAATGACCATGTTAGAATAATTTCATATTAATACTAACAAGTGGTCATAATGCGAAGTTATATCCAATTTGAGAAACAATAAATTACGATATGTCTGATTAATATCGTAGATAAATGATTAACTCTTGGTATAAAACTACTAAGGAATAACAATTTACAAAAACTGAAGTTCAACAACTTTCTCTTCATTCATCCAGTTTCTTTCCGAAATTTATCTTAGAGGGTTCTATGGTTATAGCCTGGTTATAGCAGGTATAAGGAGTAATAATCTTAAGTAATGTCTTTGGTAAGTCTGGTTAGAATTTCATGATATTAATAACTTGATTGATTGTTTTTATAAAACAATTAATACAAGGTCTTTTATTAATGTTTCATGTAGTAGGTTTAGGATTCTCTGTCTCTAGCGTGAATGTTTGGGTCCATTGTTATCAATAGTAGTCTTAGTTTCTGGCACTTGTTATGTTACCAGTTGGTCGGTTGTCTATGTTCGGAGGTAGGGAAAGTGATTGTTGTCTAGAGCGGGAAATTATCTACTATGGAGAGTAATAAATGGTAAGATTTTTTTTTTTTTTTTTTTTTTTTTGGTATGAGAAGTCATTACATGTATGCACAGTATAATAGTAAGACATAATAGAATGGATTTGTTCACAACAAAAAATATATAACAAAAGTAGATTGTTATAGATTTATAGGTTGATTACAACTCTGAAAGTTTCAGGTTTATTTAGAAAATACAGGAAATACTAACCAAATACTATTCGGTTTAGTAGACACAACAACGATACATGTGAATTTAAGATCAGTTACGTCCTTGACGTAGATGCTTAACTTCAGTCTCAAGTTTCAGTTGTGCAATTTCCATTTTTAAGAAGTGTTCCTGAAGTTCTTGGTACATCATTATTTGATTGTCCAATATGGCTTCTAAGGCGAAAATCTTCTGATCATGGTTTCTTGCCGTTTCTCTGGCCATCCACAGGGTTCTTTCAATTTCTTCCACTCTACCATGTATTTGGCCATGCTCTCTTCTCGAACAGCGGATCTTGGAATCTAAGCTTCTAAATTTATGGTTGTAAGTATTTTTCATCTTGTCGACCTTTACTCCCAAATCAAACACTGCTCGTCTCTCAGCATCGGTCTTTCTAAACAGAGTGTCGATATTACGGTCGTACCATTCAAAACGTAATGGTTGTAATCCTTCCAACTGTTTAGTGTGAGCGTCGAGAGTGTTGGTTTGTTGATAAAGAAAGGTCCATATTGAATCACTAGGGATTAAACTAAAGTCGGGGGAATTAGATGAAGACTCATCGTCTGAGTTGTCTGGTATTGGGGATTTTGGAATGTCAGGTAGTTGAGAGTTTGGCCCTTTATCTTTCTGAATTTTTTCTTGGTGTGTATTCTGTCCAACATCAAATGTTGTTGGACAACCATTCAACTTTTCATGAGATTCAGTTACTCCCATAAGTTTTTGACGTGGAGACGAGGGGGTAGGTGATAATGGGAGTAGTTTTGGGGTAGTTTCGTTAGCATTAGGTGTTTCGGGGAACATGGTTCTGTAGTAATCCGTAAATAGCAATTATAAGTAATTAATATCCGTAAGGAAATAAAGGTAAAATAATTAAGTGCGTGGGAATAACTATTAAAAGTGCGAGGTTTATAATTAATCCTAATAGGTATTGTACTAAGTACGGTACCATCTTGATGTCCGAGTGTGGGCATAAGAGTGATAGAATGGGTAGGGGAAATCATGATTCTGTAACCACCCGGTAGTTATAAATAATTCACAATGTAACTTAAATGATTAACAATAAATTAGGTATAAATAACGTTTCAGTAGCGTCGTGGCACGGAGGAATTTGGTTAAGTTTGTGAAAATTGGCTATAGTTTAGATTTAAACCTTGTTCTCTATAACCATGAGCTCTGATACCAATCTGTAACACCCTCGTTTTCGATATTCGCAGCGGAAATATAAGTTGGGGTGTTACTTCAAGTACCACAGTCATGAAAATAGAAAATGACTCGAAAAGAGACGTTTTAATTAAAATTGTTATCATTCATTTATTATATCAGAGTTACATAATATAGGTCCCAGCGGAAAGTTTCGGAAATACGTTATAAAAGTTACATTATTCAGTTGAATGATAACAAGATGGACACTCTTTTTATTAGAAGAAAGTCCATAGCCACTCCGTGCCAAGTTGCGTCTTTTAATTACCTGAGATAAACATGCTAAAAAGTCAACACAAAGGTTGAGTGAATCCATAGCGTTTAAAGTTATAATCAGTTTGAACACAAGCTAAATAAAAAGAATTCAGTTATATCACAGTTCGGTATATTGCACTAAGCCTCATGACACGCAATGCGCTGACAGTTTCCAGTGTTACTAACATAATTAAAATGAAAGTAGTTTGCCCCCGAGTGGGAGTTTGCCAAAAACTCTTCATAGATTTCAAATATAATGCATTTGTCTAACCGGCTACCACAAAGATATCCATCCGACTAGTACAAATGGGTCGTCAGGCCAATAGATCTATTCACTATATTCGCGCTCACCCAGCAGGTGACTAATGGCGCATGATATGAGGGACTTTTTCAAAATATAAATAGGCAACAGTAAACTTAGGCAATAACAATCAGGAAAATACTTGTGTTCGGTTTAGTAGCATGTATCTCCCCACAAGTTTGAAAAACGTATAAAGAAAAGTGGGACTATGAACTCACCTTGATAGTCTGGATAGAAAACAAAGTTAAATAGAGTTGATAAACGTCTCTGGCACGCAACCTGGGTTGGTATGTCAAGTTTCAGTAATCATATTCCAATATATACAAGTTTTTAACATTCGCTTCGATTTGTAATGTTTTTGGTTGTCTAATAAATGTTTAATTGAGACAACATGAAGTCTCTTCAAAAGTTGGGTAAGATTTTATCTTAATTCAACATTTTTATGTTTCCGTTTATTCGTTAAATATATCTCGTTTGTTTGTTATCGAAATAAACGTATTTAGTTTATTAGTTTTTATTTTTATAATTATAATTAGAATATATTAATAATAATTATTATTATATATAGTTACGCTTTTTACCCTATAGTTTCACATATTGACAGTTTATAACCCTAAACTTTTAGAAAATGATAATTTTTACCCCTCAACTTTGGTAAAATGACAGTTTTTACCCTTGTAGTTTCGAAAATGACACTTTATACCCTGAGCTAATAATCGTTGACAAAACTAGTCCTTGTTTAAATAACTTTAAGAAATTTACGTTTTTGGCTCAATAAAACTCCAACTTTCAAAGTTGGCGAGTTTTCCCCCTAAACTTTATGTCGACTTCAGTTTTGGTCCATGTTATAAAATTATGTGGAGTTTTTGCAAGAAATACCCACAAAGCATTTTCATCTTTACACCCGATGTCCTTATTTCTTCAAAGCGCGTTTTAAAATTTTCGGAAAGGCACGACTCGTTATGTTTCTTTTATGAAAGTTGCAATAAGTTAATAAACAACTTATTCTCAGCTTATGGGCTTATTATTTGAGCTTATTAGCTTGCCAAAAATTAAAAAGGGTGCGTTAAAAACAGTGCTCAATGGTCGGTTTTGGGATGCAAATAAAAGCGAGGCGAGGGAAAGATTTCTCAACGTTCTTTTTCCTACATGTAGCTAGCTGGGTGGTCTTATTGTTAGCCAAGTTTCATAATTTTTAGAAGTCATTTAAGGGTCGAAATAATTTCCCAAAGTGGGTCGAGTGAGCACTTGTTTTACAAAACTGAAAAGGATAAAAATTTTGGTTTTTATCTAGCGATAGGGCAAAATTGGGACTCGATTAACTTTGTGATGGCTCAACCTTTTTACGACTTTCTTTTTCCTTAAACTAGTTAGCTAGGTGATCTTAAATATGGCAAAAGTTTGGATTTTATAGATGTCGTTTGGAGGTTGAAACAGTTGCCCAAAATTGGGTCGCTGGGACAGCTTCTTGATAAGAAGCAGAAAAGGAAAATAACTTGGGTTTTTGATTTTTGGGTCTATGGTCTAATATTTTTAGTATGTTAAGAGTATGATTAGTTTATTTAATCCATCTTAGCATGTTTTTATTGATTCCTAGATTTATATTACCAAGAAAAAAAAATATTAAGGGTTTCTTGTTTAGCTCGACAAAAGGAAAAGAAAAAGGAAAGCTTAGTTTTTGTTTATGCTTCTTATTAGAGATTATTTAGTAATGATTTTAAGAGTGTTTAAAGTATATAAAAGGAATGAACAAGGGTTTGATATGCTTACTTGAGATTGACTCGATTTAGAGAGTATATATGCCAAATTAGCTTCTAAATGGAACACCAAAGTTCCTCCTCCTCCTTAGGCTTTATAAATACCTTGTTTAACTTATATTAAGGGTGTTTGATCAGTAGTGGGCGAGTGTGTGGGCTGTTGTGGTTGTGTTAGAATGGCTTGAGAGAAATTAGGATTATATGAGTCGAATTTATAGGAGAATGGAAGTTAGGGTTTTTCAAAATGATAAGTCACCTTGTCATTGTGTGGAGGGGACAAGGTGATGTGGTTGAAGGTTTTTGAGGACAAGTGGATGGAGGAGGGGGGATTTCGTGTAGGGTTTGTAAGGCGGTGATGTGTTTGCTTAAGAATCAAGTATTCTAACTACCTAGAGGGACAAGGTGATGTGTAGCATTTTAGTTCTTAGAAGGTAGTATATGGTGTAGGAGTTACTTAGGTTTTAAATGAGAAACTAGTTTAGTTATGGTTTTGCGTGTTTCGAACTAGGAAATTTCAATATGGTTCGAATAGGCTTCTAATGGTGGTGCATGGGCTTTAGTGAGTAGTACTTAGGGTTCTAGTGAAGTAACTAAGTTGGTTTGAGGCTTTGTTTAAATAGTTGTTGTGTAAAATTAAATCTAGGGTTTTCTATTTATATATATATGTCGACTTTTATGGAAAGAGTAAAGGACATGATTTGTTCTTATAGGGGTTGTATCATGAGCTTGATAGAGTTGTACTAGAGGTTTAGAAATGTAGAAAATATATTTTTAGGGTTTTCTTAAGTTATAGTAATTATATGTTACTTTTATTAGGTTTAAATGTATATAAATGAGATTTTTGGTTTTTGTGCATTAGGCACTTGTACACTAGGTTTAAGGACTTGTACTTATACTTAGTAAGTTTAAGAAATTCATTTTTAAAGTTAGTGCATAAAATACTTGGACAATGGGCTTTAAAATAAATACATTTAGGGTTAAAAATAGGATTTTTATTAGTATCTAGCTTTTATGCATAAATGACTTGTACCTTGGCTTGAAAGACTTGCACACTTATGTTTTGTAAAAATATTTTATATATTAATTAAGATTTGTGAATTTAGTACATAAAATCATAGTTTAATGAAATTAGGGTTTGTATCAGGAGTTAAAGTGGATTTAGGGTTTCTGTGCTTTAGTAACTTGTACATTGATTCAAATGAGTGTTACTTTAGTGTTTTAGGGTTTAGTTACTTATATTCGTTGTTATAATAATTTAGGGCTTCGTTAGAAACTCTAATAGATAAGAAATGTTTAGTTTGTACGTTCGTTAACGAATTATCGCAAAATGGCAAATGGTATATTGGAAATATTTATGTAAAATAAATATTAAGTAAGTTAAGGTTGGTTTGCGTGAGAGCATGTTTATCAAGGATGTGAGTTACGTCACATGAAATAGTAGTTATGATCAAGTGAATAAAAAAAATTTACACGTAGAAAAATGGATAAGTTTTCTGTAAGATAGATTATTATAATGTGAAATTTTGCGAGTGGTTACATCAGGGATACACTCAAGAAGAAGGGATTGACTATGATGAAGTCTTTGCCCTAGTTGCAAGAATTCAAGCTATAAGGTTGTTCTTGGCTTATGCTTCATACATAGATTTTGTGGTGTATCAGATGGATGTGAAGAGTGCTTTTCTTTATGGGACAATTGAAGAAGAAGTATATGTCTCTCAACCACTAGGGTTTGAAGATCCTAATTTTCTTGATAAAGTTTACAAGGTGGAGAAAGCACTTTATGGTAAGCATCAAGCTCCAAGGGCTTGGTATGAAACATTGTCAACATACCTGTTGTACAATGGATTTCATAGAGGAAAGATTGACAAGACTTTGTTTATCAGAAGATACAAAAATGATATTCTGCTAGTTCAAGTTTATGTGGATGATATTATTTTTGGTTCCACAAAGAAGGAATTATGTATTGAGTTTGAGAAATTGATGCATGAAAGGTTTCAGATGAGTTCTATGGGAGAACTTACTTTCTTTTTGGGATTTCAAGTGAAGCAGAAGGAAGATGGCATATTTATCAGCCAAGATATGTATGTTGCTGAGATCTTGAAGAAATTTGGGTATACAGATGTCAAGACAGCAAGTACACCTATGGAAACTTCCAAGCCTTTGCTCAAAGATGAAGATGGTGAAGAAGTCGATGTACATTTGTGTTGGGAATTAAAAATTCTAAGATGTTAATACTACTCAGTATGGATAAAGTTGCTCATGAGATTACAACTGCTCAGGTGATTAAAAGGAAAATGCTCTAAGTATGTTTCTACTACTGGTTATAGAGTTACTGCTGCTAATGAAGGTTAAGACTGCTAGTGTATATTATAACTGCTGAGAACTTCAAGGAAATATACACTAAATAGTTGGTGGTGCCAGGCTTAATGTTAATGCTGCTAGTTCAGAGTTTCAACTGCTGCAAGATTACTACTGCTAGAGTTAGAATTAAGACTGCTAGAGTATTTAGTTAATACCGCTGATAAGATAAACTTGTATAGTCGGTCAGATAATTATAGAAAAGATTCTTTAAAGATTTATCTTGTATAGAAAGTTATTGTAAGCCGAGTAGGACTCCTTAGCATATAAAAGGAGGTCCTAGGGCATAGAGTATTCATATTAATAATATTGAAGTTGTTGATTTGTTTACGATTGTGTTAAATGTTCTTCTTAATACTATTGTTTAAATCCGCATAAACCTTAGTAATTCAACATAGTTTCTATACCTAGTTGTGTTAATTCATCTAGCATAACTAAACCTTTACAAGCTAAGGGAGTCGATCAAGTGTATAGCTGGGATCAACAAGTGGTATCAGAGCTTGTGATCTAGAAGTTGTGATAAAGAAGAACCTGTTTAAGCTCAAAGTTGTTCAGATCTTACAGAAGACATGGATTCAGAATCTACACATATGATTACTGCATCAAAGGTTCCAATGCTCAAGCCTGGTGAGTATGAACTATGGAGAATGAGAATAGAGCAGTACATTCAGATGGTTGATTATTCTCTATGGGAGGTTATAGAGAATGGTGATTCCTTACCAAAAACTGAAGTATCTGCTGCTGGTGTTAAGACTGTTGTGCCTATTAAAACTGCTGAAGAGAAGGCACAAAGAAGATTGGAGGTTAAAGCCAAAAGCACTCTCATGATGGGCATTCCTAATGAACATCAGTTGACTTTCAATCCTATCAAAGATGAGAACTTTGCTGCTACTAAGAAGACTAGGAAGAATATTTTGAAGCAACAATATGAGAACTTTGCTGCTCCAAGTTCTGAGAATCTTGATAGGACCTTTGATAGACTTCAGAAACTTGTCAGTCAATTAGCACTTGTGGAAGTAATAATTCCCCAAGAGGATATAAATCAGAAGTTTCTAAGAAGCTTGTCACCAGAATGGCATACACATACTGTGGTGTGGAGAAACAAGGATGATCTAGATACAATGAGCATAGATGATCTGTACAACAATCTAAAAGTGTTTGAACCTGAAGTCAAAGGGTCATCTAGCTCATCTTCAAGCACACAAAACTTGGCTTTTGTATCCTCCTCCAATAATAGTTTTTGCAGTACTAATGAAGCAGTTAATACCGCTCATAGAGTTAGTACTGTTGGTACTCAAGTTAATACTGCTAGTTCTACAAACTTTGATAACTTGAGTGATGTTGTTATCTATGCTTTCTTAGCTGGTCAAACTAACAGTTCTCAGATTGTACATGAGGATTTAGAACAGCTTCATCCAGATGATTTTGAAGAGATGGACTTGAAGTTGTAGATGGCAATGTTGACAATGAGGGCAAGGAGATCTTTCAAGAAAACAAGAAGGCAGTTCAAAGTCAATGGGCAGGACAACATGGGGTTTGATAAGTCCAAGATAGAATGCTATAACTGTCATATCAAAGGACACTTTGCAAGAGACTGTAGGGCACCAAGAAGTAAAGATTACAAGAATGAAGAAAGCTCAAGGAAAGTTGTGTCCGTAGAACATACAAATTCTACAGCTTTGGTGTCTTGTGATGGTTTGGATGGATATGATTGGTGTGACCAAGCAGCAGAAGGACCAATCTTTGCACTCATGGCTTATTCTTCTTCTTCATCAAGTTCTGACTCTAAGGTATCTAATGATTCTAGTTGTTCTTATAAATCTTGTTTAGATACTGTTGAGGAACTTAAGGCTAGGAATGAAAAATTATTAGAAGATTTAAAGAAGTTAGAGTTAGATAACTTAGGCTATAAAGTAGGTTTAAAGTCTGTTGAGCAAAGACTTGAATTCTTTAAGTAGAATGAGATTGAGCTTGTAGAGAAGGTTAATGTTTTGGAAAGCAAACTTTATGTTAAAGAGAATGAAATTCAAGAACTTACTAAGAGGTTAGAACAGGCTCAAAGAGAAAAGGATGCAGCTCATCAGGAAAAAGAAAAACATCAATGTAAAGTGAATAAGCTTGAATTTGCATCTACAGGTGTAAATAAGATAATTCAGTGTTAACTTATGCGGAAAGGTAGTGGTATAGGTTATAATGAAGTTCCCCCTTCTATTACAGGCAAATTTCCACCTCCTTTACTTGAATTGTCTTGTTTAATTGAGTCTGATGGTAAGTCTATAAGTGAGAATAGTAAGTCTAATGAGGAGATGCCTAAAGTTGAAAAGAAGAATTCTGATGCACCTATCATTGAAGATTGGGTGTCTAATGATGATGAAGATCAGGTTGAGTCTGCACCTAAAGTTGAAAGTAAGACAGTTAAACCTAGTGTAGAAAAGGTTAAGTTTGTGAAACCTAGGTTTGGTGATAAGTTGTCTACGAAAATTGTTGATTACACTGAGCAACCTAGGAGCAACACACAGTCCTAGAGGGATCAGAGGAATTGGAATAACATGATATCTCAAAGACTAGGAAGTTATTGGCAAATGTTTAACAAGGCTTGTTATCACTGTGGTAGTTTTGAACATTTACAGGATAATTATTTTTACTATCAAAAACCTGTTTAGAACTATGCGAGGGGGGTGAATCACCAAAGTTTTTCTAAAAATACTAACCCAAATGCTAAGAGAAATATAGTTCCAAGAGAAGTGTTAATAAAATCTAGGCATGTATCAGTTAATACTGTCAAGCAAAATGTTTTTAAACCAGCAGTATTAACTAATACTGCTAGACAAGTTGATACTGCTTCCACCAAAAGAATAGTAAATGGTGCTAAATCCAGGTTACACTTTTCAAATACAGCACATTCATCTGTAAAAAGGCCTATTCAAAAGAATGCTGCATTTAGTGTTGCTAAGGCAAAAGTAGTAGTTTCTAGTGCTAAGCCAAAAGCATTAACTGATACTGTTTTGGGAAACCATTTTTGTGCTGTTAAGGCCTCAGCTTGTTGGGTCTGGAAATCAAAAGTTAAAGTTTTAGATCATGTCTCCAGACACAGCAGTGCATCAATAGTTTTAAGGAAGTATGATTATGTTGATGCACAAGGCAGATCCAAGTCAGTAATGGCTTGGGTCCCAAAAATGAACTGATTTTTGTACTTTATGTGCAAGGGAATCCACAGAGGGAATTAGAGGATAAAGGAGTATTTGACGGTGGATGCTCAAGGCACATGACAGGAAACATGTCCTATCTCACAGATTTTGAAGCAATTGATGAAGGTTATGTTGCTTTTGGGAGTAATCCCAAAGGAGGGAAAATCACGGGCAAAGGTACAATAAAAACTGGTAAATTAGATTTTGATAATGTTTACTTTTTAAAAGAGCTTAAGTTTAACCCTTTTAGTGTCTCACAAATGTGTGACAAAAAGAATATAGTTCTTTTTACTGACACTGAATGTTTTGTCTTGTCTCCTGACTTTAAGTTGACTGATGAAAGTCATGTTTTACTAAAAGTTCCTCGAACAGACAACATATACAGTGTTGATTTAAAGAATATGGTTCCCAAAGGAGGTTTGACTTGTCTCTTTGCAAAGGTCACATCTGATGAATCTAAGCTTTGGCATAGAAGGCTTGGTTACTTAAATTTCAAAATAATGAATAAATTGGTTAAGTGAAACCTTGTAAGAGGTTTACCTTCAAAAGTTTTTTAAAATGTTGAGACCTGTGTTGCTTTTTAGAAGGGAAAGCAACACAGAGCTTCTTGTAAGACCAAGGAAGTGAACTCAATAAATCAGCCTTTACATATGTTGCATGTGGATTTACTTGGACCAACATTTGTGAGAAGTTTAATGAAAAAGATGTATTGCCTAGTTGTCACAGATGATTTTAGTAGATTTACTTTGGGTTTTTTTTTAGCAACTAAGGATGAAACCATTGGCATTCTTAAGTCTTTCATAACCAGGATAGAAAACCTAGTTAATCATAAAGTTAAGGTAATAAGATGTGACAATAGAACAGAGTTCAAGAATAGGGATATGAACCAGTTTTGTGAGATGAAAGGTATTAAGAGATAGTTTAGTTTAGCTAGAACTCCTCAATAGAATGGTGTTGCTGAGAGGAGGAGTAGGACACTAATTGAGGCTGCTAGAACAATGTTAGCTGATTCTAAGTTACCTACTACTTTTTGGGCTGAAGCAGTTAATACAGCTTGCTATGTGCAGAATAGAAGTTTTGTAGTTGAGCCTCATAAGAAGACCCCTTATGAACTTTTACATGGTAGAAAACTAATGCTAGACTTTTTAAGACCATTTGGGTGTCCTGTTACTATCCTCAATACCATAGATCACTTAGGCAAGTTTGATGGCAAGGCTGATGAAGGTTTCTTTGTTGGATACTCAATGAATAGCAAAGCTTTTAGAGTGTTCAATAGTAGAACCAGGTTTGTGGAAGAGAACTTACATTTTAAGGTTTAGTGAGAATTCACCTAATGTTGTAGGAAGTGGACCAAACTGGCTGTTTAATACTGATGAACTAACCAAAACAATGATTTATGAGCCAGTTGTTGCAGGTACACAATCTAATGAGTATGCAGGTACAAAATCTAATACTTATGCAGGTACACAAGCTAGTAAGGAGACTAAACCTGCACAGAAGTACATCTTGTTACCCATATGGACTGTTGATCCACCTATCTCAACTCAAGGAGTCAAAGAGTTCACAAGTGTAACCACCGGTAAATTTCCCCTTGTACTAAACTAATACACATTCTAAATAAAGAATACTTATCCATTTTTTACGTATAATTTTTTTTTTAGACTAAACGTTATTAGTTTATCTGATCACCACACTACACTAATGTGACGTAACTCACATTCCCAATAAACGTGCTCACACGCAGACCGACACCAACTTGCTCTATGTTTTTTCTTATATGTCAAGTACCAAACCTTACAACATTTTATTTTCCACTTTACGTTATTTCATTAACATACGACTATTAGACGTTTAAATTAAACGTTTGCTATCTATTAAAGTTCTCACAAAACACCTAAAATGCACTATAACCCCTAATGTGCACTAATGACCCCTAAAGTGCACTGAAGGCCCCTAAAGTGCACTAAATACCCTAAAGTGCACTGAAGACCTCTAAAGTGCAAACCATAAAGAACAAAACCCTAAAGCTAATGTACAAGCCCTTAAAGCACGGAAACTTAAACTTTACCTTATTTTCCCATTACAAGCCCTAATTTCACAAATATATGATTTTATGTGATAAAATCACAAACCCTAATTAGTGTATACATGATTTCTATAAAATATAAATGTACCAGTCTTTCAAGCACATTTACAAGTCCTAAATGCATGTACACTAATTATTAATATAAAACTTTTTATAAACCCTAGTGTACTTACTCTAAAACACACAATTCAAGTCCTTAATGCAGAAACTTTAAATTATATGTAACACCCCAACCCGACAAGAGTAGAAGTGTCACGCAAATGGTGACATATCAAAGGCAAGCATAACATACGACTTAAATAATACAATAGAAATTCAAAGGTTACAAATGATATACTGAAGCTACAAGGTTACAAATAAGAAGCAAAACTAAATACTATGTCTGTCAACGCAAATCCTTCTAAAAACTTCTACTTCCAAAAAACTATCAAAGTCTTCTAAGTCCAAGGTCTCTTCACTCATTCCCAGCTTCCAACTAAAACCTGCCGCACACGGAAAGAAAACGTGCGGCTGAGCTTAAAAAGCCCAGTGAACAGATATATATAATAAACGTAAACCAAAATCAAATGGAAATGAACAGACATATCATAATGAATGAGATATAGGAACAGGAAATAAAGAGTAAGGTTTATGGATAGTCATCTACCACGAGCCCAAACAAATCAAATCATATCATATCGTAACCACAATCTTCAAATCATATAGAGGGGAGACCTCTCAGATAATCAGATAATATGAGGGGTGTCCTCATTCTTCAAATGGAGTAGCTAGCTCCCAAATTTTGTGAAAGACGTGGATTGCACCCATCATCAGTCACCAAATCAAATCATATCATATCATATACAAAGCAAATCTAGGATGCATCCATACGCCCCCCAAACAAATCATATTGGCCATATCAAATCATATCATAGTGAGCTCATATCAAATCAAAATGGGGACGGTGTGGTTAATCACTCTGACCACACAAGAGTCATGCCATTGGTGCATCAATGACACGGCCATGTTACCTTCATGGCTAGGAAACAAATTTTGGCTCGTAGTATCAAACTGGGGTCAAAGTCAAAGGTTCATATCAAAGCAAAAGGTTCATATGGTCATAATCATAGTCCAAATCTCCAGGTTCACATCAAAGGTTCATATGTCAAAGTTCAAATGCCAAAGGTTCATATAAGAGGTTCAGAAATAAAAGGTTCATATCAAAGTGTAGGGAACATAGCAATGGCTTAGGAAACCCTAATACGAATCAAAATAAGAGACCGAAGGCTCCTCATTCAAAGAGAGAATATCTGTACCTTAATGAAATCGCAAGCAAAGAAATGAAAAGCAAATCAAGTAGGAGATCACTCCCTCTTCACCCGATCTACAAATAATCACAAGTTCTCTTATAAGTTTCATGTAATCATAATGTCTCGTTTTAAGTTCTCTCTCCATGTTAATTAACTTTGATTATTAACATTCTCGTTTGTCCATTCAAAGTATTACAGATGATCGTATTCATAGTTTAGGATTCATAATGTCTTTTACAAAGTTTTAGTGTTCATATAGTAGTTTTCATACTTTAGGGTTCATTAGGTAATTATCATAAGTTTAGGGACGAATATGAAATTCTCATAATATTAGGGTGTAAAATGTATTTACTATGAAGTTACAGGTGTTCACAAGTTAGGTCCTTTAGTTTTAAAGAATAACACTTTAGACCCTTTAGTTTAGAACATAAACACTTAACACCATTTAAATATCCTTTAAACCCGTACAGTCTCCTATACATACGATTTACTAGTTTCAATTAATTCCTAAATCATATTAAAACTTCGAATAAAAAATATAAAGAATTCATACAGGTTCCTCAATGTCTTAAGTATTTTAGAAATTTTTCCAGATTTTAAATTATGTTGTCTAGGTACCACTTAAAAATCCATTTCTTCAACATGTTCCAGAAACGCATCTGATGAAACACTCGACAAGTTTACCCTTTGTTACCCCTCCAGAAAAATTCACAAAATTCTACAAAAATTCCAGTTACTAAGAGACATATTGAACATGACTCAGTTCAAAGGAAACCTTCTAATTCGACACGGTTTGGAAATTAAAATTCAAAAACCCGGACTGATTTTCCAGACTCTCAAATCCGACCAGACACATAATTTTCTAAAAATCAAAAATTAACCTTCCAGGCCTCTAAAAATTACAAACTAAATTTTCCCAGGTAGCCATTTCATTGAAATTAGTTTTAGACTCTTAAAACACCCAAAAACCTTCGTTAACAATTATTTACAGGCGTTCAAAGTCAAACATTTTTCTGGTCAGAAGCAGTTGATCACAGAATCACTTATCACTTAGGGTTTTCTCATTTTTTCATTAATTCTTGACACCAAACGTTTTAGGTTGATCCAACACATATTTAGGTCAATAAACACAGGTCTTAACATATCCAATCGAATGATTTCATCATATAAACCCTGGTTCGATTCATACATAACAGTTTTTTTAGGGTTTTCATAACTTGTGATTTTATGTGACATTATTTGTGATTTATAATTCGATTAGAACAAAAGGCAAGAACAAGGATTGAGCAAAGACGATACAATACCCTTGTAGACCACGAAGAACACGAACACAAGATCAAAACACCACACGAATGGGTCTTTTCTCCTCCTCTTATTGATCGAACAACAGCAGCCCACAAGGGAAAAAAAAGACACAATTTAGGGCTAGTATCCAATTCGCATGGATTAATGGGAACAAGAACTATATTACCTTGATTCGTAGGAAGCAAGAACACCTTCTTTTGGGGCTTGTTTGGATCGATTAGCAGCAGCACAAGAGGGAAAAGATGGAGGCCGAATGTTTTGTGTTTGTGAGGTTTAGGGTTGTTGATGGATCGGTTAAAGGAAAAAAAAATACCGAATATATGATTTTTACAATTAGGAAATATATCAATCATATTAATGTGTAATTATCCAATTTTTACCAATCATGAACTTGGACCCTATTGTGGTCAAGGGGGGGGGGGGGGGCGGCACAATATAAAGTTGTGCTTCTTTTTTTTTTTCTTTTTTTTTTTTGTACAACTTATAACATAAGGTTTTTGATTTGCTTAAATATTTGAAACTTAGAATATACATATGTTACTTATGTGATCTTCGTAGGTTCTCAAAATTTTAATTTCGAGGGTATTTTTGTCTTTTCATCTTATGTTAATTTGCGGGTTTTACAACTCTTCCCCTCTAAAAATAAATTTTCGTCCTCGAAAATTGAAGTGCGAAATCGAAATGAAGATGCGAAATCGAAAACAATAACAAAATGAATACGTACCAAATCAAAAAGAGAAACGCGGATAATCGGATCGTATTGACTCTTCGGTTTCCCAAGTAGCCTCGCTCTCAGGATGGTTCTTTCAAAGAATCTTTACGAACGGAGATGAAACGAAACAGAAGACACAACGGACAGCGAACGGAAATGTAAAAAGACTTGTTTCTCATGACTCTTCATTGCCGATCCAAAAGTAACTTCCGTTCCCAGAAATGACATATCATACGGAATTCAATTTGCAAGGATCATAATCACACATGACGAATGGTTATCATATTTTCTCAGAAGAGATACAAGGATACGCAAGATTGCGACGGATATGCCGTCCATAGCATTCGATTAGACAAATCAGATGAGATCGTACAGAAAATAAATTGTAGGTGATATCAAATGGAAGAACTTATAGCAGAACTTAAGATTTTTATCGGAATTACAAAGGTCAACAACCGCGTTCCGAGAATCCAAACGTATCAAATCGTATAACGGCGAAACAGATTAAGCGTATAGGTGGAACGAACCTAAATCTTACAAATGCAAAATTTCTCACATCTCTAATCAAAATTCTAAGGTTTCTAAAGTACTCCTCGAAATATCCTATGAACACAATGAGGGTACGTCATATGACGTAAGTATTATCACGTTCGCGAACCGTCATAATACCAGCATCATATGAGTATACCATCATGATGGTCATACTTTATCTCAAGTCGCGAACAGAACTACTTATCTTAACCACCTATCAGTCTTTCTACCTCCTAAGGTTGGTCCAAAACAAACATCACTACGGATTCTAAATCGGAGGAATTTGAACGTACAAATAGCGTAACGGAATGTGTACAACTCAAAATGAAACTCGTCGTCGAAACGTTAGGTCTTCCACAATTCATCATTTTTCTCATAACAAAACCATCATCCAAACAAATGCATAACGAACACAGAACGGAATTTCTAATAGGGTAAGGCTCATTCAAAAGATCCTATCGAAAAGTAACGGAAACTTAAGTGGTCTAAGAGGAAATGAATTACGTCTTCAATATCTTCATCCTTTACAAAAATCAAATCTTCCAGATCCAAACGTTTACTACAAAATTTCATCCATTCAATTTCATGACCTCGAATCTTTTCAAATTCCAAGTAGTCGCTCTCTGGTCTAATTATAAGATCTTAGGGTGAAAAGGAAATCATAAACTTGAGTCTGGTTCCTCAAGTCTTCGACACTTCTTCTGGACACTTCGGTGTGGTAGCGTGAATCTCTGACGTGATCACCTTGCATTCCTCCATTTGCGAGTTTGCTTCAGCTCTCAATTCATCTTAGTACAACTAAAATGACTAGAGAAATAAGGTTGCGTGTCTCCTACAGGTCTTCTAACATGATTCAGAATTCACCAACTCAAACTGCTGTGGACTTCCTGGTTTATGTGCTGAAGCTCATCTCCTACGGTCTGGTCGTCTTGATGCCCAACTGAAGTCCCCACGTGCTGCTTGGGGTATAATCGAGTCTCATCTTAGTCTGTCTTCTTCTCACCTGCTTCTCTCTCGGTAATGCCTGTCACGAATCTCTTCTGCACATCTTCTACAAGGTTTCTAACTCTGACAATGGTCTTCAGTCTTGGTCCTTCCTGTGGAAACTCTGTCGCCATCGGATACCTGGTGGTGTTGTCTGCTGCAATCTCTGAACGCAAATCAAAACTATTCTTCCAGCACAAAGGGTCGATTCACAAAATACAAACAAACGATCTACGAGTTCCTCATTCGTCTCTGAGCATAAACACACTGTCATACTATGACAATTGTCCGAATACTTGCGAAAACATGAATCTTCTAGCCAATACAATTGACATCATTCAGAACTCATAGTGGTCACACGAGTACTAAAGCAACTTCAGGAAATCTTCTTAGGGAAAAACTTCATATCACAAATCCTTCTCTTTACAAGTCAAATTGTAATGCTTCGCGGAACTTAATCAACTTCCTTCTCAGATGTTGTTGTGGTTGCTTCTTCCGTCCTTCAAACTCAAATGAGGTCGTCTGCTACGGAGTTTCTAAAAAATAGAACAAATCAAATATTGATACACGGAAATGGAATAATGATTACGGTTACATTCACGATGGTCGGTGTGCCGCCGCACACTTCTCTCTTTCTTCTTCATAAACCAACAGGAGCATTCAAGAGATCACTGAAGTGAACAAACTCATATCCATCAGTTCCTACAATCTCTTAACTTCTTAAGTATCGTGGTTTCGCCAAATTCAGATTAGTTCAATGCAAACTTTACTTCCCACACGGATCTCAAAAGGTTCATCAGAAACACCAGAAATTTGTACCACAAACTTTCAAGTGCCGGAGCTTTCCAAGAGTGGATACTAACAGGCGTTAGGAGAAAATTGAAAATCAAAGAGATCGGAGTATGTGCTTCATAGCAACAATAAACTTATCAGATTCAAATGATTGAGAATATCATATCAAAATATGGTGAAGCAGATTCTTAAAGATCGCATTTCAAATATTGTAGTCTGCGGTAGCTTCACGAAAGCCACCCATCCAAAATCAAAAGAGCTCAAGGTCCAAGGTAAACGGATTCTTAGAACGAATGTGGTTGTCAAATCATACGGATAGTTACATATCAATTTCAGGTACATGGTTCATCAGAGTGTGGGATGGAGAGTATTAGAATATATCAAGGTCAAATATATCAAATTGAAGGTTAGAATCGTGAACAGTTCAAAGGATTGGAATCTTGTTTAGCTTATAACATAGGAATGGTAGGGTGTGCACCGATAGTAATACGAACATCGTTTAACTGTCAGAGTTGAGATGTATGGAATATCAGTTATTAGCATCAGCATGCTTAGATAACAATTCCGTACTAGACAAATATCAACATCAAATCCTTCTAAAGGAAAAGTTGGTTAACATACAACGTTCATCATTCAAATGACGGAAGGTAATACTTCCTCGTCTTCTGCGACAAACGTTCTTATAAGGCATGACTAAAGGCAACGGCAAGATTCAGAGTGATGCGGAAGCAATTACTACTCACATGGATGTCCTAGACTACCCATTCCTCACCGGTTATGACTTATGTTCCTATGGGAAAAATCCTACGCAACTTCGCAAAGGTTATCCTACGAGCGCCTACAGTGAAAACTTAGGGGTCCTAACTTACACAGGCCAAGGGTAGATGTACTACAAGTCGTAAACCTGTCTCTGATACCATAATTGTAACACCCCAACCCGACAAGGGTAGAAGTGTCACGCAAATGGTGACATATCAAAGGCAAGCATAACATACGACTTAAATAATACAATAGAAATTCAAAGGTTACAAATGATATACTGAAGCTACAAGGTTACAAATAAGAAGCAAAACTAAATACTATGTCTGTCAACGCAAATCCTTCTAAAAACTTCTACTTCCGAAAAACTATCAAAGTCTTCTAAGTCCAAGGTCTCTTCACTCATTCCCAGCTTCCAACTAAAACCTGCCGCACACGAAAGAAAACGTGCGGCTGAGCTTAAAAAGCCCAGTGAACAGATATATATAATAAACGGAAACCAAAATCAAATGGAAATGAACAGACATATCATAATGAATGAGATATAGGAACAGGAAATAAAGAGTAAGGTTTATGGACAGTCATCTACCACGAGCCCAAACAAATCAAATCATATCATATCGTAACCACAATCTTCAAATCATATAGAGGGGAGACCTCTCAGATAATCAGATCATATGAGGGGTGTCCTCATTCTTCAAATGGAGTAGCTAGCTCCCAAATTTTGTGAAAGACGTGGATTGCACCCATCATCAGTCACCAAATCAAATCATATCATATCATATACAAAGCAAATCTAGGATGCATCCATACGCCCCCCAAACAATCATATTGGCCATATCAAATCATATCATAGTGAGCTCATATCAAATCAAAATGGGGACGGTGTGGTTAATCACTCTGACCACACAAGAGTCATGCCATTGGTGCATCAATGACACGGCCATGTTACCTTCATGGCTAGGAAACAAATTTTGGCTCGTAGTATCAAACTGGGGTCAAAGTCAAAGGTTCATATCAAAGCAAAGGTTCATATGGTCATAATCATAGTCCAAATCTCCAGGTTCACATCAAAGGTTCATATGTCAAAGTTCAAATGCCAAAGGTTCATATAAGAGGTTCAGAAATAAAAGGTTCATATCAAAGTGTAGGGAACATAGCAATGGCTTAGGAAACCCTAATACGAATCAAAATAAGAGACCGAAGGCTCCTCATTCAAAGAGCAGAATATCTGTACCTTAATGAAATGCGCAAGCAAAGAAATGAAAAGCAAATCAAGTAGGAGATCACTCCCTCTTCACCCGATCTACAAATAATCACAAGTTCTCTTATAAGTTTCATGTAATCATAATGTCTCGTTTTAAGTTCTCTCTCCATGTTAATTAACTTTGATTATTAACATTCTCGTTTGTCCATCCAAAGTATTACAGATGATCGTATTCATAGTTTAGGATTCATAATGTCTTTTACAAAGTTTTAGTGTTCATATAGTAGTTTCCATAATTTAGGGCTCATTAGGTAATTACCATAAGTTTAGGGAAATATGAAATTCTCATAATATTAGGTGTAAAATGTATTTACTATGAAGTTACAGTGTTCACAGTTAGGTCCTTTAGTTTTAAAATAACACTTTAGACCCTTTAGTTTAGAACATAAACACTAACACCATTTAAATATCCTTTAAACCCGTAGCAGTTCTATACTACGATTTTACTACGTTTTCAATTAATTCCTAAATCATATAATACTTCGAAATAAAATCTATAAAAATTCATACAGGTTCCTCAATGTCTTAAGTATTTTAGAGAATTTTTCCAGATTTTATTATGCTGTCTAGGACATTAAAAATCATTCTTCAACATGTTCCAGAAACGCATCTGATGAACACTCGACAAGTTTACCCTTTGTTACCCCTCCAGAAAAATTCACAAAATTCTACAAAAATTCCAGTTACTAAGAGACATATTGAACATGACTAAATTCAAAGGAAACCTTCTAATTCGACACGGTTTGGAAATTAAAATTCAAAAACCCGGACTGATTTTCCAGACTCTCAAATCCGACCAGACACATAATTTTCTAAAAATCAAAAATTAACCTTCCAGGCCTCTAAAAATTACAAACTAAATTTTCCCAGGTAGCCATTTCATTGAACTTAGTTTTAGACTCTTAAAACACCCAAAAACACTTCGTTAACAATTATTTACAGGCGTTCAAAGTCAAACAATTTATCTGGGTCAGAAGCAGTTGATCACAGAATCACTATCACTTAGGGTTTTCTCATTTTTTTCATTAATTCTTGACACCAAACGTTTTAGGTTGAGTCCAACACATATTTAGGTCAATAAACACAGGTCTTAACATATCACGTCGAATAATTTCACCATATAAACCCTGGTTCGATTCATACATAACAGTTTTTTTAGGGTTTTCATAACTTGTGATTTTATGTGACATTATTTGTGATTTATAATTCGATTAGAACAAAAGGCAAGAACAAGGATTGAGCAAAGACGATACAATACCCTTGTAGACCACGAAGAACACGAACACAAGATCAAAACACCACACGAATGGGTCTTTTCTCCTCCTCTTATTGATCGAACAGCAGCAGCCCACAAGGGAAAAAAAACACAATTTAGGGCTAGTATCCAATTCGCATGGATTAGTGGGAACAAGAACTATATTACCTTGATTCGTAGGAAGCAAGAACACCTTCTTTTGGGGCTTGTTTGGATCGATTAGCAGCAGCACAAGAGGGAAAAGATGGAGGCCGAATGTTTTGTGTTTGTGAGGTTTAGGGTTGTTGATGGATCGGTTAAAGGAAAAAAAAATACCGAATATATGATTTTTACAATTAGGGAAATATATCAATCATATTAATGTGTAATTATCCAATTTTTACCAATCATGAACTTGGACCCTATTGTGGTCAAGGGGGGGGGGCGCACAATATAAAGTTGTGCTTCTTTTTTTTTTTTCTTTTTTTTTTTTGTACAACTTATAACATAAGGTTTTTGATTTGCTTAAATATTTGAAGCTTAGAATATACATATGTTACTTATGTGATCTTTCGCAGGTTCTCAAAATTTTAATTTCGAGGGTATTTTTGTCTTTTCATCTTATGTTAATTTGCGGGTTTTACTGCAGAAACTTTAAATTATATTTTCTTATACTTTACCAACCTAAAGTACAACACCATAATGCTTAAGGTACAAGTGTTTAATGCATAAAATTAAAACTATACTTTTATTATTCCTAAACTTAACTAAACTTAACAAAACCTAACCAAAGACTCAAACTAAGTTTACTACACTTCTAAACTTCATGTACAACACCAAATAGCCTAAGGTACAAGTACCTTAAGCCTAAACGATCCCCCTATTGTTCCTTTAGGTCGATATGAACCAAAAACCAAATTAAATAAACTTTAACCCACTTGTAAGCTAACTAAGACACTACCTTATACATGTATGAACATATTTAAGCCACATCTAAGGCTACATCACCATGTTCCCTAACCTTCTAACCTAAGTCAAAAATATCAAGCCAAACTTGTGGTTAATTTTCTTACACCATTTGATTTACCCTACAAACCACAATAACCCTTACCAACCTCCATGAACACCTCACTATGTCTCTAAAATTCCTAACCATCCATAACATGTGGCGAAATCCATCAATAGACACATCACCATGTCTCTAAACTTCATGCCTATATAAATCAATCCAACCTTCCCCATTCTCTTCATCCCTTGTTCTAACCCAAATCACTCACACACACACTTATAATTTGAAATTCTGGTCCAAGAGAAGGATATAGAAGGTATTATGCAAGAGCAAATAACCTTGAAAGGCTTGGTTCCAAGTCACTACAAAAAAACAGGCTTTCAGAGACTGAATTTCTAGGGACTGATATATCAGTCGCTGATACATAGCATCGGTAATTGAAACATCAGTTACTGATACTTTTAAGGACTGACCTTTTATTGACTGATTGCGGTGACTAAAAATCAGTCCTCGATTCAGTGACCCCATATCTGAGACTAAATTTCAGTTACTAATATGCCTGTATGGGAAAAAAAATTGGAGGCAAATTTGTTAGTGACTGAATAAGGGTGACAATTCAGTCCCTAGTACATGTACATTATATTTAAGACTAAATTTCAGTTACAAATATATTTGCGCAATAAAAAATATTGGCGGAAAATTTGTTAGTGACTGAATTATAGTCACAGTTCGGTCCCTAATACATGGAGATCATAGCTAAGACTAAGTTTCGGTTACAAATATGTCTACACAATAAAAAGGTTTGGATGGAAACTTTTTAGTGACTGAATTTCAGTCACAGCTGCGTCCCTATTACATGGACATCATACCTAAGACTAAAATTCAGTTACAAATATGTTTGCACAATAAAAAAAGTTTAGAGTGACTGAATTTCAATCACGACTCAGTCCCTAATACATGGACATCATAGCTATGACTAAATTTCAGTTACAAATACGTATGCAAAATAAAAAGGTTTGGAGAGACAATTATTTGTGAATGAATTTCAGTCCCACATAAACGTCTAAGACTATTTTTTGGTACGCCATTTTGGTACGATTATAGCAAAAACCGTATCAAAATCCAAAAAAAACGTTATTTGGTACGGTTTTTAAAAAAACCGTACCAATAAATCATTAATTGCTACGGTTGTTGTGTGGATTTTATTTTTTGGTACGGCTATTTATAAAACCGTACCAAAACACTTTTCTTTGATACGGTTTATTTTGAAACCGTACCAAAATTAATTTATTTGGTACGGTTTTAAAAAAACCTTACTAAATAATTGGTACTAAATAATTGTGAAATCTAATGAAAAAACATCTATCTTTCCATTTCCCGCTTACATTTAGCACCCACACTCGTTTTCCCGCTTACAATTTTCACTTTCATTTTCCCACTTACTTTGCCAAACAAGATAGATCTGAGATATTCCATCCAACTCTCATCACTCCTCTCTCACAACCTCTCCTCACCCTCACCACTACTCCCTCGCCTATCGCTAACCAAAAGGACCCTACCACCATCCGAAGCAACCACCGCCACCACTGTAAGTATCATCTCCAACACCAGTGGAAATACCACCATCCGAAGCAACCACCGCCACCACTGTTTTTAAGTGATTATCGCTTGGTTTGGGTTAAGAATTAGATTAACATTTTATCCTGATCTCGATTTGGTATACCGGATGTGCTTAAACTATTTGTGAGTGATTGTTGTTTGATTTAATAGAGTTTGTTTTATATAGTAGCTTGGTTTGTGATTTTGTTTATGTTTTATCTTTTATTTTTTTTGATTTTGTTTATGTTTTTTGTTTTACTTTTGTTTATGTTTGAGATTTTGTTTATTTTTGTGTTTAATTTGGTTTGTTTGTGTTTAAGATTTTGGTACAGCTGTTTGCTGCCATTGTCCGCCGCCTGACGACCACAGACTAGTGTTGTTATTTTCTCGAGCAAAGGTAAAATCTGGTTTTAGAGGTGCCAATTTCAATTACAAGTGGGTCGCTTCAGATATGCTTTATCTTAAAAACAAACAAGCTATAATTGGACATTCTTTGAATTGATTGATATTTGTAACACCCTTTTTATGATGAGTTTTCTTTTGTATAAAAAGGTTGTATTTTTTTGATACCCTTTAATCCTTTATTGTAATTAGACATCATACTGAGTGGGAGCAAAGATATGATGGAATGTGTTTATTTCTTATGGTAAAAAAATGTATGTTTGCATAGTCTTTTTGTAATAAGATTGTATTTTTCAAATACCCTTTGTTGTTATTTGATGTTATATTGATTGCACTAGATATATTAGTCTTTAATACTTTGTTTGTTTGCTTGCCGTGAGTGGCCGATTTGATTTAATACCCTCTATGATAAATTGTGTTATATTTCTTTATAATCGCAGAATTAAGTCTACGTTTGCATGATCGATATACAAATTGTATTTCTTGTAAAATTTGTTATTGTAATTTGACTATCTGATACTCTCTATTTTTTATTAATATTCGCAATGATCAATTTGGTGTTTTGGTTCAAAAGGATTATCATTATGGTTTTATGATTTTTTGGGGTCAATATGATGTGATAAGGAGCATATTACAAGTTACATACATTTTCATCGCTTATATCAGCTCATTATCCAGTTCTGATTCTGATCACTCGAGTCTCAGTAATTAGTTTTTAAACTTGACGTCCTATTCAGACTATATATATAGGGTAGAATGTGATCCACTTGTTTTTTCATGATAAATCTGTTTTCTATTGTTCAGTTGCAAATAATACTTTGATATTGAACAAAGATGAGCGGGTCGGGTCGAGTTCATCAAGCATAAATCAACCAGATCCAGATGTGAATTCGAGTAGTACAATTGCTGCAATTGTTCCTTCTTTGGGTGGGTAGGCACGTGCGGTTGGTATTGTAAGGTTATCTGGTGCATCAGCAGTTGATATAGCCGGACGTATTTTTCGTCCATTAAAGAAAAGGAAAAAGAAAAACTTTACTTAGGAGCCTACTAGTCATGTTATAGATATGGTGTCGTATGTGATCCTTATGACAATGTTGTTGACGAGGTAAAGGTTTGAATCTATTCTTTTTTTTTGAAAACCGGGTTATCTTGATTGATTCGTATGGGGATGTTTTTGACAAAGCTTAAATATAACGTACGTTGCTTATCGTTTTCCTATAGATTAAGTCCATGTTTGCCTGTTTGGACATGCATTTAATATGAGTATTGCAATTCAAAGCCAGATGTATCAGTTTTGAGTGTTTGGGTAAACTTATTATGCAGGGTCGAATTGTGTGAGAAATCGATTGTTGATATTTTTCTGCACCGTCTCGTAAGACTTATTCTGCACAATCTCGTAAAATTTATTATGGGATATTAATTTTTTTGTAGATTTTAGCGATACCATGTTAGCCCCAAGATCTTACACCTGAGATGTGGTTGTGCTACAATTGCATGGGAGTGATGTTTGTTTACACTGTGTGCTAAGAGCTTGTCTAGAAGCTGGGGCAGGGCTTGCTGAACCAGGTTGAGCTCATAATCTCAGAAGTTAATCCAATAGTAAATAAGAATAAGAGTTTAAGACATATTCTAATTCACATTGTGATTGTGATTTAATCATTTTGCGTAGAAATTCTAAACTTTCATCTTTTGATCTAAAAGCTACTACAGTTAAAAAGCGTATAGCCACTTAATTAGTGAAAAAATTTCTTTAATGGTATTATTACGTAATGGAAATTCCAATTACGTAACAAAAAATTTCATTATTATTTTCTTTATTAGGTGAATTTACACTTCGTGCTTTCCTCAACGGTCAATTAGATCTATTTCAAGCAGAAGTGTTGGAAAACTAGTATCAGCCAAGTCTGTGGCTGCAACCGATGTTGCACTTGCAGGAATTCAGGCATGAGTTTCTTCTAGATATTCACTGTTTTAGAGATGGCATAATGCGCGAGTCGAGCCGGTTGTTTAATGGGTCAAACAGGAACTTTTTAATGGGTGAAAACAGGTCGGGTTGGGGGTGACCTCAAATGCTTTTTGTCTTTCTTTGTATTTATGTCTAAATAACGCTTAAATATGATTAAAGAGGATATATAGTTTCAATATTAAGCTGTTTTCTTTTAACTTTACACATTTGACCCGTTAGAGGCAAAGTATAACTCAAACCAACCTGTTTGTACAGAGATGGGCCTAAATTGCAACCTCTATTTGCTATGAAAATCTTTAATCTCTTAGCAAAATACTTATCAATATATGATTTTCATGACAGGGTGGTTTTTCTTCATTGGTGAAATCGCTAAGTGCAGTGTATCGAGTTGCTTACAGAGATAGAAGTCTGATTGGATTTTGATGATGAAATGTTGGCACTAGAAATGGATCTAATCCTAAGTACAATAAGTGCAATGTCACATGATGTAGAGAGTGCAATGGAAACCGCTAATTATGACAACCGATATATCTAGGAAGTAAGCAACACCCACGGAAGATGGTGTATAAAATCAGCAACTGACCAAAAAAGAACCTTTGATGGGCTATTGTTATTAAGGTAAATCACATGCTTTACTTATGATTCCTTCACATGGCTATTTAAAACTGGATTTTTTGATTTAGATCTAAGATATAGAACTAAGCAACCGATATATCTCAGATATAGAACTAAATCACATGCTTTGTGGCATGTTATTTGGTACCAGGCGGATCCCAACTTTAGTTTGATTGAAGATTGCAAGCTTGCTATTGGACCTGGATCAGGTAGTATAAGTTTTGGGTCTAAGGAAGACGATAGGGCTGCTCTGAAATCCCTTTCAGAATTAAAGTTCAGAGAGGATCAGTCAATAGAATCATTGGCTGCTACAATTGTGAAACACTTGAAAGTACAAACATGCCTTCACTAGCGACAGCCGAGACTAAGGACCTTTTGAGTGTCAATCAGTTATTAGATTCAGTAAGTCTTGTGGTTGTGTGAATCTTTCGGTAATTGATCGTAGTCAACAAGAATATCCATGTATGTTGAACACTTGTAGCGAATGGGATTTGTATGTTTAAGTTATTGTTTGCTGTAAATAAAATTATTTCGGTTCGTCGGTGTATTTTTTAATTTTGTTTGTACATAGTGTGTTTGGTTACACAGATTATGGAAAAAGTCTGAATGTATTTTTTTTTTAAACAAATGGATTTTGGTACGGTTTAGTAGGAAACCGTACCAAAAAAACAAAATATCAGTTACCAAAGCCTTTTAACAGAGAATGATTTGGTGATGATTTGAAACTAATTTTTAGTCACCAAAAGTAGCAAATCATAGACTGAAATCGTTTGTATTCTGTGACTAACAATCAGTCTTTAAAGCCTTTCATCGGAGACTAATCAGTTTTTAAATCTTATTATTAGAGACTAATTTGGTACGGTAATCTACAAAACAACGAAACGTATTAGGGACTATAAACAATGTTTATGGACTCATTTTCAGTCCCTAAATCCATGTGTTAGTAACTGATCTAACATAGTATTGGCGACTGACTTTTCAGTCGCCGATAATATGCATTGGGGACTGAAATAACATGATACCAACCCATAGAAATAAGGACTGACTTTTTTATTTTGGAGACTGATTTCTGGTCCTCGTTGGTTCGATACAACAAGGACTAAATTTCAGTTGATAACGTCACTTTTCGTAACTAAGCTGTTGTAACTGATTAGTGACTAGCAAAATCAGTCCTTGATTGACCATTCGTAACTGATCATGGTGTATCGGAGACTGATTTTTCAGTCTCTGAAAGCCTTTTTTTTGTAGTGAGTTAAAAGTCCTTTTTGGCGTTTTAGCTTCTAATCGTGTACCTAAGTGTTGTAAGTCTTCCAAGCCTTTTCAATTCCTTTTAATAATCTTAGTTACACCTAATCATAATGTTAATTAAGTTCCTAATGAAAGCCAAGACTAAAATCTATGATTTCCATATTTCTATTCTTACAGTAAACAATCAGACAACCATACTAAGCTATCATGTTGTTTTAAAATTTAAAGCCTTGGCATACATAATTAAGTCATCTAAATAAGCTAACAAACATGTAAACAAGCCATGAGAATAAGCCCATAAGTTTTAGGGATCGAATTTTATTTTCTTCTTTTTCCTTCTTATCGCCAACCATCCAAACACCCATTTTCAATCAGATTTTTAGACCACAAGCTAACGGTTATAAGCTAAGTTATTAAGCACTTCTAATAAGCTCCTAATAAGCTTTACAAAGCCCCAAAAACCTGGCCTAAAGCTATTCATATCTCACTTGTTTTCTTTGTTCCTTTTGGGTGTATCGCCACTTAGAAAACCCTAAACACCCCATTTTAGCGTGACTTTTCACCCATAAGATAAAGCTTATGAGCCCAGCCAATAAGCCTTTTTAACAAGCTCCTAGGATCCTCCATAAAGCCCCAAGATTCTGGTCAGAACCCTATAGGCCTCGCTCAAATCTTCTTGTTCTTTTTCTTAATCGATCAGATCTGGTTTTATCTTTTCTTTCTTTATCGAGAACAAGCTAAAACCCTACTTTGATGAATTAATTAACCTATAAGCTAAAGGCTTTAAGCTACAAAACTTGGCCACTTTAATAAGCTCCCAACAAAGTTTGCAAAACCACATAAACGTCGTCAAAAGATCATAGGGCCTCGTATATTTTCTTGGTTCTTTTTGGTGTCTCGACCCAAATCTAACGCACCCTTTTTGATTTATTTTGAACCCATAAGCTAAGAATAAAAGCTAATAAGCTGTTCACAGCTTATTTACAAACTGAATACAACCTATATTGATAAGCCGTAACAAGTCACACCCTTTTCTAAATCGAAAACTAAGAATTACAAAATAAGGACTTCGGATGTAACGTTAATAATGCTTTGAGGGGAAAACTCTAATAAATTGAAACTTGGAGTTTTCTTGGGCCAAAACTATCAATTTTGATAAGTTATATATATAAGAGGGGCTGAAATTATAAACAACTAATAGTTAAGGGTATAAAGTGTCAGTATTAAAATTTTAGGGGTATAAATTGTCATTTTATAAAAGATGAAGAGTATAAGTTGTTAATTTATAAAAGATGAAGGATATAAGTTGTTATTTTATAAAAGAAGAAGGATATAAGTTGTCATTTTATGAAAGTTCAGGGGTATAAACTGTCAACACTTGAAACTATAAGGGTATAAAGCGTAACATTTTATATTATTTCGGGGAATATACTTTTGGATCATTTTTGATAAAAACTAATAATCTAGATACTTCTATTGCGTTAAAGATCAATCGAATACTAAAAATGAAAATATGATATATATATCACTAACTTTTAAAGAGACTTCATGTTGGTTCATTCAACACTTAACCACCAACAAAACACTTGCTATACGAATGCTAAAACATGACATATTCACCTAGGTTGCGTGTCGGAGCAGTTTATTCGCCACACTTGATTTACTTTCCAATCAGACTACTGTAACACCAAGGTGAGTTCATAGTCCCACTTTTATACGTTTTCCAAACTTGTGGGGAGATACATCCTAGAAACCTGAACACAAGTATTTTTCTGTATGCAAATCCTGATTGATATTGCCTAAGACACACTGTTGCCCCTAAAATGACCCTCATATCATTAACCATTAATCACTTGCGAGTGAACGCGAATATCGTGGATAGATCTATTGGCAGTTGACGCCCAATTTGAACTAGCCGGATAGATAGCTATAATGCTAGCCGGATTGATAGAGAAATGCACTTTATTTAAGAATTACTAGGAAGTTGGCAAGCTCCTACCCGGAGGCATTGTTACTTACATCATCTTCATGATGTTAGTAATTTATATCATTTTATGATATCACACACGTTAACGTTTGAGTTCATGAGGCTTAGAGCAATATTCTGTATTGCAATATTATTGTTTTACCACTACTTAACTTGTGTTCAACCAACTGATTATTATACAAACACTATGGATTCACTCAATCTTTGTGTTAACATTTAGCATGTTTATCTCAGGTCCATAATGAACGAGGATGGCACGGATACTGATAGAAGGCAAAAATCTAATTATCATTCGAAACTTGTTAACAAACTGTAAAACTACTGGGACCTCATTTTGTAAATTCTGATATTTATAAAAATTCGAATGAAAAATCTTTCAAAACGACTAAATTAGAGATCATTTTCTATTAATATAACTGTTATGCCATCGAGTAACACCCAGCATGAATTCCGCTGCGTATCCCGAAATTGGGGGTGTTACAACAAGCAGATGAAGATCTAAAAGATGATAAAGAAGATGGTGTTAAGTCTTCAAATGAGGAGGAAAAGCAGACTGATGAACCTCCAAGCAAAGAAAATGTGTTTGATGAATATGTTCAGGATGATAATATTGGCAGTTCTAATAATGTTAATGCTGCTAGTAATGATAACAATACTAACAGCACTAACAATGATACAACTGCTAATAATGCTGATAAGGAAGGCATTGCTTTTGTTGAAGATAAATATCCAATTGATCCAAACATGCCTCCTTTGGAGAATATATATGCTAATGCCTAATACAGATGATGAAAAAGTTGGTGCAGAGGCTGACATAAACAACTTGGATGATACTATTCCTTTTAGTCCTATTCCAACTACCAGAATTTACAAGGATCATCCTAAAGAACAAATCATTAGAGAAGTGCAGTGTTCTGTTCAGACAAGAAGAATGACAAAGAATTTGGAGGAACAAGGTTTTTTGCAAGATCCCTTCATTAAAGAAATAGTCATAAAGACCTTCAAAACTATTTGTTTGCTTGTTTTCTATCACAAGTAGAACCCAAGAATGCACATAAAGCATTGCAGGATCCAAGTTGGGTGGAGGCTATGCAAGAAGAGCTTCTACAATTCAAGCTACAAGTAGTTTGGACCTTGGTAGATTTGTCAAAAGGGAAGAGGGTAATTGGTACTAAATGGGTTTTTAGATGCAAAAAGGATGAAAGAGGCATTGTGATTAGAAACAAGGCAAGATTAGTTGCTCAGGGATACACTCAAGAAGAAGGCATTGATTATGAAGAAGTCTTTGACCCAGTTGCAAGAATTAAAGCTATAAGGTTGTTCTTGGCTTATGCTTCATATAAAGACTTTCTAGTGTATCAAATGGATGTGAAGAGTGCTTTTCTTTATAAGACAATTGAAGAAGAAGTATATGTCTCTCAACCACCTGGATTTGAAGATCCTGACTTTCCTGATAAGGTATACAAGGTGGAAAAGGCACTTTATGGTTTACATCAAGCTCCTAGAGCTTGGTATGATACATTGTCAACATACCTGTTGGACAAAGGTTTCAATAGAGGGAAGATTGACAAGACTCTGTTTATCAGAAGACACAAAGATGATATCTTGCTAGTTCAAGTTTATGTTAATGATATTATCTTTGGATTAACAAACAAGGAGTTATATGTTCAATTTGAGAAGCTTATGCATGAAAGGTTTCAGATGAGTTCTATGGGTGAACTCACATTCTTCTTAGGCTTACAAGTCAAGCAGAAGGAGGATGGCATATTTATCAGTCAACATAAGTATGTGGCTGAAATTTTGAAGAAGTTTGGGTTTACTGATGTGAAGCCTGCAAAGACAACAATGGAAACTTTTAAGCCCCTGCTCAAAGATGAAAATGGTGAAGAAGTTGATGTTCACTCATATAGAACAATGATTGGTTCATTGATGTATCTTACAAGCTTCAAGACCTGACATTATATTTGCAGTGTGTGCCTGTGCTAGATATCAAGTTACACCAAAAGTTTCACAACTTAATGTTGTGAAAAGAATTTTTAGATACTTGAAAGGTCAACCTAAATTGGGCCTTTCCTATCCAAAAGATTCACCTTTTGATTTGGTAGCATACATTGATAGTGATTATGTTGGAGCTAGCTTGGATAGGAAATCCACAACAGGAGGTTGTCAATTTCTAGGATGCAGGTTCATTTCATGGCAGTGCAAGAAACAAACTATGGTTGCTAATTCCACAACAAAAGCTGAGTATGTGGCTGCTTCAAGTTGCTGTGGATAATTAAAAATTCAGTTTATTGATAATAGCAGTACTATGTGCATAATTAAAAATCATGTTTATCAATCTAAAACAAAGCATACAGAGATAAGACATCATTTTATAAGAGATTGTTATGAAAACAAGTTAATCCAAATAGTTAAAATTCATACTGACAAAAATGTTGCAGATTTGCTCACAAAAGCTTTTGATGTGGGTAGATTTCAATTTTTGATTGCCAGTATTAGAATGTTAAATCTTTGAAAATTCTTATCTCTTTGGGTTTTTGTAAGTTTTGTAGGGATTAGTGCTGCTATATATGTCAATAACTGGTTCTGTTGCTAAGTGTAATTAGTACTGCTAGTTTACACTGCATGTTATACTTAAAACTGCTAAGTATAATTGAGTATGTGATTATTGGAGAACGTGTTTTTGTTTGTGTTTTGGTGTTTTTGGACTAATCATTTTTAAGGACAAGCAATGAAAAGTGCTGAAGTGCTGATAATTCAGTTGTTTGGAGTAAAAAACTGACTTAGTGCTGCTGAGTATAAGTTAGTGTTGCTAAGCATAACTTACTACTGCTAGGTTTATGCTGCTATGTCTGGGAGTGCAGGGACGATTATATAACTTCTTCACCTAAGGGTTTAAATCCCCAATTGGATCACTTAATCAGTTTCACGCACTCATAATTCTCTCTAATAACAAACCCTAACACATTTTTATCATCTAATTTCAAAATCCCCAAATCACAAACCCTAACTCACAATGTCGTCACGCCAATTTGTTGAGAGTGATAACATGGTTTCCTTTCTTGATAAACCCAAAGAGTCTGAAGGGTTCACAGAAATCATTGATTTCTTGAATGCGCAAACCTTATAAGGTTTGCATTAACTGTGAATCCTACTATATACATTTCTCACATTAACCAGTTTTGGTCGACTTCTAAGTCCATAACTATTAATGGAGAAGTACATTTAAAGGTTAATGTAGATGGCCAAGAAATACTTATCACTGAATCATCTATTAGAGAATCACTTCAACTAGTAGATGATAATGGTGTTGTGTGTCTCTTAAACTCTGCAGTTTTTTATGGTCTTGAGAAAAAATGGGGTATGAGAAGAAAAAATGACTTTTTGAAATTTTACAAAGGACTCTTCTCACCTCAATGGAAATTTTTAATTCATACCTTCTTACATTGTTTAAGCCCTAAAACAACTGGCTAGAATGAGTTTGGCACTAAAATGGCTTCTGCTGTAATATGCCTAACTATAGGACAGACGTTTAATTTTTCTAAAATGATTTTGGAAGGTTTGGTTAAGAACTTGGATACATCAAGCAACTATTTTCTATATCTAAGATTTTTGCAATGGTTTTTGGATCAACAACTTTCTCAACAAAAGGTTCACAAAAGAACATTTGATACACCCTTGCTCACAAAGAAACTGTTTGCAAACATGAGAAGGGTGGGTAAAGATTTTTCTGGGAAAGTGACACCATTATTTCCTAATATGGTGGCACTTGTCCAATCTCAAAACCAAGGTGAAGGTTCAGTAATCCCAACTGAAACCCATCACACACCTACAATTTTACCATCCACATCACCACCTAAAAAGACCTATACCCGTAGGTTAACCAAAAGGGGCACTCAGCTACCTCAGGCTAGTGCTAGTATGGATGCAGATGAGGCTACCCATCAGGAGTTGGGAGGTAGTTTGGAAAGGGCTACCACTACTGTTGCTAGCTTAGATGCAGCACAGGACAGTGGCAACATAACTAAGACCCAATCCAGGGCAACTTCTAATGAATCAAGTTCCCATGGAACTGATTCAGGTGAAGGAAACCCCAGGCACCAAGAAACAATGGGGGGCTCAAGTGCTCAAACTAGGTTTGGGGTTGAGTCTAGCATTCCCAATGATGCACCACTCGGTAGAGGTAACACACTCCGAAGTGCTGAGGGTAGTATTAAACTTATAAATGAATTGATGGCAAAATGTACAAAAATGTCAAAAGATGTTCTTGACCTCCAACAGCTTACAACTTCTCAAGGTTCTGATATTACCATGTTGAAGAGAAGGGTTAGGTATTTAGAAGGAAGACAAAGGTCAAGAACACAAAAACACAAAAGGCTATACAAGATTGGTACTACTTCCAGAGTTGAATCTTCCGAAGAAGCACAAACTTTGGGGGAGGTCGCTCCCAAATGGGGGGGGGAATACAAGCACAACTTCAGGGGAGGAAAGTGGGGTAGAAAATGATGAGATGGTTGCACAAGTGGTTGATGAATTTGTGGTAGCTGATCAACAAGGAAATGAAGTGATTTTGAATGAAGCTGCTAAGGTTGTTGTGGAAGAGTAGGTGGAACAAGTTAATACTGCTAGTGAGCAAGTTAATGCTGCTAGTGAAAATGTTTCAGCTGCTGAGCCAAAAGTTACTACTGCTGGCAAAGAAGCTGTTAATGTTGCTGCTGCTACTATTGATGATGATGAGCTCACTTTGGCTCAAGCTATGATTGACTTAAAGAAGACAACACCAGTCAAAGCAAGTTCAAGACCCAAAGCTAAAGGTGTGATTATCAGGGAACCAGCTCCAACAAGAACAAAAACAACACAATCACTACCACAACCACAAGGCAAGGGCAAAGGAATATTGATTGAGGAGCCTGTGGTTAAAACTTTATCAAGAGAAGCTCAACTCTTAGCAGATGCTGAAGCTGCTAGATTGTTACAAGAATAGTATGAGGAAGAGAATAGGATAATTATAGAACAAAGAAGAATTAAAGCAGAGAAAGAAGCAAAGAAAATTGCACTTATGAACAAATGGGATGACATTGAAGCAAAGTGTGAAGCTGATTATCTTTTAGCACAAAGGCTACAACAAGAAGAAAGAGAACAATTTACAGAGGTAGAGCAAGCTAAACTGCTTGTGGAATTTTTAGAACAAAAGAAAAAATTCTTTGCACAAAAGAGAGCAGAAGCTAAAAGGAAAAAGCCACCTACCAAGGCTCAACAAAGTTCAATAATGTGTACTTACTTGAAGAATATGGATAACTGGAAGCAAGATCAGTTCAAGCACATGAGTTTTGAAAAGATCAAGGAAGTTTTTGATAAAGTCTTCAAAAGGGTAAATACATTTGTTCCCATGGAAACAGAGGTGGTAGGTGGTTCTTAGAGAGCTGGAGAAGAATTAGAAGTTGAAAGCAGCATGAAGTAGAAATTAGATGAGCAAACTGAGCAAGCACAAGAGCAAACAGAGCAAGTACAAGAAAGTGATGCAAAAGAAATAGCTAATCTACAACAATTGATAGAACTTGCAAGTGATCATGATGAAGAAATTGTTGATGTTGTTCCTTTGAAGACTAAAGTACCTATCATTGACTGGAAAACTGGTTATCATGGAAAGACTGCTTGGTGGGAGATAATCAGAGTTGGTGGACAGTCTCAAAGGTTTGTCACTTTTGCACAAATGCTCAGAAACTTTGACAGGGAGGATATGGAGACCTTATGGGCATTATTCAAAGAAAAGTATGGAGATTCTAGACCAGAAGACATTTTGGATAGAGTTATCTGGGGTGACTTGAAGGTTATGCTTGAAACTTATCATGAAGATAGAGTTTGGCATGATCAATATACAAATAAAGTTGTGCTTTGGAAGCTTTTTCAGTCATATGGAGTTCATACTGTGATGATGAGAGGACTTCAAATCTACATGTTAGTGGAGAAAGACTATCCTTTAGCTAATCATACACTTGACATGATACTCAATGGTAAGTTTCAAGCATAACCTTCAAATCACCCCAGATAACTCTATCCAAAATGTCTACTGGTCTAGAATCTCCATACTTTTCTTTGACTAATGCCCATAAGGTCTCCATATCCTCCCTGTCAAAGTTTCTGAGCATTTGTGCAAAAGTGACAAACCTTTGAGACTGTCAAACTTCAAGTTGATCATTGGAGTGAAATGGTATATCAGCTTCTCAAGAATATGGAGAAACAACTTTATGAGGATGATTATAAGAAAATGAGGGAATATTGTTTAGAAGCATCCTCCTGGTGAAGGATTATACTCTGAAGGAAACTTGTTGGGAATTAAAGCTTCCAAGAGTTGTTGCTGCTTGAATGGTTAAGACTGCTCTAAGGAATAACAAGTACTCAGGTTTCACAATGAAAAAGCTCTAAGTATGTTTCTACTGCTAGTTATAGAGTTGCTGCTGCTAATGAAGGTTAAGACTTCTAGTGTATATTATAACTGCTGAGAACTTCAAGGAAATATACTGTTGGGAATTAAATGTCACAAAACTTGGTACTGCTGAAGAAATACACTAACAGTACAAACTGTTAGTATATAAGTGAAAACTGCGGAAGAAACAACTAACAATATAAACTTCTAAGTTTGTACTGCTAGCTATCAAGAAGGTACTGCGGCATGGATAACTGTCATATATGACATTGTAGAGGATAAGTATGGAAAGGATCTTTTGTATAACTTAATTAGTTAGAATTATACGGTAGGATACTTATCTTGTAAAGGACTCCTTAAGTCTATAAAAGGAGATCCTAGGTTATATGATTAGATATATATCAGTTATAGAGTTTTGAAAAAGATCCAAGGTCATTGTAACCCTAGTGATAGCAAGATCACTCGTATTATTCAAGCAATAATATTGAATCATTTGGTGTTAATCTTACTATGTTCATTGTTCATTCAAGCTTTACTGTTCCATTAAACAAACCAACATTCTTCTAAGTGTGGTTAAGTAGATTCCGCATACTTAACTGCATAGACTAAAAGTATCTCAAACACGTAATAAAGGAGTAATATCCTAAGTGTTTTACAATCCTCTCATATACACTAAGTAGTTAGTGCTGCCAGGCTTAATATTAATGCTGCTAGTTCAGAGTTTCAACTGCTGAAGGATTACTGCTGCTAGAGTTAGAGTTAAGACTGCTAGAGTATTTAGTTAATACTGCTGATAAGATAAACTCGTATAGTCGGTTAGAAAATTATAGAAAAGTCTCTTTAATGATTTATCTTGTATAGAAAGTTATTGTAAGCTGAATAGGACTCCTTAGCTTATAAAAGGAGGTCCAAGGGTATAGAGTTCGACACACATTATTCATAACTTCAGTGTTGTAACCCCTAATACTTTTAGAGTATTCGTATTAATAATATTGAAGTCGTTGATTTGTTTACAATTGTGTCAACTGTTCTTTTTAATACTTTTGTTTAGATTCTGCATAAACCTTAGTAATTCAACACAGTTTCTATACCTAGTTGTGTAAATTCATCTAGCATAACTAAACCTTTACAAGCTAAGGGAGTCGATCAAGTGTATAGCTGAGATCAACAAGTGGTATCAGAGCATGTGATCTAGAAGCTGTGATAAAGAAGAACATGTTTAAGTTAAAAGTTGTTCAGATCTTACAGAAGACATGGATTCAGAATCTACACATATGATTACTGCATCAAAGGTTCCAATGCTCAAGTCTGGTGAGTATGAACTATGGAGAATGAGAATAGAGCAGTACATTCAGATGGTTGATTATTATTTATGGGAGGTTATAGAGAATGGTGATTCATTACCAAAAACTGAAGTATTTGGTGCTGGTGTTAAGACTATTGTGCCAATTAAAACTGCTGAAGAGAAGGCACAAAGAAGATTGGAGGTTAAAGCCAGAAGCACTCTCATGATGGGCATTCCTAATAAACATCAGTTGAATTTCAATCCTATCAAAGATGCTAAGTCTTTGTTAGCAGCTATTGAGAAGAGATTTGGAGGGAATGCTTCTACTAAGAAGACTAGGAAGAATCTTTTGAAGCAACAATATGAGAACTTTGCTGCTCCAAGTTCTGATAATCTTGATCAGACCTTTGACAAACTTCATAAACTTGTCAGTCAATTAGCACTTGGGGAAGTAATAATTCCCCAAGAGGATATAAATCAGAAGTTTCTAAGAAGCTTGTCACCAGAATGGCATACACATACTGTGGTGTGGAGAAACAAGGATGATCAGGATACAATGAGCATAGATGATATGTACAACAATCTAAAGTGTAAGAACTTGAAGTCAAAGGGTCATCTAGCTCATCTTCAAGCACACAAAACTTGGCTTTTGTGTCCTCCTCCAATAATGGTTCTGGTATTACTAATGAAGTAGTTAATACTGCTCATGGAGTCAATACTGCTGGTAATCAAGTTAATACTGCCAGTTCTACAAACTTTGATAACTTGAGTGATGCTGTTATCTGTGCTTTTTTGGCTGGTCAAACTAACAGTTCTCAGATTGTATATGAGGTCATAGAACAGCTTCTTCCAGATGATCTTGATGAGATGGACTTAAAGTGGCAGATGGCTATGTTGACAATGAGGGCAAGGAGATTCTTGAAGAAAACAGGAAGGAAACTCAAAGTCAATGGGAAGGACAACATGGGGTTTGATAAGTCAAAGATAGAATGCTATAACTGTCATAGGAAATGACACTTTGCAAGAGAGTGCAGGGCACTAAGAAGTCAAGATTACAAGAATGAAGAAAGCTCAAGGAAAGCGGTGTCTGTGGAACTTACAAATTCTTCAGATTTGGTGTCTTGTGATGGTTTGGGTGGATATGATTGGAGTGACCAAGCAGCAGAAGGACCAAACTTTGCACTCATGGCCTATTCGTCTTCTTCATCAAGTTCTGACTCTAAGGTATCTAATGATTCTGGTTGTTCTTATAAATCTTGTTTAGATACTATTGAGGAACTTAAGGCTAGGAATGAAAAATTATTAGAAGATTTAAAAAGGTTAAAGTTAGATAATTTAGGCTATAAAGTAGGTTTAAAGTCTGTTGAGAAAATACTTGAATTTTTTAAACAGAATGAGATTGAGTTTGTAGAGAAGGTTAATGTTTTGGAAAGCAAACTTTATGTTAAAGAGAATGAAATTCAAGAACTTACTAAGAGGTTAGAACAGGCTCAAAGAGAAAAGGATGCAGCTCATCAAGAAAAAGAAAAACATCAATGTAAAGTAAATAAGCTTGAGTTTGCATCTGATGGTGTAAATAAGATAATTGAGTGTCAACTTATGAGGAAAGGTAGTGGTATGGGTTATAATGAAGTCCCCCCTTCTATTACAGGCAAATTTCCACCTTCTTTACCTGAATTGTCTTGTATAATTAAGTCTGATGATAAGTCTGTAGGTGAGAATAGTAAGTCTAATTAGGAGATGCCTAAAGTTGAAAAGAAGAATTCTGATGCACCTATCATTGAAGATTGGGTGTCTGATGATGATGAAGATCAGGTTGAGTCTACACCTAAGTGAAACCTAGACATTAAGCTAGTGTAAAAAAGATTATGTTTATCTAACCTAGGTTTGGTGATAAGTTGTCTAGGAAAATTGATGATTACACTGCGCAACCTAAGAGCAAAACACACAGTCCTAGAGGGAATCAGAGGAATTGGAATAAATGATATCTCAAAGACTAGGAAGTGATTGGCAAATGTTTAACAAGGCTTGTTATCACTGTGGTAGTTTTGAACATTTACAGGATAATTGTTTTTACTATCAAAAACCTGTTTGGAACTATGCTAGGAGGGTGAATCACCAAAGTTTTTCTAAAAGTACTCACCCAAATGCTAAGAGAAATATAGTTCCAAGAGCAGTATTAATAAAATCTAGGCATGTATCAGTTGATACTACTTCAACCAAAAGAACAGTGAATGGTGCTAAATCCAGGTTACACGTTTCAAATACAGCAAATTCATTTGTAAAAAGGCCCATTCAAAAGAATACAGCATTTAGTACCGCTAAGGCAAAAGCAGTAGTTTCTACTGCTAAGCCAAAAGCAATAACTGATACTGTTTTGGAAAACCATTTTTATGCTATTAAGGCCTCAGCTTGTTGGGTCTGGAAACCAAAAGTTTAAGATTTAGATCATGTCTCCAGACACAACAATGCATCCATAGTTTTAAAGAAGTATGATTATGTTGATGCACAAGGCAGATCCAAGTCAGTAATGGCTTGGGTCCCAAAAATGAACTGATTTTCTTACTTTATGTGCAGGGTAATCCATAGGTGGAATTAGAGAATAAAGGAGTATTTGAAAGTGGATGCTCAAGGCACATGACAGGAAACATGTCCTATCTCATAGATTTTGAAGCAATTGATGGAGGATATGTTGCTTTTGGAAGTAATCCCAAAGGAGGGAAAATCACAGGCAAAGGTACAATAAAAACTGGTAAATTAGATTTTGATAATGTGTACTTTGTAAAAGAGCTTAAGTTTAACCACTTTAGTGTTTCACAAATGTGTGACAAAAAGAACAGTGTTCTTTTTACTGATACTGAATGTTTTGTCCTGTCTCATGACTTTAAGTTGACTGATGAAAGTTATGTTTTACTTAAAGTTCCTAGAACAGACAACATATATAGTGTTGATTTAAAGAATATGGTTCCCAAAGGAGGTTTGACTTGTCTCTTTGCAAAGGCCACATATGATGAATCTAAGCTTTGGCATAGAAGACTTGGTCATTTAAATTTCAAAACAATGAATAAATTGGTTAAGGGAAACCTCGTTAGAGGTTTACCTTCAAAAGTTTTTGAAAATGTTGAAATCTGTGTTGCTTGTCAAAAGGGAAAGCAACACAGAGCTTCTTGTAAGACCAAGGCAGTGAACTCAATAAATCAGCCTTTACATTTGTTCCACATGGATTTATTTGGACCAACATTTGTGAGAAGTTTAATGAAAAAGATGTATTGCCTAGTTGTCACAGATGATTTTAGTAGATTTACTTGGTTTTTCTTTTTAGCAACCAATGATGAAACCAGTGGCATTCTTAAGTCTTTCATAACCAGGATAGAAAACCTAGTTAATCATAATGTGAAGGTAATATGATGTGAAAATCGAACTGAGTTCAAGAATAGGGATATGAACCAGTTTTGTGAGATGAAAGGTATTAAGAGAGAGTTTAGTGTACCTAGAACTCCTCAACATAATGGTACTGCTGAGAGGAAGAATAGGAAATTAATTGAGGCTGCTAGAACAATGTTAGCTGATTTTAAGTTACCTACTACTTTTTGGGCTGAAGCAGTTAATACTGCTTGCTATATGCAGAATAGAAGTTTAGTAGTTAAGCCTCATAACAAGACCCCTTATGAACTTTTACATGGTAGAAAACCAATGTTAGACTTTTTAAGACCATTTGGGTGTCCTGTTACTATCCTCAATACCATAGATCACTTAGGCAAGTTTGATGGCAAGGCTGATGAAGGTTTCTTTGTTGGATACTCAATGAATAGCAAAGCTTTTAGAGTGTTCAATAGTAATGAGACTGAACCTGCACAGAAGCACATCTTGCTACCCATATGGACTGCTGATCCACTTATCTCAACTCAAGAATCAAAGAGTTCACAAGCAGATGAAAATCCAAAAGATGATAAAGAAGATAGTGTTAAGTCTTCAAATGAGGAGGAAAAGCAGACTGATGAACCTCCAAGCAAAGAAAATGTGTTTGATGAATATGTTCAGGATGATAATATTGGTAGTTCTAATGATGTTAATGCTGCTAGTTATGCTAACAGTACTAACAGCACTAACAATGATAAAACTACTAATAATGTTGATAATGAAGGCATTGCTTTTGATGAAGATAAATATCCAATTGATACAAACATGTTTCCTTTGGAGAATATATATGCTAATACAGATGATAAAACAGTTGGTGCAGAGGCTAACATAAACAACTTGGATGATACTATTCCTGTTAGTCCTATTATAACTACCAGAATTTCTAAGGATCATCCTAAAGAACAAATCATTAGAGAAGTGTAGTCTTCTGTTCAGACAAGATGAATGAGAAAGAATTTGGAGGAACAAGGTTTCTTTGCAAGATCCCTTCATCAAAGAAACGTTCATAAAGACCTTCAAAACTGTTTGTTTGCTTGTTTTCTATCACAAGTAGAACCCAAGAATGCACATAAAGCATTGCAGGATCAAAGCTGGGTGGAGGATATGCAAGAAGAGCTTCTATAATTCAAGCTACAAGAAGTTTGGACCTTGGTAGATTTGCCAAATGGGAAGAGGGCAATTGGTACTAAATGGGTTTTCAGATGCAAAAAATATGAAAGAGGCATTGTGATTAGAAACAAGGCAAGATTAGTTGCTCAGGGATACACTCAAGAAGAAGGCATTGATTATGATGGAGTCTTTGGCCCAGTTGCAAGAATTGAAGCCATAAGGTTGTTCTTGTCTTATGCTTCATATAAAGACTTTGTAGTATATCAAATGGATGTGAATAGTGCTTTTCTTTATGGGTAAATTGAAGAAGAAGTATATGTCTCTCAACCATCTGGATTTGAAGATCCTGACAATCCTGATAAGGTATATAAGGTGGAAAAAGCACTTTATGGTTTACATCATGCTCCTAGAGCTTGGTATGATACATTGTCAACATACCTACTAGAAAATTGTTTCTGTAGAGGGAAGATTGACAAGACTCTGTTCATTAGAAGACACAAAGATGATATATTGCTAGTTCAAGTTTATGTTGATGATATTATCTTTGGATCAACAAACAATGAGTTATGTGTTCAATTTGAGAAGCTTATGCATAAAAGGTTTCAAATGAGTTCTATGGGTGAACTCACATTCTTCTTAGGATTAGAAGTCAAGCAGAAGGAGGATGGCATATTTATCAGTCAAGATAAGTATGTAGCTAAAATTTTGAAGAAGTTTGGGTTTACTGATATGAAACATGCAAAGACAACAATGGAAACTTCCAAGCCCCTGCTAAAAGATGAAAATGGTGAAGAAGTTGATGTTCATTTATATAGATCAATGATTGGTTCATTGATGTATCTTACCGCTTCAAGACCAGACATTATGTTTGTAGTGTGTGCCTGTGCTAGATGTCAAGTTACACTAAAAGTTTCACATCTTAATGTTGTGAAAAGAATTTTTAGATACTTGAAAGGTCAACCTAAATTGGGCCTTTGGTATCTAAAAGATTCACCTCTTGATTTGGTAGCATACACTGATAGTGATTATGCTTGAGCTAGCTTGGATAGGAAATCCACAACAGGAGGTTGTCAATTTCTAGGATACAGGTTGATTTCATAGCAGTACAAGAAACAAACTGTGGTTGCTAATTCCATAACAGAAGCTGAGTATGTGGCTGCTTCAAGTTGGTGTGGACAAGTGCTTTGGATTCAAAATCAATTATTGGATTACGGGTACAATTTTAAGCATACCAAAATATTTATTGATAATAGCAGTACTATGTGCATAATTAAAAATCCTGTTTCTCATTCTAAAACAAAGCATATAGAGATAAGACATCATTTTATAAGAGATTGTTATGAAAAGAAGTTAATCCAAATAGTTAGAATTCATATTGACTAAAATGCTGCAGATTTGCTCACAAAAGCTTTCGATGTGGGTAGATTTCAATTTTTGGTTGCTAGTATTGGAATGTTAAATCTTTGAAAATTCTTATCTCTTTGTGTTTTTGTAATGTTTTGTAGGGATTAGTACTGCTATATATGTCAATAACTGTTTCTGTTGCTAAGTGTAATTAGTACTACTTGTTATACTTAGAACTGCAGTTTATACTGCTTGTTATACTTAACAGTGCTAAGTATAATTGCAAATGTGATTATTAGAGAATGTGTTTTTGTTTGTGTTTTGGTTTTTTTGGACTAATCTTTTGCAGGATAAGTAATGAAAAGTGTTGGAGTGCTGATTATTCATTTGTTTGGAGTGAAAAAACTGACTTAGTGCTGCTGAGTATAAGTTAGTGTTGCTAAGCATAACTTACTACTGCTAGGTTTATGCTGCTATGTCTGAGAATGCTGGGTCGATTATGTGACTTCTTCACTTAAAGGTTTAAATCCCCAATTAGAACACTTAATCAGTTTCACGCACTCATAATACTCTCTAATAACAAACCCTAACACATTTTTATCATCAAAATCCCCAAATCACAAATCCTAACTCAAAATGTCATCACGCAAATTTGCTGAGAGTCATAACATGCTTGCCTTTCTTGATAAACCCAAAGAGTCTGAAGGGTTCAAAGAAATCATTGATTTTTTAAACGCAAACCCTATATGGTTTGCATTAACTGTGAATCCTACTATATACATTTCTCACATTAACCAGTTTTGGTCTACTGCTTAGGCCATAACTATTAATGGAGAAGTACAGTTAAAGGCTAATGTAGATGGCTAAGAAATAATTATCACTAAATCATCTGTTAGAAAATCACTTCAACTAATAGATGATAATGGTGTTGAGTGTCTCTTAAACTCTGAAATTTTTGATGGTCTTGAAACCATGGGGTATGACAAGAAAAATGACTTTTTGAAATTTTACAAAGGACTCTTCTCACCTCAATGGAAATTTTTAATCCATACCTTCTTACATTGTTTAAGCCCTAAAACAAATGGCTAGAATGAGTTTGGAACTACTATGGCTTCTGCTATAATATGCCTCACTTCAGGACAGAAGTTTAACTTTTCTTAAATGATTTTGGAAGGTTTTGTTAAAAACTTGGATACATCAATCAACTATTTTCTATATCCAAGATTTTTGCAACGATTTTTGGATCAACAACTTTCTCACCAAAAGGTTCACAAAAGAACATTTTATGCACCCTTTCTCACAAAGAAACTGTTTGCAAACATGAGAAGGGTGGGTAAAGATTTTTCTGGGAAAGTGACACCATTATTTCCTAATATGGTGGCACTTGTCCAATCTCAAAACCAGGGTGAAGGTTCAGTAATCCCAACTGAAACCCATTACACACCCGCAATTTTACCATCCACATCATCACCTAAAGAAACCTATACCCGTAGGTTCACCCAAAAGAGCACTCAGCTACCTCAGGCTAGTGCTAGTATGGCTGCAGATGAGGCTGTGCATTAGGAGATAGGCCACAGATTGGTAAGGGCTGCCACTACTATTGCTAGCTTAGATGCATAGCAGGCCAGGGTATAAATGCTTAAAATGGGTTTAAGGCTATACCTAACATACCCAATGATGCACCACTCGGGAGAGGTAACACACTCTGAAGTGCTAAGGGTAGTCTTGAACTAAAGGAATTGATGGAATTGTGTATCAAATTGACAAAAGATGTTTTTGACCTCAAGCAGACTACCACTTCTCAGGATATTGAAATTAAAAGATTAAAGAGAAGGGTTAGGTATTTTGAAGGGAGGCAGAAGTCAAGAACACAAAAGTTTAAAAGACTACACAAGGTGGGTACTACTCAAAGGGTTGATTCTTCTGAAGATGCTAGTTTGGGGGAGGATGCCTCCAAACAGGGGATGAGTGATAGCAAGGGTTCAGGGGAGGATACTCAAATGGATGAGCAGGTTGAGAGTGATGAGTTTGTTGTTGCTGATCAAATGGGAAATGAAGTGGTTTTGGATGAAGCTGCTAAGGTTGTTGTGGAAGAGCAGGTGGAACAAGTTGAAACTGCTGCTGATCTTAAAGCTGCTGATGATGACGTTAATACTGCTAGTGAGCAAGTTAATGCTGCTAGTGAAAAAGTTTCAGCTACTGGGTCAAAAGTTTCTACTGCTGCTTCAGAAGTTAGTGTTGCTGCTCAAGAAACAGCTGCTAGTGTTGCTGAAACAACTGAACTTGATGATGAAACCATCTTAGCTAAGGTTCTTACTGATCTCAAGAAGATTCCTCCACAAATCAAAGAAAGTTCAAGACCCAAAGCTAAAGGTGTGACTATCAAAGAACCATCTGCAACAACAACACAAACAACAAAATTACAACCACCACCATAGGGCAAAGACAAGACAATTTTAGTTGAAGAGCCTGTGGTGAAACACTTATCATGGAAACAACAACAACAACAACTTGCTAAAGATGCAGAGTTTGCTAGAAAGCTTCAGCAAGAAGAGGAAGAAGAAGAAAGTCTAAGACTCCAAACAGCCCAAGAAGAAGAACAAGCTACTCTTGCAGAGATCAACTCATGGGATGACATCCAAGCTAAATGTAAAGCTGGTCACATGTTAGCTCAAAGGATGTGGCAATAAAAGCAAGAGGAGCTATCTTTAGAGGAGAAGTCTAAGTTATCTATGAAGTTTTTAGCTAACCAGAAAAAGTTCTTTGCCAAGAAAAGATCTGAAGCAAAGAGGAATAAACCACCTACCATGGCACAACAAAAGCAGATCATGATAACCTATCTAAAAGATATGGGTGGATGGAAACAAGCTCAATTTAAAGGGATGAGCTATAAAAGAATTAAAGAAGAGTTTGATATGGTTTTCAGAAGGGTTAACACTTTTATTGCCATGAATGAAGATGAGGTGGTAGGGGGTTCAAAGAGAGCTGGAGAAGAACTGGTATCTTAAAGCAGCAAGAAGCAGAAAACACATGAGCAAATAGAGCAAACACAAGAGCAAACAGAGCAAGTCCAAGAAAGTGATGCAAATGAAAAAGCTAATCTAAAACAATTGATAGAAATTGCAAGTAATCATGATGAAGAAATTGTTGATGTTGTTCCTTTGAAGACTAAAGTCCCTATCATAGATTGTAAAACTGGTTATCGTGGAAAGACTGCTTGGTAGGAGATAATCAGAGTTGGTGGACAGTCTCAAAGGTTTTCACTTTTGCACAAATGCTCAGAAACTTTAAAAGGGAAGATTTGGAGACCTTATGAGCATTAGTCAAAGAAAAGTATGGAGATTATAGACCAGAAGACATTTTGGATAGAGTTCTCTGGGGTGACTTGAAGGTTATGTTTGAAACTCATCATGAAGATAGAGTTTGGAATGATCAATACAGAAATAAAGTTGTACTTTGGAAGCTTTTTCAGTCATGTGGAGTTCATACTGTGATGATGAGAGGTGATAACGCTCAAATTGAACATGTTTTTAGTTACGTTATCAGTAGTTTTGTGCACTATATTGGGTTATATTTGTGTGTATTTGCTACTAAATTGTGAAAAAAGTGTATATGCAAGTGAATATAGCCAAGTACAGGAAAAGATGAAAAAAAAGATGAAGAATTGAAGTAACTATGCACATTGGAAGATTCCCGAGACGAAAACAAGAGAGAAACCACACGAGAACTCAAGGATTTGATAATGTTGAGATTTCTACGTTCAAATATCAAGAAAAGATCAAGTTCTATGGAAGAAATTAGTGCCAAAACAAAGGATAAAGCTCGTGACAAGAAAAGAAAAGAAAAATCAAAAGTTGTGTATGGCAGAAGACTCTATCCGATCGGATGGAGCCCGCATCCGGATCGGATGGAAGTCAGGGTATTTTACCGAGAAGCCCAACCGATCGGTTGAAGCTGCCATTACAAAGTTCCATTTAATGACGAATTTAAGCCCCATAATCATGGTGGCTTATCATTTCTTGCTTATTTACTAATAGAGGACGTTTTTGCTTGAGAAGAAAGGGTTCTTGTACTTATATATAGGACCCTAGGCTAGTTTACAAAGTGTGACACCCAAAACCTCGTAAAGGCTTACACCAAGTCCTTACTAACTTATTATCATTGCCCGAAAGCTTAGAAATGCTGTGAAAACGTCCAGGAATATTGAGTTCAAGTCTCAATAGGTGGGTGTTGTGTGGAGTTGTTTACGTGTCTTGTTAAGCGATTGGAGGAGTGTGGTTGCTATAGTTCCACAATTCTAGTTCTTGTAATTCAAACTAGTATCTCTTTAAATCAATAACTACTTTTACTTTAAGTTGAATGAAAGAATGTTTTGTTACTTGTGTTTGATTATAATTGTTATGGAGTGATTTTTGGTATACTTGTGTGTATGATGTGACAATTGTTGGAGTATTCTTATTTTATAGTGATGCATGAAAACATGTCTTGTTTTATGAGTTTGTTGAAATACAATCTAATCTTGCTTAACTAGTTGGTAAAAACAGTTTTAAAGAATAAAAAGGGTCGAAAGGATTTTCTTTATGTTTTTATTCCAAAACATTAGTGCACGAATTAGTATGGGCTATGGTGTGTGACAAGCACCATATTAACTCATTAAAATAGATTTGGAAACGATTTCTTCACAAGAAAGGGCCGAAAGGATTCGTAAGAATTCTTAAGATAAGAAATGCTTTTCAAACAACAAAGGGTTTAATAGAATTGTTGTAATAGTTAAAAAGGCCGAAAGGAATAAACTAGGAGATTGGATTCTTAGAGATGATTTTTCATGATAAAAACCATTGATTGTGAATCATTCATATTAAGTTGAGCATCACTCCAAGTTACACCAAACTTTGTAGATTACTCTATGCAATTATTCAAGGTATTACACACAAGTATATGTTTTGTTTGATTGGATTCTATTTACTTTTTGAATTTTCACCAAATTGGATTGACAACCCTTTTTGTAAAAAACTAGTTTTACTAAGTTCTAACACCAACTCCCTTAGGACGATCTCGACTTACCCACCTTTACTACCGCGGACGAGTATACTTGCTCGTATGTGTTAATTAGAGAATTGGATAAATCGTGTTTATAAATTTTTAAAACTTGCACCCACGGTTGACGCATCAAGTTTTTTGACGCCGCTGCCGGGGAGTTGATTGAAATTGTTTGAATTTGGTAGTTTAATTAGTTTTTGATATTAGAAATTCGTGTTTTGAAGAAAAAGTTTAGAAAGTAAAAAAAAAAAAAAAAAAAAGTTGGTTCGAGACCAACCGAATCGGATGGAGCCCTCGGTAAATATTGTAGGTTTTTATGTTTAAGTGTTATTTAGTCTTTTTAATGGTAGTTTAATGTTAGATTAATACTAATAATAGTTATAATTGATTAGTTGTTTAATTATATGTTTAATGATTATCATTTAGCCATTTTGATGTTTTTAATGTTTCTAATTTAATAGTTAATGTAGTTTAATTATATGTTTAATGATGAAGTAGATTAAGAATTTTTTATTAATTAAGTTAGTTAATGATAGTTAATTAGTTAATGGTTATTAAGAATTATTAATTATGTTTTATTTTTCATTTTTAGAAAATTAGTTTTTATTTTAGGAGTTAATTTTTATATTAAGGTTTTAATAATATATAAAATTAAAAAAAAAAAAAAAAAAAAAAAAAAAAAAAAAAGTCTTTTTTAGAAAAAGTTGATCCATCCGATCGGATGTTGCCCGCATCTGATTCGGTTGGGTAAAATGGATTTTTACGATTCAACCATCCGATTAGATGGATGCCTCGGAAAAGTTTTTTTTATTTTTGATTTTTATTTGTTTTGATGTTTTGAGAGTTTGAACTTGTTTGTTTACTTGATTTGATTTCATTTTTGATATGTTTCAATCATGACTAACCCTAATGCTAATAATTTGGATTTCTTTTGGTTGTGGTTATATTATAGTTGTTAATTGCTTTAGTGAAATGGAGAGTTTAAGCGGAGTTTCTGAATACTTGAGAAATTTGGAAGAGATGTTCAAAGACTCGGGTGATTCATTGGAGCATTTGGAAAATATTTTGGAAGAAGTTAAGGTTGATGTAGAAAAGGAAGAAGAAGTTGGAGAAAACCTAGTTTGTTTACCTAAGGAGAAGAGAGTTGTTGTGTTCACACGAGCACCACCTAAAGAGTTTGATGCACCGTTCATGAGGTACTCTGCACCTTGTGGTGTGGAAGGTATAAAAGCTTAGGATGCTCAGCTTAATATGGAGTATGGTGACAACTACATTACGGAAGATATGCTCGGTAAGCTTGGTTTCGTTCGACTTGACTATGAGGATTATGGAAGAAAGATGGTGAGAGATGTGAGTATTAACATTCATGGTCACATTTTCAAAGTTGATTTTGTTGTTTTAGAATATGGGAATGCTGATGAACCGGAAGTTGTGTTTGGTAGAGATTTTATGGTTAAGACTAAGTGTAGGATTGATTTTACACTTGGAGAGACGAGGATATGTTATGGATTGTTTTAGGGATGAATGGGATATGTAGAAACCATTGTAATTGATCAAATGCAGGATATGAAAGAGTAGGAATTGATAAGAATTGGTTTGAAGTCGACAAGGAAATTTTTTTTTTCTCACAGAAAGCCCCAACCGATTCGGTTGTGGGCCAGAATCGATCGGTTGGGCAGAGTAACTTACTCCATCTGATCGAATGGAGGCAATACCGATCGGATGGAGGGCTCGGTAAATGGAAATAAAAATTTTCAAAAACTAGTTTTTTTTTTTTTTTTACTTCTAAATCATGTAGCCTTGGTTCTTATGCTCTTATACTAACAAATAATTGTGTTTTCTACAGAGTTATGTTGCAGGTAGTTCACGTTCATCACGTGCGAGTGTTAACCCAATTGTGATCAAATATGTCAAAAGAAATACGAAGAGTAAGGTCACATATACTCTTAATCCGGAGAGTAATGAAAATTTGAAGTTTAGCAAACTTAGGAAGGAGGAAAAGCACGCTTTTCGGGAGCGTCTTTCAAAGCTACAAGGTAGAAAGATTGCTAATCCAAGGTTAGTTGATTGGGAATTGTTTGCAGATTATGAGTGTGAGGTTCAGTTGAGAAATATGATGAGGATGTCATATGTATATGAGGGTGATGGTGATAGTTTTGAAGATTTGTCGTGGGAGAGAGCGTTTAGTATTTATGAGAATGTTAATCGTGAGTGGTGTTTGGAGTTTTTCTCTACATTTTATTTTGAAAGAAAGGTTGATGATGTTATGGGAGATGTATGTATATGGTTTAGGCTTTGCGGAAACGAGCCTGCCTATACGTTGCCAGAGTTTGCGTTTGCTTTAAGATTGTATGAGCAAGAGGAGATTGAGCATCGTGTGTTTGCACCTCATTTTGTGAGGTTGGTAAGGAACCACAATGATTATGAAGGTATAGTAGAGTATTGGAACCGAGTTGGTGATCCGGGTTGCAATAGAAGGAACTCGTCCAGGTTGAGGAATCCTATTATGAAGATTTTACAAAAATTGATCGCGTGGGGAGTTTTACACAGGACGGGGAGTCGAGACAAGTGCAATCAACCGGATTTGTGGTTAATGAAATTGTTGGAGGAAGACAAGAATGGGAACGCGGCTTGGATTATAGCCGAATATCTTTCAAGAAGAGCACCTGGGATAAAGGATAATAGTGAGATTTGTGGAGGTCACTATGTGACCGCATTGGCAAGAAATTTGGGTTATTTTAAAGATGAGGAATTGGTGAAGTTTTTGGAGCCAACGGAAAGTGAAACGTGGGATGCCAAAAGTTTTGGTAGAGCGTTGGATAGAAGAGGAAGAAAGTTGGGAGCTTGGACGGAACCAACGATGGCTGCACCACAACAATCTTACCAACAACCACCATACCAACCACCACCGAATATAAGGAATGTTCATGCACCGGGTAGTTTTGACTCGGGATGGGGGGATTGAAACAAGGAGTTAAACGAGATAGAGCGTAGGGACGTGTGGAGAGATTCTATGATGATGAGGCAGAATTACAACTATGATTATTCTATGCCGATGCTGCAACATGTGGCTCATGAAGCCAATTATGAGGTACCTCCTTACAACCCACCAAACGTTCCACCCTACCCGTTACAGTATGACCCATATCCTAGCCAATATCCTTACCCATATCCTGGGTACGCACCATTTCCTGAACCAGTGCCGGTTTATGGTAGAGTTCCTAATGTTGGAAGTTCGAGTTATGATGTGGGTGGATCTTCTTCAGGTGTTGGAAGAAAGAGGCAAAAAGTTTATACAGTTTTTGAAGGAGAAGAAAATTATGAGGAAGTAGAAGAAGAGGAGGACGAGGAGAGTGAAGATGAAAGAATTCATCCTGATGGCATGGATCACGATGATGAATGATCATCAGTGATTTGGTTAATCGATGGTCGTGTTTTAAAAACAATTGTTGGTCGAATAATTTCAGTTTCTATTATCTTTAACTTAATTTTCTTAGGATTATTTATGGTTTATTTTTATCTATTTTGTTTGTTTTAGTATTTTTGTTTGTTTGTTTCGTATATTTTTGTAGTTTTTGCAGGGAAGAAATTCCTGAAGCTTATTGTTGATCAATACTTGGAGTTGGAAGAACTCATTTGCTTTTTTATGATCAAATATGCATAGGCGTATTTTCCCTGGTAGTACCTTTTTAACTAAATTTTTCCAATTTCCTTTACTTTGAAGTTCATTTTTATTACATTGAGGACAATGCAAAACTTAAGTGTGGGGAGGGAAGAAAATAGGAAAAATTGGTTTAATTTTTTAATTTTTTTTTAGGTTTAGTAGAATTTTGGATTCGAGTAACTAGAATGTGTTCGCCTTTGATTTTCTAGTTGTTTTCTTATATATAGTTTGATTCAATGGTAAAAATGAGACTATTTGAAATTTTTTTGGAGTTTAATCAAGTTATGAGAGCTATTTCAATTTTGGAATCGATAACATTTACTAGTACATGTTATAACCCACCTTAAATTGTGAGGATTTAAGCTTTTTTGTATAGAGCATTTCTTATGCTTTATATTTCGTTATGAGTGTGCCGGTGATTATGTTGATTCTAGAACTTGTATCTGTTATGCATTACAGTTAAAATTACTTTTGAGTGATAAAATAATTCAAATGATAAGAGGCAAATTAGGATTTACACCAAATGGCCATCCGTTTATAGAAATATTTTTGCTGACCACATCGGTTAGTTATCCTAGTATTTGGAACCCATTTGTTAGCGTTAATCTTTTACGCTAGATACCCTTAGTTACACCTTCTGAGCCTATCTTTTTTTTTATTAAATCCAGAAAAATACAAAAAGATTTTACACCTTACACCTTAGCCTTACCCGAATCAAGTTTAATTGAAATTCAAAACTATTTTTTTTTCTTTGATGATTGCATGTTGACCACACTTTGATATGTGTATGTGTTGTTTCAATGAAGAAGGAGGTTGCTACTCTTATTTGTATTTTTTTGTAGCGTGTGCTCATCCAAAGTGTGGGGGTGACAAAAAAGAAGTGAGTTTCAAAAAAAAAAAAAAAAAAAAAAAAAAGGAATAGCTAATGAGCTATAGTGTATGAATATAAGTTAGCCAATGAGTTATGAAGGAAGAAAGAAGTGAGTATGAGATGCAGAATAACAATCGAAGAAGTTTGGGAAGTGATCATTTGAGGTATAAAGAGTTGGGAACGAAATTTGGACTTGATTCTTATTTATTTTTCATTTTGTAGGAACCAATCATAAATAATTCCCATGTCTATTCCCCACCTTTTACCAATTGCTTTATTCGTTGTTAGCTTTCGAGCATCCGGATTGAGTGATGGCTTTGTTTAGATATGTAGTGCATGGATGTGTAGTGACCATCCGGGTTTTTGAATAGTTAAAAAGCGTTGCTTGCGAGCTAGTGCGTATTTTGGTGACCATCCGTTATGCAAGTAACGTTGTCAGCGAACCAAGGTACAATCTAGTGACCATTCGCTGCTTAGCTAATTAAGAATTCGTTGTTAGCGAGCTATTATATTCTTGTATGAAGTATTTGCACATTAGCCAGGTAAACCTTAATCCTTAACCTTAAACCCGAATAAAAGACCTCTTTGATGTTTTATTTTGTTGTTTTGATACTTGTATAAGCTTATGATAAGAAACATGAATCATGACTGAGCAATGAGTGATTTACCAATAAATTTATCCTTAGAGTGTTGAGTGAATTTAAAATTCCTTTGTGAGGTGCTTAGTTATGTTATCAAGCTCAAACTAACTTGTTTATGTTTCAAGGAATTTTTCGCATTTAAATTAAAAATAGCAATTGTTCCTTTGGGATGGTTGTTGGATTTTTAGAATCATGATGACGATACCATTGAAATTAGCTTTTCTAAAAGCTAGACTTGCTCGAGGGCGATCAAAACTCAAGTGTGGGGGAATATGATAACGCTCAAATTGAACATGTTTTTAGTTACGTTATCAGTAGTTTTGTGCACTATATTGGGTTATATTTGTGTGTATTTGTTACTAAATCGTGAAAAAGTGTATATGCAAGTGAATATAGCCAAGTACAGGAAAATATGACAAAAAGATGAAGAATTGAAGTAATTATGCACATTGGAAAATTCCCGAGACCAAAACAAGAGAGAAACCACACGAGAACTCAAGGATTTGAAAATGTTGACATTTCTACGTTCAAATATCAAGAAAAGACCAAGTTCTACGGAAGCACGCTTTTCAACTATTCAAAACCTGAGCAACAGAAAAGAAAATAAAAGTTGTGTATGGTAAGACTCATCGGATGAGAGCCCGCATCCGACGGATGGAAGTCAGGGTATTTTACAGAGAAGCCCAACCGATCGGTTGGATGAAGCTGCCATTACAAAGTTCCATTTAATGACGAATTTAAACCTCATTATCATGGTGGCATATCATTTCCTGCTTATTTACTAATAGAGGACGTTTTTGCTTGAGGAGAAAGGGTTCTTGTACTTATATATAGGACCCTAGGCTAGTTTACAAAGTGTGACACCCAAAACCTAGTAAAGGCTTACACCAAGTCCTTACTAACTTATTATCATCGCCCGAAAGCTTATTTTCCAGACTTATGTTTTGTTTAATTTCCAGAGTAGGGATTAGAATGATTTTTCAGTCAACATAGGTGCGTTGGTTTTTTGTCGCGACCCACACCGAAGCTACCAAGGGTGCATTTGGCTTTGTCCTTAGTTAAAAGGGTAAACTACCCAAAGGGTGTGCTTTGTCTGCAGAAACGCAGCCCTAACAGGGGTATTTGTTTGCTGAAATACAACCCCGACAATGGGCATTTGGTTGCTGCAATACAGCCCCAAACAACGGGGTGTTTGGTTCTGCATATTTTCAGCCCAACATGGGCGTTTATACCTGGTTATTTCAGCCCCTAAAGGGTGCGGCTCATTGCTGATTTTCTTCACAAAAAGGGTGCGTTTGCTGCTGATTTTTCTACAAGAAAAGGGTGCATTCTGTTTGCTTATTTTCTGCACAAAAAAGGGTATTTGTTTTGCTGCAATACAGCTCCAACAGGGGGTGTTTGGTTCGTCATTTTATAGGCCACTAGGGGTGTTTGTTCTTACGTGTCACAGCCCCGAAAGGGGTGCGTTTGGTCTGATTGCTGTCACAGCCAAAGGGGTTGTTTGTTTATTCTTTTTGCCCAGCCCAACAGTAGCCATAAGGGGCGTTTTGTTTTACTTGTTTCCAACCCACATCGCAAGGTGTTAGGATTGGTTTAGTTTGCCATACGATAGCCCAGATAAGGGTGCAGATTGAGGGTGTTTGTTTACCTCGGTATAATAAGAAAACCCAAAGGGTTGTAGGTTCGAGCTTCTGAGCTCATATCCAAACTTATTATTGTTAGTTATGATTCACTTAGTATTTCAGGATTATTAATTTGGAAACCGGATCATGTTTGAATTGGACAACAACTATAGAAACGAAAACTACAATATTTGACAACATATTGAGAACACGCGTTTTAAATCAAGTCTACACAACTTAGAAGTTATGTAAATAAATGATCTCTTACTTGATTGCTATTTGATCCCTATGTGTTTATTTCCTTTTATACTTGTGCTATATGTTTTATACTTTGGTATGTTTGCGAGGATTCTGATACACTTGGTAGGATGTTATTCCTTTATAACGTGTGTATATGATACTTTTAGTGAATATGATTAAGTATGCGGAATCTACTTAACCACACTTAGAAGTATATTGTTATTGGAAATGGAACAGTGGTGGTTGTTGAATTTGATAATGAACAATGAATGTATAACACCAAACGATTCAATATTATTGAGAATAATACGAGTGATCTTCACTATCACTAGGGTTACACAACCTTGAATCTCTATTACAAAGAAAAACTATTTTCTATCTAGTTCTATCAACTCAGTTAGTTTTTCTAATTGTTACACATTAAAAACTATTCAACACTTACACTCTCAGACTGATGTCTAACTCTCTATATATGTAAATATCTAAGCACATGCACACTTGAGTGTTCGACTACTTGCTAGCTTGTGTGTGTCAGTAGCTAAGATACAACTTGTATCTGTGTACACAACTTGTTGACTGATCACTTATCAAAGATATTATCTACCGTATATCTTTGACTTTTATACACAAATATCTTCTTCATATTTATCCAGTCAACAGTAGAATACACGATACTTATCACTTCAGCAGTAGTATCTGATACTCTATCAGTAGTATTCTTGCGGCAGCAGAATCTCTAACACTAGCAGTAGAATGAAATACACTAGCAGTAGAATGACACTTAGTGTATTTCCTTGAGCAGAACTAACCTTGTGAACATTTAATTCCTGATGCTAATCTTCAAAACATTTAATTCCCAACAATCCTCCCCTAAACTTGTGATTTATCCAAATCAACATGTTTCTTCTGAATTAAATTAGGATTGTGAGAGTCTTCCAAACACTACATAGTCAGACTCTTGATCTGAGCTTTCCTTTGTTCTGTAAGACTAACTGTCTTTCTGTCTAACTCAACTGCTTTCTGTGAATCTCTTTCAGCAATAACATCATCTTCTTTGTCTTGAACAATAGCTGTTAGGAACACGTTTTTTATTATATTTCAAGTCTTAGTCATATGTAACGAGTAGGTTGCTAAACAATATGGGTTCTAAATTAAGTATAAAGGCCACGGTCCATTAGGAGCCCATGGGCCGGCCACTTTGTGTTTATTTCTTCCAGAAACACTTATGGAAATGTCGCCCTAACTTGTGCCTATAAATAGAAGGCTTGGGTGATCATTTCTCTTGTTGGTTTTAGTTACATCGTGCGGAAGCTTTGTCATTTTATAGAGTGTAATGAAATCATCCTTCTTCTTCTCTTATTCTCTTCTCTAATCTCTCATTGCTACTTAATCTATTGCTATTAGTTTATACGTAGCTTAGTTGTAGTTGTGTTCGTGGTTAGTAGTAGATTAGATCTTGTGTTATAGCGTTAATAGGGACCATCAATAGAAATATCAAGTCATCCTTCACATCCCTCTTATGACTACTTGAATATTTCACTGGAAATATTAAAGTCATATCTTGTGTCTCGTCTCATGACTTTTTAAATATTTCACTGGAAATATTAAGTCATCCTTCACATCCCTCTTATGACTACTTGAATATTTCACTAGAAATATTGAAGTCATATCTTGTGTCTCGTCTCATGACTTTTTAAATATTTCACTAGAAATATTAAGTCATCATTCACATCGCTCTAATGACTACCTATGTATTTCCTCGGAAATATAAAAGTCATTTCTTCTCGTCTAGTACCGTTCATCTCGTAAAAAAAATTTATTAGGTATAAATTCTCTCCTCGTGTCGAAAAGTCTCACTAAATCAGCGAGATTTATTCATAAAATCCTCTTACATTCCAATGACAACTTAAATATTTCATCTGAAATATTTAAAGTATATTTAATTTGCGAAATGCAATTAAATGTCATCTCTCGTTCTCGATCAGCGTTCATCGAATCCCGTTAGATTCATTAATAAAATAATTTATTTGGTATAAATTCCTTTAATCTAAGGTCCAGAAAAATCACAACATATGTGAAATTTCTTTGTCAAAAATCTAATTTTGGGTCAAAACTGACCTCAGCAGGTCGCGGTACCCTTAAATAGGGGACGGTACCGCTAAATTTAACGGTACCGTCGGACCGTTGTCTGCTGAGAAAGTTTATTTTGTCTTCAATTCTCACTGTTTCAAAAACAATATCAAAACCCACTCGCTGTAGTTTTGAACCAGAACCGTCTCCTATCAGAATAGATTCTGCCTATCTTCTGATTCCTTAGCTTTTTCCCCTTTCACTTCCGCATGGTACTAAACACACCATATGTTTGGTTACTTCCGTATCCATTATCTTCTCAACTTATCTACACTTTTCAACCTTTGTTCTATACTACCAATGCTTCCGCATCCCACTCATCTTCCACACACTTCAAGCGAAGAACCGCTAGGATAAGTTGAGATAACCCTTCTTCATCAACATAGATAACCCCACTAGAACCTTATCACTAACAACACAACCTTGAAGATTTTATCTTCTTAACCCTTAGCATATTTCCACGTAATCACATGCCTCATCATATGAATGTTCTATGAATATTCACAATGATTGAGAAGAGCTACGTGACTTCAAAGGTGAAGTTTATTGTATGCTATCCACCACTTGTCATGACGTTACTAAGCTCATCGCTTCCGTCAACGTTTGTTTTCCTCTTTATTTTTTTTAACACATCTTGTCCGGATGGTCATAGATTAAGGGGGACGAAAGCACACTCATATAGTCTTTCAACAAACACTCTCAAGAACACACAAATGTGGTTCTTATTCCCTAGAAAACTTCCCTTTAGCTGCCCAGAACTAGGCTGCACAGGAAAATTTGTGACTTCCAGTTCAAGGTACCGTTAAATTTAACGGTACCGTGCCCTTGTTTGACGAATTTTCACTGTTTCCTATAGATCCCTGCATCCCTAACCTCAAACCTGCAAAATTTTGCAAACTCACATACACCCTAAGATTCCCTCATTACACCATAGGACACTACCACCAACTTTAATTCGAATCCCACAACTCTTGCCTATATAAGGCCTCACCATTGCAAGCTTATCTTGCATCTCATCTTCAAACCTCACATTAATATCATTCATCATCACACTCAACCCTTATAACTAAACTTCACTCTTGACAGTTATATTTAGTTTCAAAACCTTCAACCCTTATATCAATCCCACTCAAACCTTTTAGCTACACTTCACTCTTGACAGTGATAGTTAGTCTAAGAAGCTTCAACCCATCGATCATTACACTCAAACCTTACAACTATTCCTCACTTTAGATAGTGATAGTTAGTTCAATAACCTTCAATCCTCACAATCACACGAAACCCTTCATGCACCAAATTATCTCTAACACACAACTAGGATCATCCAAACTAGAAATCTAGAACTTCGTTACCTCAACCCCGTTAGAGATATCCACCCACAATCCTGTTAGGATCACATGCACATTTTTCTCTTTTAAAATATATCATGCATCTCATTGTCAGTGCAAACGATATATTAATCTAAACCATCTTTTCCCACCTTTCCTCAAAGGTCAAAACCAACACTCTCCCATCTTATGGAATCATTTCCATTCGAATATTAGTGCGTGTCGTTCTCATTCTTTGTGGAAAACTAGAAGGGGGGGTTGAATAGTTTTCTGTCTTTTTAATTTTATTATGAAAACCTTTGTTTATTTTTAAAACACTTAGATTCAAGTTTGTATGAAAAATAAAACTTGAACCTTATTATTAGTTATATAAGTATTCTTTTAAATTGATTGTAAAAGTTTTGGTTTCTTGAATGGAGTTTCAATTTGATCTATATGTGAAGTCAAATTCTAATTATTACTAACAGTTATATATGCCTATATGTTATAAAAGTAATGACGATATAAATAAAGATGTAAGTAAGAGATGGAAAGATCTAACCGAGACACGAGGGATTTATAGTGGTTCGGCTACAAGGACACCTTCCTTGCCCTACTCCACTCCCCGAGCACCAAGCTCGAGAGTTTTCTTCACAACTTCAATAAGCTCCCTTATGGCGGAGAAAACCGTACACAACTTTGGCTTACACGGGTTTAACGACACAAAGCTAAATGTCGAGTTCTAATCGTAGCTAGAACCAATCTCACAACTTCACAACACAACTTCTACACAACTTAATCACGACGGCTTCACGACGGCTTCACGACATCTTCACGACTTCAACACGACCGCTACACAACCTCTATGCTAAGGCTTCACGACTTCAACACTATGTCTTCACGACTAAGACTTCACGACTTCAACATGACCGCTACACAACCTCTATGCTACGGCTTCACGACTTCAACATTAGGACTTCACGACTAGGACTTCATGGCTTCAACACAACCGCTACACAGCTTCTATGCTACGGCTTCACGACTTCAACGCAAGGACTTCACGTCTTCTAAGCTACGGCTTCACAACTTCTACACCACGGGTTCACGACTTCTACACAACGGCTTCACGACTTCTACACTTTGACCTCACAACTTCTATACCACAACTACTTATACAACATCTTCACTACTTACACACAACACTAATCTACAACACACACCTTACATACAAATGAATGAATGATTTACAAACTTTGTTGAACACACAACTTAAGTAACAAGATGATACTAAGTTGTAATACTTCTAATCTTGATTGATAGAAGTATTCTTCTTTTGCACTTGGATGGTGGAAGCTTGGATCACTTGGAAACCAATGCTTAAGATTACATGATCAAAGGTTTTTCTAAGATATGAAATGAGATCTACAACTGAAAGTTTTAGTGCAAAAGGTTAAGTAAAAATCCAGGGGAAGGCTGGTATTTATAGGAGAAAAATCTGGACAGCTGGAGCCTACTGGAGCGTGGCCGGCCCCCTTAAATAGGGGGCGGTCCCCTTAATTTTACTAGCCGGTCCCCTTAATAATTAAGGGGGCCGCCTAGTAAAATTTTCTGAACGTTGCCCAGATTTGTCCTTTTGTGGGGAAGGTTTTTCTGGAACATTTTTACTGATTTTGGTTAAAAATTTGAATTCATGTTTTTATAAAATATTAAACATTTTTATTTAATACCAAAATTGTTTTTCAAAAATATATAAAATGTTTTTGACATTTTATAAAAAGTTTAGAAATAAAGAAAATGCTCCTTTGATCATATGATGCATTAAGCATTAGTTCATTCATACCTTAAGTGATTTTAGTTGTAGAAGTGAATATTTACAACTAAGTACTTGTTTAATTTATAAGTTTATGTTTTAATGAGTTTACATTTTGTGATCATCAAAACATAGAGATATGAATAAATATTGATAATGTTTTTAGGCATTTATTTATGTCAACATTCTTATTTTTTTCCATCGAGTCTACTTTATGGCATGAGTTGTCATAATAGTAATAACATATATCTACCTCATTTAGAGTATGTCTTATCAACAAACTATCCTTAACACCAATCATCTTAGGTAGATGATTATGTTGTTCAAAAGGTTTGATAAAACTTGCCTTCCCAATGAAAACTTGGAAGAAGTCATTTTGTGTGTCAGTTAACGAACGAATCTCGTTCTTGTTAGTGTGATTGATTGAACAATTACACCTTAGGTTGTCGGTCGGGTTGTGACACTCAAGTGTGTTTGAATTGCAATATGCATTCATCTTTTTGTGTCGCTCAACTTTCTTGGGCTTTCTTTTTGGTCTTTATCCTTTTGGCACACTTTCATCACGTGTCTAACTTCTTGCACACTTTGATATGCTCATCAAATTTTTTTATTAATATTTTTTTTTTGGCTATTTTTTTAACATAGTTTAACCCTTGCATGTCTTGCTATGTGTATTATATCCCTATAATGTTGCTCCTATTCTTTTATATATTATGTTGCACGAAGCTAACCCTTGATGTTGGAAAAGCCTTTGTAAGAATTTGATCCATGGATCTGTTAGATACTAAGGTAAATAAACAAGGGGATTCAATCACCATAGGGGAGCATTGAGCTAGGGGGAGGTCAGGAGTATTTGAATACATAGCACGGAGTCTTTCTAATAGTGGTGATAGAAGACTTCACTGGGATGATGCAAGCTCGACTTTTTGGGAAGAAAGGATAGTAGTGTAATAAGGGGGAGTAGGGAGTGAATTCAAGGGAGAGCTAGAGGAAACTACCTTTTTGCTTCGACAAAAGGGGGAGAAGGGAGTGTAAACAGGTAACTTTTACATTTTACTATGTTTACGGCTTACGTATTTGTCATCATCAAAAAGGGGGAGATTGTTAGTGCAAATATTACGATATTTAAACTAAACAGTTTCTCCGGTTTTAATAATGACAAACATGTAACTTGTAATGCATAACGTAAAATGTGCAAGTTACTTGTAAACACAAATCATCAATGCATACTTACATCAATATCTCTCGACGTCTCAAGTATGCTTCAACAGAGTCGTAGATTTTCATCCCGACGTAAATCACTCAAGGTATGAACAAACAAATTTAAACTTGATGGATGATCAAAGAAATTAAAAAAAAATCTAAACTTCACATTTTTAATGTGACAAAACATTTTTTCAAAAATACATTTTACAAATTATTTTTGAATTAAAAAGAAATGTTTTATTTTGAAAAATAAGTTTAAAAGTCCCAACAGCTATTTTCCCCCCCAAATCAGCTCCAAACTTCTCCAAATAAACTTTCACCACTAAAAACAAAATTTGGAGCGTCCCTGTCTGGGACGGTACCACGGTACCACTAAATTTAGTGGTACCATCAGGTATTTAGTGGTACCGTCCGTACATAACGGCTAGTTTTTCTTTGCCTATAAATAGTGGACCATTTTACATTTCCAACTTGATTTTTCCAGTTAGTTTTCTCTGGTCTAATCCCTTCTTACTTAGATCACTTTCTTTGATCATTTAGAGAGTCTTAGTTTGTTTAAGAGTGATCCTTTCATCCCACCAAGAGATCACCTTCATTCCTCTACTAGTGCAAGAGAAGAACACATAGTATCACAAAGATACAATGTGTTATAGTACTAGTCTAGTGCACTTGTAACACTTGTTACATACTTGTTGTATTCTAGCATACATCAAGTTCATTTCTCTTTTGAGAGTTCGTGAGAGTAGATCATTGTGATCTTGTCGAGATCTTGAAGATCTCTTGTAGAGTGTGAGCTTGTGAGTTGATCAAGTGGATCAAGAGTAGATCGGGTAGATCGAGTCAAGTGAGAGTAGATCATTGTGATCTTGTCGAGATCTTGAAGATCTCTTGTAAAGTGTGAGCTTGTGAGTTGATCAAGTGGATCAAGAGTAGATCGGGTAGATCGAGTCAAGTGAGAGTAGATCATTGTGATCTTGTTGAGATCTTGGAGATCTCTTATAGCTTGTGGGCTTGTGTGTTGATCAAGTGGATCAAGGGTAGATCGGGTCGATCGAGTCAAGTGAGAGTAGATCATTGTGATCTTGTTAAGATCTTGGAGATCTCTTGTAGCTTGTGAGCTTGTGTGTTGATCAGGTGGATCAAGGGTAGATCGGGTAGATCGAGTCAAGTGGGTTGATTGTGTAAAGTAGGAAGGATCGTGTGGATCGTGGTAGATTGGTACTAGCTAAGATTAGTACTCGACATTTAGCTTAGTGTCGGAAATAAGGGTAAGCGACGTTGTACGGTTTTCTCCGCCTGAAGGGAGCTTGTTGATTAGTGAAGTAACTCTCGAGTTGGGTACTCGGGGAGTGGAGTAGGGCGAAGAGGAGCTTCGTGACCGAACCACTATAAACCATCGTGTTCGGTTTGCGCCTTCTTTACTTATCTCTTTACTTTTATTTTAGTCTTTATCGCTTCATATTTATATTTGCATTGCGTTTATGTTTATGTGGTTTGTTGCTTATGTTATGTTGATTATGTTTGTGTCATGGTTTGATTGTGCTTGTGCTGTAGTTTACTTTATACCATCTCTAGATGTTGTATGATCATTGTTGACACTTTTCATATTAAATCACACTTGATCGGGTGTTTGATAAAAAAAGTTTTCATGTTTTTAAATGGAAATGTATTCACCCCCCCCCCCCCCTCTACGGTTTCCAAACACTCTACTTAATAAGAACCTACAACTTATTTGACCCAAATAAACATGTAAACCATAAGCTATTTGGAAAATCAGGTCGTGCGTCGAATTATTGTTTGTTTTCCACTTATAAGCATACGCACATAAGCAACTTAAAAATTATTTCAAATATAGTGTCCGAGTTTGCTCGTTTCAGGATCGATTATTAAAGCTGATGATTACGGTTCCATATAACAGATACGTTGTTTTGAGGTGGTTTGGGATTGCTCATTGAAACTGGTTATCTGATGATATGTTAGTTAAATAAGTAGTTTATAATGCGCAACTCCAAACAGCTAATTTGAAAAGACAATGACTACTTTTATTTAGCAGTCCTAAACGCCCCTTTTTCATCTCCAAGTGTGTGAACCATTCATAAATGCAAGCGAAACAAATAAGTATGAGATTACCTCGACCACTGATACGCTACTTAGGTGTAACGAACTACCGCACCACAATTTCATAAGGCCTGCATAAGAAATAAGATAATTGGCGTCATCTTTTCCACTTCAAACTCTCCGCCTGCTCAAAAGTTTCTGCAAATTTCACAGTCGCTCAAGTCAAATCTGATAATCAATGGTATGAACATCACAAATAAGTGCAAAGAAATAATTAAAATTATCAAAGGTTATCTAATAACTTGTGTAAGGTTCACAGCTGCAGTGCATCAGCAAAGCAAAACAAGCTCTAAGCATCAGCAAAGAAGTTGACTGGAAGTGTGATCACCATCAAACGGATTAAAGACACACTCAAAAAACACACACCAATTTCCTTCCACTTATCAAAAACTATCATGGCTGCAAACTCACCAAATCAGCAAGGCTTGCCACGCCAAGACACAGGTCTTTAACCGACTCCCCTCAATTCTTATCCTTTGATCCCCTGCCATTTCTCTCCCCCTCCTAGTGGTTTTGCTTTGAACTAAATGGAAATGACACCCTGTTACGCTTCTGCTCATACGGATCAAATTCAGGCGAGTCCGGTTGCAACTGCTGGAGGGGTATGCAAATGCTTACGCTGCTGCAAGGAGTGCTCTTGTTGCGCTGTTGAAAGCATAACAACGCGTTAAATAAGACGACCATGATATAACATCATTGTTACCCAACATTTTCACACTTTTTTAAAACCAATAATAGACTTACACAGTACACACAAAGTCTATGATTGAGAAGCATAGCATTCGATGGCTCAATTTCCATGACACCAAAATCAGAACGTGGGCTGCTGATACCACATTTGTTCGAGCATCCATTTAGTTCGACATCAATATTTCTGATATGTGGTCATCAACATACTCAAACACACCAATATAGCCTGCACCATTAATACAACACTAAAGATATCCTACGACACAAAAGCCAAACACTAAAGATATCCTACGACACAAAAGCAATTGAGACAATAACATTCGCCAGTACCTAACATAGAGAATCGAAAATCATATGCGTCTAGGTCATCTTATGCCTCAATTCAGGTACCTAGCGAGTATTTTGCCTTGTCATGCTTTAGGTACTCAACTTCAGTCAGTCATTCACCTTTGCCCACAGGCTAAAACTGCTGTTAAAAGAATATGTTGCACAGTGAAAAATAAACATTAATTTGAAAAAAATTACCCAAAAGAAATACGAAAAATGAGATAAAATTGCACATACCTTCACACCTTCTAAAAAATTTAGCGCAGCTCATGTGTTTTGCCTTATCATGTGTTTTCCAACTCAACTCCATATTTGTGTGATTCTTAGTACCTGCCAAATATCTGAGATACCAAGTCTCAGCTTCATTCGCTTCAGTCACTCTTTTAGTGACGCTAATTGCCGCCAAACGTCTTGGTTGAGTGCATCCAAGTCTGTCACATATGAAAATAAGATGCAAATAGCCGATATTATAATGACAACAGAAACAAAAAAGATAATTATCATATTGGTGCTTATATTTCGTTTTTCTTATCACATCTGTTCGAAGTATAGTTGCAATCCATTGTTCTTTCCCAATATCAAATCCAAAAGAGACCTAACTTAACACCTATAATGCCCCCAAAAGGCAATCTCGCCTGACCAAAAAAGCAACATACCTTCACTCGAAACAACAACCGAAAAAGACACAAACCTGAAACTTAAAGTAACCTAATACGAAAGATAAACTTACCTGTTGTATGTTGTAGTATGTAGCCTTGCTTCTTCCATATGGTCTATGAGAATCCAACAATCTAAAAGCCACAAACATGTTCAATAATTACTCATATTAGGCTGATTATGTGAAAATTAGAATACTGTAAATTCAAAAACCAAAAGCAGTTTGGAGCAGTGAAGCTGACTAAACTTTGGACCACAAGGGCTAAGAAGTGTGATATGGTCAATTTTTTGTGAAGATGTAAATCTGTAACCTGCGAGAACTAAGATAGTGGTCATCAAATCATATAATTTCTGGAAGTAGCCCTGAAAGACTGAAGCTATTAAGATAAAAAAGCTTTTAAAAGAAAAGAAAAAAACATATAGTGACCCACGACAGAATGTTGGCACAGTTTCCTCATGCATGATCTACGATTGATAATATGAAAGTAAAATAAACACATCACCTGTGCAACTGGAAAAATAAAATAGGGCGCTTACAATCAGGAGATCTTTCTGCTGCACCGTTACACTACTGGTTCTCCAAAGAAAGATTTGTAGCCAGGTAGTAATCTGTAAGACACATTCAAAAACCCAAATAGAATCTTGCCTCGACCCTGATTTCATTTGTGAGCCCTGCAATATTTTAACACGCAATAAAAATAACTGATGGTAAAGTAATAAAATTAACAACATAGATTACATCTAACTTTATACCTGACAATCTATATCAGGAGTATTTGTATGCTTTCAGCAGCATATGTACATGATCTGGACATACAAATTAAGAACAAAAAGAAATTTTATAAACAATCAATATAGTTTATAAAGATATATGAAAAAATTACACCATAAGCTAAAAAGTACCTGATAAGGGAGGCAGCATAACATAATATAATGTAGCAATTTACCTTTTTCTTGAACGAATGTAAAACGAACTGGCGTTGCATGGACATGTATCATTAGGGTTTTTAGAAAAAAAGGCGTACATAGGGTTGAGAAACACAGACTCGTCTTTATCAACCATAAACTTTACCCTAATCATTAAAAACTTTTGAATTGAAGTCATCTGAAAAGATATAATACATGGTGTTAGTAATTTAAATATACCGTGTAGGGTAGTCAATACATAACATAACAGTTTACCTCCAAAAGTTGCATGTGTTGAAAAATTGTTTTGTAATGGTCGTTATTCTATTATTCAAAAGATGAATGAATGATATTAGCCATATCTTATCAACAACAGATGAGTATCAATATACCTTGAATACTAAATTCTCAAAAGCCTCCTCTTCTTCATCCTCGTGTTTACCTCAAGATGAATGAATGATTTTTGGTTTTGGTTTTTTTAATAACGTAATATTGTTCTGTAAATAAAAACCCTAATACATTAATATTTGACAGGTTAATGCAATATCAATTATGACTTGCAAATTGTTTCACAACCATTGGAATGCTCCAATGGTTGAGGTGTTGTTTAATTGTGCCTAACATCCCAAGTTCGAACCCATGCAGTCTTATTTTTTAGAAAATTTAATCCGAATTTACATAGTTGCTTACGTGGACAAAAACTGGTGACATGGAATAAAATGCGCTTATGTGATATTATGCGGTGGCATTAATTTCGATGATGTGGCTTTAAAATGGTCAAACGCCTCCTGTTATATATATATATATATATATATATTAGGGAAGGGATACAGTAAGAAAAAAAACTAAAATGAGAAGAATAAGAAGAATTTCTAGCCCCACATTTTAAATAAGGGAGAGATTTTCAAAGGGAGATGCATCTATTTTAATAGGTTTATCTAAAATGTGTGGTTGTGGTTTCTTCTTATCATTCTTATTTTAATTTTTCTTCTTATTTGATATATATATATATATCCCACCATATATATATATATATATATATATATATATATATATATATGATATATATATATATATCCCACCTTATTTATATCATACCCTCTTTTAACCATTTTTCACAAAAATTTCTTACTTTACCTAAAAACACACTCATACCCTCATTTAAACTATGGATCCGAATCCGAATGATTAAAATGTTAACTTCTCTGATGTCGATAATGAAACTGACATTTTTTATGACGCAAACGTATCAGTATCACCAATCATTGCAACAACAAGCGCAAACTTCCCTTAATCGTACTCCGATATGCCGTGAATGTGATGTTGATGAAGTACGTTTGTTGGCCGACTATTTTGGTGATGATCCAAAATATCCAACGTTGTATTCGACGTCGATATGATGTACGACGCAAATCCACGTATGGCGTATGGCAATAAAGAAACACACATATCCGACATACGTGCTTCAGCCATACGCCATACATCATAGTGTTTATTACAAAATGCATATCATGGAGCAAATTAATACGCGATAAAGAAACACACACAAGTCTTCGACGAAATATTATGGAGCATATTTAGCAACGTCATCAACAACAACAGAATGAGTTTATTGATAATTTGATGTATTTTTATCTTCTCGAATTTTTTTTAATTGTCGTATTATATTTTTATTTTTGTATTGTAATTTGTATTTTTATTTAAAGAATGAAAAATTAGTTTGTTTGAAATAATAGAAAAGAAAAGAAAATGACGGATTCTAAAAAGTTTGTATTATTAGTGTTATTAGTAAGGGGTATTTTGGTGTGTTGATATTTATGCTAATGTAACGCTAAAGCTGAAGTGACAACACTTTTTGATGTTATTGGTGTTACCACACTTGAAGCTCTAAGGTTTATTTATCCAAAAGCGATTCGTGAATGTACTATTTTATTTTCAAAGGTAAATAAATATATGAAAGTAATAAAAGCTACTCATACATCTCTTGTTTTCATAAAATTTTATTGGCTTAATATAATCACCCGGAAATAATGTAATTAAAAACTTTTGATCATTATTGTTTATAAGCATGTCATTGGTGAAACATGAGGGTATTGTTGGTGTTTTTAGGGAATACTAATAACCCATTCCTTATTTAATACTTTCATATTATTAAATTAATTATTCACTTTTAAAATATATAAAGTATTAAAAAATTTCATTAACTACACTATTCACTAGTTTAATATCATATTTATCCACTAAATTCTTTTCTTATTGTTTGAAATATAGAGTCGATAATTATTTTGAGATATCCAAAATGACAGTACGAACAATTATTTTGAGACGAATGTAGTAATTAGGGCTGTAAACGAATCGGATGAACACAGACAAAGCCTTGTTCGTGTTCGTTCATTTAAATTTACTCAAACATATGAATGTACACGAATGCTTAAACGAACGAAATTTCTTGTTCATATTCGTTCATTGAGAAACTAAGGTTGTTCATGCTCGTTTATATTCGTTCATTAAGTTGTTAAACGAACATAAACGAACAGATATAAATGAACGTATAAAAACAAGCACAAAATATTTAGGATACTATAAGGTTTCTTTTTTCTTTTTGTGTACGTTTGTCTAAGTTTGCCTATTTTACAAAGAGCACATAATATAAATATATGATATTTGGACATACACAAATAAGTGTACATAAATGAAGATAAATGAACGTTAGCGAACATATCCAGACGTTTAAGAACGTAACTGAACGAACGAAGCCTATGTTCATGTTCGTTCACTTGACTATACGAACACAAAATTTTGTTTATATTCGTTCAATTAATTATTGAATGATCATAAACAAAAATTTTACCGAACATTTTATGAAATGTTTACTAAATGCTCGATTCGTTTACAACTCTGGCATCAATTTTACCAAAGTTGAAGTAAATATTTTAACAGGATTAAAAATAATAATAATAATAATAATAAAATAAAAAAATAATAAATAAATAAATAAATCAAGGACACCAGTAAAGGCAAATAAAAATCTCTTATCCAAGCAATAGATTTGCCACATGTGCTTACCTCATTGGAACCAAAGATCCCAAACCTCATCTGCAAATTCAGGTTAGCTCAACACCAACCACAATCACAACCTCACTAGGCCCACCACTCTTCACCCTCCTCCTTATGTGTTACCTCATTCTTTCCCTAGTGATTCAGCCACAAACAAGTCTCTAATCTTTTTTCAAGAAAAATGGCAACACAAGCTTTGGTCTCATCATCATCACTCACATCCTCAGTTGAGTCTGCTAGACAAATCCTTGGTGCAAGACCAGCTTTCACACCTACAAGAAAAGTTTCATTTGTTGTCAAAGCTGCTTCCACCCCTCCTGTTAAGGTACTTTTTTAAATATATATATATATGTACATGCATGTGGGATTAAAAAAAAATGTTCACTGGTTGCATCATATAAAAATTATTTTTTAGCAAACACAAATATTTTGTACAAAATTAGTTACACTGTTTCTTTACATTTAGATCGATCACCTCTATTAGTGTATGCATGTGTATGTGAATTTGATCATTACTTACTGTTGTTTTGTGTTTTTGTGTATCAGCAAGGCGACAGACAACTCTGGTTTGCATCCAAGCAATCTCTTTCTTACCTGGATGGAACGTAAGTCATGCTGTTAAGTCAAACATCATTATTTTCAACACACTTTGAATATTTAAGTCAAACTAAGTGCTACGTATTATGTTTTAACTAAAAGATTGACATAAATCTACAAGTTATTGTGTATATCTTGTGAAGTAGCTAAATCTTGTGATGAACACTATAAATACGCAAGTAGAAAAGGTTTGTGCTTGCCGGGTGTTGTAATCAAACATCAATTTTAACTGCAGGGATTTGTTCTAGCAAAAGAAAGTTATCCTTTAACTTTATTTTGATAACTAAGTTAAGTGCCTTTTAACTTAGACATTAACATGAAGGCTAAAATTGGGATGTAGGTTAGATTCTTTAGTAAATACTAGAATTGGAAAAAGGCCTGTGCTTGCTTGTTATAATCAACCATCAAATTGAGCATATAAATTCATTCCAACAAAACAGATACAGTTTGACTTTAGATAGCAAAGCTGAGTGCTTTTAAACATAATGATAGATATGAAATCTCGGGAGATAAATTTGGGAAGCAATTGAACTTCATGTCTTCATAACAGTTAAGTAGTACTACAAAAATAATGAACACTTGTGCCTGCTTAGTATGAGTTGATAAATATATATAGATTCCAAGTTAAAGAAAGTTTGCACTCAAACCTAAAATTTGTATCTTACAGTCTCCCAGGTGACTTTGGATTCGACCCACTTGGTCTTTCCGACCCAGAAGGGACCGGAGGATTCATTGAACCCAAGTGGCTAGCTTACGGAGAGGTTATCAATGGACGCTTTGCCATGTTGGGTGCGGCCGGAGCTATTGCACCAGAAATTCTAGGCAAGCTTGGACTCATCCCAGCTGAAACTGCCCTTCCATGGTTCAAGACCGGTGTCATCCCCCCAGCCGGCACATACAACTACTGGGCTGACCCTTTCACCCTATTTGTTTTAGAAATGGCACTTATGGGCTTTGCAGAACACAGAAGACTACAAGATTGGTACAACCCAGGATCAATGGGAAAACAATACTTTTTGGGTTTGGAAAAAGGGTTTTCAGGGTCGGGCGACCCAGCATACCCTGGTGGCCCGTTCTTTAACCCTCTTGGGTTTGGCAAAGATGAGAAGTCAATGAAGGAATTGAAGCTAAAAGAGATCAAGAACGGTAGATTGGCTATGCTGGCTATCTTAGGTTACTTCATTCAGGGTTTGGTGACTGGGGTTGGACCTTTTCAGAACCTTTTGGATCATTTGGCTGATCCAGTCAACAACAATGTCTTGACCAGCCTTAAGTTCCACTAGATCATCTATATTGGTTCCTATATGTAATATCATGTGCAGATTTTCGTCGAAATACTATTATTAATTTGTAACGAAGTTAATGATATTTTAAGGTAACAGAAACCTTGTTGGTACTCGAACCCTAGTTAGATGCTTACGTTAGTACATATCTGTTTGCTTAAAATTTTTTTGCCCCAATGAGCATTTGCTTCAACAAGTGACACAATGGTATATTTTAAATCTCGGCGAAACAAGAAAATAAAGGATTTCACATTCTTTATCCGGATAGAAAAGTAGCCATTAAAGGCGTAAGAGTGCCTGAAAACACACATCTTTCAATAAATTCACCTAGCCCTATCCATTTGAGGATGTTGGTTATTAAACTCCCTTACCCCACAAATACCCGTTTGAGGAATGTCAAATACACTCATTGAATAAGTCACCAATCCCTAAAAATTGTAATATACGTGTATAACAAGTTTCTTTACAAGCTAGCACGCAGAATTTATTTTGTGGTATAACAAATAATACCTAGCATGGTACTCGCATAAAGCAAGCAACTGTATAATGAAAAAGAATAGTCTATAGTGATTTGATTCTTTTTCGGTTTCTCGAGGCAAAGTCAGGCTCAGATAGTTTATGTTCAAAAGTCGATGAGTGTAATATGTAATGTCTAATTCAATAAAATATGATAAACTACAAGGATTTGCTCTTTACTCGATCGTGGAATTGATGGTCTTATAACTATAAAATATGATCAATCATTATTGGTTGCAGAATTATTATTATTATTATTATTTGGAACGGGAGTAAATTGCAAAAAATCGTTCCTAAAGTTTGGCCAAATTGCAAGTTTCGTCCCTGAACTTTGAAAAGTGCAAGGATCGTCCCTGTGGGAAAGTTTTGGGGCAAATATGGTCCCTGGCCCCTGACGGCGTTAACCCCATCCATTTTATTATGCACGTGCATTGCACACGAGGTCTTTTTCGTCTTTTTACATTCTTTCCTACTTTAATATTTTTGACCTTCTTTGCTGCACGCTACAGTAGGAACAAGACAGTTCTTTGTTTTTTCCTTCTTTGACTACGAACACCAATAAGGCTAATAGCCTTTGTTTTCCTTCTTTGTTTGACTGCTACTACAGTAGCAAATAAGTATTTGAAAAAAAAATTCTTTCTTCTCTTCTTTGTTTCGCTGCTACTATCTTTGTTTATTTTCATTCTCTTTCAACTTTATTTTCTTTGTTTCGCTGCTACTACCAAAAAAACACCAACTGCAGCTAAAACAAATCCTTAAATTGGTCAAAACGCAAAAACACAGTTTCATAAACATCACACAACTCCTCAACATCACAACTCCATATCCATCTTTAAACCAAAAGGACTCGAATTAAACCAAAAGGAGATGAAGGGAACATGACCAAAAGGACTCGAATTAAACCAAAAGGACAAGACCTCATATTTTCACAACTCCTCAACAGTCAACATCACAACTCCATATCCATGTTTAAACCAAAAGGACAAGACCTCATATTTTCAATACCTTTATCACAACTCCTCAACATCACAGTTAACTCCATATCCATCTTTAATCACAACTCCTCAACATCACAGTGACTCGAATTAAACCAAAAGGACAAGACCTCAGATTTTCTTTCGTGATTCAAAATAACTTCAATACCTTTATAAAGATCAAACTCACGAAAAAAAATTCATCATAGATCCTAAACAAGTATCGAAAAACAGGAAAAGAAAAGAAGATCTCAGTTTAGTGTTCTTAGTAAATCATTAACGATTTTAAACACAAGCACATCACAGATCTATGAGAAGGTGAAACTTCTTTTTGATTTTCGAATCTTATAAAGAAATAACCAAACCAAATTTGTTTCAATTATTTCTTTCGATCGGTGAGACTGAAAACGAAACACAAGAACAAAACTTACCCGTGACCTTTTCCAATAAGATCTTCATGTCACTTTAGATCTTGAAGCCGATTTAACAGTAAATCAATGGGGGGTGTTTATTTTGTGTTCGGATTGGAGTAGAAAGAAAACAATGGGTTTGATTTTGTATCCAGTGGTGTTGTTTTAATTAAAGTAGGAAAGAATGAGGATTATGAAAAAATTAAAGTAGGAAACAATGGGTTTGATTTTGTATCCAGTGGTGTTGTTTTAACAATTATTAGATTTAGGTTTTACAAATGAGGATTATGATATCCAGTGGTGCAGTGTTTGTGTGGTGTGTGTAGGGTTGGTACAAATGAGGATTATGATATTAAAGTAGGAAAGAATGTAAAAAGACGAAAAAGACCTCGTGTGCAATGCACGTGCATAATAAAATGGATGGGGTTAACGCCGTCAGGGCCAGGGACCATATTTGCCCCAAAACTTTCCCACAGGGACGATCCTTGCACTTTCCAAAGTTCAGGGACGAAACTTGCAATTTGGCCAAACTTTAGGGACGATTTTTGCAATTTACTGGTTGCAGACTTATTATTATTATTATTATTTGGAACGGCAGTAGATTAACAATTAAAAGGCTAACAAGAAGCTAGGCAAAAATTACTATGGAAGGACAAAGCATTATACGGGTTAAAAAGCCACTTTATCGGGTTAATAGAGACCCTACAAAGTCTATTCGAGATCCAAGTGAAGGTGAGCTGCTTGATATCATTTATGATGAGACTTTGTCTTGGTCTTTTAGCCGTAAATGATGAGTCGTTCTAAATCTGTAAATGATCCAAAGGGTGGATTGAACCAAAACATAAAACACAGTTTTGAGAGAGGGAGTCAGACTTGTGCGTCTAGAAAAAAGCAACACATTGTTATGGTTGTGAGGGTGTATGTCGTGGATGTTCCACCAATTGAGAACATCACATCGAATACCGATATTCCAATTAATTCATGAGAATATATATGATCTTCCGTCTCAAGGTCTTTGTCACACACCGGGCCTCTTATTGAGTCTAAGTCAATCCTTTTTATATCCAAGTTAACCCTCATTGGAATTCTTCTTCTTTTTCTTCTTCTTTTTTTTCCTTAATTTCCAAGAAGCAATGTTAACCTTCATGGGCACTACTTTATTCCATCTAGTTTGAGCCGAATGAATCTAATGGGAAGAATCTATAATAAGAGACCTCTCACCTTTTACTGAAAAGAGTCTTCAGTTGTCTGTCAAACAATACAGAACATTCTTGATCATTTGAGAGGGTGTGAAAGTTTGATAGTAGACTTTGTACTTCTAGTTCAATCATATCAGCAGTCCTCAAGGCTCTACACCACTCCCATTTGAGCTGATGGCCTGGGGGACTAGGCAGCTGAAACTCATTTATATTCAGATTAGGGCCAACCGAGTTGACATGTCCAATAGAGATGTTGGCAGGTCGAGTGGAAGCAACAAAATTCGGTAAGGAAGGATAGGCAGTAACTAATGGAACACCTAGTGTAGGGATATTGCCATAAACAGAAAGCATGAGTCTGCAAGACAATTCTATAATTGCTATATGGAAACCAAATATATGTATCTGTATGACCATAAAGTGTTGATCTTAACGATACAACCAAAACATAACACAAGCAAATCGATCAACCATGTTAGGTATTCTGTTGTCATTCGTAGGTATTGTTATTTTTTCTGTGTTCTTTTGCTTTATGGAAAGGAATAAAGGTAGGGAGGTAAACCTTCATCAGGTACGCGGGGCAACTGCATGTTGATAATAATGATAGTCGTAATACCATGAAGGAGCAAATATACGAGATTGTTAATGAAAAGAATGATGATTGTGAGATATGCATGGATAATTTCGAAGAAAAGGAGCCGATTGCTGTTATATCATGCCAACACTTGTTTCATGCCTATTGTATTACGAAGTGGTTCTCCGAAAATCAAAGTTGCCCTATTTGTCGATCAAAATCCATGTCTTTCTGAACTTGTTCTTGTAGTCTACACTACTACAGATTTGTGAATAGAGCCCCCTTAATAGAGCCCGGTTTTAGTGAAAAAGGGGCTCTAAACGGATCCTACGTTTAGGAAAAGGGTATAGAGCCATGTTTTCTTTCAGTAAACCGAGCTTTATGTTGGAAAAATATAGAGCCATGTTTTCTTTGAAAAAACCGGGCACTATTAGTAATATAGGGCCATGTTCTCTATTATAAAACCGGGCTTTATGTGCTAAGCCATTAGAGCCCTGTTTTCTTATGCAAACCCGGGCCATATTCCTCTACCCGCCTTAAAATTTTCCATTAGTCCCGCTCAAAACTTTCCCCAAAGAAACAATAATATAGGAAGCATCATCTGAGTGTATAGAATTTACATGAATTTTTAAAAGAAACAATAATATAGGTAGCCTTATTTGCTCTTTGTGTTTTCTAAAAGTATACAAGCACTTTCTGTTGGTCCCAAATATGAGTCAATATATGAAATTGCAATAAATCTGAATAACTATATTAATCGTCTAACTATTGCAATGTTACATGTACATAAGTATATATACTACTCCAATGGTTGCGAGTGAACCATGGTGTATGTTCGAATGGTTGTGAACCAAACGACACACCCTTTCGATTCTGTAACTAACCATCTAATAACTACCTTTGTAACCGAATTAACTAACTTTCGGTTACAAACTATCTATTGTACAACTTTGGTCCTTCGTGTTTTATCATGAAGCAATATCGAGATTAAACTTGCTCACACTTTCAAGTATTTGGATGAGGAAAATGCTTATGCTAAATTGTATATTTCAGGTGTGCATCAACAACTCAACATGAAAGCTCCGCTTCAACGCGGGCTATACTGCTCGTTATAAATAGAAATCATCACTGATTGAGTTATTTTTTTTAGATGCCTTGTAATGACATCGTGAGCTCGTGCATTTCAGTGTGTGGCATCTAATCAACAATCATGTTAGTGTTTAGGAAAGGTTGGCATGTTGTCATGTCTTTTTGTGTATCTCCTGTCCTTTAGCCCATCAAAACAATTGATTGCGAAACTGTTGTTGTGATGCTTAATTAGTGGTATTTAGTACGTTAGGACCTGTATTAAACTTAAACTGTTGTGATTTGTGAAACTGATCTTAAATCCATTTGTTTTGTTAAAATTTTGTTTCTGGTAGTGTTGTGGGTTTATAACTGGAAATACAATGTAACAGGTGGTGTCTAACAAAAAAAAAGTGAAAAAAAAGGAAAAAAAAAAGAAATTCATTAAGCCATTTTTTGTAGGCAAAAAACAGGGTTCTATGCTAATTAAAAATTGTTCTTTAATCACATAGAGCAAGGTTTCCAACGGGGCTCTATTACGAATTATAAAGCCCGTTCCTAAAACCGGGCTTTATGCCAATTCATTATAGAGTCCCTCCCCCTTTGTGCCCTCATGCAAAACCGGGCTCTATAGCCATTTTCAACCGGGCTCTATATCTATTTTTGTAGTAGTGCTAGAATAGTGGATACAGCCAGGGGCGGAGGTATGTGGAGCCTAGGGGTAGAGGTCGCTACCCCTGAACTTTTACCCAGTAGTAGAATTTTAGTGAAATTTTTGGTTTTTTTTTTACGTTTTTCGTACTATCTTTCGTATTTTGCTACCCCTGAAACAAATTTTCGCTACCCCTAAACAAATTTTCGTATTCCGCTACCCCTGAACTTTAATCCTAGTTCCGCCACTGGATACAGCATTGTAAGTTTCTTGAGCAGAGTACACTAATTATATATTTTATATATTTATCAATAGATTGAGTTGATTATTTGGTTAGTTTTCATATTACTCAAACGTTCCTTTTAAGAAACTAACTGCAACATCTTATATACATCACGTACTCGCGCGTTGTAGCGACAGATACCCTGTAATCAAAACTTTTGACGAACAATATTATTCGATTATATATTTTTCGTGATAATTAATAATTTTACGCATGGCGAGAATTTATGGAATAACTTTATCGCCCACTATCTCATATAAATATGGTAGAGTACCCTTACATCGCGATGCAATGGCGATACGAAAACGGTAATTAGTAGTATTATGAAGTTATGACGATTGACGGTGAAAGATACATGCTAGTCAATAAATGTTGTGTAATATTTGTCATAATATTATATAATGTGTAAACGTAGAGTAGTATACATTAGTTCGTGTAAATATATGATTAGTAAATCTATGTATGAAATTGCTTAACAAAATATGAATTATGGTATTCAAAAGAAACACATTTTTTATACCTTATAAACCACCTGAGAATTTCGTACATTGACTTGTACGATTCTTTCAATCAAATTTAAGTGTCTGAGTTATGATGATCACATTAGTAGCTTGTTTGGTTTGTACATTGTGGTATATTAAGTGTATTTTAGAATGGGGGTATTTTAAGTCTAACATTAATTATTGTGTTGTATAGATGTATTAGTGCATTAAATGATTGGATTTGTTTAAAACTTGTATTTTTGAATGAAAAATATTTTAAGGGTGCGTTTGGTATGGATCAAGGGGAATAAAACAATGACTTTGATAGTAATGCAAGTGTTTGGTTAACATTTATAACTTTCACTCAAAGTTGAATATGCTCCATACTCCATAACCCCCACCTTAGCCACCTATGGCTACATTCATTCCCTTATTCTCCTTTTTATTTTTTTTACCAACACAAATTTTCTTCACTCATATTTCCAGCCCTTCATTTCAATCTACTTCATCTACCAAGCTACATCACCGGAAACCTTCTCCGTCTACATCACCGGAAACCTCCTTCGATGCTCTTGATCTACCCATGATGTGATCCATGGAAATGATGAAGATCGAATTCCCATGATCTATATAATAATCCCGCAAATACCAAATCTTACAAGTTCAAATCTAATGAAGATCGAATTCCCACAAGCCACCGGTTCCAATTTGCGGATCGCCAGAATATGAGAAAGATGAAGGCTTACATAGTTACATGGATATGCGAGATCGAATTTTCTTTCTCATGTCTTTTTTTTTAGGATTTCACAAAAATATCAATATGGTTTTGATAGGATTTTAATGGAGCTTTGACCAGATTTTTCGAAAGGAACCATAAGGAAAGAAATAAAGGGCAAAAGAATTTATTTAAGAGAGTTCTTTATGTTTGATTGAGATCTATAGAATGTTTTTGTAATAGATCTAAAAAGTCTCTTTGGAATGGATGAGAGAGATGACCAAATAAATAGCAGTTGGATAATAAATGGGGATGGGGAGACGAGTTGTTTTGTTTGAGAAGAGAATGAGTACCAATGTACCATGTGGTGGCAGTTATGCGTTCCAAAAAACTCATACCTTCCAAACCCATCAATAATATCATTCCATCTCATTCATACTTTTTTCATACCTCCCAACTAATTTTTAGTGGCAATCATGTCTTTTTCATACCTCCCAACAAATTTTATTTTTTTATTTTTTATTTTCATAAATTATATTAAACAATTTAATAAAAACATCTTCATCCCGACTTTTTTACATGTCGAGATATGAACCCATGCTTTAGCCAAAGCAACCTCTTCGATCGACGTCCAAGCCTTTTTATCCGCTTTACTTTTCACTTTAACGACTTGAACATCTTCATCTAGTATATAATTAGAACATATAAAATTATAACGTATAAAAAAATTATAACAAGTAAAATTATAACGTATAAAAAATTTATAACAAGTAAAATTATAACGTATAAAAATAAAATAACAAGTAAAATTATAACGTATAAAAATAAAATATATACCAATTTGAGTTTGTGGTTGCGTTTCGGGAACAAACTCAAGATCATCATCGGCTTGATCATATAGAGGTAGTTCGCGTTCCACACTTGGTTCACGATGCGAAGGACCTTCACGGTAATCACCAAACGGGTTGAATTCATTCGTCATTGTTATATTTATATTGGTTTGGGTTCATCGGTGGTGGAGGTTGGGTATAATATTGTTGTTGAAGGTATTGTGGATTAATCGGTGTTGGAGGTTGGGGATAGTAGCCCGATTGAGGGTATTGTTGATTCATCGGTGAAACTTGCGGACGAAAGCCCCGACCACGACCTCTTGTTGACGATGAAACACCTCTTGATTTTCTTTGATCCATGCTACAACTTTTTTTTTAAAGTATGATATAGAAGTTTTTTTTTTTTTTGGTTCCATGCTACTGCCATTCTTTTAGTTATATATAGGCGTTTTTTTTTTTTTTCTTCCCAATTACCCACGCTCCAAATAACGGCTCTTTTACAAACGTTCGAATAATAAATGGAGGATGCCGTTGAGGCATTGTACCCCGCTCAACCATACCGCTCAACCATACCGGTGGGGTGGCAACGGTGTTCACCGCCGGTATGGTGATGCCGCTTGCCATACCGCCCACCATTGCCACCACCCTAATCAAACCAAACAATATTATTTAATATTTATACCCATTGTCATTTCACTTTATACCGATACTTATACCGATTGTGATTCACGGTAGCATATCAAACGCACCCTAAGACTAACATTAATTATATATTGTACCTTTAGCTTTATTATTTGTATTTCCTAAATTGTTGTTTTTGTGTTTGAATGATTCGTACAATATATTTTATTAGAGTTAATCTCATAAATGGTCCATGTGGTCTGTCGTGTTTAACGGTCCTTTTCAGGGGTCGATACGTCAAATGTAATATAGAGAGTTTTCCAAGTATTGCAAAAGAGATTGCAAACCTGGGTCGTTTTTTCCAACGAGATGTGACGTTCTGAAATAGATCGAATTCGTGATCGGGTGAATATTGAATGGAAAAGGGGTTTTGATTTTTGAATTCTAAACTACGATTGATGAACGTAAAATAAAAATGAATTAAAAAGGAATAAAAAACGATTATCTAAAAGATACTGAATTAAAAACGTGAAAGAAAAATTAAAAAGATAAAATCTATTAAATAGAAGCTATCACTATTTTTTATGTTTTCGTTTTTCTTTAAATCTAAAAATGGGTACAAATACAATAAAAACTAATTTTATAAAAGAAAAATAAAAATCTGCAAAAGTTATGGGCCAAAAATGTAAAAATTAAAACTTTAAAATTACTAAAAACAAAGAGAGGGACTGATCTTAACTTTTTTGAAACTTATTTATAACTAAAAACGGATTTAGAATAAAGACAGGGACTGAATGAAACTAAAATGAAACTACTGGACTAATTTGTAAAAAGGAAAAACTTAAAAACGTTTTTTAACTAGAAAAAGCCCATGTTCGAACCTAGCTTACTACACTTTTTTTTTAAAACTATTTTTTTTTTTTATTTTCTTTGAACAAACTAATTAACAACTGACTAAACAAGCTTATACAATTAATATAAGCTTTTCCTAATTCGAAATAAGCTCAAAATTAAGCTCAAAGTGAGCTCAAAAACACAGCATGTCTGCTGCTACACTTCGAAGGACAGGGCAAAATGGCCCATTTTCAAGGCTAGAAAAAACTTGGATAAGCTACTCTAAAAAATCTACAAAAAATACCTAAGATGCATGAGCTGGGGGGCTACAATAATCCAAAGTTTCGACTTGAACTAACTTAAAATGAGTGAGATATAAAATCTTGAAAATCTGCAAAAAACTAGAAAAACTAAAAATGAAACTGCCAACTACTATGGACTGATATGGTTGATATTTAGAACTAGGCCAAAGGGATTCTCAATGCATACTTAAAGTGGAGTAAATAGAACCTGGAAATGACAAATTGAGCTCCACAATAAGGTGAGCTTATACGAGCTTAACAAGGCAATTTGACTGCCTTGTTTCAGCAGCCCCAACTTTTAACCTGCAATGAGCTTCAAAACAAATAGAACATGCCAAAAACAGATTACACAAGCTAAATTAAGCTTAAACAAACTCGACCCAATGGTAAATGACCAGTAACCAGTGGTTTCTACCCGTTTTGGCCTTTAAACCAAACACACCCTTAAGTGACTGAAATGGAGTTTAGCACTAGAAATCAACAAAATTACTTAAGACACTGACTACTTATTATCTGAATTACTTAAGTAAACTGAGAAAAGCAATTTACACCTAAAAATAAGTTGTGAATCAGCTATGTTGACTTATTGGACTTAGTTTGACTTTTTGGTTTTTTTTTTATAATTAAAACTGAGTGAGCTTAAAGTAACTTACAGTAAGCTCAGACTAGCTTAAATAAGATAGTTGAAATAGAAAAAGTGCTTTAAACAACAACAAACTTAAAATGCTGAATTAAACTTGAAATTAAATTACAAGATAAAAAGTACAATCTTTAAGAAATTAACTGATATTGAAATTACAATGACTGAATTCAAAAATTACAATGAGACTGAAATTTAAATGACATTAATTTAAAAAGTTACACTAAGAAGTATTGGTCTAAAAACGAGTGACAACTGCTTCTTCTGTCTTCTTTTTCTTTTTATACTTCCAAATTGCTTCTTTGACCTCCTTGACTCTTTCCCATTCGTTGGATTAGGCTGACTTCATCTTAACCCTCCATTTTGATTTTGGCGGGAAAACTAGATAAGTGGGATTTGGACTTTTCCTGCTCACGTGGGGAAGTTTGGTGTGTAGCTAAGTGTAGAGGAGGGTTGGAAGCGTGTTGTAAGTGAAAAGGGATGGGGAGGGTTGGTTTGTCAGGAAGAGTGGGTGAAGACAAGTGGTATCCTGGGTTTGCTTTTGGCTTAGGCGGTTAGGAAGGAGATGGTATTGTTTGACTGATGGGTGAGTTGACCGAATTTGGTTAACTAAAAATACGGGGTAGTGGGTTAGGATAAGTTGGGCTTGGTTTTGTGTAGTGGGCTAGGATTAGTTATAGGTTGGTGATGGGCTTGGGTTTATTTAGGCTGGGTTGTGGGATTTTGGATTGTGGTAGGATAATGGGTTTAGTGGTTTAAAGGATAATGGGTTTAGGGATTAGGTTTGGTTAGTTATTGCACAAGGACCAAAATTGTCACTTTAACCAAAATAGAGGGACCAAAACTGTAACTTTTCAAAACTTTTTACCCAAAAATCATATTTTTAATATTTTGATTTTCAAAAGACTTGGGTTGACTTTTATTTTAAAATAAATGCATAGGGACTATTTTTGACGAATTTTAAAACTTGGGGGACTGAAACCGCCAATTTTATAAACTTTGCTCGTTTTTCAACTGTTTTCACTTATTTTGCATCTGAATCATATAAAACACAATTTTTGGATATTTTCTGTATTTTGATGCATTTTTGAGCGTTTTTGGATGTTTTGGCAGTTCAGATATGATAAAAATGATGAGTATTTGAGCACTCATCAATCCCCCACACTAAACTATTGCTAGTCCCTAGCAATATTTGATGAAAACTTAATGGATTTTTCTCTTTACCAGATATCCATCATTTCTGGAGTAGCCAAATGTTTCAGTTCAAGTAAGAACTATGGTACATCGATAACCATGTGATTTTGAGCAAACCACCAGCTGCCAACGGTTTTGATTTGTCTTTACCAGAAGCCGTTTGCTTCTGGACTAGCCAACTCTTGATGGACAAAGTCAACATCTTGGTGAGCTGATTACCAATTATGGTTTTCCACTGCCTTTACCACAAGCCATAACCTTGCGGGCTAGCCAACTCTTCACTTATAAAGATATGGTGAGTCGATTACCATACAATTTTGGGCAAATTGCAAGCCGTCAACGGATTTGATTTATCTTTACCCAGAGCCGTTTGCTCCGGGATTAGCCAATCCTTTTGTGGGTTAGACATGGCGGACTGATAACCATTTGTCGTGTAAGTGCAAACACTTACACCCAAAAAAAAATTTTTGGCCAAAAATGGGGGAATTAGATGGTTTTTTATACGTGATGAAATTCGTGAGAATTCCCCCCCACACTTAGAAATGAATATTGCCCTCAATATTCAAAGTACCGGCTGTTATGCCGAAACGAAGAACGTAAAAGGGAAATACTACGGGCCTTTTATTTTATTTTTGTGGTCACATATACAATTTTTTTTTTTTTTTTTTTTTTTTTTTTTTTTTTTTTTTTTTTTTTTTTTTAGAAAATATACATATATACAACAGCATGGGGCATCTCCCCCACACTAGGGTGGTAGAAAGTAGAAAGAAGTCAGAAATATGGGTGAAAACCCATATGGTGGGCTAATATTTTTGATAACCGAGTCACTTAGCTCGACTCGACCCCACATTGAGTTGATTCCTCCCGAACAGTCAGGTTTATCACGCAAGCTAACCGCTTGTGAACGGTTAACTGTAACAAAGGGTTCCTGAACAGCCTGGGAGAAAAAGCAATTTAAAAGTCTATGGGGAAGTAAGTGGAAGAAACCATCTTCATCGGACTTTCGTTCAAAATGTTTGGATAACCAATTGAACATAAGAAAGTTCCACACCGATGAGATAAATCCGGCATTTAAACCAATGTTAGATGGAAAATGCCGGGATCAAAGGTAATATCCTCACTCCCGAATGAGTGAAAGATAGGGGAAATCACCGGGTAGGTGAAGGGAAGAAGAGAGATCATAATAGCACTTAAGATAAGAACTTCCTCCTCAAGAATTTCATATTCAAGTGGGGGAGGCAAGTTCTTAAACTTGATCTCTGGAAATTTATCAGTTTTCTCAACTGACTTGATTTCTTCTTTATGAAGTTGCTTTGGTGGAAGAGGGGGAGATGAATCTTCGTTTAACAAATTCTCTAGAAAAAGAATGTCCCCCTCAGGATCAAGATAGTTATCATCAACCTCATGCGGAGGTGAACTATCTGAAGCAAGAAAAGCATCGACTTCATCCCAAAAGGAATCACTTCCCTCAACCGGAGTTAGAGAAGGGGAAGAGTCGGCTATGATAGGTTGAGAAGATGTGGTGGGATTACCACTCACAGAATTATGAAAATAACCAAGATTTTGAGAGTACTCCTTTGAAGTAATATCAATGACATCGATTCGGTTAACCGATGCAGATTCATAATTTGAGGAGTACCTCGAAGTTTGATCATGGTTAAAGGTAACAGCTTCATTACCCACACGCAATGTGATCTCATGCTTAAATACATCAATAAAAGCATGGCCCGTTTTTAGGAATCCTCTTCCAAGAATGAGAGGAACCTTTTGATCAGCGTCGAAATCAACAACCACAAAGTCAGCTGGAAAATGGAACTTTCCTACTTTCACAAATACATCCTCCGCAATGCCGCGAGGAAGAGATATGGAACGATCTGCAAGCTCAAGAGTCATGCAGGTAGGAGTAAGTGCCGGAAGAGAAAGTTTCTTCCAAACTGAATAAGGCATCAGATTGATGCTTGCGCCAAGATCGGCCAAGGCACAGCATTCAATCATTCCCGGAAATACACAAGGTATAAGAAATTTTCCGGGATCTCCAAGCTTCTCGGGAAGCTTCTTTAAGATAACTGCTGAGCAGTTCTCATTCACAGGAGTTTTAGCCTTTTCAATCAGCTTTTCCTTATTGCTTAACAACTGTTTGATTGTTGATGCAAACTTGGGCATCATAATGAGAGCATCCGCAAAACTGATGTCAAAATGTAATTCTTTAAAAATTTGAAAGAATTTGTCCATTTGTTGACTATGCTTTTCACGTTGCTTATGCTCGTTTAAGCGTGATGGGTAAGGAATGTAAGGTTTGGATTTAGGGGCAACAACTTCAGGAGTCTCAACAGATTCAAAGACAATTCCTGGTTTGGATTTTTTAGGGACAACCGGAGGGTGGACTTGTGCTGTACTTTGTGGGCTTGGAATTTGCACTTTGTCCGTTGTAGCCTCCGTCTCTTTCCTCGTTTCATACAACGGGGGAGGAATAGGACCAGCGGGTCCCTCATAAGCAGCACCACTTCGAGTGGTGATAGCTTTGATGAAATCGGAATCATCATCATCATCACTGTCATCAAGAATACTCTTAGGAGCAGCATTGAGGATATTGGAATAAGTTCTAGCTGTCCTTTGGTCACTAAGTTTGCTGGACAAACTTTTCACCGTAAACCGTGAAAGATCAGGATCAATTCTTGACGGTTTAGGAGCAATTGGGGGTGTAGAATTTTGGACAACCATAGGTTGGACGTATTTAGCACTCCCGTTGTTAGCGGGAAGTACCGGGTCCTTTGTCACCTTGATTTCATGTTCCACTACCTTAGGAAGAGAAGAAGCGGTAGTAGGAATCTCGGGTCCATCATGAGCTTTATCACTACGTGTAGTGACAGCTTTTAGTTCACCCCTAGGATTGACAACAGTGTTACTTGGGAGACCTCCCGAAGTAGAAGGTGGATTGATGTGGTTCATGATACCAGTCAACATGTTCTCAATTTTGTTATGAGACTGTGCAAACTCATTTCTCAGCTCATGGCCTTGCTGGGTTATTGAAGTTTGGAGTTCACTCTTCAAATTAGTGATTTGAGTTTGCATTGACTTCATTCTGGTATCATTCACCCTGATGTGATTATCAAGATCATTTGGTTGAGGTCCTTGGTGATTAGGGGCTGAATACCCTTGATTACCCCTTTGGGGTGGGTATTGATTCTGCGTGTTTTGCCCTCTTTGCTGGTTAGGGTTGAACCTATTAGCATTGTTGACTTGATATAATCCGGGTTGTCCCCCTTGGGTGTTAGCACGGTAGTTTGTTTCCATTTGAGGATGGTATTGGTTACCTCCTTGATTGGAAAATCCGGCTAAAGCATTGACTTCAAATGCATCGCCATCGGTGGCGGTACAATTGTAGTAGGCGTGAGGACCACCACAAGTAACACAAACTTCTACCTTTTTAATTTCAGCAGTGTGAGAAGTTTGCGGAGCGGACTCTTTATTTTGTGTGGCGAGAACCAAAGATTGAATGACCTTCGTGAGTTCAGCAAGCTGAGTATCATTATTAGGCTGACTCACGGGAGATGAAGTAGAAGGACCAGCACTAGCCTGAGAATTATAAGGTCTGGCTCGTGCAGTGCGGACCTTTGACTTATTTTCAATGAGGGCAATGGCTTCCTTGGTGGATTTGCTCAGAAAATTACCTCCAGCTGAGGCATTAAGAGAATCTTGGTCAGATGGGTTTAACCCATTGTAGAAAGTGTCCATCTGCATCAAATCGGTGAAACCGTGATGAGGACATTTGCGGAGCAATTCTTTGAAACGATCCCAAGCCTCTCCAAATGGTTCATCAAACCTTTGAGAGAATTTCATGATTTCGTTCTTGAGATACGTGGTTTTGGAAGGAGGAAAGAATTCATTCACGAATTTTTGAACCAAATCTTCCCATGTTGTTATCGACCGAGGGGGTTGTTTGTCAAGCCAAATCCGGGCTGCCCCATCGATGGAAAACGGGAAAAGAAGAAGTTTGATTGATTCTGCCGGGACATTTTTGCATTTGATGGTGGATGTGATTTTATTGAACCACCGAATGTGATCTTGAGGATCTTCCCTCTCAAAACCAAAGAATTGTCGCTGGGTTAGAAGATTTATTAACCCAGTCTTTAGCTCAAAATTCTCAGCCACGATGGCTGGAACAACAATGGCATCCCCGTACCCAGTGGTGGGAGCCTGGAGAAGCTCATTCATGGGACGGTCTTCTGCCATGATGACAGGGATATCAGGATCAGTTCGTATCTCGGGTACGACTGATGAAACAGAACGTCTGCGACGTCTTCGAGGTATGTTTCCAAGCTCACGATGAGGGCTTGATGACCTTGAAGAACGAGTGCGCATGCACTAAGACGAGTCTAAGAATCCATTAGAGTGATGGACACTTAGAATAGGGTAAGAAGATTATTTTTGGATTTTATTTGTATTTTATTTTTATTTTTTTGTTGTTTTTGTTGTTTTTTTTTTTTTTTTTTTTTTTTTTTTTTAAAAAATGAAAATGAAAACAAATCCAATCAAAACAAGATCGAGGCAAAACGACAGTGAACTTAAACCAATAATCACAAGATGAATGGCTTCTTTGAAAAAGGTACACCACTCACAAGGATACAAAGGCAAGTTTTAATCTTTAGTTTGGGAACTTATTATGGTCGTACCCCCAGTTAGGTAGTACTCAATCTTGGTTTTCGATGGTAAATTTTTATTGTTGTTATTATTAAACAAAGAAAACGGAAAATCTTTTTGTATTTTTATTTTTTATCTTACATATATATAGAAACAAAAGAAAAATATTTTTGTGTTTTATAAGTTTTTTTGGAAGATTGAAATACGATATTTTTGGTTTATCGATCCGTCAAACGAATCAACTTCACGATAATTTTTTTTTTTTTTTTTTTTTTTTTTTGGCTTTATATATATATAAGAATATGGACAAAGATGGATAATATACAATGGATGAATATCCAACAATCACTGATTCTTCAAAAACGATCTACGCAGCACACCTCCCCGGCAGCGGCGCCAAATTTTGATACGTGCTAAACAGTCAACTAAAATCAACCACGGATGTGGTCAAATAAAGTCAAACAATCTAGGGCACGATCTCCCTGGAGTTTAGTGTTTCCCCGGGTCGTTAAGTTCCAAAGAGATGTGACGTTCTGAAATAGATCGAATTCGTGATCGGGTGAATATTGAATGGAAAAGGGGTTTTGATTTTTGAATTCTAAACTACGATTGATGAACGTAAAATAAAAATGAATTAAAAAGGAATAAAAAACGATTATCTAAAAGATACTGAATTAAAAACGTGAAAGAAAAATTAAAAAGATAAAATCTATTAAATAGAAGCTATCACTATTTTTATGTTTTCGTTTTTCTTTAAATCTAAAAATGGGTACAAATACAATAAAAACTAATTTTATAAAAGAAAAATAAAAATCTGCAAAAGTTATGGGCCAAAAATGTAAAAATTAAAACTTTAAAATTACTAAAAACAAAGAGAGGGACTGATCTTAACTTTTTTGAAACTTATTTATAACTAAAAACGGATTTAGAATAAAGACAGGGACTGAATGAAACTAAAATGAAACTACTGGACTAATTTGTAAAAAGGAAAAACTTAAAAACGTTTTTTAACTAGAAAAAGCCCATGTTCGAACCTAGCTTACTACACTTTTTTTTTAAAACTATTTTTTTTTTTTATTTTCTTTGAACAAACTAATTAACAACCGACTAAACAAGCTTATACAATTAATATAAGCTTTTCCTAATTCGAAATAAGCTCAAAATTAAGCTCAAAGTGAGCTCAAAAACACAGCATGTCTGCTGCTACACTTCGAAGGACAGGGCAAAATGGCCCATTTTCAAGGCTAGAAAAAACTTGGATAAGCTACTCTAAAAAATCTACAAAAAATACCTAAGATGCATGAGCTGGGGGGCTACAATAATCCAAAGTTTCGACTTGAACTAACTTAAAATGAGTGAGATATAAAATCTTGAAAATCTGCAAAAAACTAGAAAAACTAAAAATGAAACTGCCAACTACTATGGACTGATATGGTTGATATTTAGAACTAGGCCAAAGGGATTCTCAATGCATACTTAAAGTGGAGTAAATAGAACCTGGAAATGACAAATTGAGCTCCACAATAAGGTGAGCTTATACGAGCTTAACAAGGCAATTTGACTGCCTTGTTTCAGCAGCCCCAACTTTTAACCTGCAATGAGCTTCAAAACAAATAGAACATGCCAAAAACAGATTACACAAGCTAAATTAAGCTTAAACAAACTCGACCCAATGGTAAATGACCAGTAACCAGTGGTTTCTACCCGTTTTGGCCTTTAAACCAAACACACCCTTAAGTGACTGAAATGGAGTTTAGCACTAGAAATCAACAAAATTACTTAAGACACTGACTACTTATTATCTGAATTACTTAAGTAAACTGAGAAAAGCAATTTACACCTAAAAATAAGTTGTGAATCAGCTATGTTGACTTATTGGACTTAGTTTGACTTTTTGGTTTTTTTTTTATAATTAAAACTGAGTGAGCTTAAAGTAACTTACAGTAAGCTCAGACTAGCTTAAATAAGATAGTTGAAATAGAAAAAGTGCTTTAAACAACAACAAACTTAAAATGCTGAATTAAACTTGAAATTAAATTACAAGATAAAAAGTACAATCTTTAAGAAATTAACTGATATTGAAATTACAATGACTGAATTCAAAAATTACAATGAGACTGAAATTTAAATGACATTAATTTAAAAAGTTACACTAAGAAGTATTGGTCTAAAAACGAGTGACAACTGCTTCTTCTGTCTTCTTTTTCTTTTTATACTTCCAAATTGCTTCTTTGACCTCCTTGACTCTTTCCCATTCGTTGGATTAGGCTGACTTCATCTTAACCCTCCATTTTGATTTTGGCGGGAAAACTAGATAAGTGGGATTTGGACTTTTCCTGCTCACGTGGGGAAGTTTGGTGTGTAGCTAAGTGTAGAGGAGGGTTGGAAGCGTGTTGTAAGTGAAAAGGGATGGGGAGGGTTGGTTTGTCAGGAAGAGTGGGTGAAGACAAGTGGTATCCTGGGTTTGCTTTTGGCTTAGGCGGTTAGGAAGGAGATGGTATTGTTTGACTGATGGGTGAGTTGACCGAATTTGGTTAACTAAAAATACGGGGTAGTGGGTTAGGATAAGTTGGGCTTGGTTTTGTGTAGTGGGCTAGGATTAGTTATAGGTTGGTGATGGGCTTGGGTTTATTTAGGCTGGGTTGTGGGATTTTGGATTGTGGTAGGATAATGGGTTTAGTGGTTTAAAGGATAATGGGTTTAGGGATTAGGTTTGGTTAGTTATTGCACAAGGACCAAAATTGTCACTTTAACCAAAATAGAGGGACCAAAACTGTAACTTTTCAAAACTTTTTACCCAAAAATCATATTTTTAATATTTTGATTTTCAAAAGACTTGGGTTGACTTTTATTTTAAAATAAATGCATAGGGACTATTTTTGACGAATTTTAAAACTTGGGGGACTGAAACCGCCAATTTTATAAACTTTGCTCGTTTTTCAACTGTTTTCACTTATTTTGCATCTGAATCATATAAAACACAATTTTTGGATATTTTCTGTATTTTGATGCATTTTTGAGCGTTTTTGGATGTTTTGGCAGTTCAGATATGATAAAAATGATGAGTATTTGAGCACTCATCATGGTCTGTCGTGTTTAACGGAAATAATCCCTAAACTTTTTTTTAACGGATCTTCTCCCTATGGTTTTAACGAATCTTCTGCCTATTTTGAGTTAAGTATAAACGGTCGTTAGTATTAAGGACTAACGTTGCAAATGTTTGTTGCAAATGTTCGTTAGCAAAAAAAAAATAACGATAATTAGTCTGAGGGACCAAACCCGATTAAGGGTCACAACCATAGGGAGAGGATCCGTTAAAAAAAAAGTTTAGAGACTATTTCCGTTAAACCCGACAGACCACAGTGACCATTTATGAAATTAACTCATTTTATTATTTGTATTGCTTAATTTAAGTTAAATAAATGTCTGGCATTTAGTAAAGAAGAAAAAAGGGTTATTCCATTATATTTAGTTAACATAAGTGTGGTTTATGTATGCTTCTGTATATCGTACCCGATGTTGCTTTACTATATAGGCTATGATAGGGCTTTAATTAGTTCGTGATCCGGTCGTTTTCTTTACTAAATAAAATATGTAACACCCTTAAAAATTGATACAGCGGAAACATAAGTCACTGAGGTGCTACTTAAATTGGTATCACAACACAAAGTATAAATAACGGTTTTATCTCAACCGTTTAGAAGAAATTTCAATATCAAAAGTATTAACTTACATCATTCAAAATAGTGTGTAAATACAGGCTAATAAAAGAGAAAAAGTGGTCTCAAATCTTTATCAGGGTTGTCTATGACCGTGCCAATGCCAAGGCCTCCAAAAATAAGTCATGCAGCAGTAAAGATCAAACACCTGAGATAAAAATGCTAAAAAGTCAACACAAATGTTGAGTGAATTCATAAGTTTAGTAGTAAAGCAGTTGATCACAAGATTTCAAGTTTAAGAGACAGTGGGCCACGTTATTGCACCCATAAATCAAGTAGTTACTATTGCAATAAGCTCATGAAACTCAAATCGTTGACAGTAGGTATCAAATTAATGATATAAGAAAGTTGCTCTGGTAGGTATTTTGCCGAATACATAGGAAACTCAAATATAGTATGTTTGTTTGCCTATCCGGTCAACACAAACGGGATTCGTCAAATCCTATAGGCCTATATCCCTATATTCGCGCTCACTCGCAAGTGATTAATGGTTCATGATTTAGGGACTTGAGTTTGGCAATAGTGGTACTTAGTGTCAATAACAATTTCAGTTCAGAGTACAGTTTTCAAGCAATTGTGATCATAGAAAAAGTAGCATATATCTCACCCCAAGTAGTTTACAAAACAGTTAAAACAAGTAAGAGTGGGGCTATGAACTCACCTCAATATGCAGCAATGCAAGTAACACAAATGGCATCAAGTCGTGAAACACAACGGTATCAAGAAGTACAGGCACAACGGTATGGGATCGGCACAACCTAATAAGTATATGGTTATCTCAGAATACGTCTTGTAAAGTAAAAGAGTTTTCGAAAGACAAAGCGTCTTACTTTTCGTGGAATACTCGTATTGTTATTTGTAAAAAGTTTAGTAGTTTAGTATTAACGTCTCGTGTGGTGGTAAGAAAGTGTAGACTCAAAGTAAAACTCATGCCAAAACGAATAAAAGTCGGAAAAGTAACGAATAAACAATGAGAAAAGAATGAAAGAAAATAAATAAATGAATAAGAAAGGAATAGTCAATGATAAGTTTCGATATTTACCCCGCAGTCCCAAATAATTGGAAAAAGTTGTTTTAGTGTTGACAAGAAGTTATAGGTTTTAGGAAGAAGAGCTATATATGTTTTATTAGAAAGCACAATAATGTTTACGAGTTTATAACCATATAAGTTTGGAAAGGTTTTATAAACTTTCGTCATGACGCGTCCATTTATACTACGTTTCCGAGTTATCGTGATTTTTAATAAACCAAATTTGTAATTACAATGTTTATAAATTTTATGACCCGTTATCCTTCGTGTAATTATTAGCTTTGGATTTATTGATTATTTTGTGTCCGTTCCATGTTTAATATATTAAATTCTTTTCGAGTTTAATATATTATACCGTCTCAAGTCCCAAAATATCCAATAAGTCTAATGTCTAATATCGTAAATTCAATAACGATCCAAATGTCAAGTCCCATCCAAGCATAGGTTTCGATAAGTATTTTACAAGTCCAAGATCATGTATCAATCCTAAGTAATGATACAAGAAGCCCGAAACGTATCAATGACCATCAAAATAAAAGTAAGTTAGTCATGTATTAAATAAAATGTAACGTAAATGTACAAATAACAAGTTAATTAAATTACGACATAACACATTTAATAGACCAACAAACACACACTTAGAGCGGGGGGGTGCAGTGAGGAGGCTTGCCTCTTCATTCAGGCCACACGAGGTGCCACGTCACCACAAAAAATCACAACTAACAACCCCCCTCCCCAAACAATTAACAACAACTTACTCATTTGAGGCCCACCACTATCTTTTTTTTCTTCTTTTAATCAAATACCCAAATAAACTAAATTAATTTCATTCAAATAAAAATACAACACATCAAATTTAAATAATACAAATAACATTTTTTTTTTAAAATCCCAAAAAAAAAGTTCTAACTATTATAATAAAGAAAAAAAAAATGCATCCTTGGGCCCAAGTTTAATGTGTATTAAGTAGTAACTAAAGCCCAAATCAAAGCCTAAAGCTAAAAAAAAAAACCAAAAAAAAAAAAATCCCTTCTTCTTCATTTCCAGTAAATGCATCCCTTGCCTTCATTTCCAGTAAATACACCCATTAACAAAAACATTAAAAACCCATTTCAAACCCCACTAATTTACCCATTAAATAGTGAATGAAATAATATATCCGTTCGAAAATAGATTAAATATTGTTTGTGTCAGAAAGTTGGCTTCGTCGTGCAGACGAGGAGTTGCAGTTCGGCGAGCTACGGCGAGACATGGTGGTGCAGCGACGAGCAGACGACGAGGTCCAGCTCAGCAACAACGAGAGTGTTGGCGAGCTGCACCCTCCGCTCCTATGAAAACTCATGGGCTTTGGCCCTTGACTAAAACTAAAAGCACCCTTTTTGGGCTTAAGCCCGCAAGTAAACCCAACGCACTCTATGTTGGACCCGTGGCCCAAAGCCAAAACAAACAAAGTCTTTGATTTTGTTTATACAGGAAATCACAAGCAAGCACAACACTTGATCACAATTTCATATACACGACTCTTAAATATTTTTCAAACAAAATTTATCACGCTAGTTTAACCAATTTGCACACAAACACTACTACACTACTTTTGTTATTTCGTTTAGCTGAGACAAAGCAAAATAAAAGCACCCTTTTTGGGCTTAAGCCCGCAAGTAAACCCAACGCACTCTATGTTGGACCCGTGGCCCAAAGCCAAAACAAACAAAGTCTTTGATTTTGTTTATACAGGAAATCACAAGCAAGCACAACACTTGATCACAATTTCATATACACGACTCTTAAATATTTTTCAAACAAAATTTATCACGCTAGTTTAACCAATTTGCACACAAACACTACTACACTACTTTTGTTATTTCGTTTAGCTGAGACAAAGCAAAATGAAGCAACGACACACCCTACGTGGGTAGTGTCGAGCCGAGACACGCAACCACACAAACACTTTTACCACTTACGTTTTATTTGCAACAAATCAAACACACCTTAATTTTTGTTAAACCGATTACCAACATGTACTTTTGAGACCATAACCATATCTAGATGTAACCGAGGTAAACGACACTACTTTGGTGATGCCCTTAGCCGGAGCACACACGACACATAATCAAACACCACTATCGTGGTTCTCTTTACATGACCAAGACACAACGACCACACTACCATTTCAACAACAATAGTAATCATCAACAACTATCACAGACAACAACACGGAAATCAAAACTCTTCACAATATAATAACCAAAATCAAACCGTGACTCGAAAACAAATCATTACGTCTATGTCCACAAACAAAAATTAGATTTATATCAAACTAAACGAATCTAGTTACCAATCTATGACAGAAGCAAATAAATGGGCAACCCGAATCGATCCGAGACCAAACCTAGTCTCGACCCGTATCCAAAAGAATCAAACAAACACCCTTTTATAGATTTTACCACACGAGTTTAAATCAATAACGTTTAATCCAATTCTTAATCCACAAAAACTTGTAACAACGTTTTTAATCAAATTTTGTTCCACGAAAACTTATAAAAATTGAATTCGGTTTTATATGAAAATAATAATTGAAAAATGGTTTTGTTGCGTTTGGCATACCATGAACGAAAGAGAGAAAGAAAGAGATGGCGATATGGGAGGAGGACACCCGAATCAGACAAGAACCAAAAAACAAACCCTAATTGAACTTCACTCTAAACCCGATCCAAATACACGAACCCTTGGTCTCTTGATCTCCTTATGGTGTTGATGTTGGCGGCGTACAGCAGCAGTGATGGTGGTTGCAGCGTGGCAGACGGCGGTGTTAGGTTAGAGAGAGAAAGAGTGATGATGAGGTGTGATGGTGGCTGTGGTGTTGATGGCGTGATGGAGGCTGTGTTATAAGGTGGTGATGAGGCGGCGGCTGGTCGCCTGAATCTCGCCGGAAAAGGTAGCGGCGCCGGAGTTGTTTGTGTGAGGTGAATGTGATAAGATGGTATCAAATGGGTTGCAAACCCTAAGTGACGGTATATATTAAACCACAGGGACCAAAGTGTCAATAGTCAAAGTTAAGGGTCGGTGGTGTAACTTATGCCACAGGGACTAGTTTTGCAATTTCTATTATCATTTATTGTAACACCCCCAACTCAGAATATGGCAGTGGAATATAGTTTGTGGTATTACTTACGGGCAAGACAGTCACAATCATAGAAAACGAGCTCATAACGAGTTGTTTTAATAAAAACATATCATTCGAAATATAAATAAAGATTAAGTTCAAAAGATGCTCAAACATCATACGCAGCGGAATAAAGGATACAATTTTAAAAAGGTTTTTCGAATGATAAAAGGTAGTAAAAAGTAGATAGATAGCCATCGATAGTCTTCTTGCCACTCCCAGTACCAGTATAGTATACATCAATTACCTTAGATAAAACATGTTAAAAAGTCAATACAAATGTTGAGTGTAATCCATATGTTTAAATATAAAGTAGTTGAACACAAGATTTTCAAGTCGGAAATATATAAGTAACAAATACAGATATCAGGTAAGCGTCAAACAGTTGCTAAGTTCATGACACGCAAAACGTTAACTGGCACCAATAACATTGGCATAAGTCGACAGTAACCGCGGAATTTATAATATAACAATTTGCCCCCAAGTAGGTACTTTTCCAGATACCTAGTAAATCTCGAGTATAGTACATCACATGTTGCCGGCCTTGGTCAACATGGGGGGTGGTCATTCCTATAGGTCATAAACTATACTCGCAAGTGATTAATGGTTCATGATCGAAGGACTTGCTTTTGGCAAGGGCGGTACTTAGCATTATCATCTTAGTCAGGAAAAGGATACGTTTAAACAATTGTGTTCATTAAAAGTAAGTAGCATGTATCTCCCCCATGGGTTTATAAACAATTTAAAAGTAAAGTGGGGCTATGAATCACACCTTAGCAGCAGATGAAATAAGATATGACATTATGATCAGATGGTATAGCACGGCAAGTGAACTTCAGCACAACCTAATAAGTAAATGGTATGTTTCAGAAATAATCCTCAAAGTGATTTATAAAGTAATACTCGTAGAATACTCGTGTTTGAAATGAAAATGTTTAGTTCCAATGGCGTTGAAAGAAATAAACATTTATGACTCGTGTGGATAATAAGGAAAGTTAAAATAATAATAGTCGGCAACTCAAATGAATACGTAGAAAAGGATAAAGAAAATAAAGAAGAAATAAGAATAAGAAAGAGAGAATAAAACAAGAAAACAATAAAGAAAAATATCAATAAGTTGTTTCGGTGTTTTACCCATTTCCCAAATAGATGATAAATGTTATTATTCAAGAAGAAAGTGTATATATTTAAAAAGGTTTTATGATATTTACGAGTTATAATTGTTTAAATTGTAAAAGGTTTTTATAGAAATTTGGACATGACGTGTCCGTTTATAAAACATTTTCAAGTCGTTACGACTCTTGAATAATACAAGTTTTATTGCCACATTTTACAAGTTATATATATATATATATTTATATATTATATATATATATATATATATATATATTATATATAATATATAATAAAAAACACACACACACACACACACACACACACACACACACATATGTTATTAGACATTATCATTCGCGTGTATATTAGTTGTCAAGTTTATCGATCATTTTGTGTATGTTAGGGTCTAAATATGTTAAGCTCTTATGAGTCTAACATACTCTTCGTTCTCAAGTACAAAACCGTCCATAAGTCTATCGGCTAATACCGTAAATCCAATAACGTCCAATCCAATAATCACATCCAAAGCATAGGTTGTTTACAAATATTCATGTCCAAATCCATATCAATCCTAAGTTATCCGTATATTTTCCGAAACACCAATTGACAAACAAATAAAATAAGTTAGTAAACGGTAATGAAATAAATCATTAAGACAAAAGGAAAAACTAATGAATAAAAATGCCAAATGCATTGGGCTTCGGCCCAATGCTTAACTCACACAACTTATGGGCCTATAAGTCTATATGACTCAACCAATACTACCTCATGTCGTGACTCCCTTGAGTCACAGTTCACAACTCCGATAAAAAATCATCACCTCGTTTCCAATAAATAAAACTAACCATTCGTCGTGACTCCCTTGAGTCACGGTTCACGCCATTTGATAACAAAAATCCAAATCTAAACCCACAGCTACAAATCCAAATCGGCTACAAACCAAACTCAACCAAATCCGACTTGAGACACAAACAAATACATAAACCCTTGGTCGTGACTCCCTTGAGTCACGACTCGACCTCACTCGGACCTTTGAGCTCTCAGCTAAACAGAAACCATAACCAAATCCAACACGCGACACAAACAAACACCTAAACTATGCCGTGACTCACTTGAATCATGGCTCGACGCTATACGAGCTATGTGGCTCTCGGCACCCATAAACCCGAAACAAACTCGACCCAAACTCCACATCGAGCTACAATATAACAAAAATAAGCTTAACCAATAACAAATAAAACCAAAACAACAAGAAACTACCCCGAGTCAACTCAACTCGTGAGTTGACTCGGTTGAGTCACACGACTCGGAACGAATCCAGCCGATTCGAGAGATAAGAACGAAGATCCACACATTTTAGTTTGAAAAACATCAAGTTTAAATGGGTTTTTGTTATTAGAACTCGTTTTATAAAAATTTAGGGTTAGGTTTTGATTAAAAATGAAAATAAGAAGGAGAGGGAAGCGTGGAGCTTACCAAACGCGTGAGAGAGAGAAGAGGGTGCGGCGGTGAGTGGTGGTGACAAGGTGGTGGCGGCGGTGATGTCTCGAACACGAACCAAACGGACTCCTTGAGTCCTCAAACTCTCCAGAAACGACATACAGGCTTCGATCTATGCGTGGGCTGAGCTTCGGTGGTGGCCGGAATTTTGGCCAAAAAAACGTGCGGCGCCGGAATAGTGAATTTCGGTGGGTGTTGGTGTATCAAATGGGAAGAAGAAAACCCTAGGTGGGTTTTTACATGAGGTGGAGGGGGCAAATGTGGGCAAACCGAAAAGGAGGGGGCGCGGGGTAAAATAAGGGCGGAGGGGGTGTTTTGGATATTTTGCTAAACTTTTTGAATAAACACCGTGGGCCCCATTTGACATAGCAAACGGCCATAAAAATTTACGAGACTTGTGCCATTGTTTTCGAAATTATTTTTCTGATAACAACGAGTATAAATATGCATAACTTTTTCAAAGTTAATTTATTTAGTAAATTGATTCGTTTCGTGCATTCTAGGTTGTGCCGACTTAATAAAGGGATAACACTCACGTTTATCAAGATATCTTCTGTTTCTCAAGTTCAAATAAGTTCGGAAAAAGTTTAAATGCTAAGGGGATGCAAAAATAAATATTTGGCTAGGAAAATAGGTTTGAAAAATTACCGGGTGTTACATTTATAATATTAGGGTCTGGGGCCCATTTGAGTTAGTAAACGATCTATTTGACTAACAAAATTTACGCCGTTGCGTTCGAAATAATTTTTTCAATATAATCGAGTATTCACACGACCTATTTCCCATAATTAATATAATAATATATTAAATAGTTTAATGCGTTTATGGTTGTGCCGGAACGCGCTACGTGTAGTTTTCGCGTTTAACGAGATAATCTCTTGTTTTCAAGTTCAAATTGGCTCAAAAAAGTTTGAAATGAAAAACATATAATAATAGATATAATTTTACTATTAAAATAGGTTTTAAGAAATTACCGGTTGTTACAAAATAGAACCATAAACTTAAATAAGACACGTACGATATGGTAATCCTAACAAGAAAAGCCAAAGTATACCAAAATTTTAAAATTTTGTTTGTTCGGAAATTTCGTTCAGTGAAAGTAAATTACGTGTTGCGTGGTTGTACCAAAATTATGAATCAGGTCGATCTTTTTCACCATGAGAACTATCGTTTTAAGAAGTTTTATATATATCTACCGTTTATATTATCGTTTTATTTGTACACTTTATTTATTGTGTTAAGAGTTGGTTCCTGCTGCCCGTCATTTTCAAGTAAGGTTGGTGCTAGTACTACTACTAGAAAGGCTAATTTCTGCATGCTTGATATGGGTAAACCTTTTAACAAAAAGGCTGAGGTACAGATTCCTTTGTCTTCAGTCTTGGATGCTAATTCTAGGTTTGAAAACAGATTATTCGGGTATTTTATTGGTAAGAGAGTTTTTCTTTATCTTCAGTCTTGGATGCATGGAAGAAGTATGGTTTAGTTCGTGCTATGATGAACTCAAAGGGGTAGTTTTTCTTTAAATTTTCATCAGTTGATGGGTTGAATAGTGTGTTGAAGAATGGACCTTGGTTTATTCGCTCAGTTCCCATTATTTTGAAGAAGTGGTCTCTTATGACAAGTTTGGTAAAAGAGGATTTGGGTTCTATTCCTGTCTGGGTTAAACTTCATGATATACCTATTGTTGCGTTTATTGAGGACGGGTTGAGTGCCATGGCTAATAATCTAGGTACCCCTATCATGCTCGATGCGTAAACAAGTGATATGTGTATGCAATCGTGGGGTCGTTTTGATTATGCTAGTGCCTTGATTGACATTAAGGCTGATGGGGGTCTGAAGGACAAGATGGTCATTTTTGTCCGTGTTAGGAGGGTAATGGGGAAGTGTTGCATACTGTTGGTGTGGAGTATGAGTGGAAACCACCTAGGTATGGTGTTTGTATGGTGTTTGGCCATGATGAAAACCTATGTACTAAACATCTAGTTGCTGATATAAAGAAGCAAACAATCAAAAATAATGATGGTTTTCAAGCTCCTTTGAGAAAGGCATTTCGTGGCATTAAAGTTGGTAAAGGGCCGAAATTCAGCCTTACTAAGCCAAAGAAACAGGTTTACAAAGTTGTGTCAAAGAAGTCGCATACCACCAATGTTGGTAAGACTAAGATCTCAGGTTTACAAAGAAACGGGTTTATAAAGTTGTGTCAAACAGGTTTACAAACTATGAGGTGATTGAAGATGCTAATGAAACGGCTAGTTTTTGGCATCTAAAAAACCTTGGTTACTAGTTCTTCTAAGGGAGGAGGTGGGAGTGGAAGTGGGGGAAGAGCTTATATAACTGTTGGAAGGAAAGTTACGGTGATGATCCCTATGATGATAATCCTTATGATGATGAAGAACGCGAGGAGCTTTCTGAAGCTCAACTGGCATTTTGTGATGCATTTGATATAAAAATTCATCATAAATCTAAACGTTAGTTTATATTTGGTTGTTGAGTCAAATGTATTTTAGTGGGTAGTCATTTTTTCCTTTTGCGAGGATAGACGTGTCTTATTATATTAGCTTTACTGCCTATGTAACAGGCTGAGATGTGGGATTTCACTCACATCTTTTGTACTTCAACGCTTTTTGGAGTAATACATTTATCAGGAAAACCCTTTAAAACAAAACATGCATTTGGATTCCCGAAAAAATAACAAAATTATGAAAACCAAAAAGTATAATATTTGTTATACAAGTTTATATTCTCTTTTGGTTATTTGACTCTTTGTTTGATTACACATATATTTTATTTGTCCGAAGCTTCTGTTTTCAACTGCGTATACTCTGCATCTGTTTCCAAACGCCTAATTGCATAATATACGAGACATTATTTATTCATTTCACTCTGTTGGGTCAAGAATTTGTCCCAAGTTCCCTGACAAGATTTGAACATAAAATAGCCTAACTCACTGATAAAATAGTGGGTTACTCACTGATAAAGAAATCAGTGAGTGTTGTAAAAAGCCCGTTGTTGAAGAAACATTTACCCACTGATACGGTGTCAGTGAGTAAAGTATGCGAGCTACAAACAACACCAGTATCACTGAGAATTGACAAATGTCTCAGTGACCTTGAAGATACTATCTCTACAAGCAGACTGAAATATGGGCGGGAACTTCCAACAATGAAGTCAGACAAAGTACAAGAGGGACCACTTGGTGGATGACAACTCACACCAAGTGGATGACAACTCATAGCAAGTGTATGTCAACTCATAGCAAGTGGATGTCAACTCACACTTACCCATCTTATCTTTGTCTAGTTTACCTGTGTATATATTGTCTGTGTTGTAATAGATTTAGCATGGATTCCTAAACAAACAAATAGAATACACATAGTGTATTAGTTGATAGGATCATCACTCTCACTGAATCACAAGCAAAGCTTGGATCAGTGAGAGTTTATTTGTCACCAAAAGAGGATAAACCCTCACCTAAGGGGATACCATACCGAAAGTATCCCTTTTAAGAAGTTGAAGATGTTATCATGTAATCTAATAGGTTTTGAGTAATCTTGTAACAATTCTTTTCACTATCAATGAATATGTTCTTGTTTTACTCAATTCCATGGACCAACAAGTGGTACCAGAGCCTAAGGTTCATTCTTATGAGCCAGATCCATGTATAACTGCTGATAACATTCTTCAAAATTAAATAAATGTGATCTTCAAAAACTGCTACTGATACAACAATTTTTGAGGGGGAGAGACACATTTATAGGTGACTGAGAAACACCAAAACCCTCCCTAACATACCCCAAAACCCTCCCTGACACACACCCACCACACAAATCTTATCCCCACCTACCAAATTCTTATCCAAACACAAAACCCAAACACACACACACAAAAAATCTCTCCACAAACACATAAAAAAAAACCTTATCTCTCATTATCAAAAAACAACCAGATCCACACATACCTCAAAAAAACACGACAATCTCAAGATCTTATCCCTCATTCCAAAACAATAAAACCCAGATACCACACAACAAAAATTAATCGATCCATCTTCTTCATCAAACACAATCAACCAAGTCCAAATAGATCTATCATCAAAAACATATCCATCAAAAATTTCACAGATCGTTAACATGATCAACACCCAGATCCTTAACAAACAAAAAACACGACACATATAAACCAACACCTCTCGTTCTAAAATCTATCTTCTACTTCCACACAAAAACCGTCGGCCAACAAGTCCAGTTGAAGTACCGATGTGTTACAGGTAAGAAAATAGGGGCGGTGGAGATGAAGAAATGGGTTTGAATCGAATTTGTGGTTTAGTGTTGGTAAAAGATGTGTAGATGATGACTAATGAGCTTAGCTCGAGTGATTTTCTTTGGTTAAAATTATTTTTGCCTGTTAGGAATCTGGTAAATGGATTTGATGGTTGGAATGGTGATTTGTTAGTTATTTGATGGTTGGAGATGAAGCAGTTGTGTGAATAGGGATATGAAAATGGGTCTGATCGAAAAGGGGTCTCTGAATAATCAGGGATATGGTTGAAAAATGAAGAGGTGGCCTGATATAAAAATGTCAGGCGAGAAGGTGGGAGTAATGTAGTGACTGAAAATAAGCTGTAATGCTTATCAGTGTACCTGAAAAAACAGGTAACTCAGGGTGGGTTAATGAGGTCTCAGGCTGAGGCTTTTCTGAATCAGGGAATGGACGAGTTGTGTGAATTGGGTTTGAATAAGGAACCCTGAAAAACAATCAGGGACCGAGAAACAAAAAACAGTTGATAGTCACTGATAATAGTGACAATCAGTTCACTGGCGAACTGATATAAGCCTCATGGTGGTATCTCAGGAGGTGGTAGAGAAGAAAAAATTCTCATCAGGGAACTGATATAAGCCTCATGGTGTTATGGTGACTGAGAATACTGGTGGAGTTTAAAATACAAGCCAGCAAGTGTTTTTATCAGGACACTGAAACTCAAACCCGAACCCATAAACCCCATCAGATCCCTGAACCAGTGACTAAAACCCAAGTCACTGATCCAAGTCCCTAAACCCAATGGGCCCTGAATCCCTAGGTCTCCTAAAATTGGAGTTTACTGATGAGCTTCTCAGGGAACAGCAGTATCAGGCTGCTGATGTGTTCATCAGGAAGCGGTAGTATCAGACTGCTGCATTGTTCTTCAGGAAGTGTGGGGTGATTGAAAAGTTCTCAGGAAAGGTGGGGTGATGAGGTTTTCGGGATGATTATCAGGCTGAGATAAACTGATCAAAAATTGCGTCGAGTCGCAAATTTTGAGGGGGAGAAGGGATCAGGGAGTGAAAAGTTCTCAGGAAGTGTGGTCATCAATGGGTATGTCATGAGTTCCAAGATGATTCAAGAATGGTTGTAAGAATCAGTGGAGCAGCGGAAGCATGGTGGACCCATAACCCACATCAGGTCAGTGAACACATACACCACAACATAAACCAGAACACCAGATCAAAACAGGTGACTGACCCTCAGGAACCTTGAACCACCTTTGGTGGCTGAAACCCCAGGTCACTGAACCCTCTCAGTGAGACAAACAATGCACCAGTCAAAGTGAACCCTCAGGACCCATGAACCCTGAACCCAACCACTGAACCGGTCATTCAACTCACTGGACATCAGGAACTAAACCCAAGTCTCCTGAACCTTTAAACCTTCAGGAACTAAACCCAAGTCCCTAAACCCTTGTGTAACACCCCAACCCGATAAGGGTAGAAATATTACGTTATGGTGACATATCAAAGCAAACATAAGCGTATGACGAAATAATACAAATGAATATCAAAGGTTACAAAGGAAATTCTGAAAATACAAGGTTACAGAGGGAACAATAATAATTTCTAAGTTCTACAATTAATAAACGTTCTAGTCATCTCTAATCCAAAATAGCTAGTAAGGTCTTCTAAGTCCAAAGTCTTCTCCACTCATAACCGAACTTCCAACTAAAACCTGCCGCAGGAAAAGAAATGCGGCTGAGCCTAAAAAGCCCAGTGAACAGATATATATAACATAACATAACGGTAAATAAGCATAAGCAACGAAGGAATAAGAATACAAAACGAAAAAGCATAATCATGAAATCAATACGAATTCCAAAGATAACTAAGAGTCAAAAGGGCATGAGAACTGAACAAGAAATGAATCAAGAAATGAAATGAAAACAAAGGAGGGTTCATAAAAGGATGTGCCATAAGAACTCCATACATAATCCATCAAATCAAACTAGAGCAAATACAAGTATACGAAGAGGGGAGACCTCTAAGTAAATAATAGTATGAGAAGGAGTGCAAGGCACACACCACCTGGTCACCATAATCACATATACATAAAACATAGGATGCATCCATACGCTCCCTAACATAAGTATGTGTGGCAGCTCTAGACTAAACACACATAAAAGGTTGGCCAATAGTGAATCGTGATAAAATACATATACATAAGGGGGGAACGTCGTAGATCTATCACACCTCTACGGGAGTGTCATGCCTAAGGTGCCATCAAAGACATGGTCCTGGTACCTCCAGAACTAGTTAAGCTCAGGCACGGATCTATCATATCATACAACAAATCATAATATAACATTCGAAAAGTTTTAACCAGATTTTATTAGGTAGTACAACTATAGATTAAAATTCACTTAAGCCAACTCGTTCAGATTTCTGATTAGTTTTAACCTACGAAAAGTTTGTAATTAGCAACCCCTTCAGAAAAATCTGCAAAAATTCCAGTAATTAATAGACATACGAAATATTACTCAGTTAAAAGGGAATATTTTAATTCGACACGGTTTGCAAATTAAAATTCAAAAACACGGACTGTTTTTCCAGACATACGAATGAAGTTTGACACTTGAACTTCTAAAAATTGAAAAGTTGCCTTCCCGACCTCTAAAAATTACAAGGTTAATTTTTCCCAGAAAGCTATTTTCCTAAACTTACTTCTAGACTCCAAAAACACCCAAATACACTTTACCATCATTTAGTTACAATCGATTCAATTTGACCTATACTCCTGTCCCGTTTTCAGAATCCATTCTAGACCTTCACAACATATGTTTTAACCATAAAACATCACACGAGACCTTATAATTTGAGCCCTAATTAGCCCTCATTAATTATACACATCATATTAATTATCTAGGGTTTTATTATTCAGATTCATAAGTATGCCATTGAGATCATGATAGGGTCGAATTAGGTTAAGGTTCAAACAGAAACAAAATCGAATGCACAACAAAACACCATATTCGAATTTAACAACACATGGTCGATTTCACATGATCTTTTATGATTTTATGCGGTCCTTATTTATGTGTCTCGATGTGTTATTGAATCAAATAGCATGTAATCGTTTTAGGGTTTTAATATTTTAAATGAGGTGGTGTCGAATTAAAGAAAATGGGTGGTATTGATACCTTTTTTATGGATCGAATGAGAGAAAACAAAGCAGCCTAGGATAGACCGAATGAACCAAGAACAGCTTCCCATACTCACGTTTCCCCTACCACTTCGAGCGTGCTGAAACCCACGACACAGCCACCAAAAGAAGCACAAAAAATCTCTTTGCTGCCTTGTTTATGATCGAAGAAGTGCATCAGCAGGAGAAAGAAAGTAGCAGCAGTAGTAGTCGCACATTAGGATAAGTTTTTAGGGTTTCTTGGTTTGTTTTTCCTTTTGCTGATCAATGAGATGGAGTGGGGAGGATTTTTAGGGTTTTGGTGAAAAGAATGTTCGATATTAAGGTGATAGAGGGAAACCGTGTTTATGGATTGGCACAATTAAGGAAATAACTAAATTAGTGGAATTTAATTTGATTGGGTTCTTATCTCCTCTAGTTGTTTCTCTTGGGCCAAAATTTTCAGCTTGATACACCTAAATGTCGCCTAGTTATAGTTAGATGTGTAGGATTTCTCTTTCTTTTTTTTTTGTACATCTTGCTTATAATGTGATGTTTTTATTTGGTAGTTAATCCATTAGGTAACTTAGGACATATCATATTAGGTTAAGATACAAATAATGTTAATTATATAAATTTCATAAGTTCTCAAAATTTTAAATTTAAGGACATTTCTGTCATTTCAGATTGTTTTAACTTTGGGGTTTTACAATTCTTCCCCTCTAAAAGAAAATTTTCGTCCTCAAAAATTGGAGTGAAACAAAACGGGAGCACAAAGGACCAGTAACAAAAATGTGAAATGACTAGTTTCTCATGACTCGAACTTGTCGATCCAAAATAGCTTCGGTTCCTCAGAACAGACATGACATACTGAATCCAGATCAAAGAATAATGTGCCAAACATAACAGATGATAATCGTATTCTCTCGGAAGAGATACATGGAATACGTAGGATTTGACGGGTATGCCGTCCATAGAATTTGATTAAACAAATAAGATGAGAACGTACAGAAAACAGATTGTTCGATATCATCAAACGGCAGAAGGTTCTACAACATCACCTAAGATTATTATCGGAAATATAGAGGTCAGCAAAACGCGTGACGAGAATCCAAATGTATCAAATCGCATAACGGTGAAAGCAGATTAAACGCATAGATAGAATGAACCTAAAGTCTCACTAACACAGATAGTCTCCAACAACTATCAGAACTTCTAAGGCTTCTAAGGCACTCCTCGAAATATACTATGCCCACAACAAGTGCACGTTATATGGTGTAAGTATTATCACGTTGGCCAGACGTCATAGTACTGGCATCATATAAATATGCCCTCATAATGGTCATACTTTATCTCAAGTCGTGAACAAAATAACTTATCTTAATCCATCTAGTCCTTCTACAGTCTCAGAGGTCATCAAAATCAAATCAAACAACATAACTAAGAGGAGAACGAACTACTCGTAAGAGTAACATAAATCTTAGAATGCCTATCGAAATTAAGGTACGTCGTTAATAGCGTCAATCCTTCATCACTCACCGAAATCAACTCAGCCAATATAAGTGGTTGCTTCATCCTCCGCCCATTCCTGGACATAAATCTCAAAGTTCCATCCACAATTCGTCAAATTTCGTATAACAAAACCATCCTCCAACATATGCAGAATTAACATAGAACAGAATTACTAATGGAAAACCTAAATTATTCAAAGGATCTCATTATTAGGTAACGAAAATCTAAGTAGGGTTAGAGGAAGTGAATTACGTCATCAATGGCTTCATCCTTCACAGAATCAACTCTCGCAAACACAAATGTTGCTTCAAAAATTCGTCTTTTCAAGTACATGATCTTAAACCTCTTCCAAATCTAAGCAGTCTGTCTACGTCTGTCCATATAATCATAGGGTGAAAAGGAATTATAAACTTGAGTCTGGTCCCTCAAGCCTTCGGCACCTCTTCTGGACACTGTGGTGTGGTAACGTGAATTCCTTCTTGTATGCTTCTTCCATGGTAACGCCGGTCACGAACATCTTCTAATACTCTTCTACAAGGTTCCTAACTCAAACAACGGTCTTCAATCTTGGTCCTTTCTGTGGAAAACTCTGTCATCGCAAGATACCTGGACGTGCTATCTGCAACAATCTCCGAACGCCAATCAAACCTATTCCTCCAGAACACAGGGGTCATTCTACTCAATACGAAAATGATCTATATATTCCTCCTTCGTCTCTGAGCACAAACACACTGTCATACTGTGACAATTGTCCACAGACTCGCGAAAGACATGATTCTATTAGCCAATACAATTGGCATCCTTTAGAGCTCATAATGATCACAAAGAGTACAAAGGCCGTTTCAGGGATCGTCTTCATATCTACTTCACATCACCTATCTTCCTCTTCATGAATAAATGCTTCGCGGGGTTACTCTTAGTTAGTCAACTCCTTTCTTAAAAGTTTTGTGGCTGTTTCTTCTGTCCTTCAAATCTAAATGAGACCATCTTATACGGAGTTTTCAAAGATAGGCCAAATCGATCATTGATACGCGGTAATGGATAATGATTACGGATAGTGATATGGTTAAGTTTACGATAGTCGATGCGCCGCCGCATACTTCTCCCTTTCTTCTTCATGAGCTAACAGGAAAAACCCAGGATAAACACTAGGGTGAAGAAAATCATATTTCATCAGCTTCTTTTAATCTCTCAACTTCTATAGCATCATGGTTCGTCAACTGAGATCAGTTCAATGCCAACTCTACTTCCCAAGCAGGAGGGAATCCCAAGAGGTTCATCAAAAAACACAGGAAAATTTTGTACAACAAATACTTCCAATGTCGGAGCTTCTAAAGGTGGATACTAATAGGTGTCAGGAGAACTTGACAATCTAATGAGATCGGAATATGTGCTTTCATAGCAACATTAATCTTAACAGATTTAAGCGGTTGAGAGTATTCATAACAAAAGTAGGGTGAAAAATAGATTGCTAAAAGTCTTATATCAGATATGGTAGTCTTTGGTAGCTTTATGAAGTGCCAGCCAATCCATAACCAAAAGACCTCAAAATCAACTATATCAAAAGTAAATGGATTCGTAGATCGAATACGGTCGTCAAGCCAGGTGGGTAGCTCATATGTCAAGGTCAAGTACATGGTTCATCATTGTATTGAGATAGATAAACGAACAGTTCGAAGTGTCGGAAGTTTGTTTAGCTTTCTAGCATAAGGGGCAGGTAGGGTGTGTATCATTGATAATAAGAACATCGTATAACCGTCAAAAGTGAGATTGTATGGAATATTAGCTATCAGCATCATCATGCTTAGTTAACAATTTCGTACTGAGATAGTATTTACACCATATCCTTCCAAAGGAACTGGTTGGCAGACAAGGTTCAATCATTTAAAGGGAGGGAACAAAACTTCTTATATTCGTGGTTGATAATTGTCAGGGTTCTCATAGGAGTAGTAATGGATCAAGCAGAACTGCGTAGTATCAGATGATATAGGTGATGATTAATATAAAAACATATTAAATAAATACACGCAGCGGAAAACATCACCATAACAGGATCCATAGTGCCATATGATCAATCAAATAAAATAAACACATAAGTTATACCTTTGTAGCGTGATCCGGGTAACACCACCAATATCACCACCACGTAGAGATGTAAGAAACCAAAAGATCAATAAGGTTGATCTTCTCTAAGAATGAAACACACTACACGTCATCGATCACCACCCGATGCTAGTCATGACCTTGTAACAATCATCCTTGATGCATCTACATTAGAATGAGCAAAGAAGGGATCAAGAAAACACAAACCCTAATTAGGGTGTGTTTATTTCGTGGCTTTTGAGGTATGGAGGAGGGAGGAGAGATTTTCTCCTTCACATGTGGTTAGTCATAATTGTAATTGATATGGTTGAAAATAGATTTGACCTTATCAAGTTACAATTACACTTAGCACCTCATTAAAAGCTCATTAGCCCCTCCAAGCCCTTCATAAAGGCTGGCCACCATGAGGGCCCACAATGGGCTTGCCCATTGTTGGTCCAATCCAAAAACACTAAGTCTAACTTAGTATTTAACGACCCGTTATAGATCCCGAGTTACGTAGTCATTTATATATTGTAAATACGATAATTACAATCTATAAAATGATGTCTCTGTGTATAAGTGTGTGACCCCATAGGCTCACATATGTCTAGCCATATAATTATTAATTATGACACGAGCATACTCCAACAGCTCCCACTTGCGACGTCATAATAATCAAGTAATTATACAAGCAATGGTTAGCGTCTAGCAACACGCCAATGCCCCTAGAAATATGTGAGGGCAGTTTCTTAAACGTCTCATATAAGATGGTTTATATGTCATCTATCTTTTTGTTACAGATACCGTGTTGAACATTAGACACGGATCAAATGTCATTCTAATAGTTCAACTATTATGTTTCTCGATATAGATATTGAACAAGATTACCAAGTGAATTAAGATTCATCTTAATCTCATTTGGGTACGACCATATAAACATCTGTTCAATTCATCAAGGGGCCCAATAGTATCTAACTCCAAAACAAGTGGAGGAACAAATCCCATTTTGACTACACGTGTCATTCACATGCTTCATATCACTCCTGATAATGGCTTTTATAACTACCTTATTCAGGATAGCGTTTAACCATATCAAGGAATGAAATTCCACACGTGCAAGACCTGCTTGCATCTCAAGTCTGAGGATAAGAGACATAACCTCTTGCGAGATTCACTATTGACGATGATCCATGTAGTGAATACTCGTAGGTTGGGTCAATCCAATGTTCATCCCAATGAACAACATGTGAGTGTGGCAAATAAATCACCAACACGCTCACATTTGTCTTAATTTGATGATACTCCCGTATCGTCAACCGACAATGGATAATTTTAGAATAAATAAATTATTCATGGATTAAACATGCAAATATAGAACACAGTAGTATAAATGAAGACGATCATACCAGGTATATCAATTCATTATATAATACGACTGCTTATAGTTCCATTATCCAAATACTAAAAAAGATATGCATAAGACTACTCATAGGTCGGAATCCGATGTTCCCACCATGATCGAATCATGTTGTACAAGACAACAAGTAGTCATCTGAGTAAACTTTGAGAATACTTATTTTAAAACTCATAAAAGGTTTAAATGATGATTGTCCTTTGTATGTGTGCATTCAAGTACAAGACGAGTACTGCAACAATACATTCCATAGGGTGTTTGAAGCTAGCAAAACACCTACTTCAGACAGTCATCTGAATAGTTTCTCAAACTATAAAGTATTTTTATTCTTTTAATGTATAACGCATTAATGCTCTCAGTCGAGCACATCTAGTCATCAATGTCATCATTCATGATGACCACGACTGGGGTTGAGTATCATCTCAGTTAAATAAGCATTAACGTATGCAAACAAAACAGAGCTCCTCAAATATCCGTAAACGTTTGAACATATCTTTGGTACTTCGTAGGTCCATTATAATGTTCGTTTAACAATTATCTAATGACGTTCACTTAGATATTTGTTATCAACTCATCTTGCATTCATGCAAATGATAAACATAGCCCAATGCGTAATATGACTTACATGATGAATCCTTTAGTTGAACTTAAGATTTCCACTCATGTGTTCAATCTCATCAAGTGAGATTGATCATTGAGACTCCTCTCAATAACGTGTCATATTGTGTTTAGACTTTAGACTTAATAACCGCTTATGTTTATTCTAATAAACATATACATAACAAGGTTGTATGTCTTATTTTATAAATCCCTCAAGAGAAACTTCATTCCAAGCTAAGGATTAAAGTCTAGCTTAGATAGAATATTGTTTCTAATATGTTAATGACATATGAGATTTAAGAAAATAAATACAGTGCTCCAACTTGCTCTTAGTGTACTTAGGAGTAATCTTGTTAATCAAAATCAAATTAATGATTTTATAATTAACTCAAGATCTTTGCTCCTAGATGCATGATCTAATCCACACATGGATTATTTTATCTTGTATACATAATAAAGATTATATGGATTCATAAACCCTTTTGATTACTCATCGTCCTCGCAAAGATAATCAACAAGAAAGGTGTTTTGATATCCGATTGTCATATTTCATTTACATGAAAACAAGTATGACAATTAATCTTTATACATTTAATGTTTGTAGATAGGAAGATTTAATCATAGTTAAATTCTGAGTATGAGTAAACTCTTTTTACTACGCGTGCATTAAATGCGTGTACAAGTTTGTCCTTTTGAGTTTTCTCTTCAAGGAACTCATTCTTGACCTCACAGTCTAACTGATTGGTAAGAGACCAATCAAACTCCATGAGTGATTGTCTTTCTAGGACTGCATCTTAACATTCATAGTTTTGAGCTACTCATCAGATACAATATCTGATAATGCATCTCAGTAGTTAGCAGGCTCACTATGATCCTCTAACTTTTGTCCCTTAGCATTGATATAAAAACTATATCATTCAGGTGCAAAAGGAATCCTTGCGGATTTATGAATTAGAGATATCAATCTATGGTTTAACATATGCATGTTCAACCTTAGTATGACATTAGCAAGTGTACTCAGAAGGTTGTGTATTTAGTTCTTGAATAACTTCAAGGTCTAAAGATACTCCCACTTGCTTTTGTATGTAGAGACTAATCTCTAGATACTCAGCATCTTGAGTAACAATAAATTGTTTTCAAGTGGGACATCCAAAATACACCGTTAGTTCTTGACTCTAGTTTGTTAATTATTTACTCTTAAGTAGTTAACAAATTAAGAACTTCAATTAAGACATAATGGGATTCATCCCATGCCATAATACAATGGTGTCTTAAATTCCTTCTGGGTTGGAATCATATTGAGTGTACACATGGCACACCCAATTTCTAACCTTGATAGCTTTGGAGGTAAAACAGTTTAAGTCATCAAAGATTAAACAATATCAATAGTGTTTGATTTTCCATGATGGACATACCATAAAGTTGTGGTATTCCATGAGGACTGATGTTGTGAGACTATCACACAACTCATTAGATGAACTTATACCTTTTGGCTTACATATCTGCCAACCAAGTCAAACCAGATGGCATCAATAGTAATTTTAGCCTACTGCATACTTTACTTCATGTGCATGTTTTGACTAGAAAACATAAACATTTAATATTATACGTCGTAAGAGTACATGTCTTTAACAAGAAGACATAACAAATTAACGTAGACGTCGTAAGTGTACATATCTTTAACAAGAAGACATAACAAATTTGACGTCTTACTTTACGTTATAAGTCTTTCAACAATTAACAGAATTAATGTTTGTGTCTTTACAAGAGACCTAAACATATTCAACTAAAGTAATTACGAGCGCCGACTCTTGGCCTCAATAGTATATTCAAGTTAATTTTGTACTTCATGATTATGAGTTTACAAGAAAACATAATCATACTTACTAAACGATTCAGTGAATATGTTGAAGTAGCTTTTCATGTTATCTTGATATTTGTTCTAATTAGGGCAACCTACATTTTATGTGTAGAAGTCCTAGTAGAATCTTAGTTTCTTACCTTTCAGTCAAGAAAAACTATTAGTCATATTGTTATATGTTGTACCTTGCACACAATTGAGATTTCTCCCACTTGTGCATGGCACAACATCATGAGAGTATACAAGCACCACTACGCTCTTGTGTTTGTATGAGCAATATGACAATGTCTAAGATAACATATGATTTTTAGTCAAAATCAAAATATAGATATGTAGAACTTTATCGTTTGAATAATGAATCATGCATAACAATTTTATAGATAACATTTCAGGAGGCAACAATAGGAACGCGACAAGTTATCATATAAAATTTATGCAATGGTTCTTATATAAACTATGATGCTTGACATGTGGAAAGTAATGTATTATTTCAAGACAATCTAGAAATAAGATGGGCAACTTGCAAGGTAATAAAGCTTACAGCTCCCACTGGATTAGACAACATTACATGTGTTTCGTCACCAGTAATATAATCACGTAGCTCCCACTGGATTAGACAACATTACAATGTGTTACGTCACCAGTGGAGAGTGAGTAGCGATTGGATACTTTCCATCTTTCTTTGAATATCTACACATTATTGCTAATGTTAGTCACTTTGACTAGTAAACATGTACTTAGGTATTCAAGAAAGTGCATCAAGTTCTAACATATAGATGATGGGCTAGCCATCATTGCTATTTTAACTTGAAAATAGGCATGCATTTCCTCCATAATTGGTCTACTTTACCACAAGGGTATGTAGGACCTTAGTAGGCATATTGGGTTAAGGAAAACTGCTAGGTAATCGTGCTAGTAATTGCCTTTACCACATTGCGGTTTATTGATACTTCCGTCTTCTAATTATTTAAACTCATTTTAGTTTGGTAGCTTGTACGAAATAGGTTGACCAAGCAAGAACATGCAAATATTGCCAAAGGTCTGACTAATGAGCAAAATTCGCCATGGGTTGAAATGGCCCTAAGGTCTGACCAAAGAGGTCAAGTCAAGTGCGCGTGTTCTTGGTTGTCCAAATATCTTATATTTCTTCAATGTTTCAAAACCGAAACAAGGGTTATAAAACAACGTTGAAGGAATAAGATGTGTAACCATACTTAACCGTTTTGACTTTTACAAGACATCACGATTTCTAGAGTAGGTTTTCCTTGAGTTTGATTAGAATTAGGAAAATTCAAATATTCCTATTATGGCTTTTCCTCATAAAGAAAAAGGATAGGAATAAGTCTCTTTCTTACAGGGATAGATCGACTTAGTTCGTCCTTTTAACAAGAAAAGAACAAACTCTTGTTTACGGTATGCGTTGCATTAATTGAATTTACAAAGTTCATTTTTAGTATTTTCGATAATTATCCTTTTATAAATTAACTACCCATGTTTATAATTTAAAACAATTAATTTACGAAAAGGCTAAGATCCTCATTGAGGTTCGACCATTAATGCAGTTGATCTACTAGAAATGGTGGATTCAATAGGATAGGCGACGATCACCAATTGTATTACATGTACAACTCTTAGATCCTTATGGGACTCATGGCATCTAGTGTCAAACAACTAGTGTCATGTAGGCATGTTTAGTCCCATCTTTGCCTCGGGTAAGGGTCTGACCACACTACTCGATTAAGTCATCCAATTTGAAAACTGTGAGAATAATCCTAGGTCTGACCATGGAGAATAGTCACCTTGGGTTACAATTCAGCCTAGGTCTGACCAGATGCTAAAAGGTAATTGCAAGTGTTCTCATAATTGGACGGCGTGACTTAAATTTTGACGGGTAAATAGTTTTGATGTGGATCAAAAACGTGTACGAAAGAAGCATGCATTCATTCTTTGTAGCACAAGTTAAAAAACTTTTCTTAACTTAAGTCTAATCATTGTTTTAATTTATGTGTGTCAAGTTGTCCATTTTCAAGACTAATATAAATCCTAGGTGGATTTTAATTAAGTTTGGACAATACAATAAATCAATAAATAAACAATCTTAACTAGTTTAAGTGTTATTTAGAAAACAATGATTTTTAAGTTTCAAATCATATTTAAACATAGTTAAACTAAATCATAAGACTTAGTTCAAAATGGTTTATGTTTAGTTTCAAGTTTTAAGAAAACATTTTTCCGTTTTACATGTAGTCACAACATACATAAAAACAACCAACCAAACATACAACCACAATATGCAAAGCCTCAACCGATGAAAATCCTATGCTTGGTCTCGTGAGCCATCACGAGAACCAAGAGTCAACTAGGGACACAACCACAACCACACGGAGGGCTCCCACTTGCCCCAAGACAATATTGGGCAAGTAAAGGCCCATAATGCACATGAAATAATGAATCTGCCAGCCCAGTTTTTCTGTTTTGCGAGCCCAATAAGTCATTGAAGACGACCTCCTCATCATTCGGCCCAGTTGACAAAGTTGTAGCCCTATGTCTTGAGGACCTGGAAAACAAATTTTAGAAAAAATTACCTTACCAATCAGCGGGAAATCACGTTTTCCCAACAGGTGTCCAGCTGTAACTTTCGGTCTACAACTCTTCAATCTTTTGCCATTTGCTTCCAAGCTCTTGTTTACAATACATATAAAGTAAAATACAACTAATCTACTTTGTATCTACTGTAAAATGCCCAAACAATGGCAAAACCAAAATTGAAATACATTACAAAAGTGCCGAAACAATGGCAAACTCCAAAACAAGAAAAACAACCAACAATCACAACATCACAATGCATAAGTGGTCTAGGTTTTCATCGGTTTTGCATATTCACATAATAATACATTAAGATTATCATCATGACAAGGTGTTGGCTAACTCCATGGACAAACATGCATGTATTTGCCATGGATAACAAAATAAATACAAGAATTAAATTGTTAGCCAACGAATCGAAGAAATAATTAACAAGAATTAAAACCCCGAATGGTACGCGTGACAAATGGCCATAGACTCATAACCCACTGATATTAGGACCATCTTAACACCATTTTACCACAGAAAAATAAGCCTCATGGGCTGATTTGAAATCGGGTTAAAAATCTCTTAAAAAACACGTTTTTAGGCCATTTTACGGGTACCGATCAAGTAAACAATTGATGTATGCATAACAAATGACTATAGGATCAAAAAGTCCAGATCTTAAGACCATCTTAAGGTCGAGATAATCATGATATATAATCCCTAGGGGCTGTTTTAAAATGACACCTTTAAATCCATTAAAAAAACATGTTTTTAGCCATTTTTACGCATACATGGTGATCATATGACAACATATGATGGCTCTGATACCACTATAGGTGATGATTAATATAAAAACATATTAAATAAATACATGCAGCGGAAAACATCACCATAACAGGATCCATAGTGCCATATGATCAATCAAATAAAATAAACACATAAGTTATACCTTTGTAGCGTGATCCGGGTAACACCACCAATATCACCACCACGTAGAGATGTAAGAAACCAAAAGATCAATAAGGTTGATCTTCTCTAAGAATGAAACACACTACACGTCATCGATCACCACCCGATGCTAGTCATGACCTTGTAACAATCATCCTTGATGCATCTACATTAGAATGAGCAAAGAAGGGATCAAGAAAACACAAACCCTAATTAGGGTGTGTTTATTTCGTGGCTTTTGAGGTATGGAGGAGGGAGGAGAGATTTTCTCCTTCACATGTGGTTAGTCATAATTGTAATTGATATGGTTGAAAATAGATTTGACCTTATCAAGTTACAATTACACTTAGCACCTCATTAAAAGCTCATTAGCCCCTCCAAGCCCTTCATAAAGGCCGGCCACCATGAGGGCCCACAATGGGCTTGCCCATTGTTGGTCCAATCCAAAAACACTAAGTCTAACTTAGTATTTAACGACCCGTTATAGATCCCGAGTTACGTAGTCATTTATATATTGTAAATACGATAATTACAATCTATAAAATGATGTCTCTGTGTATAAGTGTGTGACCCCATAGGCTCACATATGTCTAGCCATATAATTATTAATTATGACACGAGCATACTCCAACAGATGATACACTTCATATCTGACATGAGTAATGAATTCGTAGAATGTGTCAAACACATTATGGTTGAATGACCATCTGGATGGTCGGAAAGGTATCAAACTGTTTATCAAACAGTTTATCGAAAGTGGAGGTCAAAATCAGGAAGTGAAACTTAAATGGTGCAAGGTATCCATGAAGTTTTCGAGGAATTCCAAACTTACTTGGTTACTAAGCTTAAGTTGCAAAACTTTCTAACTTCTGAAACAAATGTTCTTATAAGGCTTAGCTAAAGGCAAAGGCACAAATCAGAGTAATGCGGAAGCAATGTTACTTACATAGATGTCCTAATCTACCCATTCCTCACCGGTAATAACTTAAGCTCCTATGGGGAAATCCTAAAGCAAACTTTTCAAAGCTTGTCTTATGAGCGCCTACAGTGGAAACTTAGTGGTCCAAACTTCACAGGCCAAGGGTAAATGTATTACGAGTCGCAGCCTGTCTCTCTGATACCATAATTGTAACACCCCAACCAGATAAGGGTAGAAATATTACGTTATGGTGACATATCAAAGCAAACACAAGCATATGACGAAATAATACAAATGAATATCAAAGGTTACAAAGGAAATTCTGAAAATACAAGGTTACAGAGGGAACAATAATAATTTCTAAGTTCTACAATTAATAAACGTTCTAGTCATCTCTAATCCAAAATAGCTAGTAAGGTCTTCTAAGTCCAAAGTATTCTCCACTCATAACCCAGCTTCCAACTAAAACCTGCCGCAGGAAAAGAAATGCGGCTGAGCTTAAAAAGCCCAGTGAACAGATATATATAACATAACAGAACGGTAAATAAGCATAAGCAACGAAGGAATAAGAATACAAAACGAAAAAGCATAATCATGAAATCAATACGAATTCCAAAGATAACTAAGAGTCAAAAGGGCATGAGAACTGAACAAGAAATGAAATGAAAACAAAGGAGGGTTCATAAAAGGATGTGCCATAAGAACTCCATACATAATCCGTCAAATCAAACTAGAGCAAATACAAGTATACGAAGAGGGGAGACCTCTAAGTAAATAATAGTGTGAGAAGGAGTGCAAGGCACACACCACCTGGTCACCATAATCACATATACATAAAACCTAGGATGCATCCATACGCTCCCTAACATAAGTATGTGTGTCAGCTCTAGACTAAGCACACATAAAAGGTTGGCCAATAGTGAATCGCGATAAAATACATATACATAAGGGGGGAACGCCGTAGATCTATCACACCTCTACGGGAGTGTCATGCCTAAGGTGCCATCAAAGACATGGTCCTGGTACCTCCAGAACTAGTTAAGCTCAGGCACCGATCTATCATATCATATAACAAATCATAATCTAACATGGCAAGAGAAACAAGATAACAACTCTAATAAGCATGGTAAAGTATAAGCATAGCATAGCAGAGACATTCAAGTAAATGTCAGAATGGATCAATGAGAATGACAATCATACAATGAAAGTCATGAATCAACTAAGGGAATCATAGCAAGGTCAAAAGTCAAGTCATCAGAGTATCATAGGTTCATCGCCAAAGGTTCATAATCGAAGGTTCATAATCAAATGGTTTATTTAAAGAAATCTTTATCAAATGGTTTTTATAAAAATGATCTTTAATAATGGTTTTAATAAAAGTGGTCTTTAAAATTAGTTTTCATAAAAGATAGTAGAATTCCATGTAAATGTGATATCACATCGTTCGTAAACATCATTTTAAAATAGTTTTTTTTCTCAAAACGTTTCCATGATATAATTAATAAAGGTTTTCATGTCTAGTCACCAAAATCAAATGAACCTTTTACGCATCAAGTGATTCGAATACTTATGTCATAGGGTCATAATGACAAATTTCAAATGGATCATGAAGAACGAATCAAAGTATAAGGGAACATAGCAATGGCTTAGGGAATCCTAACGAATCAAGATCAAGAAGGTAATGAGAACGAAAGCACCCTTACTGAAAAAGGGTAGAATATCTGTACCTCAAACCGCCAGGGAAACACACACTAGAAACATAAGGATCGGAACAAACTCCTTCTTCAGCGAATCTACACGAATTATAAGTTTACTTATAAGTTTTCATAGTTTCTTAATCATATAGGTTGCATTTTAGTTTTTTTTCCATTTCAGGTAACTTTCCATATTTAGTAACTTAACCATTTTAAGTAACTTTCCATTTTTAGCAGATTTTCCGAATTAGTAAGTTTCCATAATTAGTATGTTTCCATATTTGGTACCTTAGGGTTATTTCATTCCAATTAGGGTCTATCACGTAGGTTTCATAAGTTTAGGGTTTATAATGCAATCATAACGAGTTTAAGGATTATAGTGTCATTATGGTAAGATTAGGGTACGAAATGTAAATGTTCTAAAGTTATATAATTTAACAAGTTAAGTCCTTTTAGTTTAGAAAAATAACCATTTAAACCCTTTAGTTTAGAAAATAAACACATAGCACCTTTTTAAATCCTTTTTAAACCTTAACAGTTTTTAAGTACGAATTTGTTACGTTTTCTATAATTTGTGAATCATATAAGAACTAAGAAATAAAATCCCCAAAAATTCCCAGAGATACTTTAATGTCTTAAGTATTTTACCTAATTTTTCCAGATTTTATTAAGTAGTAAAACTATAGATTAAAATTCACTTAAGCCAACTCATTCAGATTTCTGATTAGTTTTAACCTACGAAAAGTTTGTAATTAGAAACCCCTTCAAAAAAATTCAGAAAAATCTGCAAAAATTACAGTAATTAATAGACATACGGAATATTACTCAGTTCAAATGGAATATTCTAATTCGACACGGTTTACAAACTAAAATTCAAAAACACGGATTATTTTTCCAGACATACGAATTCAGTTTGACACTTGAACTTCTAAAAATTGAAAAGTTTCCTTCCCGGCCTCTAAAAATTACAAGGTTAATTTTTCACAGAAATCTATTTTCCTAAACTTACTTCTAGACTCCAAAAACACCCAAATACACTTTACCATCATTTAGTTACAATCGATTCAATTTGACCTATACTCCTGTCCCGTTTTCAGAATCCATTCTAGACCTTCACAACATATGTTTTAACCATAAAACATCACACGAGACCTTATAATTTGAGCCCTAATTAGCCCTCATTAATTATACACATCATATTAATTATCTAGGGTTTTATTATTCAGATTCATAAGTATGCCATTGAGATCATGATAGGGTCGAATTAGGTTAAGGTTCAAACAGAAACAAAATCGAATGCACAACAAAACACCATATTCGAATTTAACAACACATGGTCAATTTCACATGATCTTTTATGATTTTATGCGGTCCTTATTTATGTGTCTCGATGTGTTATTGAATCAAATAGCATGTAATCGTTTTAAGGTTTTAATATTTTAAATGAGGTGGTGTCGAATTAAAGAAAATGGGTGGTATTGATACCTTTGTCATGGATCGAATGAGAGAAAACAAAGCAGCCTAGGATAGACCGAATGAACCAAGAACAACTTCCCATACTCACGTTTCCCCTACCACTTCGAGCGTGCTGAAACCCACGACACAACCACCAAAAGAAGCACAAAAAATCTCTTTGCTGCCTTGTTTATGATCGAAGAAGTGCATCAGCAGGAGAAAGAAAGTAGCAGCAGTAGTAGTCTCACATTAGGATAAGTTTTTAGGGTTTCTTGGTTTGTTTTTCCTTTTGCCGATCAATGAGATGGAGTGGGGAGGATTTTTAGGGTTTTGGTGAAAAGAATGTTCGTTATTAAGGTGATAGAGGGAAACCGTGTTTATGGATTGGCACAATTAAGGAAATAACTATATTAGTGGAATTTAATTTGATTGGGTTCTTATCTAGCTCCTCTAGTTGTTTCTCTTGGGCCAAAATTTTCAGCTTGATACACCTAAATGTCGCCTAGTTATAGTTAGATGTGTAGGATTTCTCTTTTTTTTTTGTACATCTTGCTTATAATGTGATGTTTTTATTTGGTAGTTAATCCATTAGGTAACTTAGGACATATCATATTAGGTTAAGATACAAATAATGTTAATTATATAATTTTCATAAGTTCTCAAAATTTTAAATTTAAGGGCATTTCTGTCATTTCGGATTATTTTAACTTTGGGGTTTTACACCTTGAACCTGATCCTCAGGAACTACACCCAAGTCCCTGAACCCTTGAACCTCAGGAACTAAACCCAAGTCTCTGAACAAGCAGGTTTGAACCAAGGCTATTTGTATATTCAAATAGGGGGAGATTGTTGGGTCAAGAATTTGTCCCAAGTTCCCTGACAAGATTTGAACATAAAATAGCCTAACTCACTGATAAAATAGTGGGTTACTCACTGATAAAGAAATCAATGAGTGTTGTAAAAAGCCCGTTGTTGAAGAAACATTTACTCACTGATACGGTGTCAGTGAGTAAAGTATGCGAGCTACAAACAACACCAGTATCACTGAGAATTGACAAATGTCTCAGTGACCCTGAAGATACTATCTCTACAAGCAGACTGAAATATGGGCGGGAACTTCCAACAATTAAGTCAGACAAAGTACAAGAGGGACCACTTGGTGGATGACAACTCACACCAAGTGGATGACAACTCATAGCAAGTGGATGTCAACTCACACCTACCCATCTTATCTTTGTCTAGTTTACCTGTGTATATATTGTCTGTGTTGTAATAGATTTAGCATGGATTCCTAAACAAACAAATAGAATACACATAGTGTATTAGTTGATAGGATCATCACTCTCACTGAATCACAAGCAAAGCTTGGATCAGTGAGAGTTTATTTGTCACCAAAAGAGGATAAACACTCACCTAAGGGGATACCATACCGAAAGTATCCCCTTTAAGAAGTTGAAGATGTTATCATGTACTCTAATAGGTTTTGAGTAATCTTGTAACAATTCTTTTCACTTTCAATGAATATGTTCTTGTTTTACTCAATTCCATGGACCAACACACTCGCTTTAAAAACTCCGTTAATTTGACAAGTCTTTCGTGAATATATATATTTTTAAGATACCCGTGATTCGACGGATCTTTAAGCTAGAATTTTAGGAAATTAATTAAAAGTTTTGTGATACAAACCTTTTCGTGAATATTTCTTTTTAAAATTTATTGTGATTTCATAGGTCTTTAAACAATGACAATAAACAAGAGTCAGGGTCATTCACTTTCAAATGTTGGTTTGTATCTACCACGTCCAGTTTTCACACATAGACAACTATACATTGTCGTTTCCAGGGTCAAAAGCAAAGTGTGCATACCTTTGCTCTGCAAGATATCTACCAGTTGGAGAAGACGATACATGCACGCTTATTTTATTAATAGTTACAAACCAAATTGTTTATCATATGAGTCACATATTATTTATTATTCACTTCAAAAAATGATGGAACATATTTACGTTGGTTGTTGTTTGTTAATTTTTTCATACACATAACTCCTAAATGAATAATTACTTTCAAGATAACCGTGATTCCAAGGTTCTATAATCTAGTCAGTCTAATATAGCAAAGATTATGTCTTGGTAACCAAGACATGTTTTCACTAGAATTGAAGTAATTAAGTATTCCATAATTATATTGCGATAAACATGGAAAGCGTGAATCTGCAAGACAATTCTATAATTGCTATATGAAAACCAAATATACGTATTTATATAGAGAAAATTCCGACTTTAGACAGTCTCTCAACTTTTATACCTATCCTAGACCAAAAGAATACCTCTTCCTCAAATAGACCAAGCGACCTGTGACTTTTTTTCTTTTAATTTAAGCTTGCCATGTGTCTCTTTAAAGTTGTTGCACCCTAGCTTCACTTTTGTACTTGTGTAAGTACTTTTCTGCCATATCTTTTGTACCTTATTAAGCGACTTAAGTTAAGCGACTTCTTTTACTTTTGAGCGACATTGTATTTTATCCTTTTCTGAAAAAAATAGTCAAATGTATTAATGACCACCACCATTATCAATCATCTTCACCACCATCACTCTCTTTCTCTCTCCTGGTTACAAAATCCAGCATCACCACCCGTAATTTTTTTTTGTGCAAATCAAACTCATACCCACATAAAAACAATTACATCTTCGAACAAATCAAATTCATCATCTACCACCTCCAAGATTTTAACACATATTTAATTCATAAAATCCAAAAATGAAGAAATTAAAAAAACCGCAACCAAGCATGTTATAACTTTAAGTTGTACGTAACAATTTTTTAGTTTTTAAAATTATCTGATGTGATTATACCAGTTCTGAATTTCGAAGAAAACTTATTCACCTCTTGATCTTGTGTAGCTACTTATATACAACGCATTACCTATTCGCTATGAAATCTTTAAACTTTTAATTAAACAATTGGCGCATACCATAAAAGCTCTTAAGATCATTCAAAATCTTATCAATTGGAAAGCAAAACATCACAGATCTAAACTAAAAGACTCGAATGCAAAAAGAACAACATCTCAAGATCTCAGATTTGGCATTCATTACAATTGATCTTTTTAGATCTGCACCAAAAATCATCACTGATCATCCTTTTTTTGAAGCATAGCTTTTCTTTTTGTTAGATCTACTTTCGTGTTATTAATTGTTGTTGTTGTTGGTGTGGTGGTGGTCGAAGAATCTGGAAGTGGTGGTGGTCGACGGATCTAGTAGTGGTGGTGGTTGAAGGATCCGATGGTGGTGGTGTAAGGTGGTCGCTGGCGAGTTGGATCTTGTGGTTGTGTTGGTAGACTCAGGTGGTTTGGTGGTGGTGGTGGTGGTGGTGATGATGGATTTGGAAGGGGTGGTGAGTGATGGTGAATGAGAGAGAAGGAGAATGAAAGAGAGTGATGGTGAGTGATTGTGGTGGTGGTGGTGATGATATTTGATTTAAAAAAGTTGTAAAAAGAAAAAATTAGATGATGATAGATGATGAGTTTGATTTGTTCGAAGATGTAATTATTTTTATGTGGGTATGAGTTTGATTTGCAAAAAAAAAATTATGGGTGGTGATGGCTAGATTTTGTAACCATGAGAGAGAAAGAGAGTGGTGGTGGTGAAGATAATTGATAATGGTGGTGGTTATTAATACATTTGACTATTTTTTCAGAAAATGATAAAATAGAAGGTCGCTCAAAAATAAAAAAGTCGCTTAACTTAAGTCGCTTAATAAGGTACAAAAGACATGGCAGAAAAGTACTTACACAAGTACAAAAGTGAAGGTCGGTTGCAGCAACTTTAAAGGGACACATGGCAAGCTTAAATTAAAAGAAAAAAAGTCGCAGATCGCTTGGTCTATTTGAGGAAGAGGTATTCTTTTGGTCTAGGAAAGGTACGCAACTTGAGCGAACGGTCTAGTCTCGGAATGAACATAAAGTGTTGATCTTAACGATCGATAAAACCAAAACATAACACAACCAAATCGATCAACCATGTTAGGTATTTTGTTGTTCATCGTAGGTATCTGTTTGTTCTTTCGCATATTGGACCGCATTAGGGTAAGGAATAAATGTAGGGAGGTAAACCTTGATCAGGCACGCAGGCCAGCTGTCGATAATAATGATAGTCCTAGTACCATGAAGGAGCAAATATACAAGATTGTTAATGGAAAGAATGATGATTGTGTGATATGCCTGGATGATTTCGAAGAAAAGAAGCCGATTGTTGTTATATCATGTCAACACTTGTTTCATGCCTATTGTATTACGAAGTGGTTCTCCGAAAATCAAAGTTGCCCTATTTGTCGATCAAAATCCATCCCTTTTTGAACATGTTTGTCTAGTCTAGAATAGTGGATACGGTATTTTAATTTTCTTGAGCAGTACACTAATTATATATGTTATAGCAGGGTTCCCGCGCAATGCGGCAGCAGGTACCCTGTAATTTATTTTTTTGGCTAATCATTTATTTTATTTGTACGTTTTGGCAATAGTTTTACTGATTAGTTTGTTCGTTTAAGGACTATAAGCAATTGCAAAAGTTTGGTGAAACATTGCATAGTTTGTATTATTTTATTTGTTTGTTTTTTGTGTTTAGTAGCTTGTTTGGTTTTTACAATGTGTTCTTTTAATTATATTTTTCATTGCAAATGGGTTTTTAAAGTATGATTAATTGGCAGCTTGCATGACTTGTACAATGTATTTTATACTTATATTTGTCATTAAATTAGGGTTTTAAGAACGTATATTAATAATGCATCAATGAATTTTAAACATTGCATAATACTTGTATTGGTGAAAATTAAGTTTTTGAGGTATTTAATGTTATAAAACTGTGTTTAATTTAGTTGTACATTTAGTTTTTATACTTGTGTTGTTGAATTATTAAAACTTGGTGCATTAAATTACCCAAAAAGGCTAAATGGATTATAAGATAGTAAGATATATTTATTAATGGGAAAATTACTAAAATACCACAGTCGCAGCCCTAATCATTAGTTTTTTGCCTCAGCCGCAATTTTATTTCTAAAATAAACTTGGCGGCTGGGCAACCTGTAATTTTGTCTCAAATACCCCAATCGCCCGGTCAAAAGCTAGGCAACTGGGCTATTTGGTATTCGAATACGGTCTATATTTGACATATTTTTGGACCAGTTTGTGTTTTATCTCAAATACCCTAGGTTGCCCAGTCGCCTAGTCTATTTTAGAAATATAATTACGGCTGGGGCAAAAAGCTAATGGTTAAGGCTGCGATTGAGGTATTTTAGTAATTTACCCTTTATCGATATAAGAGCAAGGTTGGATCAAGTGGTTAACACCCTTGCCTCTGGAGATAGAGGTCAAGGGATCGATCAGCACCCCTTGCAAGGCCGGAGATCCATTTCTACCATTAGTAGAACCGGAAGCAGCCTCTCTACCTTAGGTAGGGGTAAGACTGTCTACGTCTCAACCTCCTCCATACACCGTGGAATACGGTATTGGGACCCATAACCCGTGAAAGACGGTATTGGAAGTTACTTTTTTACCCTTTATCGATAGAGTTGATTATTTGGTTAGCTTTCATATAATAAGGACTAATTGTTTAAAAGAGTATATCATATTTGCCATTTATTAGTTCTGTGTACCATTATTCCAATCTGATTATTTTATAACTTACTTTTTATTTCAATTATTCTGTATATTGATTGATGTATTTTTGTGTATCGAATCAAGTAGTTTTTAAGAATCGATACACAGAATAATCGAAATTTAAATAGTTAGTTCAGAGAATAATCCGATTAAAATGATGCTACGACATACAACTACACAAAGTAAAAGGTAAGATACATTTTTAAACAATTAGCCTTATCTTATATGACTTTTTTTACAATAAAAAGTTTGGTTTATGTATGCTTGTGTATGGTACCCGTTGTTCCTTTACTATAGGCTCATGATAGGGCTTTAATTAGTTCGTAATCCAGTCGTTTGCTTTACTAAATAAAGACACAACCATAAACTTAAATAAGACACGATATGGTAATCCTAACAAGAAAAGCCAAATGATACCAAAATTTATTTCTTTTGTCCGGAAATGTTGTTCAGTGAAAGCATATTACGTGTTTCGTTCTCGTGGTTGTACCAAAATTAGGAATCAGTTCGATCTTTTTCACCATGAGAACTATCGTTTTAAGAAGTTGGTATATATATCTACCGTTTATATTATCGTTTTATTTGTACACTTTATTTATTGTGTTAAGGCTACAATTTAATCGCGATGTAAATTTCAATGGGGTTCCATACTTCCATCTGCACCGCACTGGCCATAAAGAGTTTGACGGATGCGGGTCTAATGGCTTAGGGAGATGATGGAGCTCTTGGTAGATAATTACTTGTGGTATGGGCTATGAAGATTACACATGATAGACTTTTTTTTAATTATTATTATTATTACAATTCACAATTTTTTGTTTAATCGCTTTATTTGTTTTGATTTTTGTGAGTCATTACAAGACATTTTGTGTAATTTTAGGTCATTTTCATTAGAATTTGGCTTTCGGACTGAATAATCTTAGACATATTAAACTTTGTTTCTCACTAGAAAGCCAAAATTTAAACTACGAACATACAAGTTTTATTCAGATCGATTTACCAATCAGATGATATAAGTTCGAAATTGTTACATTGAGATTAACTTTGTTGATTAAAAATCAGTCATTCCAGAGTTTCCACACAGCCTATAAAAAGAGCTTGTATGCATAATAATGCAACACAGAATCAAATACTCCGTAATCGGCGTACTTTATTATTGGGTTTTTGTTCTCTTAGAATATAATTGGTTAATCTTCCCATATTCCATAACATTCTTTAAGAGATTCTCACTTTCTGCACTTAGAGTTAAAGATGATCACATAATTAAGTATTCCATAATTATTTGTAAATCAATAAGATCTTTAAAATTTAATAAAGTGTTTGTTAATGGAAAGTTTGAATGTGCAAGATAACTTTATAAGTGTGATATGGTACAATAATAGTATGTACTTATAATATATATGACCACAAACTCATGTTGACCGAAAACATATAGCACACGCAAATCCATCAACCATGACCAAAACCTTACGTATTTTGACGTTATTCACAGGTGTCATTGTTTTTATGTTGTTATTTTACATAATAGATAGGGTATTACAGGGAAGAGTAAACCTTGATCAGTTTGGTAGACCGCTTGAAGATAATGGTGATCGTCCTCAAACCATGAAGGAGCATGTATACGGGACTGGTAATGGCAAGAATGATGATTGTGTGATATGCCTGGATGAGTTCAAAGAAAAGGAGCCGGTCGTTGTTATATCATGTCAACACTTGTTTCATGCCTATTGCATTATGAAGTGGTTCTCAGAAAATCAAAGCTGTCCTATTTGTCGAAAATCCTTCACTTCTTGAGCTCGCACGTCTCGTCAAGAATTGTTGATACAATATTGTGAATTTTCTCAAGCAGTATATATTATCAAGGGAGAATTTCATATCTCTCCCTCTTTTCATCATTCATATACTTGATTATTGTTAGAGTTGTGGAAAAATATTAAAACGTATATGACTAGAATCGAATTCGGGATCGAGGGATTGCACACTTTACATATTAATGATCAAGTAAATAATTAATATATATAATAGTTATGTATTTTAATTATTTGGACACGAAATGATAACTAACGGACGTTAAGTAATTAACGGAATTGACTAACGACCGTTAGAGAATAAATGAATGACCATAAGTGAAATTAGGAGCTAAAGAAAGATCTAGAACCCCATCCTTTGGGCTTGGCCGATCGGTGGCAAGGGTTTCCTAACCCTTGTCGATTTCTTTTGCTCTAAGTTAGGTTTTGCCTATATATACAAATCAAGGGTTATTAGTTCTTTTACCTTGTGCATTGCTATAACCCTAAAATTTGTTCTCTCCCTTCCTTGTTCTAAAAACCGATCGTACACCACATATAGTGGGTCGATCCATAATTTTTTTGCTAAAACAAATTGTTTGGTTTATCGTGTTCATTCACTAGCATCAATACTTGATTGGTTATAGTACGTGTATACAAGAGTTCGGTAATAACTTACTTTAGTTATTCATCTTGGATTGTGAAACAAAAGGGTAAGGGGTTTCACGGTAATCCTATTTGTTTGATCAAGAGAAGTGAAGAGAAGATTAGATCCTTGTTTGGCTAGGATCAAAAGGTATGTAACCATTTATTATTCGGTAATACTTTATACGTGTTAAATATTCGATCTTGCTTCCGCTATATGCTCTTTGATGTGTTTATTTATTTAGATGATAGTCATGTTATTTAAATTCCAACAGTGGCATCACGAGCCAATTTAACATGTAATTGTAATTACTGAAACGCATAATAAAAATCAAATCTTGATTTGGATTTACACGTTAAGTCGATATTTTATTCTAGGTTTTTTTTTTAACATACAATAAAAATCGAATCATAATTTAGGGGGGGGGGGGTTCGACCCTCTTTTAATAAAAAGTTAGTTTTGTAACCCTAAATTAGGACATGTTATGTTTATGTGTTTATTTGAATAAGGGTTACGTTCCTGGATAATCCATGATTCTTCATGCAAGAAATTCATGGATTAGGGTTTGTTTTATGTGCTACATGTTTTAGATAAATCTAAAATTAGGGAAGACCTAATTATTAAATTAATGAATCAGTTATGTGCAACGTGGTATATAATTATTAAAGCTTATGCGGCCAACTTGTTGGTGTCTGTGGTCCATTGGGTACAATGCGCTCGAAAACCAATGGGAGTTTTAGTAATTATATACATATAAATTCACATAGAGATTATTAATAGGATTTATCAAAAGGTTTGCATGTGGCTATATGATTTAATAGTTAAGATTATATGCGTTATTATGTGTTTATTTATTTTTTGTTAAATTACTTGACTTTTTTTGTTTAAATTGTAAGCAAAAAGAGGGTAATTTTTGGTATAAAAAATAAATGGACCTAATAACTATAAAACCTTGATGTGGTAAATTATTTATTGCCAAGTCGTATGTGCCGACAGTGGTTCGCTTCGCATGGTAATTTGCTCCCAGGCGAGACTAGCAATTTTATAATTTACAACATAATTTTATAAGACTTAGAATAATAAACTTTTAATTTGATTGATGAGTTTTTGCAGCAATAGTTGAACGGCGGACCCAATGTTGACAAACTATAAGGTTGGTTTCGCATTAAATTGTGGCCTTAAAGAGACTCCATTATGTCTCTCCGCTTGCTTGTGCGTCAAATTGGATTTACCAAGTACCACTATTAATTTTGTGCAAAATCATCTTAAGGGTGAATTGACCTCAATTTCACGCGCCACTTTTGTGGTAATTATCCGAATAACTTGAGTCTTTTGACTCATGCAGCAGTAGGATATAGTGGGCGATAATTGTAGGTAATTCTTTGATTGGTGAACCCAATACCTCAAATTAAAACTTTGTTGATTTAACTCTTAGTGAATTGGTAATTTAAAATTGTTTTGAAAACATATGATACGAAGATGTGTGCATGCTTCTTCGTACATATTTTGATTATAACATCAAAATAAATACCCTAAAAATTTAAGTACATGCTATCTAATTATAAGAGATACTTGAAGTTAATATCTAGCGTAAGTGAGACCTTGACATAGATATTAATGACAAGGTAAATTACATACTTTCATTGCTAGCAGATCAACTGATGTAATGAAACTGTGTGAATTTACAAGTTTCTAAATTAGACGACTTAATTAAGTTATAAGTGAGACCTTGAGACTTAAAGCATGAGATAGGAAAAAAACATGCTTACATTGCAAATTGTTTGGCAAATGTAATTCCCATAAATATCTAGGAGTCGGAAATTGTTTTGCCGATTATTGTACGACAAATTACCATCTTTTGTACTTCCACTGCTAGCAGATCAACTGATGTGGTGGAACTATGGAATGTTGGATCCTAGTTTTCAAGAAAATTAAATGGATATTTTATATTTCCAGGGTAATTTTCTTTTCTTGAAAAATTGTATTATTGGAATACTAATATTTGAACTTTTTCTGTAGAAATGGCTCAACCCGACAACACTTCTGTAAGTTCCGCTTTCAAAGCTCACTTTGAGAGGGAAAAACTGACTGGCCCTAATTTCAATGATTGGCATCGGTCCTTGAGGATTGTCATGCGTGTGACCAAGAAGCTAGATTATTTGACTAAGCCTTGCCTAACACAACCTGCTGACACTGAATCTGATGAAGTCAAAGCAGCCTAGCAAAAGGAGTATGATGCGCATAATGAGGTAGCATGCTTAATGCTAAACAGTATGATTCCCAAGTTGCAAAAGCAATTTGAGAACTACTTTCCTAAGGATATGCTTGATGAACTCCAGAAAACCTATGAAACACCTCCAGCTGTCGAACTGTATGATTTGATCGATCAATTCCATAGCTGTAGGCAAAAGGATGGTCAACCCGTGCGATATCATGTGTTGGAGATGAAAGATTACATCGATCGTCTCCAACAGATGAACTATGCCTTAGCCGAGAATGTTAATGTGAACTTAATCAATAGGTCCCTTAACAAGGACTTTAAGGGTTTTGTTTAGAATTACAACATGCATTGCTCGGGGAAGACAATAACAGAATTGCTCGCAATGCTCGTTGATTATGAAAAGGGTTTACCTGGCAAGGATAAGGCTCCTACTCCACAAGTACTAGCAATACAAAGGGGTAGGGTTCAGAAACCAAAACCGCATGGGAATAAGGGGAAAGGTAAAGCTGAAAAGGGTAAACAAGTTATGACCTATCAACCTGAACCTAAGAAGGCCCCTCAGAAGAACAAGCCAAATCCCAAGAAGAAGGATCATGGTTGTCATCACTACCACGAGATGGGACACTGGAAGAGGAATTGTCCTCTATATCTCGAGGAGTTGCGATTGAAAAAGATGAAGGGTGAGACTGGGAAAGCCAGTACTTCAGGTAACTTTTTCATGATTGAATTATTTTCACTAACTCGTAAATTAAATTCCTGGGTATATGATACTGGATGCGGTATTCACATTTGTAATACGCTGCAGGGATTTAGAGTGGGAAGGAGACTCGCCTATGGGGAGCAATTTCTGCAAGTGGGCAATGGAGCACAAGCAGTAGTTGAAGCCATAGGAATTTTTGAATTAGTTTTGCCTTCGGGCTTGATACTGAATTTGAATAATTGTCATTATGCACCTTCTATTGTTAGAGGTGTCATTTCCTTTTCTTGTTTGTTGGATCTTGGATTTCATCATACTGTTTCTAGCAATGGAATTTCTGTTTCGTTAAATAATGTTTTTTATTTTAGTGTTGTTGCTGTAAATGGTGTTTTTGAGATTGATTTGAATGAACATAGTGATTATAATTCGATGTTTAGCATCAATAATAAGAGAGTCAAGAATGTCTTGGATTTGTCTTATCTTTGGCATTGTCAACTTGCCCACGTAGGCAAGACTCGCATGCAAAAGCTGCAACGTGATGGGCTTTTGCAGAATATCAATGATGAGTCGTTTGATAAGTGCGAATCTTGTATATCTGGGAAGATGACTAAGAAACCTTTTAATAACCGTATTGAAAAGGCTGATGATCTACTTGGTTTAATACATACTGATGTGTGCAGACCACTTAGACATACGTCAAAGAGAGGTGCTAGCTACTTGTTAACCTTCACGGATGATTTCAGCCGTTATGGTTAAGTTTATTTACTTAAACATAAACATGAGGTGTTTGAAACATTTAAGGTTTTTAAAGCTGAAGTAGAATTGCAACTCGGAAAGAAGATTAAAGCTCTTCGATCCGATAGAGGTGGTGAATACCTTAGTCAGGAGTGTAGCAAACTGCAAAATTTCCTATAATTAACGACGTTTAATTATATATTAATCTCCGTCACTATTTTTAATCACCATTTTTGCGGGAAAATTTAAAATTTTCTTTATTATATTATTTTAACGAGAACACGTTATCACGTAATTTACCAAATAACGGGACGAGCTCGAACGCGAACCACGGATAAAACTCTACACAAAATATACACTAATAACTCACATGGGCCAATTCAATAACTCAGCCCACCCTCCTTGTTCTGCGTACTATTCATCAGCCCATCACACCAAGCCCAATCTCCCTTATTCATTACAATTCCAGTCGACTAGGTACTCATCCAAACGCCCCATTTTCTTTCGATTTTTAAACACGACTCGTATATGTTTTTGTACCTCCTAATTATCCTCCCACCAAGGAACTAGGATGCAAGATACTAGCTCCTAATACGAAGGTTTGATACGTTTTCAAAAGCCAAAGTGTTTGGCCATCTAACACATAATCGACATATACCATTTTTCACAAAATGAACCGTTTTGACCCGGGTTTGTTTTAACCTCATTCTAATGATTATGTTTGATCATTTATGAGTTAATGAAAGTATTCCTCACCCGAGATCACAAGGCTACACGCTAGAACCCATTTTTTTGTACAAGTTATAAACTAGTCGACATATATTATATATGTGTCGACATCCAATAGTTCTCTCCTCACTTCCACACATTCTCATAGACACAATGTCAGTAAGAATCCCTCAAAGTCCACAAAATCTCTGCCATGTACAGTTAGAACATGCGATGATGTTTTGAAAACTCAATATAACTTAATACGTTTTATATATAAAACGTATAACCCACTTCTCTTTCACCACCCCTCATTCTCAACTCCTTAATACTTTTCTAGACCCATATTGATCAGTAAAGAGCTTACAAAGAACTAGAAACCATCCCCGTGCTCCATTGTTAGCTCATTCGAAAGTATAAAGTTATATATATAAACGTACGTATTGATTTTTGCGACTTGTGGTTTCCTCCTCGTGATCTAGCCATTCTCACACGTCCACTACCCACCTAAGAGGTGTTATAAGTCCTCCTTGATCCTCTCTAATTCGTATCTCATGTTTTTACATGTCCATGCATCGTATAATAATCATATTCGAACGTATATACTTTTTATTCATTTTTTCGTACCACATATATATGTAGCACACGAGAAGTGATTTGCCTCCCTCGTGGAAGGCCTAGGAATGACTAAAAATACTCATGTCACATTTATATTGTCGTTACATGCATCTATCGAGACCATTTCATACCATGTTCCAAACGTATAAACTAAAAACACTTAGAACTTTTGTAAGTATTTTACTCAGAAAATATATCCCATGTCGCCCTAAAAACAACCTCATATAGAAAAATTGGACTTAACGAGCATACTATATCTTTACACGATCTATTAGACCACGTTACTAACTACAAGTTTCATATATATACTTTGTAATAATAAGCTCGTCTAACCCCTTTAAATCACCCAAAGTAAACTCGATCACATACATGAACACACAGAATCTGAAAATATTCTAAGTCTTTTATACCCAGAAATTTGTTCCATTCGACCCACAAAACGACTTTGTATAATAAAATCCGATTTAACAGCGACCCATTATTTTTACATAACCTATTTCTCCTTGCTACTAGCTACATGTTTTATATTTATAGTTCGTAAAGATAAGCTCGTTTAAACCCTTTACATTGCCCAAAGTAAAGCGACACACACTTCTTTTAAAACAGTTAATAAAATGCGAATTGGGTCATAAGCCCAATAATCTCTTTATAAGCAATTCATATAAGCTGGACCAAAAAGCTCTTTAGATATGAAAATAGGACATTAAAAATGAGCCTAGGGATGAGCCCAACTCGTCTCAAAGCTTACGGTTTTTAAAACGTTAACGGGCTTTGAAATGGCTCGTTAAAAGCCCAATAGATGAAAAATAAGTCCTTTTGTCATATAAGCTGTCGAAATAAGCTTTATTAAACTTAAATGAGTTCCAGAAAAATTCTCATAACTTTTCCCACATTTTTTGTACATTTGGACTAAAAATGCAAACTAATTACACTTTGGAGGACTGAAACTGTCAACCCTTTAAAACTTGGACTGAAACTGCTAAAACAGAAACATTAGGGTAGAAATTGATGTTTCATAATATTCCAAGCTCAGAATGTTATTTTGGACATGTAGTGGACTGTAAATGCAATTATTATATAATTAAGGACTAACGGTGCAACGCTAACGCCGTTAGGGTGTAAAGTGTAAAAACAGTAAAGTTGCAAGGACCAACAAAACCTGATTCATATTTTCATTTCCATATTTCATTTCCCGAATCCCCCGTCACGTCACGTGCATTTTTGCATATTTCATTTACTTAATATATAACGTTCGTTATATATAATTATATAAAGAGTTTTTAAAACGATTTAACTTTCCGTTTCGTTTCACCACTTTCGAGGAAGCGATATTATTGGTTTCAAAGACATAAAAACAAGATAATATTATGAATAATATTATTTTTGAACTTTAGGCATTTTAAGCATATCACACTCACATCACCGATCAAATCGTTATACGATTTCTCATTTCACACTCATTATTCGTTCTAAGTCAGAATCTCAGACTTCCCTTATATTCAGGTCTCGTGTTGAAGTCGTTCCCATAATCTTACTTGATTTCATAATTCCACTTTGTCAGATACGCTCAAGGTGAGATTTCATAGCCCCTACTTTTATACGTTTTGATTTACTCTTTGGGGGAGATACATGCTCAAACTATAATTATTTACTTTTGCAAATACTCAAAACCCTTATGACATTGATACGTATTTTTATACACATCTGTTCTAGTTATAGTACTGAGGAAGATACATGCTTAGAAATACTTTACTCGCTTGATTTACATACACTATTTGTATCTGCATAAACACTTGTATACAGACTTGATTACCCTATTCTTGATTTATATTGACTAGACTCGATTCAGACATACATCCTGACATGGCTATGTCAGAAGACCATTAACATTTGGTACAGACATATATCCCAACATGGCGATGTTGGAAGGCCATTTATATGGATGATACGTGATAGACATACTTTATTAGCAGTGGATTATAAACACACAGGTTGCAAGTCTTGTATGGGCGGGACTTGGGACTGAGTGGATTTATAAGGCCTTTGCTGTGAAATCGTTATTCAAATGCTTTACCTTTAAACTAAACTCTATGAACTCACCAACCGTTGGTTGACACTTTTTAGCATGTTTATCTCAGGTTATTAAGGCGATAGTGGATGCATGGATTATAGAGTCATTTGCATGCTTGAAGACTCATCTTTATCATTCGATATACTTTGAAAACTTCTATGTAACGTTATACTTTGAATCACTTGTTTAACTCTGATTTTAATAATTCGACTGATAATATTTCAAAACGTCTCATTTAGAGGTCGTTTTCTATACCTTGATCTATATTATGAAGTAATACCCCCTTGACTCTACTGTTCCGCTGCGATAATTTGGGGGTGTTACAAGGAGTTTAAAGATTATCTAAGTGAGAATAGAATTGTCCAGCTTCTCACATCTCCATATACTCCACAGCAAAATGGTGTATCTGAGAGGAGGAATCGTACATTATTGGATATGGTACGATCTATGTTTAATCTTACTACTCTGCCGTTATCCTTCTGGGATTATGCCTTGGAATCTGCGATTCGCATATTAAATATGGTTCCGACCAAGAAGGTTGATAAGACACCCTATGAGTTATGGTTTGGGAAAACGCCTAACTTGTCTTATTTAAAGGTTTGGGGTTGCGAGGCGTTTGTTAAACGTGACTCAGCAGATAAACTCCAACAGAGATCTGTAAAGTGTATCTTTGTAGGATACCTAAAGGAAATGATGGGTTACTACTTTTACTTCCCACCTGAAAACAAAGTAATTGTTGCTAGGTATGCAGACTTTCTTGAAAGGGATCTCATATCTCAAGAATTCAGTGGGAGGCTCTATGATCTGGAAGATGATCAAGAGGATACATTACCTTCTGAAAACACTAGCAAACTTCCTGTAGAACCGAATAGTCTGGGTCCTCCACCTGAATTGATTCCCATTCGCAGATCCGTAAGGACTGTGAAAGCACCTAAACGTCTATGTCTTAACGTAGAGGTTGAGGAAACTATATTAGGGGACCTTGGAGAGACTGCTAATTATAGAGCTACCATGAATGATCCTGAAAAGGATAAATGGCAGATTGCTATGAATGGGAAAATGCAATCCATGAGAGATAATCAAGTCTGGATTGATGTAGACCTTCCTCCCAATGCCAAGGTAGTTGGGAGTAAGTGGCTCTTCAAGAAAAAAACTGACATGGATGGCAATGTACACACCTATAAGGCCTGTTTGGTAGCTAAAGGCTTTACCCAAACATATGACGTTGACTACGAGGAGACCTTTTCTCCTGTAGCTGACATTAGGGCTATTAGGATTCTCATAGCCATAGTTGCACACTATGATTATGAGATTTGGCAGATGGATGTAAAAACCGCCTTCTTGAATGGTCGTCTAGATGAAGACATCTATATGGCGCAGCCTGAGGGGTTTGTGAATCCAGAATTTCCAAACCGTGTATGCAAACTTCAAAGATCCATTTATGGATTGAAGCAAGCATCACGTCAATGGAATAAGAGATTTGACGAGGAAATCAAAAGGTTTGGATTTACTCAAAATCTTGATGAGCCATGTGTATATCACAAAGCTAGTGGGAGTGATGTTATTTTCCTAGTTCTATATGTTGATGACATATTGATCATAGGTAAAAACATTCCAAGTTTGAATAAGGTGAAAGCCTATCTTAGGAAATGTTTATTCATGAAGGATCTAGGAGAAGCAGCATACATTCTGGGAATCAAGATCTATAGCGATAGATTAAGGCGGTTGATTGGTTTAAGTCAAAGTGCTTATACTGACAAGATATTAAAGAGATTCAGTATGCAAAATTCCAAAAAGGGATTTTTGCCAATGCAAGTAGAACATCGCTTGAGTAGCAAAGCTTGTGCTTCAACACCTGAAGAGGTGGCACGCATGAAGAGAGTCCCTTATGCTTCGGCTGTGGGATATATTATATTATTATGTATGCGGTGCGATATACAAGGCCCGATGTGGCGTTTGCTCAGAACATTACTAGTCGATATCAGTAGAATCCAGGTGAACTCCACTGGACTGCTGTGAAACATATTCTCAAGTATTTGAGATCTACGAAGGATATGTTTTTAGTGTACGGGGGAAATCCAGAAGCAGAGCTGTGTGTTACAGGTTACTGCGATGCATCCTGGAAGTGTGATAAAGATGATACGAAGTCTCAGACGGGTTATGTCTTTGTCATCAATGGAGGAGCAGTAGATTGGAAGAGCAAGAAGCAGAGTACTATAGCGATGTCTGCAACAAAACGTGAGTATATTGCTGCCTCAGAAGCTGCAATGGAAGCAGTCTGGATTAGGAAATTCGTTTCAGGGCTTGGAGTTATGCCCTCAATCGAAAGACCTATTAAAATGTATTGTGACAATTCAGCCGCAATTACATTTGCCAATGAACCTGGAATCATGAAGGGCACCAGACATTTCCCGATTCGATATCACTACGTTAGAGAACAAGTGGAGATAGGCGAGATCGAGCTACTCAAAGTTCACACAGATGACAACTTAGCAGATCCATTAACGAAAGCTCTACCCGGTGGAAAGCTTAAACAACTTTCTGAAGGCATAGGACTTCGTTTAACTAGTAGTTTCATGCATATCTGTGATTAGTGTTTGGATAATGGGATGTTGTAAAACAGTTATTATTTTAATGAAATAAAATACTCGTTATGTTTGTTTATCATTTTCTTAATAATATATCCTATATTTGCATGTTTATATCCTTGAATATATTTATATATTCTAAACTGTCCATTGTCGGTTAATGATATGGGAATATCATTAAATTAAGACAAATCTGAGAATTGGTAGAATATACTTGAAAGTATATTGATGCGTTGTCATACCAATTTCACATGATATTCAAATGGTTTGAATATAGGACTTATCCCGCCTTCATGAGTTTACTTTATGGATCTTGTCATCAAGTAAGTCATGTGTATATAGTTATCCTCAGACTTGAGATGCCAGATAACTGTCATGCATGTAGTGCATTTTTGTGATTCAATTTAACGCTATACGTAACTGGTAGCTATAAGGATTGTTTTCGGAAGCGTTGCGAAGTGCATGTATTATGCTCGTAGTCAAGAAAGAATTTGTTCCTTCAAAATTGTTTGAAGTTTAATACTGCTGGGCCCCTCGTAGGATTAGTAAGATGTATGTGTGGCCACACCCAAGATCTTCCCTGAATGGTTGAGAAGATTTGTTAATCTTATTTAATCAGAAACAACGAGAAATAGAATTATTAATAAAAAATGACTTGGATCCATATCTTTATTAATGTGGTTTTAGAAACAAAAGGATGAGTATGATGATTTATCATCAAATGGTTTTTCCAGGAGACCATCACCCGAGTTGTACTAGGGGCATTGGCGTGTTGCTAGACACTAACCAATATCAATTATACTTTTAATAGATTTCCAAGTGGGAGCTGTTAGAGTTGTGGAAAAATAATAAAACGTATATGACTAGAATCGAACCCGGGACCGAGGGATTGCACACTTTACGTATGAATGATCAAGTAGATAATTAATATATATAATAGTTATGTATTTTAATTATTTGGACACGAAATGATAACTAACGGACGTTAAGTAATTAACGGAATTGACTAACGACCGTTAGAGAATAAAGGAAGGACCGTAAGTGAAATTAGGAGCTAAAGAAAGATCTAGAACCCCATCCTTTGGGCTTGGCCGATCGGTGGCAAGGGTTTCCTAACCCTTGTCGATTTCTTTTGCTCCAAGTTAGGTTTTGCCTATATATACAAATCAAGGGTTATTAGTTCTTTTACCTTGTGCATTGCTATAACCCTAAAATTTGTTCTCTCCCTTTCTTGTTCTAAAAACCGATCGTACACCACATATAGTGGGTCGATCCATAAGTTTTTTGCTAAAACAAATTGTTTGGTTTATCGTGTTCATTCACTAGCATCAATACTTGATTGGTTATAGTACGTGTGTACAAGAGTTCGGTAATAACTTACTTTAGTTATTCATCTTGGATTGTGAAACAAAAGGATAAGGGGTTTCACGGTAATCCTATTTGTTTGATCAAGAGAAGTGAAGAGAAGATTAGATCCTTGTATGGCTGGGATCAAAAGGTATGTAACCATTTATTATTCGGTAATACTTTATTCGTGTTAAATATTCGATCTTGCTTCCGCTATATGCTCTTTCATGTGTTTATTTATTTAGATGATAGTCATGTTATTTAAATTCCAACAATTATTTGGTTGGTTTTCAAGTGTGTACACAGCATATATATTTTTAGTTTGTAAACAATGCACAGGTACTGTTGTAATTATAAGAATCTCTATATTTACTTTAAAACTACCGTATATTACAAAGAAATAACATTCATAAATCGGCAACAATGCGCATGAAGATAAAATTATTATTCATAACAAGCAATGCGTTTTAGTTTGCCCCGTTACGCTATCATGTAAAAAAAATAAATAAATAAAAAATCACATATACCTCTTAAGTAATGATATTTTAAACTTATGTTCTGTAGATATTTATCCTGCATATTTATTCAGCTAAAGCTTTATATTGAAACTACATGTTTTAAAGTCTTTTTTTAAACACAACTAAAAGTCTTTTTTTACTGCAGGGGAGGCTGCCCTTAAAGCTGCCTCATGCAAAGTGAGCAAGCATGAGAAAGCGTGCATTGACAATCAGCACGAGTTTATACCTTTCGCGTTTGACACTTTTGGTTTTCTAGCACCTGATGCTGTAGCCTTCCTCAACAGGGTTCAGCGGGTCATGCATTCTAATGTGATGTCTCCTAGATCTATGAATGTAGTTTTTCAGCGGATTAGCTTTGCAATCCAAAAAGGGCTGGCGGCGCAGCTTGTTGCCCGTTTGCCTTCAATTGCTTTATGTTAATAATATATTGGAATTGTGATTCTGATTGTCAAATAATTACTTAAAATATATATATATATATATATATATATATATATATATATATATATATATATATATAGATATATATATATATATATATGTATGTATGTTAATTTTTTCGAACGAAATAAAATATTGACTTTTTAGTATAGAATTTATGACATAAAATATTTGTTTCTTTAGCTCCTGAACTATTGGCGGTTAAACGAATCCATAAATTGACATTTACAAATCTTAAAGCGTAAAAAATTTATTTCTTAAGCTCCTGGACTAAAGGCTATTAGATGAATCGACAAAATGGCATGTACAAATCTGCTAAAAGAATCACCGTTAAATGTGGGTTTTCAAAAACCGCTGCTACGCGCGCCTTAACTTTCCTCGTTTCTAACTTTTTGATAGAGCTGACATATCGTGTCAGACACGACACGACACGACACGACACGAACCTGTTAAGACACGAACCTGTTAAGGTCGAACACGAACACTACACGATAACAAATCGTGTCATTTTTTTCAAACACGAAAATTAACAGGTTACACGACACGAAACCTGTTAACAAAAATACTAAATTTATACCAAATACATAACGAAACAATACCTACATTTTCCATATCTCATGCCCAAAAGGTGAGCCAAAACAAAGCGTTAACAGACTGGTTAATAAGTTACAGGTACATCTTGAAAGTCTTACGTACGACGGTCTGGTTTACTACAAATTCTAATAAGATTTTACAGTACAAAGCAACATTCTATCGTACAGAACGCTTCTTGGATTACTCTTTCTTGGGTTCTTCCTTCTTGGATCCCCTCTTCTTAGATTTACCATTCGTAGATTTATTCTCTGCAGTCTTAGCCTTTTGTCTGAAACGAGAGTCCGTAAAACCATCAGTTAGTCAAAATACCATCCATACAAAACTAACACTGTAAACTGTACTAGTATTCTTATTTTCTAGGTTCTGTTTAGCATGCAGACACGGTAGTTATACTGATGCTGGTCTATACTAAAAACATGAGACTTGATAACTCTTAAATAATACAAATTTAATGCAGGACCAAACTGATTCTGAATATATGGAGCCAAGAAACCAACATGATACATACAAAATGCTTTGAACTTACTTGGTTCTATTTGGATTTATCAAGTCTTCAACAGCTTCATTCACTGCATCGATCAGTCATTATGTTCACTTCAACAGCCAAAAATAACATAAGCAAGGATCATACACTGAAACTACTATAACTACCAAGTATTTAATTATACTTGTGTCTAAGCTACTTGAATCAGAAATGCAAACAAAAGAAACCAAACCACCACTTCAAACATGACACAACACAACCAAAACTGATTACCTTAAGTGATTAGAATGTATTAAATGATTACCTTAAGTGGGTCGGAAACGTTGACCGAGTTTGAAGCATCCGATTCAACACTAACATCAAGCAACATTATATCTTCAGTGAGCTGATCAAGATCAATTTCATTTGAATCTGCATATAACCAATCTTTTGTGCATATAACAAGAGATAACAAGAGAACTTATTTCCAATAAATAACAGTTGCATCAATATAATAATGTCGTAAACTATTCTACACTTCAATCCCACATGGAAAATAAATCGATTACATACTTGTTTATGGATCGATTAAGAAACAGGGAATGGAGTTATGGAATATGGAGGCGACAGAGAATCTGAGAAAAGAGGAAAGTGTTTGTGGATCGATTAATGTTGAGATAGGATTGTGGATTTGTGGATCGATTAACGGAGTTAATAGATTACATACCTGTTAAAGTGTTAATAGATTAATGGAGGAATGGAGTTATGACTTATGGAGGATTAGAGGCGCCAGAGAATCTGAGAAAAGAGGAAAGTGTTTTAGGGTTTATTTTTGAACATATATGTATAGCCTCTTAACAGGTCCGGACCTGTTGTTAATCGATATTGGTGACGGGAATTCTATTCCTGTTACTAACACCGGACATAGCATTATACCATCTACTCATCGTCCTCTTCATCTCCACAATGTCCTTGTCACCCCCAATATTATTAAAAATCTCATTTCTGTTCGTCAATTTACTAGAGATAATAACTGCACTATCGAATTTGACGCGTTTGGTTTTTCTGTGAAGGACTTTTGGACTCGCCATATCCTCCTTCGATGTGATAGTGCGGGTGATCTCTATCCCGTTACGAAGCCATCAACCATCCCTACCGTTCTTCTCTCAACAAGCTCCTCCACGTGGCACCAACGCCTCGGTCATCCCGGTGACGAAGTGCTACGATCTCTTGTTTCTCGTCAATTTATCTCGTGTAATAAAGAAAAGTCTCCACATGTATGTCATGCATGCCAGCTTGGCAAACATGTGAAGCTTCCTTTTCATAGTTCCAAGTCTACTGTTGAACATTGTTTTGATATTATTCATTCCAATTTATGGACATCTCCAATTGTTAGTAAAAGTGGGTTCAAATACTACGTTTTATTTCTTGATCATTTCTCTCATTATTTGTGGATTTACCCTCTTCGCAATAAATCTGACATGCTTGATAAATTTTTGCATTTTCGTAACTATGTTAAGAATCAATTTAAATGCGAAATAAAAAGTTTCCAATGTGACCATGGTGGTGAGTTCGACAATAACCACTTACATACATTTTTTGCTAACCACGGCATACAATTTAGATTCTCTTGCCCAAAAACTTCTCAACAAAATGGCAAGGCAGAACGCATGATTAGAACCATCAACAATGTCATTCGTACGCTCTTGTTTCAAGCTCACCTACCCCCCACCTTTTGGGTTGAGGCACTACATATGGCCGCTTATCTCCTCAACCTTTTACCTTCTACCGCCATCAACAATGAAATCCCCTACACAAGACTTTATCACAAAGCACCTGACTACTCTAACTTACGTATATTTGGGTGTCTTTGCTACCCTCACCTTCACTCCCCACACAAACTTGCCCCAAGAGCAACACCGTGCATTTTCTTGGGCTATCCCGCTTATCACCGTGGCTTTCGATGCCTAGACCTTGAAACAAACAAAATTTTACTTTCCAGACACGTCACCTTTGACGAAACCCAATTCCCTTACCGCTCAATGACACCCGAATCTCCACCTTCCTACAACTTTTTAGACTCTACACCTTCCCCTCTACTTCACCAAGTGCTTACTCACCCCCCATCACCAAATCCACTGCAAGACTTTCCTAACACACATCATGAACCCATCACACCTCCTGCTCCCACGAGTTCACCAAACAACCCACAACCCAACACCTCACAAACCATAGCCCAAAATCAACCATCACCAGCCCAACAACCTCCTACGCAAACAACCAACAACAATGCCTCTACCGAACCTACACAACCTCCCACCGAACCACCCCGTACTCACCGCATGGTCACTCGGTCACAATCAGGCATTGTCAAACCCATTGAACGTCTCTCACTCCATACCTCTCCTATCTTGCCCTTACCTAAATCTCCCTTCCTTGCTTTACAAAATCCCCATTGGAATAATGCTATGAACGATGAGTATAATGCGTTAGTTAAAAACGGTACTTGGATTCTTGTACCACGGCCTTCTGGTGTTAATTTGGTCAGATCTATGTGGTTGTTCAAGCATAAATTTCATGCTGACGGGACTTTGAGTCGTTATAAGGCTCGTTTGGTTGCCAATGGTAGTAGTCAGCAACTTGGTATTGATTGTGACGAGACTTTTAGCCCGGTAGTCAAGCCGGCTACCATCCGCACTGTTCTCAGTCTTGCGGTATCCCGCAAGTGGCCTATTCATCAGCTTGACGTTAAGAATGCTTTTCTTAACGGGGATCTATCTGAGACTGTATATATGCACCAACCGCCGGGATTTGTGGACCCCCGGTACCCTCACCATGTCTGCCTTCTGCAGAAATCTTTATATGGGCTAAAGCAAGCACCTCGTGCTTGGTTTCAGAGATTTGCAGGTTATGCTACTAGAGTTGGATTTTACCACAGTCGCTGTGACTCCTCTTTATTTATTCTTCGACAGGGCTCTCAAGTTGCTTACCTACTTATCTATGTGGATGACATTATTCTTACAGCCTCTTCTACATATCTTCTACAGCAGATCATTGCCTCCCTGCACAGTGAGTTTGACATGACTGATCTCGGGCCACTTAATTACTTCCTTGGTATTTCTGCTACAAGGCATTCTACAGGTTTGTTTCTATCTCAGCGGAAGTATGCTACTGAGCTCCTTGAGCGTGCTCACATGGCCAACTGTAACCCTTCTCGAACACCAGTTGATACAGAATCCAAATTGGGTCCCGAAGGTGTTCAAGTTCAGGATCCTACTTTATATCGCAGTCTTGCAGGTGGTCTTCAGTATCTCACATTTACCAGACCGGACCTCTCTTATGCTGTACAACAGATTTGTCTTTACATGCATGATCCTCGCGAGCCACATTTAGCTGCCCTTAAACGTATTTTACGATATGTTCGAGGGACATTGGATTTTGGTCTTCACCTATATTCCTCATCTACCACTTCTCTTGTTGGATATACAGATGCAGATTGGGCGGGTTGCCCATCCACTCGCCGATCTACTTCGGGATACTGTGTTTTTCTGGGCGATAATCTACTTTCTTGGTCCTCCAAGCGACAGCACACCATCTCCCGTTCCAGCGCCGAAGCTGAGTACCGGGGTGTTGCTAATGTGGTAGCTGAGACTGCATGGCTTCGTAATCTTCTTCGTGAGCTGCATTCTCCTCTTTCTACAGCCACTCTGGTATACTGTGATAATGTTAGTGCCATCTATCTGTCTGCCAACCCTGTTCAACATCAACGGACCAAACATATCGAGATTGACATACATTTTGTTCGTGACATGGTTACTGCTGGTCGGGTACGCGTTCTTCATGTACCCTCCCGTTATCAGTACGCAGATATCTTCACCAAGGGACTCCCTTCAGCCTTATTTGAAGAGTTTAGATCCAGTTTGAGCGTCCGGCTTCCTCCCGCTCCAACTGCGGGGGAGTATTAATCGATATTGTATAGGCCCGATACTTAGCCCTAGCCCATATGTATCATATCTAGAATCATCCATTGTACTCTATATATTTGTAGCATGATTATGGAATAGACAATCAATCAATTATCCCATTCAATACGGACCTGTTAAGACACGAAACCTGTTAATTTTATTCGTGTCTTAACAGGTCCGGACCTGTTAAGACACGAAACTTGTTAACACCCGACACGAAATCTGTTAAGAGCAGGTCGTGTCGTGTCGTGTCGTGTTAACAGGTCCGTGTCAGAAATTGTCAGCTCTACTTTTAGATAAGATTTGATAAAAATAAACAAACTTTCATTTTACCATGAACAAGCAGGGTTGGATTAGTTGGAAAAACTCCTCTCTTTTGAAGACAGAGGCGAGGGTTTGATCCACATTCCTTGCAAAAATAGCCAGCCTCTCTACTTTCAGGTAAGGGTAAGGCTGTCTACATCTCATTTTCTCCATACCTCGTAAAAGATATGATTGAGTACCGTTAAATTTAATCTAAGCTGACCTTTTATTTCGACTTAGTCATTTTAATTGAAAAGAAGTCTTAATTTGGTAATGCTATAAGCGTTTGTTTGTTTTAAACTCAATTGAAAATACTCTAGTAGAAAAATTCATGATAATGTAACTTCAACGGTTGTGTTCGTATGTGGTATATCATCCGCATAAACATTGATTTGTAATGTTCCGATATTTATAAAAGTTTGCCATAATAAAATCCTTAACATCCATTATAATAATAAAAGATTTTCAAAAAGTTTAAAAAGAATGTTGAATCAATTGATATTAAACTAACGGGAGAGCTTTATCTATATTATCAATAAATCATTTGGGTTGAGATCCCCCTATGCCCACTATTCTCTATAAATTTCATCCGGTGGTTGTGATCAAATCACATATTCACACATTAAAACCATCCGTAGTGTGCGCCAAAGCACCCCAAAAAACGAGCAACAGCGCCCAAGGGGGCTTCAAAAGGGGGGGGGGGGGGGGGGGGGCGATGTTTGCTATTTTTTTTTGCAAGCTCAGCTGTTCTGACAGCGCTTCAATTGGTCAAAGTCCCAAGGTATTCGAACGTTGCAAAACGTTGCAACGGTAACAATTTATGCAGCGCTCCTCTTTTTTTTTTTTTTTAAATTCCCATTTCAACCCATTTTTACATATTCACTTCTATACATTTTCACACATTCAAACAATATAAACTCACCTCAAACAATATAAACTCATCAAACCACCATGAATCTCAACCGCCCAACCCGCCCACAATATTACCCAAACAACGAATACGTTCGTCCTCGACGCGTTAATGAGAACGAGGCTATGTTTTCAAACGAAGATCTTATAGAAATGATATCGCAAATGCCACCAAATGCGCAAACCACGTTTCAAAACTACGTTTTAAGCCAACAAAATTTCGAGTTTAACTCGTATACCCAACAAAACGTTCCACAATTCAACACACCTCCACAATTCCCACCACAATTCAACACATCTCCACAATTTCGCCCGGAAAATTATGGATCTACCGAGAGTGTCCCGGAGATTGTCCTGGATAGTCCTCCAAGCGTTACCCGAGCGAAGGGTAAACAACCCGCCGGTCCGTCTCAAAAACCAAGGCGTGTGCACAAAAAAAAACCCGAGGGCGAGCCAAGAGCTAAGATTACGCGTATGCCATGGAACGACCACGAGTTGATGTGCTTGGCACGTGCGTGGGTAGAAATTGCGACGGATCCAAACGCCGGTATTATTTTTTTGTTGGCTATTTTTTTTACTTATTTCGTTATTTTTTTTAGTTATTTCGTTATTTTTTTTTTACTTATTTCGTTAATTTTTTTTTTTACTTATTTCGTTTTTTTTTTTTTTTTTTACTTATTTCGTTAATTTTTTTTTTACTTATTTCGTTTTTTTTTTTTTTTTTACTTATTTCGTTAATTTTTTTTTTTACTTATTTCGTTATTTTTTTTTTTACTTATTTCGTTATTATTATTTTTTACTTATTTCGTTATTATTATTTTTTTGTAGCGAATTATCAACGAGGATTGGTTTTTTGGGCTCGAATTCGAGAAGCATTTTTTTCGGCAATGGGTGTCGGAGAAGATTATCGTACGCCGGACATGATTCGGGGGAAATGGACCGACCTCAACAGGGCGTGTCTACTCTTTAATGGTATCTACAACCGAAAAAATAATATGCCGGTACTAAGTGGTGAAAGTTTGGGGACGTGGGCATACGACGCCGCCGACAAGGAATACAAGGCGCTTAAGGGGTTTCCTTTCCAACACAAGGCGGTGTGGGAGTACCTTCACACCCATAAAAAATGGCTCCAACAACCCTCTTTGGAAATTCGTACAACGAGGCCGTCAAAACGGTCTAAAACCGATTCATCATCCAACCCCGAAAGTCAATCGTCCGATGCTCACACATTGAACCTAAACGACGAGGCGGAAGATGACGAGCCCGTGTTTGTCGAGCCGGAAAGGCCCTCGGGTAGGCGAAGTGGCAAAGGCAAAGGGGTTTCCTCATCCTCTACCCCCGACAACAACAACGCGTTGAGCCAAATTGCGGCTCAACTAGCTAGGCTAGGGGATGAGGCACAAAAGCGTCGCGAGCTTAAAGAAAAGAAATACAACGACTACATCAAATTGAAAGATTGGGAGCAACTGCGCCGAAGCACCGATGGAATGACCGACGAGGAAAAAGCTATTAACGAAAAAATCAATGAAGAAATCAAAGAAAAGTGGGGTTGGTAGTGTTTTTTATGTAATATCTAGTATGAAATTGTATGACTTTTTTTTTTTTTTTTTTTTTTTTTTTTTTTTTTTAATTATGTAATAGTTTTAGGGTTTATTTTAATGAAATTATGTTTTTATTTATATTATTTAGTTTTTATTATAAGTTTTTTATCATTAAAAAAAAATAAAAATGAATAAAAAAGGACTGCCACGTGTCAAACAACCCCCCACTCTCCACTACACCACTTTTTCAACAAAGCCCCATCCTACCCCCACATGACACGTGTCGAACAACCCCCCACTCTCCACTTCTCCCCACTACACATGGTCTAAGGGCAAAATCGTCCCACCATATAAGCCAAAAATAACAACACACATTAATTTATTTCCCAAAAAAAATTACGGCTAAAAAACACACAAACACATTCCCGATTCCACCGTAAATCATCATTAAAAACACTCCTATTTCACTCTGATTTCACCATCAAATGATCATCATAGATCATTAATCGATGAAACACGCTGATTTTGAAAAAAAAAAATTGATCGATTTTTAGATCGATTTAACCATAAATAAAAAATGATTCGGTAAAAAATTGATGATAACCAGTTAAACGAAACAAATTTAGTTGATGTTCAAGTTATGGATGCTGAAAATCGTGTGGTGGATTCCGAAATCCAGATTATGGATGAAGTTGTTGATGATCCAAATGCAGAAAAAATCTAATTGTTGTTAGAAGTAAATCACATGTGATTCTGATTTTTTTATTGTGATATGAATTGCATGTGATCCTCTTTTATTATCTTTGCTTCTTAAAGAAGAAAATTAAAAATAGGTTTTTTTTTTTTTTTTTTGAATGACCTGTGATTTTAAATAAGAAAAATGTGATATGAATTGCATGTGATCCTCTTTTGTTGGATAAAAAAGTGTAGATTGGCAGGGACGTCTCAACCCTGTGTACCATAATGGTACCCATCAACCCTACCCAGTAAAAGTTTGATGCCTGTGAAATACCTCCACCCAATACCCAACCATGCTGCGGAACAGATTCGAACTCGCGTCCTTTGTTGGATCAAGAAATCACATGGCTGAGCTCAGGCTTCTAAGGTAGCTGGTGGCCAACTGCGCTAGGCAGCTGGTTAAATGATCCTCTTTTGTTATCTTTGCTTCTAAAAGAAGAAAATCACAAATGGCCTTTTTTTTTTTTTTTCTTTTTTTTTTTTTTTTTTTTGAAGGTTCTGTGATTTTAAATAATAAAAATGAAATAAATTTGCTCTGTTTTGTTATTCTGAAGCAAAATCACATGTGATTCTGTAATAGATTCTACACCGAGACCGACTTTATACGAACATACTAAGACGTTTGGAGGATCGGTATATTGGGAACCTAATGTTGAAAGGACTTATTTAACATTTGAGGGGGAAGTTTTCATCTAAAGTACAACAACAATGGAGAGGCAAAGGTATATACAAGGACAATATTTCTCCTTGTAATCTAGTTGTATAACTTGTCCAAGTTACGACCATCAGTTATCACATTTGCCAAAATTAAGAAAGAAATGTACTAAAACATTCAGCAAAAGACTAGTTAATAAACATATGACTCGTTCAAAGATAATTATATAGTTCTAATAAGATCATTACAGCTTGTCCAGACTACGATAAACAAACTACTACCATAAACATGTTCTTTCAAAAGACTACCATTAACATATTATTACCACTACAAACCATAAGTACTACACCAAATCAGTTATGAACCATCAAAAGCTTACAACCATCAGTAGACCATCAAAAGCCTACCAAATCTAAAGACTACTCTTGACTTTCACGCCGAGTACTGTTGTTAATTGCATTAACAATAATGGAAATCCTTGTAGTATCATTATAATATTCTTACTTCCATTTTGATAATCATATTTTCATCTCCTCCATAATCGTCATTCAACTTGTTAGCCAAATCAGTTATCTTCTAGACCTTGAAGTTAACCTTTTAGTACCTGGTTGATGCATAAAGAAACAATAAATACATTTTTGAGTAATCATTTATACATTTAAATGTTTAAGAGGCACATGTGATTTACAGTCTAAAATATATAATTAGGTTTCCTAAATCATGAGTGATTATCATAGACGCATTTCATTAAAACGCATAGTGTGCATAAAAAATCATAACAACAATAATCACAATACAACAATCCAATAAAATCTGAATAAAAACTTCAATAACTATCACAAGGACCAATAATATATTATAATTCGTAACAAATCACATGTAGTTTTGTTTTGTTCTTCATCTACAATTACAACAACACAATCAATCGTAACTAATACTTGTTAACATCATAATTAAGGATGAAAAACAACAATGATCCATAACTAAAATCACTATGAACCCTAAAATATACAAAATACACCCTATGAACCCTAAATATCATAAAATCTAATTAACACATTCAATAATCCTAATACGAACAAAAAATCAAATCGGAGTAAAAAATTATCGTAAAAACGAGATTCTCATAAGCAATTGGATAATGTTTGTGATGAATTTGATTGAATAGAAGAAAATCGGGCCTTGATTAGATGTAAATTACACGATTTCACTTTTTAATCCATCAGTTTGATCATATTTTTTATTGTTGATATTGGGGAAAAAGTTAGGGTTTCATTAGGATGAGAGAGTTTGGGGGAGGTATGTGTGAAAAAAGTGGTGATTGTGTTTGTGAGAAGTGGTAAGGGAGTTAGGTAGTTAGGTGAAAAGACAATAATAACCCTTCGTTTTTTATCACTTTTATTCATTTAATTTTTAACTAAAAATTAGAAATAATATGGACCATTAGATCAAAAAAGGATGGAGGGCGTAGATGGGTTCATTAGGTCTTTAAAGAAAAATTGGTCTATGAGGAACTTTTCTCTAAAGCATTTACACTATTTTCCTTAATCTTTAATTTTTGAAAACTTAAAAAGTCATTTCACTTACCAAAATACATTTAGATTAAAAATGGTAACAACATCCACTACTAAATTAATATTTTAAATATTGTTTAATCACTTTTTTGTTTATAACCCATAAACTTTTTTGTTTTTTTTTTGGCAATGATTACATATTAAACTCCTAAGTTGCATAAAGGGTCATCCCAAACACAAGTTCGCAATTATAATTATTTGCTGCTATACACCGTCGCTTTGCCCGAGTATTCATCTAGTTTGAATATAAATCATTCATATTGACTAATTGAAAATCAATTTACCTTGAATAAACTTTAAAAAAATGGTGTATAACAAATAATAAGTAATAAAATATAGGTGTTGATTTTCGAAAAAAAAAACTTAAAAAAATTGGTAATAAAAACTTAAGCTATCGAATTTTAAATGAATTAGAAGACTTATGACTTTACGTGCTTTTAATAATTTTTTAAATTTAAAAAATACCCCCTATATATTTTTATATCAATACTTTATTATTTTTCTTTTAAAAAAAACCTACAACCTATATGTTATTTTTATTTATAAATATTAATATCATTATAGGTTAAATTAATGTATATGCATGAGATTATACATATCTTAACTACTTATAATGTAAAAATGGTCAAGTGAAAAGTGAAAAACTGAAATTTCAGTCAATGCCCATTTTGCCCTTATCAATGAATGGAAATCGAATGCTCAATGAATGCCTGGTCAATAGTGATTAAATGGGAAGTATCGAATGGAAAGTATTGATGGTGAGTTCATAGGACGAATGGAAAGTAATGAATGCCTGCCAATCAAATGAATGTCTGTCATTGAATTCACCATATGGAAAGTATATGCCAATCAAATGTGGCGGGAAAATGATTTCGTTGATGTTCAAATTTGTGCTTGAGTTGTTGCCTATCTAAACTACGTATAAAGCAAAAAAGGTCAACCTTGAAAAGTGAAAAACTGAATTTGGTCAACCTTGAAAGTGAACAAACTTGACAGAAATAAGCGTTTGGAAAGAAATGGGCGTTTGGAAAGTATTCAAGGAAAACGAGAAGGAAAGTATTCATTGGTGTAACACCTTCCCTATTGCTGGACATTGGTGCAAAGGAGAAGAAAGTTGGCGTTTCGAAAGTATTGAAACTATGTTAGGAAACGATTGCTGGAACATTGCTGGACAAAACCTTAGGAACATTGAAACTTCTCTGCTACACATTATGTGAACTGTTGGAATTGAAACACGGCTGGACATCTATCTTAGGCAATGATAATCAACAGCTGGACATTTATCTTTGGAAATGATAATCAACCATAATGTAACACATATATCTCCTCTCTTATAGGTCTCTAAGTAACCTAAAAAAAAAGGCAGCCACCCAAAAATTTCCGCCGCCACCACCACTCTATATATCTACCGCCTCTAACCCCATCAAATAAATCCTCCGTCACCGCCACGCTCTCTCTGACCACCCCTCTTCAGCAACCATAGCAATCAACGACACCAGTGGTTTTTATTGGTTTTTTCGGTTGGTAGTGTAGGTCGTTTTGATTGTTTGGTTGGTGGTTTAGGTAGTGTTTTCTATTGTTGCTTGTTTGTGTGTTAATTATTGTTCTACTGGTTAAGTCGATGGTTATTTGCCAGTTTTGGTGGGTTTCAATATTTTGGTGGTTTGTGTTTGTCGGTTGTTGAACTGAGATCCAACCGCCGAACAAGAAACCGAGGAGATTGACTTTTGTTAGATCTGTAAACCGTTCATGGTGCTTAGGTTTTCAGTTATGTGATAGGTGGTGATAAAATCGTTCAATGGCGATGACTTTTGTTAGATCTGTAAACCGTTCAATGATGTTTTTAGATATGAAACAAAGGCCAATAACAGTTTATCTGGTAGTGATAAAATCAGATTTGTTTTTTGTACAAGTTTTGGATGTGGTTACAAATCTAAATCTGGATGAGTCTGGTATGGTGGTAGAAAGTTTGTATTATGTTTGCTTGTTTTTTTTTTTGGTTTTTATTGTTTTAGATCTATCTTTCAATGAGGTTGGTTCGGTTGTAATTTCCTTTGGCTACTTTTCGTTTTTGGCTGTAACATGTTGCCGGATATGTTTTGCTTGGCGGGGATGATGTTTCAAGTTTGTGGTTTGGCTTGCAAACTGGAAGGATGGTTGTGTGCTAGATTGACTAGGCTTAGCAACCTTTCTTATTGTATGTAACCAACAGATGAGTAATTTTATTGTTCATAAAGAAATCTGAGCCAAATTTGTTAGATCTAGAATTTTAGTTTTTAGAATTGTATCTTTGCTGTTTGTTTTCCTTATGGGTTAATTTTCATAGGTCTTTTCAGTTTTAATTTAATTTTTGATTAGTCTTTTGAAACAAACTAATTCCGTAATTTCGTATCTTTTGGTTTTGTGTTTTACATTGGATCGTCATGTATGTTAGTTCTCGATTTGAATCACTTCAATATTGAAAGTTAAAACAGCAAAAGTTTGTTTTAAAGTTTATTTGTAAACTTTGTTCTAAAGTTTAGTGAAGTTTGTTATAGACTAGACGAGTACCCGTGCATAACAACGGGATTTTATAGCGGCATATAGTTATAATGATATTTTGGTTAAGTGTTTTGTGTAACCAAAATATCACTACAACTATCTTCCGCTATAAAATCTCGTTGCTATGCACGGGTACTCGTCTAGTCAAATGAAAGCATACATGTTACTGTGATATGCAAATAATAACATGAAATTGTACATATAAGATCGACTCATGTTATTCCTCTTTATAAGTTTAACCCGTGCGTACACGAGTTTATAGATCACATACAGCTAAAATTGTTATTAACGGGGAAATCCATATTAAATTTATAACACAAATATTAATTGTTATTAATACATAATAAAAAACTGATGTAAAAATTCGTGTGTACTCGGGTATTAGAGCAAGGGGTGTAATCACATGCCAAAACCCAAGCCATTTTGCCAAATCAGCGCACATCAACTTTTGAAATTTCACATTCACACACCAAAAATACCCCTCCCTCGTTTCACATGCCGTTTGTGTGCCGTTTCTCACTATTTGGGCCCCACCATTTTATTTTTTCATTTCTCAAACAAACTACATTTTAATTAATAATAATAAAAATACAAATTACAGTACGAGAAATAAATAAAGTACGAAAATTAAACAAAGTACAAAAATAAAAAATAAAAACATTACGAAAATAAAATGATTTGACAAAAGTGGCCCATTGTGGGTAAATCTCATCCACCAGATAATACCCTTTTTTTTCATACACATTACCATTAACTTCAAACGGAGCAATAGGGGCTCTGTTTCAAGAAGGTCGTCGAACAACGAAGAATTATTTAAAAACGTAATATCATTATTCACACCCACTACCCCAAAAAAAGCATGCCAAATCCACAAATCATAAAAAACAGCAACTTCAAGCATTATAGTTGGGTGTTTTTTTATCACCCTTGTGAAACTGACCATACCATCCTTTCGGACAGTTTTTTCACTCTCAGTGCATACAATCAATGCTTCCAAGTATACCCAGAAGCCCATGAACCCTCTCATGAAATGCGTTTATATTTTGAATGTCATTGTAGTCGTGTTTTCTTAAATACTCAGGCATATGGATAAATCAATAATGCACATAGTAAAATGATCTACACAGTCGCGTGGACAATGTGACCCCATTTGTAAATACTCGTCCAATGCATCGGGTGTTGTACCCTACGTCAATTGGCGTATGCCAGAAGTGCATTTCATAATTACACTAAAACCAGATAGACCCGTATCATCGTCGACGTCGGACAAGCTAACATATTCTTTATCGGAATTCATACTTGGTTGAGAGAATTTGTGTTGTGGTAGAGAGAAAAGTAAGTAATTGTGTGTGTAGTTTTAGTTTAGATAGTGTATATTTATCGAGTGGTTTAGTTTAGTTTTTCTTTTCTTATTAAAAAAAAAAAAAAAAAAAAAAAAAAGAAAAACCACAAAACACAAAACTAGCCGTTGCACATTGAAACACTCACTCAAACGGTAACATATTTGAAAGAAGCACACTTTGGCGCTGCATGAGTTTACTCACATGTGCTGGCGCGTGTTTGGCGGCGCCAAAATGCTTGCCACGTATGAATGGCGCGGTTGCTAAGTGATTACACCCGTTGCTCTTATTTGAACTTGAGAAACAGAGGATACCTTGGTAAACGTTAACGTTATTCCTTTATTAAGCCGACACAACCTAGAATGCACGAAACGAATTGATTTACTAAATAAATTAACTCCGAGAAAGTTATACGTATTAATACTCGTTTTTATTGGAAAAATTATTTAGAACTCAATGACGCAAGCCTCGTAATTTAAAATGGCCGCTTGCTATGTCAAATTGGGCCCACAAGAGTTTTACTAAAAGAATAACTAAATTGCACTTTCTACCCCCGTCTTTGAACTTACACCGCCGCCCCTCACCTTTCTTTTGTACACCTTTGCCCCCTCCCCATCATATAAAAGACCCCATATTAGGGTTTCTCCCTCATTTGATACCACCACCACCGGAGTTACTATTTTCGGCGCCCCACCCAACTTCCGGCCACCACCAAAACTTCATCGCCGCATAGATCTCGAGTCCCACATCGTTTCTGGAGAAGATCGGAGCAAGAGGAAGACGTTTGGTCGTGTTTTGAAGCTTCACCGCCGCTCACCGCCGTCACCACCACACCACCACCACTTGCCGCCTCCTCCCCTACTTCACCTCTCACGTTTGGTAAGCTCATGCGCCGCCTTTCCATCATTTCTTTTATTTTGAAAAACCTAATCGGTATAAACCTAAACCCTACGTTTTACAATAAAACTAATCTAAAATCTACATTTTCTTACTAAAAACGTGTGGGTCTAAACTTTCTAAACCCTAACTCGTTCGACTCGTCACCGAGTCGTGTGACTCGTCCGAGTCAACGCACGAGTTGAGTTGACTCGGAGTGTTTTCTTGTTTATTTTGTATTTGTTTGCCTTGTTTAAGCTTATTTTGTTATTGTTGTAGCTTGTTTGGAATTTGGAGTTGGATTTGGTGGCGTTTTGTGTTAACCGAGAGGTATAAGGTTCGAATAGGGTTGAGTCGTAACTCAAGGGAGTCACGGCCTAGTGTGGTTTGCCTTTGGTTGAGTCTTTGATGGTTTGATTGAAGTATTGGGTGAGCCGAGACTCAAGGGAGTCACGACCAAGGTGTCTATTTGGTTTCTCGAGACGTATAATGGATTTGGTTGTCGAGTAGAGTGAGCCGTGACTCAAGGAGAGTCATGACTCGTGATTTTTAATGTTAGCCGAGACGTTGTATGGTTCGGTTTTCGAGAGTGAGTCAAGCCATGACTCATGGGAATCATGGTCTAGCTAAACGAGACCTTAGTGTGTTTTGGTTGTTATATTAGTTGGTTAACGAGGATAGAAAACCTCGTCGAGAGTGTGTCGAGTTGGTTTTGGACATGGATTGTCTTTGTTGGGTCAAATGGACTAGTAAGCCCATTATAGGTCTAGCATTGATAACCTTGGGCCGTAAGACCAAAGTGAGTCCATGGGTCATGTAAGTTAAGTATTGGGCCAAAGCCCAATACATTTGGTCTTTTGATTTATTTGTTTGTTGTAATGATCTATTTTCCGTTTACTAACTTATTTCGTTTTGTTTTGTCAATTGGTGTTTCGGATGCTATTCGGGTAACTTGGGATATGATTTGGATTTGGAGGACGTTATGATATAACCTATGCTTGGATGAGCTTATTGGATTTGGACGTTATTGTTGGGAATTATATTTTGAGTTGATATTGACAAAATATGAAAGATGAAGGATGAAGACAAAGATGAAGGACTTAAAGTGACAAGAAGGAAAGTTACAAAAAGATGGAGATTTTAGAAGATTCTTAGAAGAATATTTACTTTCCTTATTGTATTAGGAATGTCTTTTATGTAAAACCTAATCCCTCTAGTATATAAAGAGGACATGGGTCATTAGTTTAAGAGTGCACAAACTACAAGATGTAGTCGATTAAAGGTGTGTGTGTGTCTAGGCGTCAAGTTCCTACAATAGACGCCTAGGGTTTATTAGTGTTTTAGTTTAGATAACATGTTCTACTTGATCAAGGTAGAACATGTTAATTATATTAGTGTTAGTAGAGATTATGAAGTAAAAACCTTGTTCAATAATAAAGATGTTTTACTTATTCCGCTGTGCATGATTGTGTTCTTTATTATTGTTTAACCCTAGAGGCTCAAAACGATCTACACAATTGGTATCAAAGCTTGGGGAGCTCGTTACCTAGGGATTTACAAGGTTTACATTTGAAGAAAACCAATTTTATGAAGGTACGATGGATTTATTATTATTATTTTTTTTGTATCGATCTGCTGTGGCGACATGATCTTACTGGGCAAGAATTAATAAAGTCTCGTACAATTTGTAGTCTTCATATTAAATAAATATTAATTGGTCGGTACAAGGTTGATGATAGGAGCAATACATCATTAATAAGGTTTGTCGTCTTTTTGATTCGAATTTAATACGTATCGTACGATAAAAGGCAAATTCTGTTTATCAATTCGAAATTTGATTGGTTGAGACTTTGAGTGGGTCGGTGATAAGGTGAGTTTAATTATTTTAATCCATCTATTACATAGATCTTGTACGAATTAAATATTACATGGGACGGTCAAAGTCAGTCGGTAGCAGGTTAGAGCAGATTCGAAGAAAAAGGGTTGTTGCGAATTAATGAATCGTTTGTCGCATGTATGGGACGCATAGTTTGTGGGGTCAGTGGATCACTTTTATTGTGTTATCAATTCATGAAGATTCGTTTTATGGTTAATGGAACAAGTAAGATTCTACTGCTATTACAACATACTGCTTTAACGTACTGCTCTCGGATTGAAAGTACTGCTGCTGCTATGCTTCAACGTACTGCTATGTTTCAACGTGCTGCTCTTATATTACAAGTACTGCTGTTCGTCTGAAAGTACTGCTATTCGTTCAAAGTACTGTTCATATTCTTTGAAAGTACTGATAGCTTTATGAGAGTACTGCTGTTGAATTTTGAAGCTGCTATTATAAGTTTATGCATGATTTACGAGCAGTGAGGGGAAGCCGAGATGGGTTTTTATGAGATTGGTTCTACTTTGGCTCTCGGTTAATTATGAGCAGTTTGTTAGATTACACACACAGGGGAAGAAACACACACAGTTTTGGATCACGGACAGAATGGTTTATTTTATGGCCTGTTTTGGTGATTATTTGAAAAAGAAGAGTGAATATTACTTGTTTGATGTTGTAGTTGAGTTTCACAGGTACGCGTTTTTATGTTTGAGTGTTATTGCGATGACAAAGACTTGATGAATCTAGCAAGGATGTGTGATCTATAAACTTAGGGTGCTGAATACACACATTTGCTATCACTTTAAGGAGTTACATTGTAGTGCTCAGTGTCTCATATTAGTTGAGGATTTATCAAGAGGTCCTAGTAGCCTACTTCTAAGATAAGTTTGGAGTCACGTGGATAGTGCAAGATATAAGACGTAAGTTTGGGAAATTCAACTTCTTCATCAAGTTCGTTATATTTGGTTTTCTTCATCAGTAATCATTACAAGGAGCCTACAGAATTGAAGATTCAAGAGATGGTAAACATATTAGTTTCAGGGGAAGCTTATTGATTAAATGTTTAACCATCTACATGCACCACTCAAGCGGAAGTTTTGTCTGCGTTCTCTATTTGTTGATAAAAAAAAAAAAGAAAAAGAGGAAGAGATGTTAGAGTGGCATGGCATGACTTAAGGGGAATCGTTTGATTCAAGTTGCATTGAAGACCCCTATTTGATGTTGACAAAAAGGGGAAGAAGGATTATTTGCAGCTTGAAGATCATCTTTCATATTGTTGGTTTTGTCATATCAACTAGGGGAAGATTGTTGGGAATTATATTTTGAGTTGATATTGACAAAATATGAAAGATGAAGGATGAAGACAAAGATGAAGGACTTAAAGTGACAAGAAGGAAAGTTACAAAAAGATGGAGATTTTAGAAGATTCTTAGAAGAATATTTACTTTCCTTATTGTATTAGGAATGTCTTTTATGTAAAACCTAATCCCTCTAGTATATAAAGAGGACATGGGTCATTAGTTTAAGAGTGCACAAACTACAAGATGTAGTCGATTAAAGGTGTGTGTGTGTCTAGGCGTCAAGTTCCTACAATAGACGCCTAGGGTTTATTAGTGTTTTAGTTTAGATAACATGTTCTACTTGATCAAGGTAGAACATGTTAATTATATTAGTATTAGTAGAGATTATGAAGTAAAAACCTTGTTCAATAATAAAGATGTTTTACTTATTCTGCTGTGCATGATTGTGTTCTTTATTATTGTTTAACCCTAGAGGCTCAAAACGATCTACACGTTATTGGATTTACGGTATTAGCCGATGGACTTATGGACAATTTTGTACTTAAGACGGAATAGTATGTTAGACTCGAAAGAGCTTAACATATTAGGACCCGAACGGACACAAAATGGTCGATAAACTTGACACTAATATACACGCAAATGATAATGACTAAATATATACACAAAATGGTCGACAACTACTTTATTTTTAAACCTATGAATTTTACTCAACATTTGTGTTGACTTTTTAGCATGTTTTATCTCAGGTAATTGATGCATATTGTACTGGCACTGGGAGTGGCATGAAGACTATGGATGGCTATCTGTTTTCACTTTCTACTTTATTATCTTTTATCATTCGAAAAACCTTTTAAGTTGTGTCTTATTATTCCGCTGTGCTTGAATTTTGAGAGATCTTTAAACTCTAATGTTTTCTTAAGTTTTGAATGATATGTTTTATTAAAACGACTTGCTATGAGGTCGTTTTCTATGATTGTGACTGTCCTATCCTGAAGTAATACCTCAAACTATGTTCCATTGCCATATTCCGAGTTAGGGGTGTTACAAATTGGTATCAGAGCCACTGTTTATATATGATCGAGGTCATATTTTTCTCGAATATAAACATTTTCCGTGTCAAACGTTTTCACAATTGATAGCCATCACCCCTCCGTGACACGTTGCTCTTTTATTGCTTTATTTAACCTTTATGTATGCATGCTCTTATACTATTTTATACTTTACTTGGATTTTTCCACTGCTACCTTATGTTATGTAAAAACTATTCTCTTTTACACTATTGATTGGGATCTTGACTCAAGGTACTCTTTGTAGTGTATCATGTGTGCCCCTACCTTGCTCGACCACTTACCGGTTGTAACCGCACCACACATCCCTGGGGAGGATATGGACCCTATGGATACAGTACCTTACCCTGATAACGAGGAGGATCCGGAGATGGAGGATGATGAGGTTGGTACCGAGGATATGGACGATGATGATGATGGTGATGGTGATGATGATGATGATGATGATGATGATGATGATGATGATGATGATGATGATGATGATGATGATGGTGAGATGGACCCATAGGAGGAGGATCAGGAGGCTCTCCCTCTGCCATCCTCACCAGCAGTGTTAGACGTTACCTACGAGTCTGATAAGTCAGACGCGTTAGGTCATGCACTTGCTACCGAGGAGATATCTGGTCCACCACCTACGTTCGAGATTGGCGAGTCTTCGTCAGCATCGCGAGTTACGCCCTCAGAGCTTAGGGCCGAGCTTAGCCATCTGCGTCATGATGTCGGTTGGTGTACTGTTCGCTACATGTCAATGTCCCGACGTTTGTGTACGCGACAGACTGAGGTTCTGGAGTTGAAGAAGTAGATCAGGAGAGATCGAGGAGCCATGGATGATTTCTATCTTGGGTTGTACGGTTTTGCTGAGAGATTGAGTTCGATAGAGCAGGCAGTGATAGAGTCTCAGGAGCATTTGGCATTGTTGCAGAAGAAGATATCTGAGATTGAGAAGACTGTTGAGGAGTTGGACCTTAGAGTTATTTTCACTGATATTGATAGACGTCAGCACGACCGTAGTCTTCAGGAGTTGCGGGTTGAGATACATGCCATGCAGTGGCAGGCATACTGGGCAGGATGGAGAGGTTCCGTTTAATGATAGCGTTGATGTCTTGGCTACATACGAAGGAGCCCGTCAGTGAGAGATTAGTGATCATCTTTATTATGGTAGTTTCGTATAAGTAGTTGTTTACCTTGTACTTACTAAACTGATTTGTATCAGTTAGTAGATTTATCAGAAACTTGTAGTCGTTTTGTATATCTTGTAAGACTTATAACAAGTATTGAATCTATGATGTATTATGGTGATGTACTATTTATGATGTTAAATGCGTACTATATTATGATGTATCATGGTGTTGTTTATTTCGTGATATGATTATGTTACGTTAGTCAAATACTTACTGTGTTGTACACTTGTAATGATTGATAGAATTATGCCGCCTAAGAAGATGACACCAGCTGCAATTTAGAAGTTAGTGGAAGACTGCATTGTCGCGGCGCTTGTGGAGTGCGCAGTGAACGACAATCAGAACAATGGAAATGTGGGAGTGCATGTTGCCAATGCGAATCAGTTCTGTACCTATAAGGATTTTATGGATTGCAAGCCTATCACTTTCAGGGGATCTGAAAGAGCTGTTGGCTTGACTCAATGGTTTGAGAAGGTGGAGTCCGTGTTTTTGCAAAGTAACTGTTCCGAGGATTGCAAGGTAAAGTATGCAACGGGTACCCTTGTGGAGCATGCCTTGTCTTGGTAGAATTCGTATGCTCAGACTATAGGACTAGGGAATGCTTGCAACACTCCATGAGAAGAATTCAAAAAGGAAATGGTTAAGAAGTACTGTACTCGCAGTGATGTGAAGAGGTTGGAGACTGAGATACTATTTGGCTGTGGAGGGAGTTGACCTCGCGACTTATGTGCGTCGGTTCCAGGAATTGAAGGTTTTCTGTGCTCATATGGTTCCAGATAATGAGACACTACTGGAGAAGTTCATTGGAGGATTACCACACAGTATCGAAGGGAATGTGACATCTTATAACTCTCAGACGTTGGACGAGACCATTCGCGTAGCTCAGCGACTTTTGGATCAAGTGATCAAACATGGTACTGTTCAGAGAAGTAACAACACTGACAACAAGAGAAAGTGGGATGACAACAAGAGGAACACCAACTACAACAACCATAACAACCGCAACAACAACAGTAACCCTCACTACAACAATAGCAATAACAACCAGTACCGTAACAACAACCATCACCACCAGCAGAACAGAAGGCAGGAGACTGTTAAGGCTTATGTGGCTGCACCAGCACAAGTTGGAGGGTATGCTGGGAGTCACCCATTTTGTGATAAGTGTAAGCAGCATCACACTGGACCATGCACAGCTAATTGTCAGAACTGTCAGAAGATTGGACATATTGCTAAGCACTGTAACTGATGAAGCGAAAAGTGTACCGCTTTTAGGGGGTTATTTAAGCCCTAAATCGTATTTATTTGATCAAATATTGCCCAAAATCGTTCCTTTTGTCATTTTAGGTACTTTGGAGAAGAAATCTAGAAAAGGAAGCATTTTGGACGTTTTTGGAGCATAAAAGTGAAGAAAACGACAAAGTCTCAAAATCGGCTGGAAAAGTACCTGTGACGGCGTCAAGCACCATTGTGACGCCGTCAACCCTTGACGCGCCAGAGAGGATTTTGGATGATTAAAAGGGGACGGCGTCAAGAAGGCCATCAAGAAACCCTAACCGCCGCGAGGTGACGGCGTCAGCTCTATAACGTGACGCCGTCAGATCTAATTTTCTATATATATTCTTATAATTTTTAGTCATTAGTGTGCAACTTTGTGAGGAAAAACCCTAAGACGATTTTTCTGCTACTTTTAAGGGTTTTATACCCTTTGGATCTCCCATGTTCAATTGAAGATAAGTAATCAATTAATCATTCAATATGTCTATGTGTTGTTTGATTATATCTTGTTCTTGTCTTTTATTTAACATGCTAGGCTAGATTTATCTTGTGTTTGCTTAGATCTAATGAAACCTAACTATTGATTATTAGTTGTTGGTGTGTTATTAATTGTATTGGATGATTGTTTATCGATGTTAGGCTTAAGAAAACTAGCTAACCTCCTATACGGTAACTTGCTTGAACGTCTTAAGAAACATGAACCAATGCGTACTAAGGTTTTTATGGTTGTATTTAATGCATGAGCGAATTCTAGTGATCCCATGTTAGGAGCTTCTTAGCCGGCTCGACATAGGAGTGAAGTAGGAGCTTGTAGAGTTGGGGAAGTACGTACGCCACCCCACGATTGGTATTAAGGAATACACCCGTCATCCACGCAATTAATACACACTAATCAACCGATAAAAGATAGTTAGGGAGTAAGGAAATCTAAGTAAACACATTTCTCTCCATATAAGTTCCACAACCTTTTTATTTTCAGTTATTTTATTTTATTTGCAATTGTAGTTATTTGGGTTAGTTGACTAGCAACTAATTCCGCACACTCCTTCAAACCCGAGATTTTACTTGCTTTTATAAAAATATAAAAAATACAAAAAGAATCTTCCCTCACCCTTAGACCTATTAGAGTAGTTTTTCAATCCTAACGACACTATTCCCCTAGAGAACGATCAATCCCCCGGTACTTGCCACTACACTATACTACATCGGTCAGGTGCACTGCCTGGTGGGGATTGCAAGCCTCTTGAGATCCCTCGAGAGGTAAAACCTGTTGTAAGGTCGCAAAACCACGCATCAAGTTTTTGGCGCCGCTGCCGGGGAATAGTTATTGTTTAGGTTGAATTTTTATTTTATTAGGTCTACTCACTAGATTCCTTTCTAGTGAGATTTTTATTTTATTTTTCTATGTTTTCTTTAGTCTATCTTTTTTCTTCGTTTCTTTGTTCGTAACCATTACCATCCGACATCATGGAAGGTGGTAATATCCTCGATCCCAACAACCCACCACCACAACAACACCCACCTCCTAGAGCCCGTACCTTAGGAGACTACTCCCGTCCTAGCCACCATGGCTATCGAAACACCATTGAGCTCACTCAAGGAGCCAATGTCACTCTCTTGCGATCCGACACCATCCGGTTGGTGCAAAGCGGATGCGCATTCATGGACTTCGTTCCGAAGATCCTAATCAACATCTCAAGGACTTTCTCAAAATCGTTGATTCCATAGACCTTGATGTTGCCACTCGAGAGACGACCCGACTGCGTCTCTTTCAATTCTCTCTGCGGGACCAATCTAGTCAATGGCTAGAGCGCCTACCCGCAGGATCCATCACCTCTTGGGATGATCTCACCACTCGTTTCCTCGCTCAGTTTTTCCCACCAGGAAGAACTACCAAGCTAAGGAATGATATCTTGATGTTCCAACAACGTCAAGGCGAAACCCTCTACGAGGCATGGACTCGATTCAAGGACTTACTCCAAAAAGTCCCTCACCATGGCATAGAACTTTTTCTCCAAGTCCAAATCTTCTATGACCGCATCAATCTCTCCACGAGGCAAACCATTGACCAATCGGCCGGTGGTAAGCTACGTGATCTAAGTGCGGAACAATCATGGGCTCTCCTGGAAGATCTTGCTCTTTATGACAACGAAAGTTGGAATGATCCCCGTGATTTGAATAAAACGGTCAAGGCAATATCTTTGCCTTCGAACAATTCAAGCACTTCCGACCGTAGGATCATAGAACTTGAAGACCAAGTCAAGTTTCTTATGAAATCCTACGAGGCTCCTAAACCTTCAAGCCAAGTGAACAAAATCACTTCTTCGTGTGAATTATGTAGTGGTCCCCACGAAACTCGTGATTGCGTGGAACTCCCCGAACAAGCTTTTGCGGACTACGCATCCTCGCGTACCGACGGAGCGGGAGACAAGTGGTACACTTTCAAACCCGAGCCAAACCCCTACGGTGATTCATACAACCCCTCATGGAAAAATCACCCAAACCTTAGGTGGAAACAAAACCAAAACGCACAACAAACCAATTCTTCCAACCCACCTAATCGTTTTCAATCAAGCGGTTCATCCTCGAACCGCACTTTCAACAACAATCCTTCCAACTATGGTAGTACCAATAACTTTGAAGGGTTGATGTCCAACTTCGTGACATCTCAAGAAGCTCGTTTAGCAAAGTTTGAAGCCGATTTCAAACAAAAACAAAGCGAGATGACCAATAAGATTGACACTTTGTTGAAAGCCCTCAATGACCGAGAAATGGGAGCACTCCCTAGCAACACAGTCAAGAACCTGAAACTAAACGTCAACGCCATTTCATCGGTTTCGTCTCCTAGTTCTTGTCCACAATATTATTCGGTCAATTCCATGAGCTCGTGTTTCAAAAAACCCAAGTCGTTCAAAATGACCAAGAAGTTATGATATTCAACACTAAATTGGTCAACAACATAGTTGAAACACCTCCCACTCAAAACCTTGACGAAGAATTCAAGGAGCTCCACCTTGAACGTCCGGTTATTGATGTATTAGCACGAGCCCCCTATTATAATGCCCTCTTAGAAAAATATGAGAAGAAGCTCGAGTTAGGTGACAAAGGGACTGCCTTCGTTCAAAACAAACTACCTAAGAAGTTAGATGATCCGGGCTTATTTGTTCTACCTTGCAAGATCGGTAATTCGGAGGCTTATGACACATTAGCCGATCTTGGATCAAGCCTTAACCTACTTCCGTTACCTCTCCACGCCTCTCTAAAACTAGGGAAACTTGAAGAAACCGAGGTAATAATAGGCTTAGCGGATGGAAGTGTTGCTTACCCGGTTGGAGTAGTCAAGGACGTGTTAGTACACATAGGAAAACTAACCATTTTAGCCGATTTCCACGTCCTTGATATGGTTAGCGACCCTACATGCCCCTTGTTGATAGGTAGAGGATTTTTGGCGACCGCTAGTGCTATGATTGATTGTAAGGAATCTAAGATAGCGGTAGGAGAAGGTGATACTTGGTCAGTCTATGATGTGAAGAAACATGCCTATGATACTAGTGAGGAACCAACACCCCATTGGTTAGAATTAAATAGGAGACCATCTAGATATGGACCCTGGATCGATGGAGACTTCATAGGACCCCAACGCCCATTTTACCTAGAAGAGGACTTTGTGAACCGAACACATACGGTAGAACAACTCTTGGCTAGGGACACCGAATTGGATCCATTTGAAGACCCTCTAGTTTTTAGGAAGATGATTGATTTCCTAGGAGTTTTGCCAATTAACCTAGGGATGAATAGGTGGACATGTGAAGACAATGATCATAAGTGGGATTGGGACAAACCACCCAAAGATGGAGATGGGTCATGGCATATTAAGATGACATTGTATGACCCGAATGGAGAGAGGTTTGAAAAGATATATCGTACTATGCGGACCAATAGAAAACTTCAATCCAAGCTTAACCCTAAAGATGTCCTCGATGACGATCTCACTTACATAGGTTAAAAGGACTTTGAGTCTAGCTACAAGACTCGTTAATAAAGAAAAGCGCTTCTTGGGAGGCAACCCAAGCTTTATTTGCTTTTTGTGTTTATTTATTTGTTTGTTTGATTTTATTTGCTTCTGTATGTATGTTTAATTTTTATTATTATTGATTCATGTTCGAAACTAAATTGTGAAAATGCTTTATCTTGTTTTTAACTTCGTCTTAACTAATATAAAGGTATTTTGCAAAAGATAAGTGTAAGGGAAATCCAAATCGGTTTATTAGAACAGATGAACATGAATCATAACAATATTAAATTAACATACATATTAGTAATTGTTTGAGTCAAATGCTTGTATCGAGTCATAATGATATTTTGCAGGATTTCCAGGAAATAAGGATTGAGTTTTTCCAGAAATTTTCCGGAAACTTAACATGAAAAATCTGTCAGATCACTTCTGACGGCGTCAGGAACAGTTTTCTGGAATTTTTTTTGAAAGTTTTGTTTTTCTTCCGGAATCATAAAATGCTTTATTAAATCTCTAACTTATAAACTCCAGGAATCTGCAAAATAATCATTCCACAAGCATTATATCCTTATACAGATTTATCCCGCCGATGTTATGCAGGTTTTCGTGTTTGTTTTCTCAGGTTTAACAGGTTATTTTGGACAAGGAGATGTATGTGGAATCTAGCTTTTGGCGCTGCTTTAATCTTGAAGCTTTAACATTACCTTGGAAGAAGATCTAACCATGTTACCTCTTTATCCACCGAGCGAATCAGGGGAGTATTTGATTTCATTCTTTTACCTTATTTACTTTTACATCTTGTTATTTGAACATTGGGGACAATGTTCATCTTAAGTGTAAGGGGGGGGGGGGTAAAGTACGATACCTTAGAGAATGCTATTACGCTTGATTTTTCGTTTGTTTAATGGTAGATGTGTAATAAAACTGAGAGAAATACCTGTTAAGGCAATTTTAGTGCCAAATTTAAATTTTTTACAACATATAGGAGTGAAACTTTGGTCTTAATGAGCGTCTCACGGATATGAGTTATATGACTAGCACAAAACCGTACCACTAAAAAATTTTCCACCCCCAAATATGTGAGGTTCGCCCCTAGAATTGGTAGGAAAAGCATTTATGCTATGATGTGTGTACCGGTAGCACTTAGATTCTAGAACTTGCGTTAGGACCATTCCGAGGCCACAAGTGAGACTACATTCGTGTAGTTAGATTTACTATATGATAAGAGGCATTAGGATTAACCCATTGTTTTACACCTGTGTTTTTGTTATAATTACATTGGCTACATTGGTCAAGTAATTCTCCCACACCCTTTGCGTTGTACTCATTTTTAGTACACGATACCCCTAGTACACCCCTCAGAGCCTATCTTTTCGTTTCTAACATTAAGCATTTTACTTAAAGTAAGAATTTGTTTACACCCCACTTAAATGTACACCCAAATCGCCTTAGCCTACCTTGTATGCACTCATTTTTAGTGCATTATTGTGACAACATTTGTTTAAATCCCAAGTTAATTATCTAATTGATTACATGGTTGCTAAGTTGAGTCATATCCTTGTACATATTGTTTTGGGACGATTGGGACTCATGGGTAAAGTACTAGTGTAATGGAGTAGTGGGGAAGAACAACATTATTACCCCCATATGTGCTAAATATTTTAAAAGTACTCCAAGTGTTTCGATTATCTTAATTCGAGTCATTAGAATAGTTAATTGTAAAATTATGTAAAAGTCCAAGTGTAAGGGGGATACAACCCCCCTACGATGTATTATTTTGGATGGTAGGGCAAGAGTATATGCAAAAAAAAAAAAAAAAAAAAAAAAAAAAAAAAAAAAAAAAAGTAGAAAAAAACATACGGACTACCATCCCGTTTCATTTTATGTTTATTTTATCTTTTTGTTATTTTTTTTTCATTAGCTTAAGTCGAGTCTAGTCTTGGCTTAGCAACGCCATATTGTACATGTAATTAATCAAGATCTTTAACTCGCCACCAGTAAAATATCCTTTATCCAACAAAACCGTGTTTATCATATCCCTACACCTAACGTTGTAACCCGTTTAAAAGCCCTCTTTGACAGTTTATCTTAGGTGCTTACGCCTAGTGGAGGAGGTTTTTATCCTTTCCCAAGCCTATGGTAATCTATTTGCTATGACAGGTAGTGAGAGATATTATTCATTTTCATTTATGAGATATACTTTTATGACACCTGAGAGATGTGAGTATCTAAACACTACTTGTGAGGTGCTAGTCTGTAATCTCCGTGCTTATTATGATTAAAGTGGAACGACTATTTGTTATAATTACTTTTATATTAGCGTTAAATGACCCCTAACTTGTATTTTGATTAGAATAAAAGCGCATTTGCTTGAGGACAAGCAAATCTCAAGTGTAAGGGTATTTGATGAAGCGAAAAGTGTACCGCTTTTAGGGGGTTATTTAAGCCCTAAATCGTATTTATTTGATCAAATATTGCCCTAAATCGTTCCTTTTGTCATTTTAGGTACTTTGGAGAAGAAATCTGGAAAAGGAAGCATTTTGGACGTTTTTGGAGCATAAAAGTGAAGAAAACGACAAAGTCTCAAAATCGGCTGGAAAAGTACCTGTGACGGCGTCAAGCACCATTGTGACGCCGTCAACCCTTGACCGCCAGAGAGGATTTTGGATGATTAAAAGGGGACGGCGTCAAGAAGGCCATCAAGAAACCCTAACCGCCGCGAGGTGACGGCGTCAGCTCTATAACGTGACGCCGTCAGATCTGATTTTCTATATATATTCTCATAATTTTTAGTCATTAGTGTGCAACTTTGTGAGGAGAAACCCTAAGACGATTTTTCTGCTACTTTTAAGGGTTTTATACCCTTGGATCTCCCATGTTCAATTGAAGATAAGTAATCAATTAATCATTCAATATGTCTATGTGTTGTTTGATTATATCTTGTTCTTGTCTTTTATTTAACATGCTAGGCTAGATTTATCTTGTGTTTGCTTAGATCTAATGAAACCTAACTATTGATTATTAGTTGTTGGTGTGTTATTAATTGTATTGGATGATTGTTTATCGATGTTAGGCATAAGAAAACTGGCTAACCTCCTATACGGTAACTTGCTTGAACGTCTTAAGAAACATGAACCAATGCGTACTAAGGTTTTTATGGTTGTATTTAATGCATGAGCGAATTCTAGTGATCCCATGTTAGGAGCTTCTTAGCCGGCTCGACATAGGAGTGAAGTAGGAGCTTGTAGAGTTGGGGAAGTACGTACGCCACCCCATGATTGGTATTAAGGAATACACCCGTCATCCACGCAATTAATACACACTAATCAACCGGTAAAAGATAGTTAGGGAGTAAGGAAATCTAAGTAAACACATTTCTCTCCATATAAGTTCCACAACCTTTTTATTTTCAGTTATTTTATTTTATTTGCAATTGTAGTTATTTGGGTTAGTTGACTAGCAACTAATTCCGCACACTCCTTCAAACCCGAGATTTTACTTGCTTTTATAAAAATATAAAAAATACAAAAAGAATCTTCCCTCACCCTTAGACCTATTAGAGTAGTTTTTCAATCTTAACGACACTATTCCCCTAGAGAACGATCAATCCCCCGGTACTTGCCACTACACTATACTACATCGGTCAGGTGCACTGCCTGGTGGGGATTGCAAGCCTCTTGAGATCCCTCGAGAGGTAAAACCTGTTGTAAGGTTGCAAAACCACGCATCAGTAACCAAAGGGTTGTAGCTACTGGGAGTAACCTACAGCCCGTGGTAACTTGTTTTGGATGTGGAGAGCGTGTTCACTACAAGAGTCATTGCCCTAAGAACAACGGAAAACGAGTGGAAGGCGCTCGTGGGAGAGCATATGTGATGGGAAATGGAGAGCAGCAGCAAGATCCGAATGTGGTTACCAGTACATTTCTACTCAACAATCAACGTTTTAAAGTTTTACTCGATTCTGGTGTTGATATGAGTTTTATATCTTCTACAATTTCCCCACTACTTGGTATCACCCCGACATCCCAAGACACTAGTTATAGCATCGAGCTAGCTAATGACAACTTAGTTGACACTTGCATCGTAATTCGAGACTGTACCCTAAACCTCCTAGATCACCCGTTTAGTATTGACCTCATGCCTATTGAACTCGGAAGCTTTGACGTAGTTGTTGGTATGGATTGGCTGTCCAAGCATCAGGCGAGTATCGTTCGTGGTGAACGAGTTGTTCATATTCCTCTCAATGGTGAAACTTTAGTAGTCCGAGGTGACCGTAGTGGAACTCGTTTGAACATCATATCCTGTCTTAAGACCCTGAAATACATCGAGAAGGGATGTCATGCATTTCTAGCACATGTGGCTAAGAAAAAGTTGGGAGAGAAGCGACTTGAGGATGTTCCAATCGTGTGTGATTTTCCCGAAGTATTTCCCGAAGACTTACCTAGGCTTCCACCGGTTCGACAAGTGGAATTCCAAATCGACTTAGTGTCGGGAGGTGTACGCGTGGCACGTGCACCTTATTGACTAGCGCCGACAGAGATCCAAGAACTGTCTAATCAACCGCAAGAGTTGTTGGATAAAGGGTTTATTCGACCAAGTTCCTCGCCCTGGGAGCACCAGTTTTGTTCTTGAAGAAGAAGGATGGATCATTCCGGATGTGTATTGATTATCACGAACTAAACAAGCTAACAGTGAAGAACCGATACCCGTTACCCAGAATCGACGACTTATTCGACCACCTACAAGGATCCGGTTACTACTCCAAGATAGCTTTATGATCGGGTTACCATCAACTCAGAGTTCGGGAAGAGGATATTCCCAAAACAGCGTTCAGAACTCGGTATGGCCACTATGAGTTTCAAGTAAGGCCGCTTGGTTTGACAAACGCACCTGCTGTATTCGTGGACCTCATGAACCGGGTGTGTAAACCATATCTGGACAAGTTTGTTATAGTTTTCATCGACGACATCTTGATTAACTCCAAGAGTGAAGAAGAACACAAGCAACATCTGACGATCATCCTAAAGCTACTCAAGGAAGAGAAATTGTACGCGAAATTCTCTAAGTGTGAATTTTGGATTCGAACAGTACAATTCCTTGGACATGTAATTGACAACAAAGGGTTACACGTAGATCCCGCAAAGATCGAAGGTATTGAGAACTGGCCAGCAATCGCTAACTCTACAGAGATTCGCCAATTTCTAGGATTGCCTGGATACTATAGGAGATTCATCGAGGGATTCTCCAAGATAGTTAAATCGTTAACCAAGTTAACCCACAAGAACAAGAAGTATGAATGGGGAAAGGAAGAAGAAGAAGCATTCCAAACCCTGAAGCAGAGACTTTGTAGTGCACCGATTCTAGCATTACCAGATGGGGCTGAAGATTTCGTAGTGTATTGCGATGCATCACACCAAGGACTAGGAGCAATTTTGATGCAACGAGGAAAAGTCATGGCGTATGCTTCCCGAAAACTTAAGACTCATGAGGAGAACTATACCACATACGATTTAGAGTTAGGATCTATGGTTTTTGCACTTAAGATTCGGAGGCACTATCTTTATGGAACGAAGTATACCGTCTTTACCGATCACAAGAGTCTTCAACATATTTTGGATCAGAAGGAGTTGAATATGAGGCAACGACGATGGCTAGAGATGTTGAGTGACTATGATTGTGAGATCTGATACTGTTGGAATTTGAAAACCATGACAATCATAAAACTCCATAATCAAAGTACACAAATTGCGGAAGCGTGTAAACAATTATATAACACATAATTATTAACTTAAACATAAATAGAAAAACGTACCCGATGCACTTCAATAAATCTTGATTATAAATTAAACTAGATCAATGATAAACCCCTTACCGTTTTGTTTATCGATCTCTTGATAATAACTATATTGAGTTATTACCTCGTTCTTGTACACACAAACTATAACGAATTAAATTGATTGCAAGATCAAAACACTATGGATTTTCCTTTATGAAAAAAAATCGACCCAAGGGACCCTAAGAGTGCTTGGTCGATCGGTTAGGGACAAGAAGAAAAGAAGAAAACTTTTTAGGGTTATGTGTGTGCACAAAAGGTGTGAACAAATAACCCTTGTGTTTGTATATATAGCCTTGTAAACTTGTTATCCAAGTTTGAGAGGGATTGGGTTACCCCAACCCTATGATCGACCGGCCATGGGCCTAAGGAAGGCATTCCGGATCCTTCTTGCTATATATTTCATCTCTAGTCCATTAACATAACATTTAACGATAGTTAGTACTTACGGTTAATAACTAACGACCGTTAAGTCCTTTAAGTGTTTAAATAATTATATATACATAACATTTAATATATAATTATTATACTTTAATTCTCGTTTGTAATGTGTGCAATCCCGAGGTCTCGGGTTCGAAACTAGACATTTACTTGTTAATATATTAACCATATTCCAACAACTCCCACTTGGTTAACTATTAATAGTAAAATGACATTGGTTGGCGTCTTGCAACACTCCAATGCCCCTAGTTTGACTCGAGCTAGATTTCCTGGAAAATCTTTAATGATTCATCATTATTATTATCCTTTTGTTACTAATACTCTATTAATAAAGATATGGATCTAAGTCACACTTTATTAATGTTTCTGTTTCTCGTTGTTTAATGATTGAACAAAATTACCAAAACATCTGAACGTATTCCAGATAGACTTTGGGCGTGGCCACGCAAACATTTTGTCAACCCTACGAGGGGCCCAGCAGTATTATACTTCAAAACAAATTTGAAGGAACAAATTCTTTCTTGACTACAAGAATAACCCACGGACTTTGCAACACTTCTGAAAACAATCCTTATAACTTCCAGTTACGGTAAGCGGTAGATTGCTTCACAAAAAATGCACTACATCCATGACTCTTATCTGGTATCTCAAGTCTAAGGATAACTATTTCATGAATTACTTGATGACAAGATCCATAAGTAATCTCATGCTTAGTTGGGATAAGTCCTATACTCTATTCATAGAATATCATGTGAAATTGGTATGACTACACATCAATATACTTTCAAGTATATTCTAACCAACATTCACATTTGTCTTAATTTAATGATATTCCTATACCATTAATCGACAATGGACACATTTAGAATAATAAAATTATTCAAGGATATAAACATGCAAAAACAGGATATATGTATATTTCAACAAGACAATATAATAAAACATAAACAATACTTTATTTCATAAAATCAATAATTGTCTATTACATCCTTTATCCAAATACTAATCACAAATGGGCATGAAACTTTCAGCCTTACGAAGACCTATTCCTTCAGCTAACTTATAAAGCTTAGTGCCAGGAAGAGCTTTCGTTAATTGATCTGCCAAGTTATCATCTGTGTGAACTTTGAGTACTTCGATCTGCCCAATCTCTACTTGCTCTCGCACATAGTGATATTTGATCGGATAATGTCTGGTGCCTTTCATGATTCCAGGTTCATTGGCAAATGTAATTGCAGCTGAATTGTCACAATACATTTTTATAGGTTGTTGAATCGAAGGCATAACTCCAAGCCTTGATACAAACTTCCTAATCCAGACGGCTTCCATTGCAGCATCTGATGCAGCTATGTACTCACTTTCTGCTGCAGACATCGCTAATGTACTCTGCTTCTTGCTCCTCCAATCCACAGCTCCTCCATTAATGACAAAGACGTATCCAGTCTGAGACTTCATATCATCCTTATCACCTTTCCATGAAGCATCGCAGTAACCTGTAACATCAAGTTCTGCTTGTGGATCACCCCCATAAACTAAGAACATATCTTTAGTAGCCCTAAGGTACTTAAGAATATTCTTAACAGCAGTCCAGTGAGCTTCACCTGTATTCTGCTGATATCGACTGGTTAAGTTCTGAGCAAACGCCACATCTGGCCTTGTGCTTTTAACCGCATACATAATAGATCCCACAGCCGAAGCATAAGGAACTTTTTCCATGCGTTTCACCTCTTCAGGTGTTGAAGCACAAACTTTCTTGCTCAAGCCATGTTGTTTTTGCATCGGCAAATACCCCTTCTTGGAATTTTGCATATTGAATCTCTTCAATATTTTATTGATGTAAGCACTTTGGCTTAATCCAATTAATCGCTGAGATCTATCTCTATATATCTTAATTCCCAGAATGAAAACAGCTTTCCCTAAATCTTTCATAGAAAAACACTTTCCAAGATATGCCTTGACTTCATGCAAACTTGGAATGTCTTTCCCCATGATCAATATGTCATCGACATATAATATAAAGAAAATTACTTCACTCCCACTAGCTTTGTGGTATACACATGGCTCATCAAGAATTTGAGTAAAACCAAACCTTTTTATTTCACTGTCAAACCTCTTGTTCCATTGTCGTGATGCTTGCTTCAATCCATAAATGGATCTTTGAAGTTTGCATACACGATTTGGAAACTTTGGATTCACAAACCCCTCAGGCTGCGCCATATAGATATCCTCATCTAGGCGACCATTTAAGAAGGCGGTTTTGACATCCATCTGCCAAATCTCATAGTCATAGTATGCAGCTATGGCTATGAGAATCCTAATAGCCCTTATGTCAGCTACAGGAGAAAAGGTCTCCTCGTAGTCAACACCATACGTTTGAGTAAAGCCTTTAGCCACCAAACGGGCTTTATAGGTATGTATATTGCCATCCATGTCAGTTTTCTTCTTGAAGAGCCACTTACTCCCAACTACCTTGGCATTAGGAGGAAGGTCCACTTCAATCCAGACTTCATTGTCTCTCATGGATTGCATTTCCCCATTCATAGCAACTAACCATTTTTCCTTTTCAGGACTATTAATGGCAGCTTTATAACTAGGCGGTTCATCAAGATCCCCTTGTATATATTCCTCACATTCTAAGTTAAGACATAGACGTTCAGGAGCTTTTATAGTCCTTACGGATCTGCGAATGGGAACCACTTCAACTTCTGGTGGAGGACCCAGACTTTCTGGTTCTTCAGGCAGTTGGCTAGTGTTTTCAGAAGGTAATGCATCATCTTGATCTTCTACCAGATCATATATCCTCCCACTTAATTCTTGAGATATGAGATCCTTTTCCAAGAAATCTCCATACCTAGCAACGAATACTTTGTTCTCAGGAGGATAATAAAAGTAGTAACCCATTGTTTCCTTTGGGTATCCTACGAAGATGCACTTTACAGATCTTTGTTGGAGCTTGTCGCCCGAGTCACGTTTAACGTACGCCTCGCAACCCCAGACCTTAAGATAAGACAAGTTAGGAGCATTTCCAGTCCATAACTCATATGGTGTCTTATCAACCTTCTTTGTGGGAACCATATTAAGAATGCGAACAGCAGACTCTAAGGCATAATCCCAGAATGAGAAGGGAAGAGTTGTTAGATTAAACATAGATCGTATCATGTCTTGCAATGTACGATTTCTTCTCTCAGATACACCGTTTTGTTCTGGTGTATATGGAGAAGTAAGGTGCTGGACAATTCCTTCCTTAGCTAGATAATCCACAAACTCTTTACTCAGGTATTCACCACCTCTATCGGATCGAAGAGCTTTAATCTTCTTTCCAAGTTGCAACTCTACTTCAGCTTTAAACACTTTGAATGTTTCAAACACCTCATGTTTATGTTTAAGTAAATAAACATAACCATAACGGCTGAAATCATCCGTAAATGTTAAGAAGTAGCTAGCACCTCTCCTTGACACATGTCTAAGTGGTCCACACACATCTGTGTGAATAAGACCAAGTAGATCAGTAGCCCTTTCAATCCTATTATTAAAGGGTTTCTTTGTCATCTTCCCACTAATACAAGACTCGCATTTATCAAATGATTCATCATTGATCTTTTCTAAAAGCCCATCATGTTGCAGCTTTTTCATGCGATCCTTGCTTATGTGAGCAAGTCGACAATGCCAAAGATAAGACGAATCCAGACTTTTCTTGATTCTCTTATTGTTGATGCTATACATCGAATTATTTTTAACACAAGCATTATCATTATCATTCATATCAAGTTCAAAAATACCATTCACAGCAATAGCATTAAAATAAAATACACCATTTAAAGAAACAGAAATTCCATTGCTATTAATAGTATGTTCAAAACCAAGGTTCAACAAACATGAAAATGAAATAACACCTCTAACAATTGACGGTGCATAATGACAATTATTTAAAGATAGTACTAAGCCCGAAGGCAACACTAAATCAAATACGCCTATAGCTTCAACTTCTGCATGTGCTCCATTACCCACGTGCAAGAATTGTTGTCCATAGGCCAGCTTTCTCTCAACTCTAAACCCCTGCATAGTATTGCAAATATGAATACCACATCCCGTATCGTATACCCAAGAATTTAACTTACGAGTTAGAGTAAATAATTCGATTACAAAGAACGCACCTGAAGAGCTGGGTTTACCAGCTTCACTCTTTTGCTTCTTCAGTCGCAAGTCATTGATGTAGAGCGGACAGTTCCTCTTCCAGTGCCCTACTTCATGACAGTGGTGACAAGCCTGATCCTTCTTTCCTGGAGGACTCACCTTGTTCTTCTTGGGCTGGTGTTGATTCACCTTAGGATTTGGTTGATAGGCCATGACCTGCTTGCCTTTATCACCTTTACCCTTACCCTTGTTCACATGCGATTTTTTCTGGATCCTACCTCCTTGAATTGCCAACACTTGAGGAGTAGGTACCTTGCCCTTTGATGGTAGATTCTTCTCATAGTCAACAAGCAATGCGAGTAACTCTGAGACTGTCTTCCCCGAGCAGTGCATGTTGAAATTCTGAACAAAACCACTAAAATCCTTGTTAAGGGACCTATTGATCAAGTTCACTTGCACATTCTCAGGGTAACCAAAATCGATCCTGTGTAGATGGTCGAATAAACCTTGCATCTCCAACACATAATCTTCCACTGGTTTACCATCACCATGTTTGCAGCTGTGTAGTTTGTCAAGAGACTCATACAATTCAACTACAGGAGTCTTTTCATAAGACTTCTTGAGCTGTTCGAGCATGTTATATGGAAAGTAATACTCAAACTTCTTTTGCATCACAGGATCCATACTTTGGAGCATTAAGCACGCAACTTCATTGTACTTTTTATACTCTGCTCTCCACTCTGCTTTAGCCTCATCAGTGGCTGTAGCAGCAGGCTCATCTGGGCAAGGAGTAATCAAATAATTGAGCTTATCGGTCGCTCTCAAAACAATTCTGAGCGACCTATGCCAATCATTGAAGTTCTTTCCAGTCAATTTGGCTCTTTCAAGATGACTCTTGAAAGCAGCGAACACGGAGTTATCAGGTTGAGCCATTCTACAGAAAATAGAAAAGTTCAAACATTAGTATTTTCGATAATACTTATTCTCAAGAAAATATAATACCCATGGATATATTCATATAACCAACTTAATTTCCTTGAAAATCTAGGATCCAACTTTACATAATTCCACTACATCAGTTGATCTGCTAGTAGTGGAAGTACAAAAGATGGTAATCTGTCGTACAATAATTGGCAAACAAGTTTTCCAATTCCTAGATAATTTATGGGATTTACTACATATTGATTCATCAATATGTCACGTAAGCATGTTTATCCCATCTCATGCCTTAAGCTCTAGGTCTCACGCATCAGCTTAATTAAGTTGTCTAACTTAGAAACTGCAAATTAATCCATGTATGGTCTCACGCACACTCGGGAATTTACCTTTCGTTAATTTTGGTCCAGGTCTCACGCATACCCAAAATTAACTTCAAGTGTTCCTTATAGTTAGATGGCATGTAACTTAAATTTTAGGGTATTTAGTTTTTGATGTGACAAAAACATGTACAAAGATGCATGCACTCATCTTTGTATCATTAGTTTTCAAAACAATTTTTATTTACCAATTAGTTAAGAGTAAACCAAAACTATATACTTGAGGTATTGGGTTCACCAATTAAAGAAGTACCAACAATTATCGCCCACATATCCTACTCTTACATGTTATTCGGATATTTGCCACAAAAGTGGCGCGTGGAATTGAGGTAAATCACCCTTAAGATGATAGTGTACGTAAATAGTGATATAGGTAAGTCGCAGTTGACGCACAAGCGGGCCCGGAGAGCCGGTAGGAGCGAATCTCTTAAAAAACCCCTCTCCAGATAAACCCACCACACAGTTTGTCAACTTTGGTCCGCCTTTCACACATTATTGTACAAAAACATCAATCAAGCAAAAGTTTATGATCTTAATCTTAAAAAATTAAGTAACAAAGTTTAGATCTTGCTAGTCTCGCCTGGGAGCTGATTACCGTGCGAATCGGACCACTAGCGGCACATAAGACTCTGCAAGATCCTTACTTTATCACTTTATGTTTCACCGTTATTAGTCCAATTTAATTGTTCTTTAAAAATTACCCTTTTTATTGCTTACTTTAACATATCACATATAAAAAAAACAATAAACAAGTAATTTAAAAGAAAACTACAATCAACTAATAAGAAAACAATTAATTGTTAGTGAAACATATAGCCACATGCATCTTTTTAAACAATCCTAAATAAAATCAATATCTAGATGTCAAGTATGCATATGTTTTAACTAAGACTTTCACCTTGCACAGGTGAGCCACATACATTGACATAGTCAATTGCGTAAGTCATAGCAAACATATACCAAATTGCACATAATTGATTTTAATATTTAATTGGAGTCTTCCCCAATTTAAGAATTATTAATCATGTGGAAGCAACTAAACAATTTAATTCAAGTAATTATCCGTGACTAACATGCATGTTTTGTCACGGACTTATGCATATCACATAGCAATTAGGTCACAAGATACATAACACAACAACTTGTTAAAGACCTAGGGTTTCTAATTAATCACAATTAATTATGAAAACCACAAACCCTAATTAGGGTTTATGGAACAAATCGACACCCCCCCCCCAAATTAGGGTTAGGGTTTTGACTTTTTATTAAAAAAACAAATTTTTAATAATAAAACCCTAGAAAATAAAACATGTATAATCTAAACAATTTAAAGATACGTTTTTTATTGTTTAAGTAATTAATTACATGTTATACATGGCTCGTGATGCCACTGTTGGAATTTGAAAACCATGACAATCATAAAACTCCATAATCAAAGTACACAAATTGCGGAAGCGTGTAAACAATTATATAACACATAATTATTAACTTAAACATAAATAGAAAAACGTACCCGATGCACTTCAATAAATCTTGATTATAAATTAAACTAGATCAATGATAAACCCCTTACCGTTTTGTTTATCGATCTCTTGATAATAACTATATTGAGTTATTACCTCGTTCTTGTACACACAAACTATAACGAATTAAATTGATTGCAAGATCAAAACACTATGGATTTTCCTTTATGAAAAAAAATCGACCCAAGGGACCCTAAGAGTGCTTGGTCGATCGGTTAGGGACAAGAAGAAAAGAAGAAAACTTTTTAGAGTTATGTGTGTGCACAAAAGGTGTGAACAAATAACCCTTGTGTTTGTATATATAGCCTTGTAAACTTGTTATCCAAGTTTGAGAGGGATTGGGTTACCCCAACCCTATGATCGACCGGCCATGGGCCTAAGGAAGGCATTCCGGATCCTTCTTGCTATATATTTCATCTCTAGTCCATTAACATAACATTTAACGATAGTTAGTACTTACGGTTAATAACTAACGACCGTTAAGTCCTTTAAGTGTTTAAATAATTATATATACATAACATTTAATATATAATTATTATACTTTAATTCTCGTTTGTAATATGTGCAATCCCGAGGTCTCGGGTTCGAAACTAGACATTTACTTGTTAATATATTAACCATATTCCAACAGATACCACCCGGGAAAAGTGAACGTTGTGGCTGACGCCTTGAGCCGTAAGGAACGGTTGAAGCCGCTGCGAGTTCCAGCTTTGGTTTTTACCATTAATTCTAACCTTCCCGCTCAGATTCTTAATGCGCAAGAAGAAGCAGTGAAACAAGAAGATCTCAAGAGTGAGAACCTATACGGTATGTGTTGAACTCAAATAAGTACATTTTATTATCATCATTTATCCTATTTATTTGACTTGTTTTATTATATTATATATGAGAATTGATACGTTAATGTTTACTTTTGTAATTCTCAGGGAAAAACAAGTATTATGTGAAACTCGGCGATTTTGGACTAATTATGGAGCAAAACAAGCAAGATGTTAAGAGTCTACTGAAATGTACAAGATCAAGATCATTCTGCTCCAGATACGCCGCAACATACTTCGTACATACGGCGCATCACTATCAAGATTTCACAAGTGACAATCCAAGACAGCAAAGGACATGCGCCGCATAGAGAAATGGAGTTACGCCGCATCTTAAGGCGGTGTACGAATATTCCTGAATATATTAATCTTGGACCCCACGCGAAGTTAAGTCAATGCGCCGCATCTACTTATCATATGCGCCGCATCTAACCCTCAGACAGAAACTATAAATACCCCAAGGTCAGACGAATTTTGAGAGTTTTTTAGAGGTTGAACAGTGCGAGATACCAGACGAATTCAGACGTATTAGCAGCACAAGACACACCCTAAACGAAGATACAAGAGCTGTAAGAAGGTCCTGCATGTATTCAATTCATTAAGTAGTTTTGTTTTATTGTATTAGTACACTTTAATTCATCAGGATTGATGGGCCGATTCCATGTGACTACGAAAAATCATGGGCACCCCTTAAAATTGCTTTCCCATTAAATAAAGTTTATATGTTGATGTATTTGGTGACTTTTATTAGTGCATTGATAACCTCTGTGTCTAGCTGAGCATTGCTTGGGTCGCCATGCCCCTTCCTCGCCTATCTACTCTAGCGTATACAAAATGTGGGCATCACAAATGCTCAATATTCTAGGATAGTGGGATAGACATAAGTGATCATTAAGGGTTTACTCGCCGATAAGATTAGAGCCAACGAGAAAGGGTTAATTATATACACTTCATATAAAACTAGCAATAAAACAAGTGACAAGCTACTTAATTATCAGGACAGGTCTTCTTATTGTCTCAAGTATCTATCTGTGTACGTGTGTGCTAATCGCTGATTCGTGCTCATTAGTTTAGTTTTTATTCAATCATAACCAAACCGTGCCAGTCTCTCAGGCTGAACCCCCTTGCGTTAGATTAGGATTGTATAGCTAACCTAGGATATTAAAATACTGATTAGAATAACTAGATAATACATTTCACTCTTAGTGATCGACACTCTACTTACCATTATATTCATACTGACCGGGTACACTGCTCGTTAAAGTGTGCGTTTTATTGATAAGTCGGCTAAATATAAATTTAAAACTTGAGTAGGCATTAATACTGCTAAACCACAACGACACATCACGCGTGCACCAAGTTCTTGGAGCCGCTGCCGTGGATATAAAAGAATTAGAGCAATACACACGCATATCAGTATGATACAGAAGAAGTTCGTGAAACGTTCAGACGAAACTTTATGTTTTGAAGTGATAAGATCGTTTATAGCTCAGATTTGTTAGATCTTTATCTAGGATAACAATAACAAAACAACAATATGCAGAGGAATAAACATGAACAATTGTTATTGTATAAAGGTTTTTCTCGTCATCATCTCTACCACTAACAATACAATCAGCCCCAATGCTATGTGATCAAGTATAGCACGGTTACAATCTAACAGGGATCTATGATCCTTGAGGCTTAACCAAACACGAATCCTAACCCTAGGCGTCTAAACATGAACCATACACCTAGGTTTACACACACACCCCTTTAATGGAGTTACATCTTGACTCCTGTACATCAAACAATAGACGCCCCATCTCTTTATAAACTAGAGATTAGGGTTACAAAGACATTTAAATAATACATATTAGGTCCTTCATCTTTGTCTTCATAAGTCTCCTTCATCTTTCATCTTTTGTCAATATCAACTCAAATTATAATTCCCAACAATCTTCCCCTAGTTGATATGACAAAACCATGTATAAAAGATGTCGTCTTCCCTTAAGCCATGCATATCATCAAGGATCTTCAAGCTGCAATCTTCAATATAAATCTTCTTCCCCTTTTTGTCATCATCAAATAGGGAACAAAAAGTAAGCAACCTTGATCTTTACAACCACGAATCAATATTACATGTCCAATCCATCTTTCCAATGTCTCAAGTTACCCACCATTAAGTTTTTCGCACTAAAAATGAACTTGAAACAGTAGAAATCAAAACCAGTAGTAGTAATAACAATTAGCAGCAGCAAAAACCTTCACCTCGATGTAGCATATAAATAGTTAAACATTTTAACACTTAAGCTTCCCCTGAAACCCATATGTTAACCATTCGAATCTTCAATTCTGTAGACTCTGTGTAATGATTACCAACGAAGAAAATTAAGTATTACCAACTCGATGCTAAAGTAGAATATCACAAACACATGTCTTAAAATATAACTTTGAACATATACCCAAACCGATGTATAAGGAGATCGCAATCCCTTGACAATGAACACTGAGCACAATAACGTAACTCCTTCAAGCGTTCGTCAATTCGTAGATATAGTAAGAACACAAACCCAAGTAATTCCACTTCATCTTCAAATAAGTAACAAATAACCTTCGTCATCAATGAAAATAAATAAGAGCCATAAAACTTTAACGTACCAAAACAAAAAAATCCAAAAATCAAATCTCTCGTGTGTGTGTTTCTTCCCCTGTGTGTGTGTTGGAACCATCCTGTTCCAATTCAAAGATATACTTCCCCTCACTTTGTATTCTCATGCTAAAAACTTTCGGATCAACATCTCATGATAGAATAAAATACAATTCATGACCAAAATAGATCATGTCATCGCTAGAACAGAATATCATTCATCAAAATAATAACCTTCTATCACCGACCCGTTGCCTTTAAAAGAATGAATATTTAGTAGATGAAAAAGTAATTCTCAGTATGCATGCTAGTTTCCACCGTCCCAATAACATTGATCAAAATAGATAGTACCACCGACCCATTATGCCATGTAGAAGTGATCACCGTCCAATTCCATGCAAATATTGCAAACGAATAAACAAATAATAGCTGTACTGACAAATGAGTAACAAATATCGAATATAGAAAAGGTAACATACATTGTCACCGACCAGTATGCTTTTCTTATGTCAGTCGAACCATTCATGAACTAGGGTTTGCATTAAATATTACTTGTGAACCGTTAACACAAGCAGTGGATCATGGTAGTACGAATGTAGAAGACGAACATACTTCGAACATAAACCAACAGTACAAACTTCACTTCAACGAGCAACACTAATAAAATGAGAGCAGTACCAACTGCTTTGATCAACCACCAGAAACACACCAACTTGAATGCACCATGTTAGGGTTTTCAACAGCACACCAAATTCCAGTTCTCGATCAAATCTGTCTTATGCTGTAGCACTTCAACGTTTCCATGATCAAAAACTTTTAAACAGATTATTGTGATCGAAAGTCACATCACCAAGCAATAGAATCAAACTGATCTTCAACCAATAAGAACGAACAGTAAAACCCTAATTGTAACCAATCACTTCTAAAACCCTAAAACCTTCCAAAGCTGTTGTTTTTGATGAATATAAAGCATGATAATAACCCAATATCGACTTCTATGATGAATTAAATCAGTAGAATAAAGAAGTCATAAACATCGAAACACAAAACCTGAAAAAACGAATTTCTGAACACCATTCTGCAGCAGATTTTGATGAACCATAACTTTCACTCTAGATCTCAGATTAAAGATCCCTCCTGTGAAAATCTTCCTTGATATGTAGAGAACCTCCATTAAAAAATTCAGCTCGATCCAACGGTTAACGAAAAAGTTATCGCCCCTTGAAAACTGACGTGCAGAAAGATACGAAATTTTTTCCAGATTCGAATTTTCTTCTTTTCTTCAAAAAACCTTATAGATCCTAGATCACGAGCCCCTTGGCTCTGATACCACATGATAAGAATCGTTTATAGCTCAGATTTGTTAGATCTTTATCTAGGATAACAATAACAAAACAACAATATGCAGTGGAATAAACATGAACAATTGTTATTGTATAAAGGTTTTTCTCGTCATCATCTCTATAACTAACAATACAATCAGCCCCAATGCTATGTGATCAAGTATATCACAGTTACACTCTAACAGGGATCTATGATCCTTGAGGCTTAACCAAACACGAATCCTAACCCTAGGCGTCTAAACATGAACCATACGCCTAGGTTTACACACACACACCTTTAATGGAGTTACATCTTGACTCCTGTATATCAAACAATAGACGCCCCATCTCTTTATACACTAGAGATTAGGGTTACAAATACATTTAAATAATACATATTAGGTCCTTCATCTTTGTCTTCATAAGTCTCCTTCATCTTTCATCTTTTGTCAATATCAACTCAAATTATAATTCCCAACATGAAGGAAGGAGTTGGATACCACGTTTTGGAGGACTGCGAGACTTAATCATGCATGAGTCTCATAAGTCAAAATACTCTGTCCATCCAGGATCAGACAAGATGTACCACGATCTTAAGAAGCTATATTGATGGCCGAACATGAAGGCTGACATTGCCGTTTATGTCCGCAAATGTCTCACGTGCTCTAAAGTAAAAGACGAGCATCAGAAACTGTCTGGTCTTCTACACCAACCTCAGATTCCAGTATGGAAATGGGAACAGATTACTATGGATTTCGTCACTAAACTTCCAAGAAGTTCAACCGGTTTTGACGCCATTTGGGTTATAGTTGACCAACTAACCAAATCTGCACATTTTCTACCCATCAAAGAGAACTATAGTATGGACAAGCTGACTAAACTTTACGTTAAGGAAGTAGCCTCGAGGCATGGCGCGCCGATATCCAACATCTCTGATCGAGACAACAGATTCACTTCCAACTTTCGGCGATCACTTCAGGATGCCTTTGGTACAAACCTCGACATGAGTACCGCCTACCACCCACAGGTCAATGGTCAGAGTGAAAGGGCCATACAGACCTTAGAAGATATGCTCCGAGCTTGTGTGATTGATTTTGGAAATGGGTGGGATACCCATTTGCCTTTGATTAAGTTTTCTTACAACAACAGTTACCATGCGAGCATTAAGGTTGCACCGTTTGAAGCATTGTATGGTCGAAAATGTGGATCACCTATTTGTTGGGCCGAAGTGGGAGAAGCCCAGCTCATTGGACCGGATATTGTTCGAGAGACGACCGAGAAGATCGTGCAAATCAGGAATCGATTGCAAGCCGCAAGAGACCGACAGAAGAGGTACGCAGATGTGAGGCGTAAACAACTGGAGTTTCAAGTTGGAGACCAGGTTATGTTGAAAGTCTCGCCATGGCAGGGTGTGATACGGTTTGGTAAGCGAGGAAAGCTGAACCTAAGGTATATTGGACCGTTCAAGATCTTAAACAAGGTTGGTCCTGTAGCCTATAGACTTGAACTACTACCCGAGCTTAGTAGAGTACACCCTACGTTTCATGTGTCCAATCTGAAGAAGTGCTTGTCGAACAAGTCACTCATGATTCCACTCGACGAAATTCAGATTGATGAGCAACTGAACTTTATTGAGGAACCCGTCGAAATTATGGACCGTGACGTCAAACAGCTGAAGCAGAGTCGTATCCCCATCGTGAAAGTCCGTTGGAATTCCAAGAGAGGACCCGAGTTCACCTAGGAGCGCGAAGACGAGTTCAAGCGCAAGTACCCTCACCTTTTTGCAACCACAACTGGTAACACTAACTGAAATTCGGGACGAATTTCAAAATATGATGTAGGTGCTGTAACAACCGGTAACTTTCCAAACCTATTTTACTAGCTGAAATATTTACTTTTGCATCCTCTTAGCATTTAAACTTTTTCTAAACTTATTTGAACTTTAGAAACAGCGGATACCTTGGTAAACGTCAACGTTATTCCTTTATTAAATTGGCACAACCTAGAATGCACGAAACGAATCGATTTACTAAATAAATTAACTCCGAGAAAGTTATGCGTATTAATACTTGTTTTTATTGGAAAAATTATTTCGAACTCAATGGTGCAAGCCTCGTAATTTAAAATGGCCGTTTACTATGTCAAATTGGGCCCACAAGAGTTTTACTAAAAGAATAACTAAATTGCACTTTCTACCCCCTCTTTGAACTTACACCGCCGCCCCTCACCTTTCTTTGGTACACCTTTGCCCCCTCCCCATCATATAAAAGACCCTATATTAGGGTTTCTCCCTCATTTTATACCACCACCACCGGAGTTACTATTTCTGGCGCCGCACCCAACTTTCGGCCACTACCAAAACTTCACCGCCGCATAGATCTTGAGTCCCAAATCGTTTCTCGAGAAGATCGGAACAAGAGGAAGACGTTTGGTCGTGTTTTGAAGCTTCACCGCCGCTCACCGCCGTCACCACCACCACTTGCCACCGCCTCCCCCACTTCACCTCTCACGTTTGGTAAGCTCACGCGCCGCCTTTCCATCATTTCTTTTATTTTGAAAACCCTAATCGGTATAAACCTAAACCCTACGTTTTACAACTAAAACTAATCTAAAATCTATGTTTTCTTACTAAAAACGTGTGGATCTAAACTTTCTAAACCCTAACTCGTTCGACTTGTCACCGAGTCGTGTGGCTCGTCCGAGTAAACTCACGAGTTGAGTTGACTCGGAGTGTTTTCTTGTTTATTTTGTATTTGTTTGCCTTGTTTAAGCTTATTTTGTTATTGTTGTAGCTTGTTTGGAATTTGGAGTTGGATTTGGTTGCGTTTTGTGTTAGCCGAGAGGTATAAGGCTCGAATAGGGTCGAGTCGTGACTCAAGGGAGTCACGGCCTAGTGTGGTTTGCCTTTGGTTGAGTCTTTGATGGTTTGATTGAAATATTGGGTGAGCCGAGACTCAAGGGAGTCACGAACGAGGTGTCTATTTGGTTTGTCGAGTCGTATAATGGATTTGGTTGTCGAGTAGAGTGAGTCGTAACTTAAGGAAAGTCACGACTCGTGAGTTTTAATGTTAGCCAAGACCTTGTATGGTTCGTTTATTGAGAGTGAGTCAAGCAGTGACTCGTGGGAGTCATGGCCATGTCATGGTCTAGCTAAACGAGACCTTAGTGTGTTTTGGTTGTTACATTAGTTGGTTAACGAGGATAGAAAACCTCGTCGAGAGTGTTTCGAGTTGGTTTTGGACATGGATTGTCTTTGTTGGGTCAAATGGACTAGTAAGCCCATTAGAGGTCTAGCATGGATAACCTTGGGCCGTAAGCCCAAAGTGAGTCCGTGGGTCATGTATGTTAAGTATTGGGCCGAAGCCTAATACATTTGGTCTTTTGATTTATTTGTTTGTTGTAATGATCTATTTTCCGTTTACTAACTTTTTTCGTTTTGTTTTTTCAATTGGTGTTTCGGATGCTATTCAGGTAACTTGGACGTTATGATATAACCTATGCTTGGATAAGATTATTGGATTTGGACGTTATTGGATTTACGGTATTAGCCGATGGAGTTATGGACGATTTTGTACTTGAGACGGAATAGTATGTTAGACTCAAAAGAGCTTAACATATTAGGACCCGAACGGACACAAAATGGTCAATAAACTTGACACTAATATATACGCGAATGATAACGACTATATATATATATATATATATATATATATATATATATAATATATATATATATATATATATATATATTACTATATAATAAACACCTACATGTTACAACCCCTTGAAGCAGCCCATGCAATCAATGCGATGATGTGTCTCGCTTGTGATTGGCCGGTGATTTAAAGCGTACAAACACACCGATGCATTCTTTTTTCTAAAACAAAAAAACAAAAGTCAACATTAACTTTCATGATTTCCTTTTTCTCATTAACTTCTTCTCTACGCTCTCATTCCAATTTTTTATTGGCAAAACCATCAAGCAGTTTCAATCAAATTTAATGTCATAAACCTTGCGAAAATCATTCAAAATAAATCACATCTTTATATTCAAGTGAGTTCTATGACTAACACCGATTTGAGCAATCATACGACTTTTTCTTGATTTCCAGTGAGTTCTTTGCTATCAACAACGTAAAATCGGTAAGTATTGCTTCTTTTCAAGTTTTTTATTTAGGGTTTTCATTTAAATCCCATAGTACAACCATTTTGATGTGTTTTTTTTTTTTTAATAATCAATCTAATTATTTTTTGATTCAATTTAATGGAGGTTATACTTTTATTTAGCGTTTCGATTTAAAAACCCTATAAAATAAATTAGGGGAAATCACATTCATGAATTAGTTTTTATAATTTGTGTTGCAAATCGATTAATACTTCAAGAAAATTTATATGTTTGATGATTTTGAGAAAGAAATAGAGGTGTTGTAACCAAAATACCAAATAACTTTCGGTTGTTATAATATATTTTTTCAATTTCATATGCAGGGATAATTTATATATTTTATATCAGTAAAAGAGAACAGTTGAAAGACCCGAAACATGTTTTCCAGGATTTAACGGTTAGTATGTGTTATGCATTTTTTTAATGAATCGTTTTAAAAAAATTAGGCTTCTTTATATCTGTTTATAGGGTTTTAAAAAATTAGGGGTTTTTTTTTTTATATCTGCTTTCGAATAATTGTGTATTTGTCGACTGCATACGCTTTATTTGAAGGTCGCATAGAAGATGTTCGATGGAATGTTTAAGAGAAAGGAAAATGTGGGAGGCAATCATTTGTGCATTGATTTAGTATTTAATCATTTGAGCATTGTTTTAGTGTTTTAGTTAATGGATTAGCAAGAGTCACAAAATGTTGCAATGCATTATATAGGCGGTGTCTTAGGTTGCTTGGATTCCAGAGATGAATATATTGGTCTCAGGAAGCTGGGATAAAACTTTTAAGGTATAAATATTTTTTAATAGTGTTGATTTTTAGGATGTTTTTCAGATTTTCTGACGTTGGTGGTTGATTTTTCTTAATAAGAATTCATCAGAGTTTCATTGGATACAACCAAGTGTTAACATTAACCATCAAATTGTATATAATTGACGTGTATCATATATGTTTGTAACAACTCTCTGTGGTGAACGAAGAGAGAAAAGAACAGTCCAACATCGTTTTTTTTTTTTTTACTTCTGACTTCCAGTGCACTATGAACACAGTGGATAGAATGCCAAAGGTAAACAGACAGTTGTAAGTACCCACAATGATATACCTTTTATGTTTGCCACATTTACAGTTTATGCCGGTGTATGGGTTATCTTAGTTAATAGTGCTAATGCTTTTTAGCTTATAAGATTAATGGCCATCTTCCACACTCCTTTTCCAGGATAAGTTGGTTATTAATCTGTATGTTGATTCTACATTTGTATTAATAATGTAAATCCAAAGAAAAAAGAAAGATATGAAACGAACTTATATATAAGTTTCAGTAAATACGTGAACATTGCAAGAAAGTAAGCTTCAAATCTGATTTTTTTTGGCATAAATGAATGTAGCTGAACTTTCTTAATGATGTCACAGGTATTCTTGCCCCGTTTGCTTAAAGTCTATATCGATTTATCAGATGTCTGGAAAAAGCTTGATCATGAGGTGCGTTAAGTCAATGTGAGATACTTATCCAAGTGGTTTTCTTGAAAAAAGCTCTTTTTCAACTCTCTTTCCTGTATACATAGGTAATTCAAGTGGTTTGCTTTTTAGTTTTGAGCCTAAAGATAAACCAAGTGGTCTGTTTTTTTTTGTTTTTAGTACTACCGTTGCTTGAATGTTATCAATTTTCTGTGTATAGAGAGTTAATGAGTTTTACTCGGTGGGGGTGTTTGGATTTGCTTAATTAGCCTGCTTATGTGCTTAATGAATTAAGATCAGATCATCATTTGACATGGCTTTAGAAAGGGTGTTCTTTGATCAATGGTTCAAACCTCATGTCTCTTAATTTTAGTCGTGTGTAAGTGTGTAAATAAAGAGTTGGTTTCTTTCACTCTTTAACAACATGATTCATGAATAGCAAAACACAGATATAAAGTGAAGGTTTATTATGATCAACTTGAACATCAGAGATGTAATATCATCAAGTAACTATATCAACAAATGATGTTTTATTCTGAGAAGTAACATTGAATGACATGTTAATGCCGATTTCTGCAGCTCTTTACAGGAAAAATAGTTAACCTTAAATGGATGTTTACATGGTTATATACAGTTACAAGGTGGGATGTAAACCGGTACTGAATTGGGTTTTAAACAAGTTTTACTCATCAGTTCTGGTCTATCAGTAGTTACACTTGCAGCTGTACTAGCAAACCTTGAAATGGATATGGATCCAAACACTCGAAGTTACAAAGCTGTAACTGAATTACTCCCTCTGGCCTTAGTCATAGTAAGTAATTCCGCTTTTAAACTCTAATTGTTATCTATATGCTTGTGTATCTAATTCGTTGCAAACTATGTATTCCAGGTTGTAGGTTTGATAGCAATCTGTCCTTTTAACGTCTTCTATCGTTCAACCCGTTACTTCCTCTTGGTCTGTATATGGCACTGCATATGTTCTCCTCTTTATACTGTCACTTACCTGATTTCTTCTTGGCTGATCAGTTTACAAGTCAGGTAAAATTTCAATACAACAGAAAAATAGTAATAATATATTTAGCCAAGAAACTAAATTTGTATTCCTTTTAAATGGTTTCAGGTTCAGTTATTGAGGAATTTACAGTTCTATGTATGCTACTATGGTTGGGGTGATTTCAAGAAGAGGAATGCACAAACTTGTAATGACAGCGATATTTATAAAACTATTTCTATTATTATTGCTGTTATCCCATATTGGATTCGCGTCCTACAGGTACATGATCTACTCACGCATCATCATATAAATATACAGATTGTGATTGTTTTCTTAATATTAATATTCTTGACTATTGTCTGTATGACTATATAGTGTGTACGACGCTATTTTGAAGGCCGTGATTCTACACAAGCTCTGAATGGACTAAAATATTTTTCGACCATAGTTGCTGTTGTTGCAAGGTCAATGTATAGTCAAAAACACGGGATGACCTTAAAAATCATCGCTGCATCTACCTCAGGAATTGCAAAGATTTTTAGCACATATTGGGATTTAGTTAAGGATTGGGGTCTGCTAAACAAAAATTCTGAGAATCCATGGTTAAGAGATAAACTCATTTTGCCTAACCGATTTAGTTAAGGATTGGGGTCTGCCAAACAAAAATTCTGAGAATCCATGGTTAAGAGATAAACTCATTTTGCCTAACCGATCTGTCTACTTCATAGCAATGGTAATGAGTAGTAATTACTGATATTTACCAATTAGTGCTACAAATAAATATTTGTAACTAATGTTAACTGATTTGCAGGTACTGAATGTGATACTAAGACTTGCCTGGATGCAAACTGTACTGGATTTTCATGAAGCCCCTTCCCTCCATAGAAATGCCGTAATTGCAATAGTTGCGTGTTTGGAGATCATTCGACGCGGCATATGGAAGACCTCAATCTGATAATGATTATTTGATCAGACTTTTTGATCAATTTTTGGAGTTGTGGCTAGATTTGTTGTGGGAAAGGTAGGACCAATGGTTCACACTTGGCGTGTATAGCCAACTTACTTGGACAGGGAGGTTCTCGCAAGTATCACTTGACATGGAATTGGCTTAGATACTTCAAAAATGATAGGGACCGAAAGGATTTGATTACATGTGGAGCTGCTGGTGTTGTTGCTGCCTTTCGTGCCCCCATTGGTGGAGTCCTCTTTACTCTTGCGGAAGCAGCCTCATGGTCGGTCTCACTTTGAAAATAATTACAAAATAGATGTATAAAAACACATTTATTCAATAAAACAACTAACAATATGAGATATTGAGCTTAGGAGGATTTATCCATGCAATTAGACTCATCGCGTTCTTGGTATACAAATCTATTTGACATGAAAGAGGCCGATAAAAGCTTCAGAAATAATTTGATAATACAGTAACTCAATAAAATCCCTGATAAGCTTAGCCACTTTTTTACTTTGATTAAACAGGAAGGGCAGATGATGAAGACAGTAGTGTACTTTGAATTGGCGTGACATGGTGGTGAGACGGAAGTAGCTCATGTAAAGAATGTTATACTTCAACATCTCCCATCATTCATACCCCAATACCCGATATCTGCCAAAGGGAAATTTGCTAATCACTTCAAAGTTTCTATCAAGAATCCGGAAGAGATATTCTACCAGTACAATATATGTTGCTTTTTCACGTGTCAAAAGGTTTCACGAAGCAATGGACATTTATTACAGACATATTTACAAGCATAGTAGTTTACACTATCATTAACTTATAACTTATTATTCCGTATAAAGAACATCTCATACCGTTTACGTTTGTTGTTCTTTTTTACTTTATTGACACTTAATTTTTTGATGCATAAACCCTTTAAAAACCCCGTGATTCCACGGGTCTATAAGCTAGTATATATATAATATATATATTATATATATATATATATATATTTATATCTTGTAAAATGTGATAAAAAATTGGTTTATTCAAGAGTCGTGACGACTTGGAAAAGTTACTAAAACGGACGCGTCATGTCCAAATTTCTATAAAAACCTTTTATAACTTAATCAATTACAACTTGTAAACGTCACAAAAACCTTTTGAAACTTATACGTTTTCTTCCTAAATTATAACGTTTTACCGACTATTTGGGTTATGGGTAAAACACCGAAACAACCTATTGATGTTTTCTTTCTCATTCTTGATTTATTCTTTCTTTCTTAATTCTTATTTCTTCTTCTCTTCTTATCCTCCTTCTACTTGTTTGTTTGTGTTTCGTCGACTATTATTATCTTAACTTTTCTTTATTATCCACACGAGTCATAAATGTTTACTTCTTTTCATCTCCATTGAAAACTAAATCTTTTTATCTTAACACGAGTACTCAACGAACGTTACTTTATAAATCACTTTGAGGATTATTTCTGAAACATGTTATCTAATACTAGGTTGTGCTGAAGTTTACTTGCCGTGCTATTCCATCTGATCATATTGTGATATCTTATTTCCTCTGCTGCTAAGGTGTGATTCATAGCCCCACTTTACTTTTAATTTGTTTTATAAACCCATGGGGGAGATACATGCTACTTACTTTTATGAACAAAATTGTTTAAACGTGTGCTTTTCCTGACTAAGATGATAATGCTAAGTACCACCCTTGCCACAAGCAAGTCCCTCGATCAGGAACCATTAATCACTTGCGAGTGAACGCGAATATAGTTTATAGGCCTATAGGAATGACTAACCCGCCATGTTGACCAAGGATGACAACATATGATGTGCTATATTCGAGTTAACTAGGTAGTTGGCAAGCTATCTACTTGGGGGCAAATTTAAAGGTTCTAAAAGAATTGGAAAAGCTCTGAAAAATAAACAACCCGGGCACTACGGTGAGACATGAAAACACCTGATCCCATTCCGACCTCGATATGTGGAATCGTCTTGCGCCATATGATTATTGTGATTACATCAATGTTATTGATGCCGGTTAACGTTTTGCGTGTCATGACCTTAGCAACTATACGACGCTTTACCCGATATTTGTATATGTTACTTATGTCATCCAGACTTTGAAAATCTTGTGTTTAACGACTTTATTTTTAAACCTATGAATTTCACTCAACCTTTGTGTTGACTTTTTAGCATGTTTTATCTCAGGTAATTGATGCATACTGTACTGGCACTGGTAGTGGCATGAAGACTATGGATGGCTATCTGTTTTCACTTTCTACTTTATTATCTTTTATTATACGAAAAACCTTTTAAGCTGTGTCTTATTATTCCGCTGTGCTTGACTTTTGAGAGATCTTTAAACTCTAATGTTTTTCTTAAGTTTTGAATGATATGTTTTATTAAAACGACTTACTATGAGGTCGTTTTCTATGATTGTGACTGTCCTATCCTAAAGTAATACACCAAACTATGTTCCGCTGTCATATTCCGAGTTGGGGATGTTACAGCATGACTTACTATAATATGAAAATAAATACATTTATGAAAAAGGATAGGTTATTAAGACCACCCTAAAACACCATTTGTACCTCTTAATTTTATAATCTTTTTTTACTTTTATTTTTTTTTATTTTTATAATTTTTTAATTATAAAACTATAAAACTGAAAGTGCGGAACATAAAATATAAAGTTTAACAAGTCAAAAGTATTAAACTGGTAAAAAATACGGAACAAGAACTGATAAAAAAACTGTGTTTTACTGTTAACAGGGAAGTTAAAAGAGAATCTTGTGTACTTTTTTGTTGGCCGGGGGATACTAGTAGTAGTACCCTTATGAAAAAACGATCCTTGCACACTAGTTTTATTTAGGGGGAAACGAGCCGAACCGAGCCCGAGTTTGCCAGAGCTTGAGCTCGGCTTGTTTATATATATAAAGCCCGAGCTCGTTCCGAGCTTCATATTTTGAGCTCGGGCTTGGCTCGTGAAAATTTTTACAAGCTTGAGCTCGGCTAATTTATATGACGTGTTAAAGAAAACAAAGTTCAAATGGGGCTCGACTCGTTAATCACACAAGGCTCGAGCTCGGTTACTTCTTTTAAGCTCGTTTATACACGGTTATACGTATATACAATATATATACACGTATATATTTCTGGGGCTCGTTTAGGCTCGCGAGCATACTCGATTTTTCTGTGTAGTGCTCGGGCTCAAGCTCGATTATTAAATGAGCTCGTTTATGCTCGAATCGTTCGAACTTTTTACCGATCTAATCAAAAGCTTTTCATGAACAGCTTGGTTCGTTTCCGCCCCTAATTATATTTAAAGTTTAACCAGCTTGATTGAAACATAGATTCAAAATAAAAAACAATTACGAAAAAGAATTACGAAAAAGAACATGTAAGTATGTAACCCACACGCGACGTTTAACGCACTCACACTAAAAAATTACTCGGTAAAGCAGATCCCATCTCATCGAACGAACAAAACACACACACACACACCAGTTATCATAAATCTCACCGGCGGTAACATTCCAGTCCACTTATCAGATCTACTAATCGAGGTGCATTATCTTCAACTTGACTGTACAATATTTACTCGTATTATGCATCTCTAATACGTAGTACCTTTTATTGCAAATGTATACTCTTGTTAGATCTGTGTTTATGAACATAATTTGTGAAGAATGTAGTAACTCAAGTGATATATACTTTTTTGTTTAATGTGGAAAGTTGAATCTGAGCTACAAAATACTTGATTTCTGAGCTGATTTATAGTAAATATATTGTTCATTGCACCAAAATGCGTAAACTCACTGTATGAAATGAACTACTGTAGCTTTTACGTTTTGATGTAACAAATGCATAGAAGGTATAATGGTGCGCACCAGTGACACGACACCATTACAGGCAGAGTTGTCGCATGGTTTATTTTAGGCTTAAAGCGAAAATATAAAATGAGACATTTTAGACAATTTTTTTTTTTTTTTTTTTTTTTAAATAATTTTTTTTTAGACAATTTTTTTTTGTTAATTTAAATAATTTAAGGGACTTGTCGATAATTAGTTATATCCCAAATTTGCAATTGATGGTTTTTTGGTTTTATATATCCCAATATCCAAATGTCTATATTTTTGGAAACCTTTTATATTAGTTCCAAATCTGACAATTCATAAATCCCTAACTTTTTAATAAATTTTGATCAAATTTTCGGATTTCTGAATACGGATATTTTCCTATTTTTGCTAAGATTCAGTCGTTGGTGTATGATTACTGATTAGTAACATTTTATTTATAACTATTTAAGTGTTGCTGTTTGATCTCAACGGTGGCGGTTAATCCTATTTTTGCTTTACATGTAAAGACGAACTATAGGAGTTGTGCATTGTGGCAGTTCAATTATAAGTAGCTAACAGTTGTAAGTGTAAACTGGCCTTAAAATGCCTAATTGCTAAGCTTGTAGCTCTGATATGGTTGGGTATAACAACAGGATGACTGATTATCGATTGGTCCCTTGCAGGTTTTGTGATAGTCGTGACTGGCCAACTGACTTAGGCTGAGGGAGCTCTTGGTAGATCTGTTTTGTGTTCCTTAAGACCAATGGCTTTGTCATTGATCTCAAGAGGAACTTACGTGCTGCTTTTTACTTGTCTAATTTTCATCTCCCACCTTTGCAATGGGTTTTATTTGCCTGGAAGTTACATGCATACATACTCCCCCGGTGACAAAATTTTCGCCAAAGTTAATTCCTTAACATCTATTGAAACCGAGCTTCCCTTTAGTTACTACAGTCTACCATATTGCAAACCTTCTGGCGGGATCAAGAAAAGTGCAGAAAATCTAGGAGAACTACTTATGGGTGACCAAATTGATAACTCTCCTTATCGTTTCCGAATGAATGTCAATGAGTCTGTTTTCCTTTGTACCACACGTCCGTTAAGTGAGCATGAAGTTAAGCTCTTAAAAGAGAGAACCCGTGACTTATATCAAGTTAATATGATTTTGGATAACTTGCCTGTAATGAGGTTTGCCAACCAGAATGGACTTAAAGTTCAGTGGACGGGTTTCCCTATTGGATATTCCCCTTCAAAGAGTGAAGATGTTTACATTATCAATCACTTAAAATTCAGAGTCTTCATACACGAGTATGAAGGCACGGGTGTGCAGATATTTGGCACTGGTGAAGAAGGTATGGGTGTAATATCAACAGCTGATGATGAGAAAAAGGCTTCTGGATACGAAATTGTTGGTTTTGAGGTTTTCCCATGTAGTGTTAAATACGATCCTGAAAAGATGGCAAAAATTCATCAATACGATGAAGTGCCATCTGTCAACTGCCCAATGGACCTTGAAAATTCTCAAGTTATCAGGGAACACGAGAGAGTTTCTTTTACCTATGAGGTTGAATTTGTGAAAAGTGATATCAAATGGCCATCTCGTTGGGATGCTTATCTCAAGATGGATGGTGCTCGTGTCCACTGGTTCTCAATCCTGAACTCGCTGATGGTTATCTTCTTCTTAGCTGGTATTGTATTTGTTATCTTTTTAAGAACAGTGAGACGTGATCTCACCCGTTATGAAGAGCTTGATAAAGAATCACAAGCACAAATGAACGAAGAATTATCAGGATGGAAACTCGTTGTTGGTGACGTGTTTCGCGAGCCAAATAACTCGAAGCTCCTATGTGTTATGATAGGAGACGGGGTTCAAATCACTGGAATGGCACTTGTCACCATCGTTTTCGCAGCGTTGGGTTTTATGTCACCAGCTTCAAGAGGTATGCTCTTAACAGGAATGATAATACTTTATCTCTTTTTAGGAGCGGGAGCTGGTTTTGCTGGTGTATATCTTTGGAGAATCATTAAGGGTACATCTGAAGGATGGAGATCCGTATGTTGGTCAATTGCATGTTTCTTCCCGGGGGTCGTTTTCGTTATTCTTACCGCTTTAAATTTCATCCTTTGGGGTAACAACAGCTCTGGCGCTATTCCAATTTCATTATACTTTATACTTTTGTCTCTCTGGTTCTGCATTTCGGTCCCACTCACACTCATAGGAGGATACTTAGGGACCCGAGCTGAACCATTAACATACCCGGTTAGAACCAATCAAATTGCTAGGGAGATCCCAGAAAGAAAATACCCTTCATGGCTACTAGTTCTAGGTGCAGGAACCCTTCCATTTGGAACCCTTTTTATTGAACTCTTTTTCATCCTTTCAAGCATCTGGCTTGGAAGATTCTATTACGTGTTTGGGTTTTTGCTCGTTGTGCTGTTTTTGTTGGTCATTGTTTGTGCTGAAGTTTCGGTTGTCCTCACTTACATGCATCTCTGTGTTGAGGATTGGCAGTGGTGGTGGAAGGCGTTTTATGCTTCAGGGTCGGTTTCTCTTTATGTGTTCTTGTATTCCATAAACTATTTGGTCTTTGAGTTACAAAGTTTGAGTGGGCCAGTATCTGCTATACTTTATCTTGGTTACTCGCTGATCATAGCAATTGCTATCATGTTGGCAACTGGCACCATAGGGTTCATCACATCTTTCCTCTTTGTTCACTATCTTTTTTCGTCAGTCAAGATTGATTAACACAGTTCCTGTACGTGAGCTTTTTGTATTAACCATTTGAAGTAAGATGGTTCTTCGTTTATCATACAGAGACACACTGTATTGAATACACCATAGCAGCATTTGCTTGTTAAGGTTAGATATTTCGAGATTTTCATAGTTATCTTGTTTGTATTATGTTCTGATATGACAACTTGTATGTTACAGCATTGAAAAGAAATTTTAGATACTTTCTGTATTTTTGTTTAACTGATTTAATCACTGTAATGGAATGAGCAGGCGAAGTTGTCCCTTTTTTATAGAAGTATTTACAAACTTCTGCTACCTTTCTGTAAGTTATCTGTCTCTAAATCCTCCTGTTTGTATGAATAAAAAAGTAACTCCCAATACCGTCTTCCACGGTGTATGGGGGAGGTTGAGACGTAGACAACCTTACCCCTACCTAAGGTAGAGAGGTTGCTTCTGGTTCTACCAAAGGTAGAAAAGGACCTCCGGCCTTGTAAGGGGTGAGGATCGAACCCTTGACCTCTGTCTTCAGAGGCAAGGGTGTTAACCATTTGATCTAATTTTTGGTGCCTAGGCTGTCTAATTCTGGTCACTTAATAAATGTAACTTCAAGGGAATGTGTGTTCATTAACACCATCACTGATATACCAAGCCTGGATAGATTGCAATGATATAAACTCAACCCAAAAATAGATTAAGACACCAACGCCTTATTCCACATCAAATATTCAAATACCAAAAAGAGAACAAAAAAAAGTGTCAACTTTATTTGTTGCAGTTATTGGACATGACAACCAACACAACCATCGCTACCCGCATGCCACTTCAGCTGTTACCATCGACACCACCACCAATGAATCCGTTGATAGCAATTTCCAGAGGATACGGTGTACTGCTTATTAGAATGTCTTAAATCAAAGTGTCTATTTATAAACTTCAGAAACTCATTTTGACTAAAGATGAGTAAGTGCACAAATTTTGCTTTGCATAAATATAGTGACCCAATAACGAGTCTCGTTGGAGACATATGTGAGATTAAATTTGTGAGATAAATTGTCGTTGACAAAAATATATATATATATATATATATATATTCGTAATATATATATATATATATATATATATATATATATATATACTCGTAATACAACAAAATTTGAAACCGTGACTATTTCAGAATTTTAATTTGACTTTTAGTATAAACTATAAAAGGAAAAAAAAACATGCAAGTCTCAGTCAATTCTCAAGTTCTCCGCTAACTGTCATCCTCCCAAGTCCAACCGGCCCCCAATCTGGTAATTGTAATTTAATGAACTTTGTTAAAATCATTTTAGTTGTTACTTCATATGAATTTGTTCAAATTTCATTGAGTTTGTGAGTTTGTTGTTATTTTGTATTGTACAATTTTAAAATTGTAATTTCTAGGTTTATGAATTCATTGTATTAGAGTGATTGAATGATTGATTAACAGGTTTTGTTTTGAATTAAGGTTGACATAACTTAGATTAAACCTAAAACCACTAAATTATCAAATAAACTTTGCAAAAGGGTTTAGGTCATAAAATAGCAAGTAGTTTCTTTAATATTGCATCTTCTGAACTAAAAAATGTTACACTTAATGCTATAAACTTTCAATAATATGCATACTTTGATGACGTGTCATACCTCATAATTCGCCACGTGTTACAGTTCTTTAAGTGACACGTCATAAAATTGTGTATTGGAACACTTGTTGAAAGTTTGCACCATTAAGTGGAACATTTTTTTGTTCATGTACTAAGGTGAGAAATGAAGAAAACTACGTTGCTATTTTATTGCCTAAATCCCTTCTAAAAACTACCCTTAAGTAGGCCGCCTCACTCACCATTTAACTATAAATCAGCTCCACATCATCTCTGCATTATCAGTGGCTCATCACTTAGACTCCCGTAATGCCTTATTATCTCCATTACCTATAACCCAATTCGTTATATAATAGACACACACACGAAAAAGAAGCTCATGCTCGTGACTGGCTCACGCATCTCAACCAAAACAACAGGTGAGGGGGGGGGGGGGGGGGGTGTATTGGACCTCACGCGTGAGTGGTTGATGTCATGTAGGCCTCAAGCGTGAGGCATATATGCGTTACGGGCAGCCTAAATTATTAATGTGAGCATCCCCTCAAGTTTGCGAATACAAAGTTTCGTGTAATGATGTGTCTGTTTATGTAGCAAATCCTGCTAAACATGCATTACATATGAGTCATTGGTTGCTGTGTCAGGAAATATGAATTGAGTACATTTATTTTACACATGTAATGTAGCAAATCCTCCTAAATTATTATGGTGAGCATCCCCTCATGTTTGAATGCCCCGTTATTCAACCCGCTCATATAGCCACCTCTATGACTGTTGCAACCTGTATAAGTTTTTTTTTGGGGATCTGCCACTATTCATAGGCCCTATCTGTTAAGTCCACGATCACCCAGAAACAGTGTTGTAAATCCCATCTTGCTACTCACTGTTCGAAACCCATGTAGTATCTGATCCATGTAAAGTCAACAGTTGACTATTGACTGGTTTAGAGACTCAGAGGGCTTGGAACTACAAAAAAGCACTCATCCTTTAGGAAGATCTGACCGGAGATGCATAAAACTAACATTTTATTTCTAATTGCTTACAATATTACTGTATTTCTAGATAATATGCAAAACAGTGATTATAACCATGTAACTAAAACTACTTTCTCTAACAATACGTAACAGAAAATGTATAACATGGCTTCATGCAAATGGTGACAAGTCGAGCACTTTGAACTAATCACAAGAACAATGGCTTTTTCATTGATCTCAAGAGGGATTTACCGGCTTCTTTTCATATGTGTGATTTTCGTTTCGCATCTTTGCAATGGGTTTTATGTGTCTGCAAGCTACATGCATACATATTCTGCAGGTGATCATATATACGTCAAAGTTAATTCTTTGACGTCTATCTCAACATAGCTACCCTATAGTTATTACAGTCTACCATACCCCGTCTGAGGGGATTAGGAAAAGTGAAGAGAATATTGGACAACTGCTTATGGGTGACGAAATTGCTAACTCTCCTTATCGTTTCAGTATGAACATGAACGAGTCTATTTATCTCTGCACAACACATCCTTTAAATAAACACGAGGTTAAGCTCTTGAGACAGAGAACACGTGACTTCTATCAAGTTAACATGATTTTGGATAGTTTGCCCGTGACGAGGGTGGTTCAAGAGATGCATGGAATGAGATTTCAGTGGATGGGGTTCCCTGTTGGAATATCCCAATACAAGGGGGACAATGATTACATTATTAATCACCTGAAGTTCAAAGTCTCCATACACGAGAGTAGGACTTCTGGATATGAAATTGTTGGTTTCGAGGTTGTCCCGTGCAGCATTATATATGAACCAGAAAAGATGATGAAACGACATTTCCACGATAAAGTGCCATCTGTCAACTGCCCGTCAGACTTTATAAGTTTTCAAACTATAAGGGAACAAGAGAGAATCTCTTTTACATACGAGGTTGAATTTGTGAAAAGTGATACCAAATGGGAATCTCGTTGGGATGCTTATCTGAAAATGGAAAGTCCTCGTCCATGGTTCTCGATTATTAATTCATTAATAGTGATCTTTTTGGCTGGTATTGTGTTTGTTATCTTGTTAAGCAGAGTAAGAGGAGATCTCACCCATTATGAAGAACTTGACAAAGAACCTCAAGCAGAAATGAATGAGGAACTATCTGGATGGAAACTTGTGATAGGTGACGTGTTTCGAGAGCCAGATAACCCAAAACTTCTATGTGTAATGATAGGAGACGGTGTTCAAATCATAGGAATGGCAGTTGTTACCATCGTATTTGCTGCTTTAGGTTCTATGTCACCAGCTGCACGAGGTATGCTTTTAACGGGAATGATAATCATTTATCTCTTATTTGGAATTATAGCTGGCTATGTTGGAGTATATCTATGGCAAATTATTAAAGGGACATCGGCAGGATGGAGATCAGTATCTTGGCTAATAGCATGCTTTTTCCCGGGGATCGTTTTTGTCATTCATTTTGTTTTAAATGCATTGCTTTGGGGTAATAACAGCACCGGTGCAATTTCCATCTCATTATATTTCATACTTATATCACTCTGGTTCTGCATCGGGGTACCACTTACCCTCTTAGGAGGATACTTAGCGACCCGATCCGAAATATTACAATGTCCGGTGAGAACCAATCAAATAGCTAGGGAGATCCCAGCTAGAAGATACCCATCATGGCTACTATTTCTTGGGGCAGGAACCATTCCATTTGGAACCATATATATGGAACTATTTTTTATCCTTTCAAGTATCTGGCTTGGAAGGTTCTATTATGGATTTGGGTTTTTGCTCATGGTTTTTCTGATGTTGATTATTGTATGTACTGAAGTTTCGATTGTCCTAACATACATCGGTCTTTGTGTTGAAGACTGGCAGTGGTGGTGGAAAGCGTTTTATGCTTCGGGGTCGGTTTCTGTTTATGTGTTCTTGTATTCTGTGGCTTATTTGGTGTTTGACCTGACAGGTCTCGGTGGTCCAGTATCCGCTATAGTCTATCTTGGTTACTCGCTGATCATAGCAGTTGCTATCATGCTGGCTAGTGGCACCATCGGCTTCATCACATCTTTCTTCTTTGTTCACCATCTGTTTTCATCCGTTAAGATAGATTAGAATGTTTTCTGGGTATTTCATATGAATTTCGATGCTTTTTGTGTGTCTCTTTATCGAATAAATATTTTGAATGAAATTAGCAGGTGTGATTTATCTTTTCAAATTAGTTTAAACTTATTATAAAAACGAAGAAGGATCATTGTTCAGGTTACCCGCTGAAAGTCGATTGTTTTTAGCTATGATGCACATGCCTTAACCTGCATTCTATGTGGGCTATTAATGGATTTTTCGCCGACCATCTCAAGATGTTCACCCATTGAGGTTTGAACTCTTGATATTTTGGACAATTTTTTTTTTTTTTTTTTTTTTTTTTTTTTTTTTTTTTTTTTTTTTTCTTTTTTTTTTTAGAACGGCTTGTTAGTTGTTGTTAGTGGTTCAGGTAGTAGTCACATCCAATTGGGTAGTATGCTGACCCTCCTGAACTCCGCCTGTACTTTCTTATTCCGCCTGAAAGGGTAAAAGTCACATTTGTTAGTGGTTCAGGTAGTAGTCACATCCAATTGGGTAGTATGCTGACCCTCCTGAACTCCGCCTGTACTTTCTTATTCCGCCTGAAAGGGTAAAAGTCACATTTGTTAGTGGTTCAGGTAGTAGTCACATCCAATTGGGTAGTATGCTGACCCTCCTGAACTCCGCCTGTACTTTCTTATTCCGCCTGAAAGGGTAAAAGTCTCGGGTGAGACTCGAACTTGAGACCTCCCCTAGCCAAACCTCCCATCCCCAAGCCCCTAAGGAATCTTGGTGAGACACCTTGCCACTAGGCTACTTTGGATATGGTTTAGTTTGCACTCATTGTTGTATTAGACAATAATAGCAAGCTGGATGAAACATACAAAAACTGATCACATAGAGTTAACCGTGAATTATTTAATGGTCCTTTGTGGTGTGCTCAACAGAGTTGATCCATGCTGACATATTTACAGATATTGTCCATGGAAACATTGTTGCTTTCACATTTGGTTCCTGGCAAAGGGCCTTTGTCCTAGTTGTGTGTGCGTTGTTCATCAACATCAACAACAAAGTTCTGGGTCTTGTCTAGTTCATACGTGAGCATGGACGGACCTACATGGATGCCGGGTGTGGCACCAATTTTGGGTCACGAAGTGTAAGTTTTCTTCAAAATGTGTCGTTTTTTGGTATGTGCAACCCCCGATATTTGTGCTATTTTCTTTATAGTGCAACTTTAACCCGACTAAAAAAATTTTAATGTGCGAATTTATTAATTATGATAGAAAAAAAATATATATTGTGCAACACCCTCTAAGAAATCCTGGGTCCGTCATCCCTGTACGTGAGGTGTTTAGTCGTTGTTCGAGTGTATATGTTTGCTAAAAAAATGGCTCATGTTTATATATATTAAATGAAGTATGTTAAAATAAAAGGACAAATATTCGTGAGAAACATAAAAATGATTCGAAAAAATAAAAAATTCTTAATTTTTTTACAACATATGAGATGTTGGTAGATGAAAAAGTTATGTAGGGAGTTTCTCTAGAAGTGTATAGTTTTGTTGAAAATTTTTATGAAAAAATATTTGCGCATTAAAATTTCGTAAATCAACATTTTGTGCATCAAAAGTTTGTGCGCCCAACTTCTCTTTGGTATATGCATTAAAATTTCATATAACATATAAACAATTATAAATTTTCTGCATCAAGTTATTTTTGCACGATAACATATAAACAATTATAAATTTTGGATTACGAACTAACCCAAAACTCATACTCAAAATACTTTATATGTATACCACACTCCTCTATGGCTCAAGATAACCTTAACTTACATGTATTGTAGGACACTTTCTCCAAGTCATTGCATATAGTATTCAAAGTTGAAACAAAGTTAGTAACAAAAAGTGTAATCCAAATGCAAACAAAAAGTGTAACCTAAATACAAAGTTAGAAAAAATAAAAGAACTATAAGCAAAACCTAAAAACAAATGTAAAAATAAGAAGAGAAGGAGAGATCATAAACATAAGTACATAACTTGGATGAGAAGTATTGTTTTAACTTTTAAGGCATATATGGAGTATTGTTTACACGTTTTAAGTAGCTAAACATATAGAGGTGACAATCTTTGAATTTTTAAGCTAGTTAATTTTTTCACACACGTGACAAAATTTTTAATTTAAATATTGTAAAAGATGTAAACAAGTAGCTGCGTGTATTAACCAGTATTACATAAGGGCGGAGCCAGAACTTTATTATCGAGGGGCAAAATATGATAATTTTTAGAAACTACACTAAAAATTGGTCCGTTGCGGGGGCAAATTACAAAATAGCCGAAAATTTTCAAAATTACACTACAATTTTTTTCGCCGGGGGGTCACGTGACCCCGGACCCCCCTTTATCTCCGCCCTGCGTGTATTAACTACCAGTATTACATAAAGGTGTAAGCTAAAGAGGGTAAAAGGTTGTTTTTATATACTAGGTAGATATGGCTCAAGATATTGAGAAGGGTTTATAGACAGATAGGTTATCAAACTATCAACTTTTGTTCATCTAAGTTACCAATTTTTTTTTATTTTTTTTTTTTTTTATTATTATTATTTTTTTTTTTAACTTTGGGGGTTTGAACTATCAAAATTTGACTTTAAGGTTACCGAACTTTCAAAGTGTGTTCAATCAGGTTACTGAACGACTAAAATAACAAAAATACCCTCATTTTTATTTTTGTTAACTACATAAATGGTCCCTGTGGTTCGTCCGGTGTTACGGATTCAGTCCAGTTGTCATTTTTGTTACGTTTCGTGTAAAAAAAAAAATTCCGAAATTTTTTTCGGAATTATTTTTTTCTGAAATTAGTTTTTTTAGATTTTTTTTTTCGTGAAATCATTTCTTTTTCTTAAATTTATTTTCGAAATTTATTTTTTTAGAAAAATTAATTTTTTTTTTGAAATTTTTTTTTAGAAACTTTTTTTTGATTTTTTTTTTTTAGAATTTCTTTTTCGAAAAGAATTTCTAAAAAAGTTTTTTCAGATAAATTTAATGGAAAAAAATTTAATTTCGAAAAAAAAAAATTATTTTTCTAAAAAAAATTTTCAGGAAAAAAATTTCTAAAAAAAATTTTTTTTTGGAAAAAAGTTTCTAAAAAAATTATTTCAAAAAAAATAAATGGAAAAAAAATTTCAAATAAAATATTAATTTTTCTAAAAAAAATTTTCGGGAAAAAAATTTCTAAACAAAATTTCTAAAAAAAAAATTTTTTTGTAAAAAAGTTTCTTAAAAAATTATTTCAGAAAAAATACATGAAAAAAAAATTTCGAGAAAAAAAATTAATTTCGAAAATAAATTAAAAAAAAAAGAAATGATTTCACGAAAAAAAAATTCTAAAAAAATCAATTTCAGAAAAAAATAATTCCGAAAAAAAATTTCGGAAATTTTTTTTTATGAAACGTAACAAAAATGACAACTGGACTGAATCCGTAACATCGGACGAACAACAGGGACCATTTATGTAGTTAACAAAAATAAAAATGAGTTTATTTTTGTCATTTTAGTCGTTCAGTAACTTGATTGAACACACTTTGGAAGTTCAGTAACTTTAAAAGTCAAATTTTGATAGTTCAAACATCCAAAGTCACAAAAAAAATATTGGTAACTTAGGTAAACAAAAGTTGATAGTTTGGTAATCTATCTGTCTATTTAATTTCTTTGAAAACCCTATTGAGAATTGCGTAGGCTGTACATAGTTTATCTATGTTTCACTGAAGCATTAACATAAGAAAAAGAACCCAAACGAAACATGTTAAATTGCATAGCGCATTTCATTACAAACAACAAAATTTTTCTTAATAACTGATATATCTATTTTTATATACATACAAATATACAATCTTATTCTATTATTAGCCACCCCCTCCACCTCCACCACAACCACCGCCTCCACCTCCACCACAACCAGCACCTCCACCAGCGTCAGCACCTGTCGTTCTACCGAATAAGACACCGCCTGAAGATCTCCCATGTCGACGGCGTTTTTTAGGTTCATTAGAATCACCACAAGCGAAGATGATCATAGACAAAATAGACATAGACACTACAATCATGCATAACATGAACACGATATGTGAGCCTTCAAACTTGAAAATTCCTCCTCGTTCGCTGCTATCAAGACCAATCAACCGAGCCATGGCAGTAGCTATTTCTGTAGTTTGGGTTTGTTTATGGTTTCAATTTATATGTGTATGAAGTTTGACCTAGTCGTCGTGGAATCAATTATTATTTGTGTGATTAGCAATCAATATAGACTTGTATTCCATTGAGAAGTATCATGGAAAGTTCAATTAAGTATTGGCCTTCATTCTACGCATGACAAGTCTTATCCAATATACTCCTACCAAATTTATATTTATTGTTAAAAGATCTTTCATGATTGTAATAACTCTCATCCTTGATATGCAATTTCGACATTTTATTAGACTTGAAAGTTACAGATCAAAAATAAATATATCGATGATCTTGTACGTGGTTAGTATTTACTTATCCAAAATCATGATTTTATTTACTAAAGATTTACCTTGTCGTTGGATCAAATTAGAATAATCCAAAGGGTTGAAGTATTTGAACTCATATTCATCTATATATCACATCGAAAAAGCTAAAATGTATATTTTCGGAATAACTAAATAAGGTATTTGTTTGTCATTTTCTTATTTTTCGGAGATAGATTGTAGATTGATCATCTGGGCCCCTATATCCCTAACAGCTATATGCTGTGTGGACAACGGGGAGGATCGGATAAGATGTTAACTAATGATCGGATATCAATAGCTTTCGACTTTTTCGTTGATTTGATCGCACATGTTATTGAATATTTTTTCACAAAATAATGTACTCGTAGTACATATAAAAATCTTGTCGATGGTTCTTAATCCGATTGATCGAGGGGTTTTTTTTTTTTTTTTTTTTTGGATAGTAACTATACGGTTATTACAAACACTTATACATTCAACGAAATTAAACAGTTTGTCACAAACACTTACATTCAACGAAATTAAACAGTTTGTCACGATATGTCTTTTTTTTTGAACAGTTGTCACGATATGTCTATTACTTCAAATATCATTTGATAGAACAAGTAAAATAATAATATATACAAGTACAGATCAAATGTTGAACGAATGCTAAGAGTTGACTAACAAACAAATAAACAAATCTATAAACTATACAAAGTATGAAAGGATCACACCATATGAGTATATAGACTAAAAAAAATTATAACTCCAACATATCCATTTTAAGGTTTAATCTAATTGCATGCATGGTGAACATGCATGTGTACGTGGTGATTATAGATCAGTAGACTTTCAACAGCCACCACCTCCGCCACCACCACCACCACCCCCTCCTCCACCACCGCCATCACCACCGCCACCACCCCCTCCTCCACCACCACCATCACCGCCGCCACCACCACCCCATCCTCCGCCACCACCACCATCACCGCCGCCACCATCATCGCCGCCACCACCACCCCGTGATCCTCCACCACCACCAACCAATCCTCCGCTACCACCAAAACCTCCACCATTGCGGCCTCCGTAGTTACCACCATGCCTACCAAACAGTTTACACACGAATGCACAAATGAACGACACCGAGAACATTACTACCACAAGAATTATAAATATACGAAGTGCTGAATCCATTGAGTATAAATACGTATATAGCAGGGAGACTCTAGGGAAATAATATCTAACCAGCCACCCAACGAACATATATATACTAGCCAATCTTTATGCTAAAGCTTATAAACCTGTTTCAGCCTGTTACGTTACTTGTGTATAAGAAGTTTGAACTAGTCATGGTATAATTCATGGAATAATATACGCGTTTGAGTAGCAATCAAAATAGACATGGTTTGCGATTTTTAGATTTTGAAAAGTCGTGGAATCAATTACGTGTCTGAGTAGCAATCATATTTTTGGATTATTGACTAAGAAAATTATTTTCCTATCATGTAGGAAAAATGTTGATTTGGTTAAAAAAAAAATGTTTTCATAAGTTTACACTCTTGTAAAAAATTTAACATGAGTAGTTGATGATTTTTATTAAGTATATATCTCCTTCATGGTAAGGTAAACATGGCCACAATATAATTGTTTGCATCAAGTGAGAATTTTGGTGCAAAGGTAAATTTATATTAATATCAACAACACCCAATATGTACATCATAAACATCTACTAATAATGGACATTCCCCACATCAGCATTAAGAAGAAAGTACATTCAATCTAATTCTGCAAACCTATATCAGACAATGCTACAACTAGCAATCTAACAACTGCACTGAAGACATACAACAGAGAAACAAACCTCTATATCATTACCTTTTTAGAATTACCTTTATGCACCATTCACCATCTAGCTACATTTCCCCTCCTCTCCTATCCATGACCACTCAACCACCATCCACAGTGACCATAGATTGAAGAGGAAAGGCATCACTAGGAACCCATAACCCATCCATGGGGGGGGGGGGGGGGGGGCTCTTCCAAGCAACCTACATTTCCCTCTCAAAGGAAGGCTTCAATTGCTTAGAAACACACACCCTCCATGATGCCAACCATTACCTCCTATGACAGTGTATTGGATGGACCAAGCAGGATCATCTTTCACTCCTCGCTATTCCATCCATCATACACTGCCCTCCAAAACCATATACCCTTCACAATGGGATGCTCTACATTATGGTACATTCTTATGAATTAGACCTCTCATTGATCCATCAATCCTACACAGTTCTCCCCCAAGGCCAAACTGAATAGAAATTGAGTCTCAAATGAGTACAGTCACACCATTAGAACTCCAAGGTACTAGATACAACCCCACTGTTATGGTTTGAAAATCATATACTTTGATTTCTAAGACAGGAAATCAAAATTGTGGAAACTGATTCACTTTCACTTAATACCAAAACCCCCTAACAGACAACCTTTAAACTTCATATACTGATAGCCAAGAGACCAAACACCCTTTATATCAGCTGATCCAGAATAACAAACCTCTATGTATATAAGCAGACACCAACTCAACACTTTTCTTTATACTATCTCTGGGACAGAATCAGGATAGTCACATTCTTTTATACTTGAACTTCACATTCCACTCTTTAGCAATCCTACTGATAGCATTTGAATTCCTCACTTGCAGGCTCATAAGATGTAATTTTATCCCATCAATGATTACTTTGAATAAACAATCTGCATCCATCTTATCATCAGTAAACAACCTCCCATTTCTTTCTTTCCAAATATGATACACCACTGCTCCCAGACTTATTCTTCTTAAAACACTTCCAATAGAATTGTTGCATTTCATATTTCCAAATTCTTTCACAATATCATTCCAATGAGTATTCTGAACTTTTAGCCTTAGCTTCTGCAATAATTTCCTCCAAATCTTATCAGTATACTCACAACTAAAAAACAGATGATCATGTGAGTCCTTGCATTTCAAACATAAAGGGCAAGCCATTTGTTGGTTATTCCATTTTTTCATTCTGTCCTGAGTAAGCAGCCTTCCCATAACTGCAGTCCAAAGTACAAAAGCATATTTTGGTAAACATTGACTAAACCAAATCACTTTCCACCACCCAACTTTTTCTCTTTTCTCCCTCATATCTTCCCATACATTTTTAATGGAGAAATTCACATCTTTTCCATCATTAGTTCTCCACTTACATTCATCTTTTATATCAACTCTGATATTGGGAACACTCATATTGAATACATTTGGAAACATGTCTTCCCAATAATCAGGCCATTTCCACTTATTCTCCTCAATCATATCAGCCACAGTGTTTTCATTTTTGAACCTTGCATCATAAACATCTCTGTAACTAACAAATTGACTCAAATTCCCCATGCCATTCCAAATGTCATGCCATACAGAAGTATTCCTCCCATTTCCAATATAATGAATAATATGTTGCCTCATTTTAACTCTCAGACTCAATAAAGCTTTCCATGTACAGCTGTCTTGACTTTCCTCTTCCACTTCCCAAATACTATTTCCTTTTAGCTTTACACAGTTTACCCATTTAACCCATAAACTCTCCTTTTTAGTAGCTATATTCCAAATTTGCTTCATTAATAGAACTTCATTCCATTGACTGATAGACTTTAATCCCAATCCACCTTCACTTTTAGGAAAACACAGATTATGCCAAGAAACTTTTGCCTTTCCCCTACCACTTAAACTCTGATTCCATAAAAAAAATTTAAACACCCTTTCAATATCCTTGGCCACAGTTTTTGGAAGAAGAAAAACAGCAGCCCAATAGGTGTGCATAGATGCTAGAACAGAGGTGATAAGTTGCAGCCTTCCAGCATATGATAATATATTTTCTTCCAGTCTAACACTTTCCCTTTCACTTTATCAATTAAAGGCTTACAATCATTAACACTTAACTTTTTAGCAACTAAAGGAACCCCCAAGTATTTAACTGGAAACTTCCCCACTTGAAATGGTAACATGTTGAGAATCCTATTCTTTTCTCCACAATCAACATTACTAAAAAATACAGTGCTTTTCCCAATATTTGGCTTTAGCCCAGATATATTACTAAACTCCTCTAAAGCCTCCTTGATCACTTTGACAGAATGAAAGTCTCCATGGCTTAATACCAAAAGATCATCAGCAAAGGACAAATGGGTAATTTTCAACTCCTTGCAACCTTTATGATATTTGAAATTTCTGTCCTTCTCAACTTTTTTAGCCATGATCAAAGAAAAAACCTCCATAATCAGGGTGAATAAGTATGGGGAAATAGGGTCCCCTTGTCTTAAACCCCTTTCACTTTTGAAGAAACCTACTCTATCTCCATTCAAACTGATAGAGAAAGTAGCAGATCTTACACAACTCATAATCCAGTTCACCATTTTAGAGTGAAAACCAAAACTAACCAAAGTACTTTGAAGGAAATCCCAGTCCACTGTATCATATGCTTTGGCTATGTCAATCCTGAGAGCACATCTTTTAGGACCATTTTTCCTATTATAACCTTTTAACAACTCCTGAGTAATGAGCAGATTATCTTGAATAAGTCTTCCAGGAATAAAGGCACTTTGATTAAGGTTAACAATCTTTTGAAGCCCTTCCTTTATTCTATTAGTAAGAATCTTACTAATAACTTTATAAATCACATTACAACAAGAAATGGGTCTGAACTCTGAAACTTTTGATGGCAGTTGAGTTTTGGGAACAAGAGTAATCACTGTTGCATTAATCTCCTTAAGTAGTTTCCCAGAAATGAAGAATTCTTTAACAGCAGCACACACATCATCCCCAATAATATCCCATGCCTTCTTAAAGAACATAGCAGAGTATCCATCAGGACCAGGAGCTTTGCTATCACTAATCTCAAAAACTGCATCCTTTACTTCTCTATCAGTCACTTCTCTAACCATTTCTAATGCTTCAGATTCAGAAAGCTTTGATGAAAACAGATCCTCCATATTTTCCCTCTCTTCCACATTATCTTTTTTACCAAGAAAATTTTTAAAGTGTTTAACAAACTTCTCTGCAACCTCTTCACCTTCAACTCTGTTCCCTATCTCATCACATATACTCATCACTCTATTAATATTCTTCCTGCCTTTCACCACTTTATGAAAATAACTGCTATTCTTATCACCTTTACTAATCCAATCAATCTTAGCCATTTGAAACAGTAATTTCTCCTCATCTTCTACAGCTTCTATATATTTTTCTAAAAGATTAGCCTCATTTGCTTTAATCACAGGGTCATAAGGGGCCTTATCAACTTCAATTTGGGCAATTTTAAGCTCCTCTTTAAGATGCTTAACATGTTCAAACAAATTCCCATTTTTCCAACTAAGCTTCTTCAAATACTGCTTCATATTCTTAAGCTTCTTCACCAATCTATACATAGCCACTCCCTTAACCTCAATATTCCATTCCTTCTTCACTAATTCTATGAACTCAGGCTTATCAGCCACATAATTGGCAAATCTAAAAGGTTTATTCTGTGTTTTCCTACCATTAGGTATAGTGAGAACTGCAGCACTATGATCAGAAGTCACATAAGGCAAAAAATTAACATAAGCCTGAGGAAATTTACCTATGAAAACATCATTTGCCATTCCCCTGTCCAGCTTTTTCATAATACTAGTAGCAGGATTTTTGGGAGACTTAAGCCAAGTAAAAAATAATCTTGTACTACATATATCTACTACTTCTATAGAATTGATACATTCCTTAAACTCATTCATATCATTAGTTAAAGCAGACCCCCCAGCAGAGTGTTCATTCACATGTAAGGTAACATTGAAATCACCAATTAAAACCCAAGGTTGGTCAGCAACAATAGCCTTAATACTCTCCAAATCCTTCCACAACATCCTCCTTTCTCTACCAGTATTCTTAGCATATACAAAACTACAAAACATTTTAACTTTAGTGCTAAGGACTTCAATAAGGCACATCATAACTTGACTAGTCATATGCATGACCATAAGATCAACCTTATCCTTATCCCAACCTACAAGAATTCTACAGCCTTGACTACTATGACTAATATTAGAAACCCAATCCCAGCCCCCAAAAGCTTTTTCACTAACTTTACTAAGTTTATTAGCTTTAACATGAGTCTCTAAAATACCACAAACCTGAATATTCTCCTCTCTAATCATCTGTAAAACTTCATTCTGTTTTTTCTTTTGACACATACTCCTAATATTCCAACCAACAATTTTCAAATCCATAAAAAATATTATTCAAGAAAAAGCATTCTGTCAATTTAGAACAGATGCATCCCTACCCTTAATGTTGTCTGTTGCACACATTTCATTAACATTCTCACTTATTTCCTCTACATCCTCAATTTCTTCCTCCTGACCATTACTTATCTCTTCCTCTATATTATCTTGACTTAAGCTAGCATATTTATTTGTATTAGCCTTAGAGGTCTCACCCTTTTCCATTCTAACATTCCATCTTTTACCATTATATTTCACATTATCATTTTTCCTAACTTCCTTCCTTCCACCCTCATTCCAGTTCTTATCATTTCTAACATCAGCAGATTTCTTAGAATTATTACTGATACTATTTGTGTTACCATGATTAGCTTGACTATGCACATTTTTCTGTTTCATATTGACCTCCCTAAATCCCTCCTTATCAATAGTTTTTTCCTTATTCTGCTCATTAAAACTTTTTAATATGGTATTTTCCTCCTCAGTCCTGGGTCTTTTGACACATTTCTCCACTGAATGACCAAAAACCTTACAATGACTACACACCTCAGGCTTCCATTGATATTCAATCTTAACCTTCTTCTTTCCTATAGTCATATTCTGTCTGTCCCTATAGTGAATATCTATTTCATCTTTAAACCCCTTCTCAACATCAAATTCAACTAAAACTCTAGCAAAATCAACTTTACCCTTACTCTCATGACACATTTGAGCAGTTAAATTGTCCATTCTCAAAGGTTTTCCTAGACCACTAGCTAATGCTCCAATACCTTCAACACTCCATGCCTCCAAAGGGACATTCACAATTTTAGCCTAAATAGGTATTTTAGTTTTTTCAATCATCTCCATACCTAAACTAGGATCCCACTTTTGCACAAACATTGGTTTATGATTAACAATCCAAGGGCTCTGCTCAACTATACTATTTAACCCTTCCTCATTCTTAAATGGAAAAAAACAAATTCCATCACTATTAACATCAATCTCCACTACCCCAAATTTACTCCACATTCTCCTAATATGATACCTCAACTCATTAGCAGACATTTTATATCCTATGAATTGGCCACATACAGTAAGGTTCCATTTAGTGCTACCTTTATTCACCAAATCAGCATCAAAAATAACAACCTCTTGTCCATCATCACAAATTTCAGTTTGTTTAAACAATAGCCTAGTATCAAACTTGGACTCCTTATTCTTAACAGCAGAAGCATATGACTTAGCACTATTACCATTATCAGTATTCACATTATCCCTCCTATCATTATTCACATTATCTTTATCACAATTAATCATAGAATTCACAGTTGTATTAACCTCTGCAGTATTATTCACATCTTCATTAGCATTCTCACAAGAATCCATCATACCATCATTCTCAACATTCTTCCCAGCATCATCCATACTTTTTCCTGAATCAATACTTCCACTTACCTCCTTATCCATATTATCTTTCCCCATTTTCCCATCCTTGTAAACCCTGTATTCATCATCACTCTCCTCACTTTGCTTCTCATTCCTCTTTTTACTCAAAGACTCCATTATATGATTGTTATATCTCCCCGGCATCTTTACATTTCTCTTCAAAGAACGCTTGTTATTAGCCATGAACAAGAAGAATAGAACAGAACTAAAAACGTATTATATTGAATTGAAGAAATAGTTGTACCGGACCAATCAATAGAATCTATACTACTGAGTCAACTAATCTTAAATTGATCAATTGTAAATGCTAACTGAATAAGAATTGTGAATTTTTTGAATTTTTCGATTTTTTTAATAATGGAACAAAAAAACGCGGGAAAATTAGAATTGGGGGTTTCTTCAAAACATTCCTAAAATCAAATCCGCACACATCATTGTGTGCGCAATGATGAACTGAATCATTTTATAAATTCAGATCTAAAATCCCAGAAGGATTTAGTGCAGAAATGGAGATTTTAATGAAAACTAATGAAGTGAATGAAAAGGAGGTAAAAAACGGTTATGAGAGAGAATTTGGTTCAGGGTTAATTTTACTTACTTGTGCATCAAGTGAGAATTAAATAAAAAAACTTTTCACATTTTAGTGATGAACAAATTAACTCTCATTTTGGCCTTTTGAAAGGGTAGATAACATCATTATATTCCTTAAACGCCATATAGAGGTTTGAACGACACCGACTGAGAACTTGGTATGATTGGTGGCGGGGTTCGTGACCAACCAAGCAGAATTGATCGTTTAGGCTGCTTGGAAGTGGGGTGTTTATCATGCACCAATTGAGAATCTTGATCCAGATAGATTGCGCAATGACGCAATCAACAAAAAGGTGTTTCTCAAAACTATTTAACAAGGCCGTCCCGTTGATTTTGGTGGCCCCGTGCCACAATTACAAACAAGGCCCTCTAAAAATATAATTATAATGGCAAAAAATGTCAATATTATAAATGAAGACTAAAAAAAGTTAGACAATCTCTTTCCTTCTTATTTCTTTTTCCGTTAAAAAAAGTACCTTATAAACAAAACGTAGTAAATGACTCCATATTGGAATTCTTGATTTTAGCAAAAGACCTTTTTTCCTCTCCAGTTTCCACTCAACAACCAAGAAATAAAAACATATTGACTTCCTTAATATAATATACCGAAAAATGCTAATAATGTATGAATGAGTTCTATGAAATGGAGGCCCTAGAAATAAATGGGCCCTGTACACTCGCACAGGTTGCACACCCTTAACACCGGGCCTGCTATTTAATACAGTATACTAAACTTAAATATTACTCATATACTCATTTAAATATCTGTTTTCAGAGGATATTTTCTAAAACTATTTTTGAATATATTATTTTGTTAAATTCTTTGAGGATTTCTTGTTTTTGTAAAGATGTTTTTAAGCTAATTAAAAAGGTTATTGTAATTATAGAACAAGCTTTATTGAAATTAAGTGGTAATTTTATGGGTTGATTATCATATGATCAACATATGATTATATGATGAATTTAAGTATTAAGAAATGAGCTAATGGTTGTGATGAGGTGTTATTTTATACGTTTTTAAAGGGTTATTTAGTCTCTAAATCCGTATATATTCGATCATTTATTGCCCTAAATCGTTTCTATTTAAGTTTTAGGCACTTGGGAAGCAAATGCTGAAAAATGGCACGTTTCGGACTCGATTAGACGGAAAAACGAAGAAAACGACAACATCGGGAAAAACGCCAGAAAAAGGAGTTGGGACGGCGTCACAATCACTAAGTGACGCCGTCACTAGAAGTTAACGAAGATGTTGAAGTTTCAGAATTTGCAAGTGACGGTTTAGGCGATGGAGACGACCTCGAGCTGACGGCATCATGACCAAGAAAATGAAGAGCGACGGTGTCACAAACCATAAGGTGAAGCCGTCACAATAAGTCGGTTCAAAACTCGAAACCCTAATGACGGCGAGCTGACGGCGTCACAATTAACAAGTGACGCCGTCACAACTGTATTCCTATATATATTTTCGTATTATTTTCATTGTAAACTGTGAAACTTTGTGAGGAACTATCACTAGTACAAACAGAAGCATCGCAGGCGAATTTTTTTGCATAATGACCTTCTGACGTCATGATGTCGGCATAATGACCTTTCGACGTCATGTCATCGGCAGTAACTTGTCGATAATGCCTTGTCGGGACTTAAGGTCCCGACAAACAATCTCGACGACAAAGTGGGACCCACATGATTTTCTGGTCAAACGTTTTTGTGGTTCGACAATATTGTCCCGACAACACGTCGTCGGGACAATATTAAATAATTAACGATTTAATTAGCAAACTTAATTAATGGTCAACAAAAGTCAACATAGTCTATATAGTACCGACGACAAGACGTCGGTACTATATACAAGGGTCAACAAAAGTTAATAAACCGATGACAAGACGTCGGTAATATATGAAAAAGTCAACACAAGTCAACATAAGTCAATGTAATTGTATATGGTACCGACGACAAGACGTCGGCACTATATGCAAAAGTCAATAAAAGTCAATGTAATTGTATATAGTACCGACGACATGACGTCGGTACAGTTTAAACAACACATTATGTTCACTTAAATGCCGACGACATGTCGTCGACATTTAGTTGTATTGCAGCTGCACATCAGCCTGCGCAGCTGCAATTTCCAGATTTTTGCAGCAAAAATCTACAATAACCTGCTGCTATATCTACAATACATTCAAAATTTGCAGCAAAAATCTACAATAACCTGCTTCTATATCTACAATACATTCCAATACATTCAATACCACTAGAAACGGCTATAAACTTTATGACGGCTAAAACGGTTATATATAACCACTAAACACTTATAAACTTTACAAAACGGCTATAAACTTTATAACACCCTAAAACTACATTATAAACTTTACCTAACGGGTGTTATAATCGCTAGACCTAGCTGATATATCTACAAATGTTGCAATATCCGCAATGTTCAAAGATAATAAGATTCGGGTCGCCTTAATATAGTTTCAAAGATAAAAACAACACAAAATAACACATAATATATACCTCTACGGCCCCTCGCCGTCATCCATATCATCACTAAGACGATCCTCATCATCATCACTCTCGACGCCTGAGCTACTCTCGCTGCCAGAGCCACTCTCACTGCCAGAGCCACTCCTGCTCCCGCCTGAGGCACTCGCGCTCCCGCCTGCGCCACTCCCTCCCGCGCCACTCCTGCTGCCGCCTCCTACGTCACCTCGAGAACCAACGTGGCTAATAAACTTCTCCTATCGCGGGTTGCTCAAGACAAAACACGTCAACAACTCGAGCTGCTTCTTATTTGCCGACGCTTTCTTCTCAGCTCTTCTGCTCTTCTTCTCAGCTTTTCTGCAAATCTTCTCAGCTTTTTTGCGAAGATTCTCAGCTTCATCAAGCTTCTTCTGAGCTTTAGCAAGCTTCTCGTTGATCTCGGCCATACCTATAAACGAAATAATCAAAATTTAAAAACGGCCATTTCAATACATAAGATGAGTCATTTAATATTATCCAACTGTACATACCTGGAGCTGGAGGCGGGGGAGGCGGGGTGTGTGGTAACCGTGGCTTCTTCACGCCGGGTACCACCCTGCCCCTGCCGGCTATGTGACCACGCTGCTTGCCCTTTAGTACCCGAGAAAGTATCTCCTCCTCCGGGAGGTACGCCACCTCTGTCGGCGTATCCGATCTCGGCTCCCTTAGACTGACCATCTCTTCCTATGTAGTTGAAAAAAAATGAGAAAATTAATATATTAGTCGGGTTAATTACTAGATTATGTTTCAATAAATCATTAAAGTGTGTGTTTGAAAAAAAAAAAAAAAAAACGATACTTACATACTGAACACGAGCCTCATCCTGCAACCAAACACCATCCTTGCAGTGGGTGTCAAAAAAGGTCTGGATGAGGGACGGGTACTGATGGTCCTCGCTGTTCTCGAACTGTATATACACATGCATATAGGATGAAACAAATTAAAATGACAAATCAAACACCATATATATTTTATTTAGTATAAATACTTTTAATTAATATATAATTAAAACTAAATAATCTTATAAAAATAAAATGTGTCTTACATATTCGTGTCGAGTAGCGGCCAATGATCTCGAACCGTGGCGGCTGTGAACCTTGTTCTTCTTTCGATTCTCTTTGTTCACAGCCGCTCGTTTTTGTGCCTTCTCCGACATGTACAACTCCACATGCTTCTCCCACACATCCTACTCCATGTTCGGAGGAGGTCTTCCTCTGATCGTTTCCACATTCGGAGCCCCACCCTGGCTGGTAAAGTAATCGCGCTTTATGTTGTATTTGTTGTCCGCGTATCGCTTAGCCAGATACGCGGTGATGCCGGTCCGAATGTTCTCCCAGTCCGATGAGCGCATGTGGCGCTCCAAGTTAAAAAAGCGCTGCAATCAAATATAGTTAAAATTAATATAAAGATATAAATAAATAAACAAATTTAAATAAATATACACATTTAAACAAATTTAAATAAATGTACACATTCAAATAATTAAATATAGAGATATAAATAAATAAACAAATTTAAATAAATATGCACATTTAAATAAATAAACACGATAACATAACAATATAAAAGGAAAATGAAATAACTGACCCCGAGCTGTGGAAGGAAGTGAGCCGTCTTCTCCGGTGGTATACTGTACCAGGAGTCATAGTGTAACGGCAGCTCCCTAATGAGCTCGCCGACGTAATTGCTGAACCACCCTTGGTGCTTGCCCACATGACAATACGTCCCCTGATCATTAGTCTCGAACTCAATACACTACCCCTGCCTCCCTCCTGGCCCTACCTCCTCGGCGGGGTCGTCGCTGTGATCCTGCAATTGGAGTGAGTGAAAACGTTATAAAGTAACATGTAACCAAATTCAAATGATCAAGTTTAAGTTTCTTTGAAAATAATCTAGAAATTCTTACCATCACGGCACCCGCTCTCAATATGACGGGGAGGGGAAGGTGGGTCACCGGCACCGTCACCACCATGACTGCGCGCAACTGCTGCTGCCATCTGTAAAAGTACAAGTTGAATAACATATAGAAATTCGGGAACAAATTAACATAAGCATGCACACATTCAAATACATACACATTCAAAATAAATATACACATTTATACAATCCATAACAATTTCATTAAAATAAGTGTCGTTTTACAAGTTACATTTTAAGATCAATCTGCACAATCATAATCACTATCATAAACAACATTAGTCGCAACTTCAACTTTATCATCAGAATTGTTTGCGACTTCATTATCAGAAGCTGCTAAATCATAAGGGTCGTCGTCTTCATCATCAATAAAATCATTGTCGTCATCAACAAGAATGATTGGTGGTGGTGGTGCCTTAACTAACGTTGATTCACCATCGATATTTAAGGTTTCAAATTCCAAATCATTCAAATTAGCTGACAGTACGAGATCGGATGAGTTGTTGCCATGTATCACATCATCATCGTCTTCTACCACGATGACATCCCAAGTTGTGTTGTGATTTACTTCTTGGACGACCTTCCAATGGAGTGGTCGTCTGGCAGGATCTTCAAGGTAGAAGACTTGTTTTGCTTGTGTTGCGAATGTAAGGTTGATCTTCGAACGCATAGCCACATGCCAAAATTTGTGTCATGTTGTTTCTAGTGGTAAAACGTTGGACTCTACCTCTTTTGTTGCATAAGTCGAACCACTTAACTCGAAACAACACAACTTTGAACTGGGAATACGCGAACTCCAGAATTTCTTCTAGCTGACCATAATACATTTCTCCCTCCTACTCACCAAGTGAACAAATTTCGCTGTTCTGAGTTGTACGTTTTATATCGCGGCTGTGTACGACAAACCTCACACCGTTGACTACGCAAGAGTTGACTGAGATTGGGGTCGGTGATGGTCCACAAGCCAAAGCGAATAAGTCGGGAGTACAGCTTGGGTCATTGGCTATGTAAATTTTACGGATCTATGAAAAAAGATAAGAATAGATGGAGATGAGTAATAGTCGTTATTTATACATGGAAATACATACAATAAGTTTACCTTCGTCTCAAACCATCTCGGAAATTCTTGTTGCATGTTGCTATCAGGAAATTCACTGAAAATGTTCATGATATTAGAATAAATAGAAAAGATAACTTGGGAAAAAGAAATTTCAAAATATAAACGCATACCTCTCGAACGCGTCCATGTACGTGTCGATCTCAGGACTGTTGTGAAGTACATACCATATCACACTCTTCATTTCTTGGAGACCTAACCGAATCAATGTCTCCTTACCAGACTTAGTACATAGTGATCGGAACACCTGGAAATCACTTGTTGGGCGAGGACAGTCCTGAGATGCAGTGGGACGATTAAATTTTGTCCCAACACCATGAAAATAACGAGAACATAAAGTTAATGCTTCGTCTGCAACATAACCCTCCGCTATTGAACCCTCCGGCTTAGCTTTATTTCGTACATAGTTTTTTAGCTTCTTCATGTATCTTTCAAATGGATACATCCACCGGAATGAAACAGGCCCGCCTTCAAGAGCCTCTTCAGGTAAATGCATAACCAAGTGAATTATAATGTCAAAAAAAGCAGGAGGATATATTTGCTCGAGACTGCACAAAATATTGATCAACTGGTCTTTAGCTTTCACCATGTCTTTCACCATCAAAGTTCGGGCGCAAATTTGCTTAAAGAATAAACAAATCTCGATCAATGGTCTATAAGTCTGTGCGTCCAAGTATTGCTGAAGTCCATAAGGAAGTAACCGTTGCATCATTATATGACAGTCATGAGACTTCATGCCCATTATACTGTTATCATCTTTGGTCACTTTTGACTTGAACTTGGATCCGAACCCATCTGGTAGTTTAACTATTTTGATGTATTGACATAAGAGTTTTCTTTTATCGGGTGTGAAGGAGTACTTAGCATGAGGCTTCGAGCACTTCCCGTTTTGTTTGTTTCCGAGCCACAACTCCTGTCGAATGCCCAGAGCTAGCAAATCTTGTCTTGCCTTAGCGGTGTCTTTAGATTTGTCATTCATTAACAAGGTGTTCAAGATACTCTCCAACACATTTTTTTCGATATGCATGACATCTAAATTGTGTGGTAGAGAAAGAAAAGACCAATATTAAAGATCGTAGAAAATAGACCGTTTAGTCCAGTTCAGCTCGAGTGTATGATTACGTTTTATCTTCCCACCCCCATAATCTGGATGTTTCCCCGTCACACGTGTGGACAATGTCGCAAGTTGAGTCAAGATATCAGCCCTGGTATCTTTTCTAGGAGGATCTCTATCATCGGTTTCACCATTGAATGTCGTATAGTCCCTCCTCCATTTATGGTTTTTTTTAAGAATCTTCTATGACCAACATAAGCTGTTTTGCTTATCACACGCGTAGCCGGAGTGTCTACTTTGCATGTGATGTGCGTGTGTATTGCTCTAATTCTTTTATATCCACGGTAGCGGCGCCAAAGACTTGGTGCGCGCGTGATGTGTCGTTGTGGTTTTAGCAGTATTAATGCCTACTCAAGTTTTAAATTTATATTTAGCCGACTTATCAATAAAACACACACTTTAACGAGCAGTGTACCCGGTCAGTATGAATATAATGGTAAGTAGAGTGTCGATCACTAAGAGTGGAACGTATTATCAAGTTATTCTAATCAGTATTTTAATATCTTAAGTTAGCTATACAACCTAATCTAACGCAAGGGGGTTCAGCCTGAGAGACTGGCACGTTTGGTTATGATTAAATAGAAAACTAAACTAATGAGCACGAATCAGCGATTAGCACACACGTACACAGATAGATACTTGAGACAATAAGAAGACCTGTCCTGATAATTAAGTAGCTTGTCACTTGTTTTATTGCTAGTTTTATATGAAGTGTATATAATTAACCCTTTCTCGTTGGCTCTAATCTTATCGGCGAGTAAACCCTTAATGATCACTTATGTCTATCCCACTATCCTAGAATATTGAGCATTTGTGATGCCACGTTTCATATACGCTAGAACAGATAGGCGAGGAAGGGGCATGGCGACCCAAGCAATGCTCAGCTAGACACAGAGGTTATCAATGCACTAATAAAAGTCACCAAAGACATCAACATATAAACTTTAATTAATGGGAAAGCAATTTTAAGGGGTGCCCATGATATTCCGTAGTTACATGGAATCGGCCCATCAATCCTGATGAATTAAAGTGTACTAATACAATAAAACGAAACTACTTAATGAATTGAATACATGCAGGACCTTCTTACAGCTCTTGTATCTTCGTTCAGGGTGTGTCTTGTGCTGCTAATACGTCTAAATTCGGCTTTAGGGTTTCTGTCTTTCTCTTTGAGTTAAGCTAAAAGTCTCTCGAAATTCGTCTGGCCTTGGGGTATTTATAGTTTCTGTCTGAGGGTTAGATGCGGCGCATAGGATAAGTAGATGCGGCGCATTGACTTAACTTCACGTGGGGTCCAAGATTAATATATTCAGGAATATTCGTACACCGCCTTAAGATGCGGCGTAACTCCATTTCTCTATGCGGCGCATGTCCTTTGCTGACTTGGATCGTAACTTGTGAAATCTTGATAGTGATGCGCCGTATGTACGAAGTATGTTGCGGCGTATCTAGAGCAGAATGATCTTGATCTTGTACATTTCAGTAGACTCTAAACATCTTGCTTGTTTTGCTCCATAATTAGTCCAAAATCGCCAAGTTTCACATAATACTTGTTTTTACCTGAGAATTACAAAAGTAAACATTAACTTACCAATTCTCATATATAATATAATAAAACAAGTCAAATAAATAGGATAAATGATGATAATAAAATGTACTTGTTTGAGTTCATCACACGCGTAGCCGGAGTCTCTACTTTGCATGTAGGGCAACCGTAGTAACCTTGCCCTTGCCAACCAGACAAACTACTTCGAGCAGGAAAATCATTGATGGTCCATAAAAGCATCGCTCTCATGTGGAATTGAGTGCCTGTAGCAGCATTCATAGTCAAGATACATGGTTTTTTCCATAATTCCTGCAGGTCATCAATCAAGGGCTTCAAGTAAACATCAATGTCCTTCGCCGGTGATTTAGGGCCAGGAATCTGTGGGAAACTAGAAGGGGGGTTGAATAGTTTACCGGTTTAAAAATCCTTTTAAAAATCTTGTTTTAAAAGTTAGCTATTGGAAACCTTGATTCGAACTCTATGTGTTATCAATCAACACCAATATGAACTACACACTAAACTAACTAATACAAAATAATGAAAGTAAAGAGTAGAGTTGGAAAGATCAAACCGAGACAAAGGATTTATAGTGGTTCGGCTACGAAGCTCTTCTTCGCCCTACTCCACTCCCCGAGTACCACACTCGAGAGTTTCAAACACTATATCAACAACCTCCCTTCAGGTGGAGAAAACCGTACACGTCGCTTATCCTATTACTGACACTAAGCTAGATGTCGAGTGCTAATCTTAGCTAGCACCAATCTACCAAGGTCCACGTGACCAAACACTCAAGCCCAATGGCTTCAAGAGATCACCAAGATCTCAACACGATCACAATGATCAACACTCACTTCACTCTACTCAACTAACACTAATCTATCGACCCTTGATCTTCTTGATTGATGAAGCGAAAAGTGTACCGCTTTTATGGGGTCATTTAAGCCCTAAATCGTATTTATTTGATCAAATATTGCCCTAAATCGTTCCTTTTGTCATTTTAGGTACTTTGGAGAAGAAATCTGGAAAAGGAAGCATTTTGGACGTTTTTGGAGCATAAAAGTGAAGAAAACGACAAAGTCTTCAAAGCTGCTGAAAAAGTACACTTGACGGCGTCAAGGATTGCTCCTGACGGCGTCATGGCTTGGCAAAAGAGGTGGATATGACAAAACACACGTGACGCGCCAGAGAGTTTTGCAATGGAAATCTGACGGCGTCACCCTTTAAGGTGATCAAGGCCATCACGGTTTAAGTTAAAGAGAGACGGCGTCAAGCACATTTCTGACGGCGTCAACCCTTGATAGGCCAGAGCGGATTTTGGAGGATTAAAAAGGGACGGCGTCAGGAAGACCATCCGGGAACCCTAGCCACGGCGAGGTGACGGCGTCACCTCCTACAACGTGACGCCGTCAGCCACTAAACTCTATATATAGTTTTGCAATTTTTATTCATAGTGTGCAACTTTGTGAGGAGAAACCCTAAGACGAATTTTTGCCATTTTTAAGGGTTTTATACCCTTGGATCTCCCATGTTTAATTGAAGATAAGTAATCATTTAATCATTCAATATGTCTATGTGTTGTTTGATTATATCTTGTTCTTGTCTTTTAATTAACATGCTAGGCTAGATTTATCTTGTGTTTGCTTAGATCTAATGAAACCTAACTATTGATTATTGGTTGTTGGTGTGTTATTAATTGTATTGGATGATTGTTTATCGATGTTAGGCTTAAGAAAACTGGCTAACCTCCTATACGGTAACCTGCTTGAACGTCTTAAGAAACATGAACCAATGCGTACTAAGGTTTTTATGGTTGTATTTAATGCATGAGCGAATTCTAGTGATCCCATGTTAGGAGCTTCTTAGCCGGCTCGACATAGGAGTGAAGTAGGAGCTTATAGAGTTGGGGAAGTACGTACGCCACCCCACGATTGGTATTAAGGAATACACCCGTCATCCACGTAATTAATACACACTAATCAACCGGTAAAAGATAGTTAGGGAGTAAGGAAATCTAAGTAAACACATTTCTCTCCATATAAGTTCCACGACCTTTCATTTTCAGTTATTTTATTTTATTTGCATTTGTAGTCATTTGGGTTAGTTGACTAGCAACTAATTTCGCCCACTCCTTCAAACCCGAGATTTTACTTGCTTTCCATAAAATATAAAAATACAAAAAGAATCTTCCCTCACCCTTAGACCTATTAGAGTAGTTTTTCAATCCTAACGACACTATTCCCCTAGAGAACGATCAATCCCCCGGTACTTGCCACTACACTATACTACATCGGTCAGGTACACTGCCTGGTGGGGATTGCAAGCCTCTTGAGATCCCTCGAGAGGTAAAACCTGTTGTAAGGTCGCAAAACCACGCATCTATCGACCCTTGATCTTATTGATCAATCACACAAGCCCAATGGCTATAAGAGATGTTCACTATCTCTATAGATCACACTTGATCTTCACTCTCACTCACAAAAGATAAGAAAGCTTGATGTATGCAAAGATACAACAAGGTTGTAACAAGTGTTACAAAAACCTAACAACTATAACTCTTGTATCTTCTTGAATACTTGAGTTCTTCTCTTGCTAATGAAGAGGGATGACAACACCTTGTATCTACTTGGATACTTGTGTTCTTCTCTTGCTAATGAAGAGGATCACTTGAAGGATGATTGGATCACTCTTGAAACAAAGAAAACTAATCTAAAGAAGTGAAAGGTTTGAGAGGATTAAGCTAGGGGATTTTTCTGTGTGTGAAGGGTGCCTAAAACTGTGAAAGGGGTTGATATTTATAGGCAAGAAAAATCTGAACGTTACAGAAAAAATGGTACGGACGGCTCCGTTAAATACCCCACGGCTCCGTTAAATTTAACGGAACCGTGGAGCCGTCCTAGACTAGGACGCTCCAAATTTTGTCTTTTCTGGTGAAAACTTATTTGGGGAAGGTTGGAGCTGATTTTGGGGGGGAAAATAGCTGTTGTGATTTTCAAACATATTTTTCCATTAAAACATTTCTTAATATTTCAAAAATAATTTGTCATGTGTATTTTTGAAAAAATGTTTTGTCCCATTTAAAATGTGAATTTTCAAAACATAAATTCACTTCTTTGATCACTAGTTCAAGTTGTAACTTTGTTCTAGAGTGATTTGCGTAGAAACGGGATCTTCCGATTAAAGACTTGTTTACGTTGATTTTAACGTATCGTGATTTCACATTTTGTCATCCTCAAAACGTGAAGTAATCGAAAGATATAAATAACGTTTTTAGAACATTATTTGCATCAACAATCTCCCCCTTTTTGATGATGACAAAATATAAACTCATGTTAGGTTAAAATTAGTTTTAACAAGTTTTTAATGAGTTTACTCCCATTTCTCCCCTTTTTGTCTAATCAAAAAGGTGACAAAGGCTCCCCCTTGATGTGTACTCCCCTCATTTGGAGAACACAAAGGAATCGAGTAATGGTTCATGCTACAAAACAAGGTTAGACGACAAGTATACAATATCTAACAAGTAGCACATTTGACAAATATCCAACCACACAAAAAAAATATGGCTAAGTAGCCAAAATGAAAAGCCCATTTCATAAATATAAAGTAAATGTCATACATAAGTATGACTACAATAGGAAAGCAAATTAAACTAACAAGAAGACACATAAACATCTAAAGTAACATGAGGCTTCTAGATTTGCTTCCAACTTCAAAAGGTTCCTAATCATTTATTGGAAGGACTAAACATAACCATGTTTAGTTTGGGCTATTGGGTGGTGGAGGTGGTGGAAGGATGATGGGTCCTATGGGTGGTGTGAGGAGGTGTTCTAGGTATGAAAACCTAAAGCTAAGCTCATCTCTAAGGTTCATGATGAGCTCAAAGTTGTGATGGCAACAAGCACAACTTAAGGTGTGTGTGTGTAGGGGATAAAGGATGGGATAACCCATTAAGTGTTGAGGTGATGGTGATATGGAAGGTGATGATGTGTTGCTCCCAAATTCAAATGGAGTTATTGGTGATAAGGTGAGAGTGAGAGCTAGAGGTTGTTGTGATGGTGAAAGTGATGAGGGTGTTGTGTTAGTTCCCAATTCAAGGGAAGTTGATGGTGATGAGTTGAGTGTTAAGGCTAAAGGGTGAATGGGACTAGGTTGAGATGAGTGTGTGTTTGTTCTTGTTGTGGAGGATGAGGATGTAGGTTTGTTAGAGGTTGCCTTGGATGGAGCTTGGGGTGTAGTGAAGGAAGATGATGATTTGGTAGAGGTTATGGGTGTGTGGGTTTCATCTTCATCATCCAAGGTGAGATCAATGAAGGCAATGTCATTGGTGATAGGTTTAGTAGATGATTGAGGTGTGTCAATACTCTTGATCCATTGATCAACTAGAGTGGTTTGATTTGTTGGTTTGATGTTGAATCTAGGTTTCTTGAATACTCTTGATCCCATGATGGTTGTATGGTGAGTGTGAAAGTGTAAGGATGGCAATGCATAATGTTAGCTTAAATAGCCAAATCATAAGTGTGAGGATCTTGGTTATACACGGTTAAGGTGGTTAAACCTTGTGTCTTTGTGTATGAGATATATTGACTTAATATGATTAAGCACGCGGAATTTACTTAACCACACTTAGAAGGTTATGTATGTTATGGAAATGGAAGAATTATGTTTGTTACTTAACAATGAACAAAGAAAGTATTTCACTAAACGATTCAATATTATTCCAAATAATACGAGTGATCTTGAGTTTTTCACTAGGGTTACAAAACCTTGAATCTTATGTTACAACTTGTGATTTGTGTTTGTTCTATGTCTTAACAGTTATGAGTCTATGTTATGCATGTGTGTCACTAATATCCAAGTCTAAGATCTCTTTTATAGTTGCAAGAGATCTTTTACAAATTTGCTAAAAGTCTTGACCGACTTACATGGTTAACTTATGCATGTTGGTGTCAGTACATAAGATACAACATGTATCTATGTATACAACTTGTTAACTAAGCACATGGAGTAAGATATTATCTACCGTATATGTTTGACCAAAATTCAATAAATATCTTCTTGATCTTATCCTCTTAATCAGCAGAGTTGTTAAGCCTATCAGCAGAGTCATTGCACTAAACAGCAGAGTCAATGTACTAAACAGCAGAAACATACTTGGAGTATTTCCCGATTAAGAACTTCATGAATATTTAATTCCTAACAATCCTCCCCTAAACATGTGAATCAATTCAAACATGTTTTCTGAATTAAATGAGGACTTATCTTTAGAAGATCTTTCAAACACTTCATGAATCTGAACTGATCTGCTCTATTCTTCTTTGACTTCAGCAATATCAAAACATTGTACCAAAAGATGGTGCAATTTCCTTGGATGGAGGAATTGTAAGAGACAATGATTTCAACAAGTGAAATCATCTATCAGCATGCCTTTGCAAGTGATAAACAAACATAATGAACTGAAATTGAATCTTTCTTTCGTTTGATCTAGATAGAACTTTCTCCTTTGGAATGCTTCATCCCTTCTAGATATTTGATCTGTTCTAATCATTTTCAACCTCTACATCATCTTGTATGCTCTTGTCTTCTCCTTCCATATATTGGTTTATTCTTCCTTTGCTGGGAAATTATTTCCTCCCCTGAAGCAAATAACTTTTGTTTCCATTTGGAAGATCTCACTATGTACTAAAGAACTTCTCTTCATATCACCTGATCTATTAGTTTGAACTTGTTTTTCAGACAATATTGTACATGAAGCCATCAATTCATTAAAAGTTTAAGTTGCTGTCCTCATCACTTCTAGGTGTGTTAACTCCTATGAGAGGTGAATCAGTGGACATTTTGATTCATAGTCCATAAATGAATGGTTTTTCTGAATCCTTGAAAATCCTTTTAAGAAATCATTTAACTTAGTAGTATGTTTATGATTTTAGAATTGAAAAATCATACTACATTCAACCATTTTGAAAGAATCAAGTGTATAACAGACACTTAATCAAAATTTCGGTTTAAAAATAACCTCTGGTTGTGTGAGAACCAATGTATTTCAGTTATCACTAACTGCCTGTGAAAAGATAAATCTATTCAAAAGATTTTCTTGACAGGGTTTCCAGCTCATAGTAATTGTTACCTCCAACACAAGTGTTAGATTCACTTTCACTAGCTGTTATTTCTATCAGATGTCCTTAGACTAACTCATTATACTTGAAAGTATAAAATGATAGAAAGTGAGTTGTATCAGTTACTATCTGATCAACTAAGTCATCAATTCAATGTGAAATATCATAACTAGATTTCAAGAAAGAAGTTTTAAGGAGGTTTAATTCCTAAACTCAGTCCATCATAAATCTATTATGGTCAGCAATATGATAAGAATTCTGCTGTTCCCATTTCACTTGAAATATCTGTTGTGTTCACATATTCATACCTGAAATAGTTAGTCTAAAACCAAAAGAACAATGTACAAAGTACTTGTCTTGCATTAGTATAATCATAAAACCAACTGTATGAATAACACAATTCAAATTTTGATATATTAGCAGTACCTTATAAATCCAGCAGTACCAACAAAAATTTATGTACAAAAACACATCATATTGAAAATTTAAAGATTAAGCATTCCAATACTTGCAATTAAGTACTGAAACCTTGAAACATCAAAAGCTTTTGTTAATAGATCTGCAAAATTATGCTCTGAAGCAATTTTAAGAACTTGAATTAATCTTTTCTCATTGCAATCTCTTATAAAGTGATGCCTAATTTCAATGTGTTTTGTTTTAGAGTGTTGTACAGGATTTTTAATAATACAAATTGTACTACTATTATCAATGTAAATAACAGTGTTTAAGAAATTGTACCCATAATCAAGGAGTTGGTTTTGAAGCCATAGAACTTGACTAGAGCAACTTGCAGCAGCTATATATTCAGCTTCAGTTGTTGAATTTGCCACACTTGTCTGCTTCTTACACTGCCAAGAGACAAGTCTACACCCAAGGAATTGACATCCTCCAGTTGTTGACTTTCTGTCTAAGCTAGCACCAGCATAATCACTATCCGAATATGCTACCAAGTCAAAAGGAGATTCTCTAGAATACCATATACCCAACCTTGGTTGACCTTTGAGATATCTAAAAATTCTCTTGACTGCAATTAAATGAGAAACCTTTGGAGTAACTTGAAATCTTGCACAGACACAAACAGGAAACATGATATCAGGTCTAGATGATGTAAGATACATCAAGGAGCCTATCATAGATCTGTAATTGTGTACATCTACATTTTCTCCATCTTCATCTTTCAGAAGGTGTTTCTCTGGGTCCATTGGTGTGCTTGCTATTTTTGAATCAGCAAATTGAAATTTTCTAAGTATCTCTGCAACATATTTGTCTTGACTAATAAATATGCCTTCAGATGATTGCTTAACTTGCAAACCCAAAAAGAATGTAAGTTCTCCCATAGAACTCATCTGAAACTTATCTTTCATAAGCTTCTCAAATTCTAAACACATTTCCTTCCTTGTAGATCCAAAGATAATGTCATCCACATACACCTGCACTAACAGAAGATCCTTCTTGTGCTGTTTGATGAAAAGTGTCTGATCAATCTTCCCTCTTTGAAATCCATTTTCTAATAGGTAGGAAGCAAGTGTTGCATACCAAGCTCTTGGTGCCTGATGAAGGCCATAGAGAGCTTTCACTACTCTGTACACTTTGTTTGGATGTAATGGATCAATGAAACCAGGAGGTTGTGAAACATACACCTCTCTTTCAATTTCACCATATAAAAATGCGCTTTTAACATCCATTTGATAGACTGTGAAGCCTAAAAATGAAGCATAAGCTAGAAACAGCCTAATTGCCTCAATTCTTGCTACTGGAGCATAAACTTCATCATAATCTATTCCTTCTTCTTGTGTGTACCCTTGTGCTACTAATCGAGCCTTATTCTTGATCACAATTCCTCTGTCATCCCTTTTGTTCTTAAAAACCCATCTAGTGCCAATTAGCTTCTCACCTGTAGGTAAATCAGCTAGCACCCAAACCTTTTGAATCTTGAACTGAAGAAGCTCTTCTTGCATAGCCTCTACCCAGCTTGAATCATCTAGGGCTGTAAGAATATTCTTTGGTTCCTTTTGAGAAAGAAAACATACAAATAAACATGAGTTTGAAAGTTCATGTTGTTTTGAAGCATAAAGGGCATCAAGAATCCCTTTTTGGTCTGAAGAGACTAGTTGTCTTCTTGTCTTCACACCAGATTGTACATCTCCAATCACATTATCTAGGGAATGAACTTTGTGAATTCTTGTGTGTGGGGTTGTTGGAACTTGATAGTTAAGTGGAAGATTACTAAAATCCACTTCATCTTCAGAGAATTCTGCTTCTTTTGTGTGTGATGGCCCTATAACAGAAGTATTTGGCCCAACAGCAGAGTGTTCTGGCTTATCAGCAGAATGTTCTTGCTCATCAGCAGAGTGTACTTGCTTAACAGCAGAGTGTTCAGCAGGAACAAATGTACTATCAGCAGAAACATTGTGTTGATTCATAGTTCCATCATCTTTTCTTTGAGCCTCAACATCTTCTTTTGCTTTATCAGAAGAAGATTCATCATTGTTTGAAGCTAAATCCACACTGGTACTTGACCACAATGGCATAATGACATCAGATTGATCTTTATCTAACTCCACCTCATTTGTTGCTTGTGAACCTGAAAAATTATTATTTTCTGCAACAACAGGTAAATAATTCATAGAGTTTGTTAGATAATCAAGATCAAATATCCATTTTGGTCCTTGACCTACTACATTGGATTTGTTTTCTTGAAACTCCACATGTAGTTCTTCTTGAACTTTCTCAGTTCTTAAGTTGTAAACTCTAAAAGCTTTGCTAACAAGAGAATATCCAACTAAGAAACCTTCATCTGCTTTACCATCGAATTTTCCTAAATGGTCTAAGGTATTGAGAATTGTCACATGACATCCAAAAGGTCTAAGAAATCCTATTGCAGGAGTTCTACCATTAAAGAGTTCATATGATGTCTTATTGTGAGTCTACACAACTAAAACTCTATTTTGAACATAGCAAGCAGTGTTAATTGCCTCTGCCCAAAAGATTATTGGTAGCTTAGAATCAGCTAACATTGTTCTAGCAGCTTCAATTAGTGTTCTATTCTTTCTTTCAACCACTCCATTCTGTTGTGGTGTTCTAGCAACACTATATTCTCTCCTAATACCTTTTTCTTTGCAGAAATCATCCATAACTCTATTTCTAAACTCTGTCCCATTATCACTCCTAATGACTTTTACTTTCTTGCTTACTTGGTTTTCTATCAGAGTAATGAATTCCTTAAGAATGCTTGATGTCTCATCCTTAGAAGCTAAAAAGAAAACCCATGTAAATCTGCTATAGTCATCAGTTATAACAAGACAATATTTTTTATGTTGTATACTTCTTACTGAAACTGGTCCAAATAAGTCCATATGCAGCATAAACAATGACTGATTGATAGAGTTAAAAGTTTTGGGCTTACAAGTGGCTTTGTGTTGTTTGCCTTTTAGACAAGCAATGCATGTTTGATCATTTTCAAATCTTTTGTGAGGTAAACCTCTTACCAAACCATTCTTAACAATTTTATTTATGGTTTTGAAATTAATATGACCAAGCCTTCTATGCCATAACATTGATTCATCCAATGTGGCCTTTGATACAAGACAAGTTAAATCTTCTTTAGGAATGATGTTCTTCATATCAACACTATACATGTTGGCCTTTCTAGGAATTCTAAGAAGTACTTGATTTTCATCAGGCATCTTAAAATCCTTAGATAGAACAAGACATTCAGTGTCAGTAAAAAGCACATTATTCTTTTTGTCACACATTTGTGAAACACTAAAAAGATTATACTTTAACTCTTGTACATAGTACACATTTTCAAAATCTAAATTTCCGGTTTTAATAGTACCTTTACCAGAAATTTTGCCACGAAAACCACCTCCAAAGGTAACATATCCTCCATTGAATTCTTGAAAATCTGAAAGATAAGACATGTTGCCTGTCATGTGATTGGAACATCCACTATCTGAAAATCCTTGATCTTGATGATCAATAGAATGTCCCTGCACACGAATAAGAAAGTTAGTTTTCTTTGGGGATCCAAGCCATTACTGACTTGAATCTGCCTCTTGCATCAATATAGTTTAATCTTTTAAGGACTGTTGATGCAACATTGGATTTTTGAATCCAACATGCTGAGGCCTTAACAGCATTTGCCCTATTACCCTTAGCAGCAGAGTGAATAACATGTTCAGCAGAGTTTGCTAACTTTGAAGTCACACCCTTTGGTTTCCAAATTTGTTTGTGAACCACTGCTTTTGTTTGAATGGGCCTTAGAACAGTTTTAGATGCATGAATGAAAGTTGTTTTTGCATCCTTAGCTGTTGATTTTGGGTTAATAGTCATAAATGGTCGAGCAGCAGAGTAAAATTTGCTATCAGCAGGATCATTTGGTCTATCAGCAGAATCAGATTTTGAGATAGACTTGCTTTTGACTACTCTGGGGTTTGGTTTCTTATAACTAGAGTGAAAGTGAGATTTAGGTGTTTGCCTTTTGTGATTCACTCTATGGTTTTCATACCCAGATACCCTTTGGTTGCAGAAAGCTGCAAGATGGTCAAAACTACCACATGTATAACAAGCTTTATTGTAAAATGCAAAGTCATCACCTAATTGGTTAGACTTGAGGTTGTTCCAATTCCTTTGGTTACCTCTGGGCTTGTTTGTAGTTCTATATTGTTCACAATATCTAACTGGTTTCCTAACTGTCTTAACATTTGACTTAGGCCTGTTAGTGTTGTGATTGACTATCTTAGGAAGACTTGTTCCTACTTTCTTAACCAAGACAGGTTTAGACATAACCTGTTCTTCTTCACTATCACTATCAGTTGTGCAATCTTCAACAACTATAGCATCTCCTTTCTTAACAAAGGACACCTTGTCCTGATAAGATAAAGTTTTATCTAAACTTTTACTTACCTTTTCTATCTTAGGAGATTTAGTGACCTTAGAACCATATTCCATGATTGGTTCTTGAAACTCAGGTAACCCTGTGTGTGCTAAATCAATACCTGGAGGTGAATGAACACCTCTGTATGGTGGGGGTACAGACTTAAATCCAACACCAGAATTAACTTTATCAATAACTTGGGCTTCCCAAAGCTTATTGAATCCTTCTGAGGAATGTGCTAAAACATCCACAGAAACCTTTACATTTTCTCTTTCATTCTTATGTTTAGCTAATGATTCATTCAACTCAACAATACACTCATTTCTGATTTTAATGTCATTTTTTAGTATATTGATGTCATCAGCAAAATGAATTTCATTATTTTTAAAATGTAAGACTTGTTTTTCCAAAACACCTAGACCTCTTTTGTGATTAGCCAAATTAAACAAAGAATCAAGCAGCTCTTGTTTATGAGCTTCAAATCTCTTATTAAGGTCTTCATAAGCTTTAAGATTAGGACATGATTCAGTACAAGATGTAATATTGTTTACCTCTGAATCAGAATGAGCCATTAGAGCAAATTCATTGGCCAAAAGAGCAGCATTCGGTGGTGCATCCTCTTCAATAGCCATAGAGCTCCAATCATAACCAATACCATCAATAGCCAACATAGCCTTTGGCTCTTCAACAGTAACTTCCTTTTTCCTATCTTGCTTATACCATGTGTTTCTATTCTCCTGCTTTCTTGGGCTTCTACACTCCTTAGCAAAGTGTCCTAACCTATGACAGTTGAAACACTCTACTTTCTTCTTATCAAACCCAGCAGTATCATTACCATTTATGGTAATCTGCTTCCCAGTTCTTTGCCAATACTTCTTGGCCCTCATGCTGAGCAAAGCAACCTGCCATTTGATATCTATGGCTTCCAAATCATCACCATCTACCTGCTCAAGGTCTTCATGGTTGAGAGGAGAGCCATTAGATTGACTGGTAATAAAAGCATAGAATGTCGAATCTCCAAGACCAGCAACATCCTTGTGAGAACTTGTAGAAGGAGCACTTTCACCTTCATCTACCTCTTCACTCTTACTAATACTAGGAACTGACAAGAGTGCCACGTTTCCAGAACTAGTACCATAAGTTCTAGACTTTCTAAGGCTTTGTTCAACAATTTTGAAGTTGTTGTACAAATCATTGAGCTTCATTGTTTCAATGTCTGGTTTGTTCATCCAGACAATAACATGAGTATGGAACTCATCAGGTAGACTTCTTAAAAACTTCATGTTGAGATCTTCCTTCTCTGTCTCAACACCCAACACAGCTAACTGACTGACAAGCTTGTGTAATCTTGAGAATAGCTTATCAAGAGATTCATTACTAAAAGCAGTAAAGTTTTCAAATTGTTGCTTTAGTAGTGTCTTCTGTGTCTTTTTGGTAGTTTCATTACCACCAAAATATGCACAAATCTCTTCAAAAAGAGTTTTTGCATCAAGATACTTGTTAAATGATAGCATCTGCTCACTAGGAATGGTCATAAGCAACAAATTTCTTGCTTTCTGATCATTTCTCTTCAGTATCTTCTCTTCATTTGACACTGGTCCAGTATTTCTTTTTCTACTTGTTTTACCTTCTAGGACAACCTCTGAGTAGCTTGGTGAAAAGGAATCACCATATATAATTATGTCCCAAAGAGTATAATCTTGGACCATGAAATATTGCTCAATTCTCATCCTCCATAACTCAAACTCATTGGGTTTGATTATGGGCAACTTTGCAGCAACATTTGTTTGAACATCATGTGGATCCATTTCTGTTTCTTCTAATTCAAATATATCAACCTCTGGCTCTGATACCAACTGTGAGGATCTTGGTTATACACGGTTAAGGTGGTTAAACCTTGTGTCTTTGTGTATGAGATATATTGACTTAATATGATTAAGCACGCGGAATTTACTTAACCACACTTAGAAGGTTATGTATGTTATGGAAATGGAAGAATTATGTTTGTTACTTAACAATGAACAAAGAAAGTATTTCACTAAACGATTCAATATTATTCCAAATAATACGAGTGATCTTGAGTTTTTCACTAGGGTTACAAAACCTTGAATCTTATGTTACAACTTGTGATTTGTGTTTGTTCTATGTCTTAACAGTTATGAGTCTATGTTATGCATGTGTGTCACTAATATCCAAGTCTAAGATCTCTTTTATAGTTGCAAGAGATCTTTTACAAATTTGCTAAAAGTCTTGACCGACTTACATGGTTAACTTATGCATGTTGGTGTCAGTACATAAGATACAACATGTATCTATGTATACAACTTGTTAACTAAGCACATGGAGTAAGATATTATCTACCGTATATGTTTGACCAAAATTCAATAAATATCTTCTTGATCTTATCCTCTTAATCAGCAGAGTTGTTAAGCCTATCAGCAGAGTCATTGCACTAAACAGCAGAGTCAATGTACTAAACATAGAAACATACTTGGAGTATTTCCCGATTAAGAACTTCATGAATATTTAATTCCTAACAATAAGCATGCAAGGTTGAAAAGGGTGTTGGATTTTGGGGATTTGGGTGCATGGGAATCAGGTTTTGTTTGCAGATTTTCAGGAAAAGAAAGTCAAAAAGTGAAAGAGAATTGTTAAATTCGTCTTCCAGAGGCACGGTACCATTAAAGGTATGACGGCACCACTAAATTTAGTGGAGCCATGGCCTATTTAATGGAGCCGTGGGCTCTTTTGACCTTCTTTCCAGGTCTGCAGGTTTTAGGTAGCCTAAATGGGGAAATTTTCTGGGGAATCCATTGGCTGCAAATCTTAAAGCCTCAAATCACTAAACACATATAATTCCTAAAGCTAGTTTCAACTAGCAACTAACATGATCATGTGATCATCTATGTATTTAGGTAACTATTAAGCATACATGAATCCAAGCATTTTTAACATCTAGTGCATGTAATAAAATAAGATATCATGCATGAACTAGGCAAGATTGATTAACATAAAGGTTAATTAACTAAGCAAATTAACCATGTTCAAGTGTGAAATGTTAAAGGAGAACATTTCAAGCAAGTTAATGTTTATGGACATTGCCATGACATTATTTATAGTAGCTTAATAATACTTAAGTTAATAGTACTACTTAAGCTAATCCTAACTAGTCTCGTTTCTTCCCCAACTTTTTAATCTTGTTCCCAAGCCCTTTGATCGCCTTGCCGATGGACTTGAATCCCCTGATAGTTTGCTCATGCATCTCCACTTGTCTACTGTACATTGTAGTTTGCCTTCTCATCACATGGGATAGATTGACCATCCCATTTTTTAGGTCGGTTGAACGTCGAAATGATGAGGTGTCAAGGTTGTCAAAGTAGATGTCGGGAGAAGGAGAACGTGGACAAGACGTTCCTTCTTCATTCACCTCATCATCATCCGCATGCATATGTTGAGATGATGATTCGTGATCGAAGGAAGAGGATGAGAGGGGAATGTCGGAAGTGGATTTACGACCACGCTTGGACCCTTTGTCCTTACGTTGCTTTGTGCGACGTCGTGGTCCACCAAGAGGTTTCATAACAGGATTGACTAGGATATAGTCGACACTTTGGAGATTGGGAAAATTTTCCATGACCCAATGGAAAAGACGAGTAAGCAGCATACCATATGGCATGAGCTTATCCGAACGACTGTGAATATTGGCCATCCTTTTGACCATATAGTATGCGAGGTTATATGGTTCCTCGATACTAAGACAGTAGAGCATATGGGCGAGACTCGCAGAGACGTGATCACGGTTGCCCGCAAGGCTTAACACGTTCTTACGAAGAAGGAGTTCCCAACTTCTAAGGTCGAGAAGGAGCTCTTTGAGGTAGATACGGTTTGGGTCAAGGTGGACAATTGAACCATCATGCTTTAGATACGTGTGGACAACTCGAGGTGTTTGGATGACTTGTTTGATGGACTCGAGGTCGGGAATTTCAGTGCGATAGGCACCTACATTCTCAAGATTGTAGAAGAGAGACTCAAGAGAATGGTCTTCAGTGTATGCACACTGACCATATGCAGGAACACCGAGAATTTGTCCAATCTCGGAGACAGACAGGATGATATTTTGGTATTGAATCCAAAAATCAAGAAATACATTACCATCATCATCAGTGAAGGTACGAACTCGGCTATAAAACTCGAGAACAAAACGAGGACATACTTGATCGTTTATTTTGTATAAACAATCAAACTCGATAGAGGGGAAACATACACGGATGTTGTCTGTCGTGACATAGAGTGCATCGACTACACGCCCTTCGTGTATGTATCAATTTTGGACTTTTGCGAAATAAGCTCTTTGCTCATCAGGAATGTTTAGATTTTCAAGAGTACTAAGAATGTATTGTCTGGTATCTTGATAATCATTTCGAGGCATTGTTTTCTACAAAAAAAATTTTTGTATATGTTAGTTCGTTGCATTTTAATGATTACACTTCTAGTGTGTGTGCCTAAATGCAAACAATGTGGAGGTGCGGCAATCTCGACTCAACAACTATCCTAATGAGATTACCCAAACTCTCCTAACTTCACTTTTGCTCAATCAAATATGTCGAACAATACATATCAATTATGTACTTCGACCCATATTTGAGAGTTCATGTATGCATGCAAAAACGTTTTTAATTTGCATCAACAATGCATGAAGAAGGTTTCATGATCCTAGACTTGTGAAGTTTTTCGAAAAATGATCGAATTGGGGTGTTTGGCAAACGCCTCAACATGGCGCCAAAGAGCTTTTAGTTTGAAAAGCTTTTAATGCAAAACGTTCCTAACTCAATTTTAATCATCCTAAACATGATTCCATTACAAATAATCAATCATAATCCGAATTTAGTGATTAATTTCGGATTAGGTTTTGCAACATAAATGGGTTTTTGGAAATCCTAGGTTTAGCGAATCATGTGAATGCTACATTGTCTAATCCTAGTCTTAATTTCACAAGGGTTTAACTAATTTTGAAAATCCCCAATTCGGATTTATACTCAAGAACAAACCCTAGACTCAAATTAAATGAAATTAAGAGTGATTTACTTACAATTAGTGATGTTGTGATTAGGATTTGTTGATTCCAATGCCTCAATCTTGATTTGCAAGAGTTTAGTTGAATTAAGGTGTTATTGTTCGGTTTTGACAGCAAGTGAAAGTGTTTTTGGGTGTGTTAGGAAAGTCTGTGCAGAAGAAATGGAAATGGGCGCGTTTTTCAGATGCACGGCTCCACGGTTTCGTTAAACATTAATGGAGCCGTGGCTCTTTAATGGAGCCGTATATCTGATGGTCCAATTTTTCTTTCGTTTTGACTTTTGTCTGATTAATCTTACTTATTTAGTAAGACTTTTTGACATGAGGAAAAAGTTTATACCTAATAAACTTTTTGACGAAAGACGATTAAATGGGATGACCGGAAATGACCTTAGTGTTTCCAAGGAAATTGACTAAGTTGTCATTTGATGAGGATTTACTTCTAGTATTTCCCGTGAAATAAATAGAAGTTATGAGTTGAGTTTTGGAGGATGACTATAATATTTCCCATGAAATATTTAATTAGTCGGAATACGAGACGCGAGGAATGACTTAATATTTCCCGTGAAATATTCAAGAAGTCATGTGACGAGTTGTGAGGGAATGACTTAGAACTTCTAGAGGAATTTCTAAAAGTCATAAGATGAGTTAGATAGATGACTTAAGAAGTCATGGGTGATTCATGGAGAATGACTTCAATATTTCCCGTGAAATATTTGAGGAGTCATAGAAGGGATAAAACGTACATAAGATATGACGCGAGAGATGACTTTAATATTTCCATTGAAATATCGAAATAGTCATAAGCGGGATGAGAGGAATGACTTAAGAGTCATGAGGTGATGTGAGTGAAATGACAAATGAGTCATGAAACAAGACGTGAGAAATGACGTTAATATTTCAAGTGAATTATTAAGAGGTCATGAGGAGAGAGGTGGACGATGACTTTAATAATTCGAAAGAATTATCTAAATAGTCATGAGTTGGGTGACGAGAACGTATTGGTTGGTGAATAGACAATGTTGTCATTCAAGAGACGGAGGAGATGACGTACTTCGACGAGCTTCGTTCATGAGAAAACTACAGGGTTCCCGGTCAAGTCTAATGGCATCTTGACTGCTACTCTTTATAGGGGGTTGCCTCATCTATAGTGTTTGTTGTCATGCCTTTCCGGCGCTTACGTACTCGGCTTCGGTCATGGAGACAATAAGAGTAGTTTGTTTCTTGGGGAACCAAGATGTTTGTAAATCAACCTATGAAGGTACAAACATTACTCTTTATGTTTCAATCCACATTAACTCTCACATTATCAGAGTTGTATAGAAACATTTTCTACATCAATCTCCTCAAGATATCGTAATCTCAAGTGTGTAGTATCTTTAATGTATGGTATGATACATTAAACACTTTGATGTAAGAGGTTTTGGGACACTTCTTACAAGTGGGCACAAAGCCAACGCTATTCATGATAATGGACCTACTTGCCGTTAGGTAAACTGCTTTACCTATTATGCCCCTAACCTAGTTATATCCGCTCACTCACCTTCTTCGTCTCTTGTGAGTTTCGTTTTTGCGGATATGGGCGTCAGTGTCAATTAAGACTATTACTTAAACTATGTATCTCATACATATAGTATACATAAGTTTAAAGGGATACTTAATTTAGGCAAGATTACTTATGTGCAAGGAAGGAAACTTGATTCACTCATCAATGCTGGACAAGTAGAGTTTGACATGATGAGATGTGAATATAGTTTCTGTGTTATAGTGCCTACCATGTTAGATTCTAACTACACTATTTCATGCCAAACATTACTACTAACAAAGGGTGTTTTAAGAAAGCGTACCTGTGCCTGAGGTGTTGCTCTTAAAACTAGAGGATAAGACAACCTTTGTTGAATGTTGAGCATATAAGACACGACTTGACTTTTGCGTCACCAGACTTGTTTGATAACACATCATACTCCTTTTGTTAGACTCCGAAATTTATTTACACTCATGTTTTCCTAGCAAAACAAAAGTTCAAACATCTGGTCCCCAATATCTCATGGGTCCAAAGTTGTTAGAGTCAAACATCCTACGCATTTGTTGCGTTAGTTTAGGATGTGAGAATGAGGACACATTTCCCATGGTAAGTAACCTTTTGATGGACGATCATTCTAAGTTACGGGAAAGTTACTTGGATGATTTTGTCTTCTAAAGTTACCTCTCGGTAGAGGAGTTCTAGACTGAGGTTTGGGAGAGTTCACCTTTCTAGGCGGAGGAGTAGTCGACCTAGTGTCACGCTTTACAAATCCATGTTCGAGAGATGACAATGGTTTGTAAGAGCTTTTGACCTCCTCTTTACTTGGAGTAGACACACTAGAACTATTTTTAACTATGTGACTCAGTTTAGGACTTAGGCTATTTTTTAAAATTGACCCAGTTTCGTCTTCAGCACCAGACGGTACCACGGTACCACTAAATTTAGTGGTGCCGTCTGTACCTTTAGTGGTGCCGTCCCCTTCAGACTTAGACGTTTCAGGCATTACAAATTTAACTTGTTTGGTACCACTTGTAGAAGCTTGATTTGGGTTAAAACCTAAACCCGCACGGTCATGTTCACTATATCTAATGTTTTCAAGTATATCATTAAGTGTTTTAGTTCCTTCATCAAACTTAATGATTCTTAAAGCATTTTCTTTAAGTTTTTCATTTTCTACTTGAAGACTTATACATGACCCGCATCCTAAGTCTACTTCCTTGTTTTTCTCAAGTCTTTTGACTTGATCTTTTAGTTCTAGAACTTGTAGTTCTAGTTCTTGTAGTTTTAACTTAAGTTTTGTGTTTCTACCTAAGATCTTAGTACTAACTACGCATAGTTTGTTGTATTCGTCATGCAATTCACTATCATCTATTGACGAATTATTATCACTATAATAAGAAGAGTCGGAATGTACCTCGTTAGAAGCTTGAGCCATTAGGCACTTTTCATCGTTAGGCTTCTTCTCTTCTTCTTCACCGCTATCACTCCAAGAACCTCCTACAAAGGCTCTTTGGTTGTTGGATTTTGGTGGCTTAGGACATTCACCTATGAAGTGATTAGGATCTCCGCATCTATAGCATTTTCTATCACTTGTCCCTTTTCTTTCATCATGATTTCTTTGGGATGACCTCTTCTCATCGCGAGGTTGTCTAGGAAATCTACCTTTCCTCCTAAGGAACTTTCTAAAGTTCCTAACGGCTAGTGCGTACTCTTCATCTTCACTACCGGAACTCGAACATTCCTCATCACTGGACTCCTTCTTGGCTTTTAATGCTAGAGATCTAACTCTCTCGCTTTTGCCTTTGACAATGTCGGAGTCCTTCTTGATGATCATCTCGTGAACTTTCAAGTTTCCTATAAGTTCATCGAGTGACAATGCCGCCAAGTCCTTTGACTCTTCTATGGCGGTGACCTTTGCTCTCCATTTAGGATGTAGAGCTCTAAGAAACTTCCTAACATAGTTCTTACTAGAATAACCTTCATCAAGAGCTTTAAGACTAGTGATAATAGTATTAAATCTAGCAAAAGCATTATCTATTGACTCATCCTCCGAAATGGAGAATTGTTCATATTGTTGAACAAGAAGATCTATCTTGTTCTCTTTGACTTGGTTATTACCTTGGTGAGTGACTAACAAAGTTTTCCAAATATCTTTTGCCGTATTACACATGAAAATTCTTTCGAATTCCTTTTTAGGCAAAGCATTATAAATCATCATTTTAGCCTCATTATTTTTGGCTAATTTCCTTTTAAGTTCATCACTTTGTTTATCATAAGAAACTATTTCATCCTTTTTAGTTTCCGGATTCATTTGAATAGGTTGAAAGTCACCCTCGGTAATAACATGCCAAAGATCAATGTCTTTTGATTTCACATACGTTTCGAATCTTGTTTTCCAATAAATAAAACAATCGGTTTCGAAAAGTGGTGGTCTTTGCATAGATTGCCCTTCTAGATATTTGTCGGAATCCATTGATCGATTCAAGTTTTAAAATACAATATACTTTAAAAACTTGACTGACGTGGCTTCTGATACCAATTGTGGGAAACTAGAAGGGGGGGTTGAATAGTTTACCGGTTTAAAAATCCTTTTAAAAATCTTGTTTTGAAAGTTAGCTATTGGAAACCTTGATTCGAACTCTATGTGTTATCAATCAACACCAATATGAACTACACACTAAACTAACTAATACAAAATAATGAAAGTAAAGAGTAGAGTTGGAAAGATCAAACCGAGACAAAGGATTTATAGTGGTTCGGCTACTAAGCTCTTCTTCGCCCTACTCCACTCCCCGAGTACCACACTCGAGAGTTTCAAACACTATATCAACAACCTCCCTTCAGGCGGAGAAAACCGTACACGTCGCTTATCCTATTACCGACACTAAGCTAGATGTCGAGTGCTAATCTTAGCTAGCACCAATCTACCAAGGTCCACGTGACCAAACACTCAAGCCCAATGGCTTCAAGAGATCACCAAGATCTCAACACGATCACAATGATCAACACTCACTTCACTCTACTCAACTAACACTAATCTATCGACCCTTGATCTTCTTGATCAATCACACAAGCCCAATGGCTATAAGAGATGTTCACTATCTCTATAGATCACACTTGATCTTCACTCTCACTCACAAAAGATAAGAAAGCTTGATGTATACAAAGATACAACAAGGTTGTAACAAGTGTTACAAAAGCCTAACAACTATAACTCTTGTATCTTCTTGAATACTTGAGTTCTTCTCTTGCTAATGAAGAGGGATGACAACACCTTGTATCTACTTGGATACTTGTGTTCTTCTCTTGCTAATGAAGAGGTATGAAGAGGATCACTTGAAGGATGATTGGATCACTCTTGAAACAAAGAAAACTAATCTAAAGAAGTGAAAGGTTTGAGAGGATTAAGCTAGGGGATTTTTCTGTGTGTGAAGGGTGCCTAAAACTGTGAAAGGGGTTGATATTTATAGGCAAGAAAAATCTGAACGTTACAGAAAAAATGGTACGGACGGCTCCGTTAAATACCCCACGGCTCCATTAAATTTAACGGAACCGTGGAGCCGTCCTAGACTAGGACGCTCCAAATTTTGTCTTTTCTGGTGAAAACTTATTTGGGGAAGGTTGGAGCTGATTTTGGGGGGAAAAATAGCTGTTGTGATTTTCAAACATATTTTTCCATTAAAACATTTCTTAATATTTCAAAAATAATTTGTCATGTGTATTTTTGAAAAAATGTTTTGTCCCATTTAAAATGTGAATTTTCAAAACATAAATTCACTTCTTTGATCACTAGTTCAAGTTGTAACTTTGTTCTAGAGTAATTTGCGTAGAAACGGGATCTTCCGATTAAAGACTTGTTTACGTTGATTTTAACGTATCGTGATTTCACATTTTGTCATCCTCAAAACGTGAAGTAATCGAAAGATATAAATAAAGTTTTTAGAACATTATTTGCATCAACAGAATCAAAAACGTCAGCATCAAAGAAGTCTCTTTCATGCATAACCAAGGAGGCAAATTGTATGTTGTTAATATGACCGGCCACAGGCTGTAATTCTGACTAAGGTTGCCGAACGGATTGAAACCATCAGCAGCCAACCCTAATCGAACGTTTCTTGTTTCTATAGCAAAATCCGAATATTTATTGTCAAACTTCTGCCATGCTTTACCATCAACTGGGTGTTGCATCTTACCGTTTTCCGTAGACTTTCCAGTAGCATGCCAAGTCATATGTTTTGCAGTGTGAATAGACTTGTACAAACGTTGTAGTCTAGGAATGATAGGAAAGTAACGCAACACCTTGTTAGGAACTTTCTTCCCCGTTGTGTTCTTGTCTTTCCATCTACTCATTTTATAGACCGGACAATGCTCCAAATCTTTGCCATCATCCCCCCGATATAGAAAGCAATCATTTTCACAAGCATGTATCGACTCGTACCCTAACCCGATCTTTTTAAATGTCTTCTTTATAGCATAGTATGACGGTGGGAGATTGTAACCTAACCTGGGCGGAAATACCTCCTGGAGAAATTTTAGCGTTTTGTTAAATGAAGTATCACTCCATTTACCGCTGACCTTGAGATGCGTAAACTTTTCCATAAAATCCAATGTTGTCATAAATTCACAACCCGGGTATAGAGCCTGGTTGGAACTTGCAAGTAACTCTTCAAACTCATTAAGCAGAGGAGGTATCGTTGCCTGAGTCGGCTCGTTACTTGTCTCGCCAATATTTCCATGAGTCGGCTTATTATTCGGAGGAATATCAAGAATATCATTTTGATCATTATTTGGAGGAATATCATGAATATCATTAAGGCACGCACCCATGTCACTCATCTCACGTTGTGTTGTGTTATGTACTAACGGCGCAGGATCCGGTTCACCGTGATTGCGCCATTGTGTATAAGTTGGGTCCCACCCATTTTGGCCTATGTGGTTTTTAAGACCTTCGAGAGATACCATGGAACATTACGACAACGACGACATGGACATTTTATGTTTCCGTAACTATTCAATAACGGCTTGCAATGATCGAGGAATGCGGCAAGACCATCAAGAAATTCTTTTGAAAAACGATTCTCTAAACGGGTCCAACTCTTATCAATTATCATAACTGCATTTTTATGATGCAATCGGTTATTATATGCACTTAATTAATGATTACGAGTTGTTTTGTTCACCTAGTGCAACTATGGAAGGCAATCCTAACCCACTCTTTGAATGATTCATCTCATATATGAATGCGTATAACTGATTTACTATTTGAGAAAATTTCGGCAGCATTTCCCCTCAACTCCCCAAATATGTGCATTAAAGACATATTCGTAGGAGTAAAGGAGAAACACTGTCGAAATCATCTCAAATAGTAAATCAGTTATGCGCATCCATATCCTAAATGAGACAAAACATTCAAAAAGCAGTCCCAAACAGGGGACTTTCCAAAATTAATTTCTAATAAATTAATTCCAGACGGGTTTTTTATAGGATGATTAACTTCGGACGGGGACTTTCCAAAATTAATCACTAAAATCCTAAAACATTCACAAAAGTCTAACAATAATACACAATTAATAGAATATAATTACAAACTCAACATGTAATAGATTTTCGATGCTCGATATATACTTAACAATCACTTTTACGACAAGTAACCGAACAATATACTAATTTTAAATGAACATAACATGTAACACAATCAATTTCACACGTTAACATACATAAATAATAACACAATCAAACACCAACTACTAGAACCAGCATTCAACTAATTAACAGCCCAACTAGCTACTAGAACCAGCATTCAACTAATTTCACTAGTACTTAATACTTAATCCGCAAAAAATTCAACCGCATAACAGCCCAACTACTAGAACCAGCATTCAACTTATTCACACTAACGGTTAACTCATACAACACCAGCATTCAACTGTACTAGAACCAGCATTCAACTAATTACACTTAATCTGCAAAGCATAAAAATGAAAAAACAGTAATGATATATAAACATCATACTGTCTCGGCTGTACGTCTCAGCTCTCGGCTCTCGCTCTTGGGCTGTGGTCTCTCGGGCTATATAAAAAGAGGTTAAACTGTTAAAGAGGTAAAACTTGTGACAACCCGTAAAAATCCCTCATAATAAATCTCAGTGATTTACGATAATCACAACTTACGGTTTAATAAAACCCATTTTTAGGGGAAATTTAAACTTTTCTATCATCGCTATTGTTATCATGAAATGTTTTCGTGATATATATATAATAGCAAACATTACTCGGAACGATAGTAAACTCACGAGATTTCATTCTCACAAGTTCGAAACCTCACAAAATCATAACAGTTGGTAATAATATATCTCTATACAAGATATAAGCATTTTCCCTAATGACCTCTTAATTATTTTATTAACATTCATTTCTATTAAACTCTTCATTTAATTCTTTACAAACCCAATTGGGCTACACTTTTCGTCCAACCCAACTACTCTTTGTATTCATGCAAATCGAACCAGCCCACTTCCAAATCATATTTAACTTGTGACTTCATGCCAAGTTCGACTAGCCAAGTCACTTTCAAAACACCTTCGTATTTATCGATCCTCGAACGCAAATAATATATATTATTTTTCCACTTAATTACTTTCCCAGCCGACAAATAGTATGTCAAATATTAACTCGAGATATGAACGTTTGATACGTTTAAATGAACTCAAGCGTTTGTCACATTTCTACCAAATCGAACCATATACATTTTACAAACTCATCCGATTTTATCCGAACATGCTTTAATCCTATTTCAACATTTTTATTCGATCAAGTAAGAGTTATTAAGAGTATTTAGTAATAAAAATGTCGAACTTGACATTAAACTCAACCCATTTGCACACCAAAGTTAACTGTCGACACAAAACGAGTAAACCAATTTCAAATTAATCTTTTTAATCTTCCACTAAAATCTTAAGTGTCAGTGAGAATTATTCCAACTAGGTGTCCAACATTCACTAAACTCCAACAATGGAACAAGTGATAATTTCTCATTAAATTCCACTTGCTCCCAAAACAAATGTATGAATTCATACTTGCCAAATAACTAAAGCCAAAAGTCTTGAACTTTAGACAAACTCTCACTCATTCTCTGTGTTTAGTCACTGCAATACACAACCCAAAATATAAAGCAACGACTAGAAACAATACTCAATTCACACGTTTGGATACTTATATACTCAACTGAAAATATCTAACATAAACAAACAACTAGAACAGCAGTAGCATGTGGGAAATTAAATGATGAAAGCGTGTGAATATATATTTTCCTATATACTCCATCAACTAGAGACAAAACCTACCATACCTTCTATTAATTTAGTGTCATACCATGCATACTCGAACAGTAGCTATGTGACTAGTCTTGAGGATAAATAGTCAACATTGTGTAGCTATCCTCTATAAAAGCCCACACGTTCTTCATGCCAAAGGCACCCACACAAATTCACTTTCACTTATCTCACTCAACTCTAGCAACCTTTATTTTCAACTTGATACACATTCTCACTGCCAAAACTCTATACGCTTTCCACTCTCATTCACACTCTAAAAGTCTCAAATCACTTTTGTCTCACAAAGAGAATACAAGACCAGTAGAAGAATACTTGAAAACACATTCGAACCCATCAAGCTCTCTGTCTCTCTTCATGTATATTTCCATCCGCATTCCGTTCTATCATCACTGTTTTCCTTCACCGCTTATTCTAAAGTATAGTAAGTACTTATTAACTTTCCTTGTCTCCATTTCTCACGCACACAACACAACATGCATACATTTTAATTACTCCTACACTCGAACGTATCCATGTTTCACTGTCATAAAGAGGAAGATAGTATGTACAGTACGTTGAAAATACATGCATGCATTCTACTCTTACACTCGAATATATAAATAATTCTAGTATAATAGTATGCATCATAAAATCTTTATATTCAAACCAATCATTTACTTTATGTAAGCTTTTATTCGAATAAGACTGCCACTGAGGAGCAGGTTAAACACCATGCTAATATATACTAGCAAATCATGCATGCACCATCTTTATTTGTTCCTTACTAAGCTGAATATGCACCTCGTTATAGCAACCCAACATGAGTCGAACTGGGGTAAATAATACTAAACACTTTTAGTTGAAAACTTTGCATTCGAACTTATCATTCATTTCACAAAGTCGGTATGATATTTCTTTTATTCGAGTAGATGGCATTAGTTCATAACAGTCACTGATGGACAAATCCAAAAACCACGTACATGATACATGCATGCATCCTCTCTTTTGTTTTTCCAAATTAAACGTATAAACATATATACTTTGACGTCAACTTATTTTGAACAATGTCGAATTCTCTTTTAGAAGTCTCAACAGTTAACTCACAGCCCACTTTCATATTTAAAACACCAACCATGCATGCACTATCCTTGTTTTATTGTTCCATTCGAACCTACAACTAGACATACTTAGATATCCACTACAAAACTAAACTTGCATTTCATAAGAACTACCCATCATAAGTCGAACTTCCACAGTGGAAGGCTTAACAATGTAGGTTTTCAACTAATCGATATATATTAAAAGAAGAAGGAACTTCGGTACAAATATTGCAAAATGGAAGCTACTCTATTTATACTACAATTACAAGCATAAAGAAAACATAATGCATGAACCGACCACTACCACTAAAAACAATATTGGGCTTAGCGTTGTAGCTCGTTAAGGGCCCAACTAGATGAACAATAAGCTACTAGTTGAATAAGCGAATGAAGTAAGCTTAAATAATCTTAAATAAGCCTTATAGAAAGTCGCCCATTTTTTTCTTTATCATTTATACATCTTTGGATTAAAAACGTAACGCGTTTTTAACTATAAGGACTAAAACCGCCAACTGTGAAACTTATGGCCTAAAACTGTGAAAACAGTTTAGAAAGGACTTAAGTTGACTTTTAAAATTATTTCAAGTCTTATATATACATTTGAACTATTTTTGGAATATTGTTAAACTTTATATTTAACAAAGGACTAACTACGTAACGCAACTACAGTTAGGATAAAAAGTATAAAAATCGGGAAAGGTCAAGGACCAACTATTTTTCACTTAACATCCTCATTCTCATCACCACATCACTTCACATGCATTCATTACATTCTAGTTGCATGTATTTAACTTTCGTTAAATATTAAATGATTTTACTTGCATATCATTCCATCATAATTTGAGGAGATAATACCTCGAGTCAAGTGACATAAGAATTATGATAATATCATTGTATGATATTATATTTTCTTAACTTGAGACATTTTAGGCATATCACACTCACATCATCAAATCGTTATACGATTTCTCACGATCACACTCATCGTTAGTTATAAGTCGAATACTTAGATATTATTCATATTCAGGTCTCGTATTGAAGACGTTTACGTGATCGTTTCTATAAGTCTTACTTGATCTTATAATTCCATCTTGTCAGCTACACTCCAGGTGAGTCGTGGTCCCCTACTCTTTATTAATTGTTTTAATAACTCTTTTGGGGGAGATACATGCTTCAACTGTTTTAAATTACTTTTATACTCTGAGAAACTCTTATGAATTATTCGAAACCACCAACTGTGTTTTACATGTCTTAAACCCCTTTTGAAAGGGATATATGCTTGTATACTTGCCAATCACTTACCTAGCTAAACATTGTATTGAAACATAACATTTTCAAACTACGTGTTGTAACACGATACTCGTTGTATGTGTACAATTAACAAATGAATGTACCGTTAAACTTTACTATGATATTTCTACATTTCAAGCAGAAATAGTAACCAAAACTAAAGTACATATATGCTATGAACCCCTGAACTCTATATTGTCTAAGTTTACCTATATTGCCATAAAGTCCCTCGATCATGAGCCATTAATCACTACGGTGAGCGCGAATATAGTGGACAGCTTCGAAACCTGTAGAGGCTGACGACCTATCCCACTAAGTATGGACGGAAAGCCTTAGGGCTAGTCGTATTTAGTCGCGATACACTATATTTGAATAAATAGTAGGATGAGGCAATCACCTACTACCTGGGGGCAAACCATCATAACCTGATGTGACCTTACCGTTTTTACGGAACCTTTGTTAATGCTTTGCGCGTCATGAGGCTTAGGACAATATAACCTTATGAATATATATGTCTTCCTATATATATTTGGATACAGCTGTAGACCACCACTCCTTACTGATAGATATCAGACCTTATACTATTATTTTCACTAAGTGATATAAATATGTATCATATACTTGAAACCTAACTGTTATCCTATGATAGAACAAAATAATGCTTGGCATATCATTACTTTTGAAAGTTGAACCATTATTTCACTGCAAGTATATAACAAAAATACTCCTTTTTACTCAAACTTGGACATATGATCGTCAGAGGTCATAAATGATTTACTCTTGGATTTTTACCTAAATTTGCAAACTTGTTAGTTACTTTCATAAGTACTAGCATTTATTTCAACATTTACTCTACAACTCTCGACAATTTTGAAAGCAAATTATTTTCTACCAAAACCCACGAACTCACCAACCATTGTGTTGACGTTTTAAGCATGTGTCTTTCAGGTAACTAACGGAGTAGGACAAGACACGGAGCGGGCATTAAATACTCTGATAACTTAAATGGTGTGAAAATCAAATATGTCATTCTTTTCTAAATCATCATAATTTTTGGAGTTTTCAAATCAGATTTTACAATCTTATTACTAAAACCATTCTTTGAATGACATATAACTTTTAAAATGCCCTTCCCGAGCCACTTTCTAAAATTTTGACTTCGATCCTCAGTGTAACACCCAAATATTTTCCGCTGCCACAAAACCAAATTTGGGGGTGTTACAGATTGGTATCAGAGCCACAGGTTATAGAGAATCAAATGTTTTCAAACATTGAACTATAACCACACTTTCAAAATAAATGATTTTACACCATACCATTTTACGCCCTCCGTGTCTGCAGACTGTCGTGCTCAATACATTACCTACTAAGATTATTTTGTACTAATCTTTACATGCTTAATGATTACCGTTCACTCATAACACATGGTATTATTTTACACTCAATGTTACACTTTAAATATACGAATATTCATAATTACTGTTGTTACAGTACCATGTCTTCCCAACTAGTCGATATCACCAAGACTACCCCTCCTACTACACATACGTCACCTACCTACCAAATTGCACCAGATACTGAAGATCCTTATGTGCAAACGTCACCACCCCGGCTTGACATAGAACTCACTCGTAAATCACCTCCGTCATCACCTACTTACTCACCTCCACGTCAGAAATTTAAAAGAGCAACCGAATCCTATCCAGATGAAGATTTGATTGGTGGTCAACCAACACTTGAACTTGAACAGAGTTCACCCCAAGAGATGACTTGGAAGAAGATCGAACTAAATTCTCCCTTGCCTAATATATCAGATTTCTCCATGCCAGAAATCCCAGAGAACGTATTCTCACCCAATTTTCCCGACTACAATATAGATACCCATGACCCCATATGGACTTGCCTTCACCAACACACCAACATACTAGACACTCACTCTAAACAGCTAAAAGAGTTACGACCATTACGATTCGAATGGTATGACCGTAACATTGATACTCTGTTTAAGAGAACAGATGCTGAGAGAAGAGAAGTGCTTGATCTAAAAGTAAATGTTGGTAACATGAAGGACAATTACGAACAAGAACTTAGAAACTTGGATGCCAGAACCCGTTGTTTGGGTAGAGGCCACACCCAAACACACATTAGGACCAAGAACGTTGAAAGAGCATTATGGTTAGCTAGAGATACAGCAAGAATCCAAAGCCAAAAGATTGCGACCTTGGAAAACATGTTAGCTAATCAGATGAATGCGTGCCAGGAACGTTTCTCAACCATGGAAACTGCACAACTAGATCTTAAGGCAGAAATTAGACGTTTACGTCAGAGACGTAACTAATCCTAAGTATCAGTTATTGCACTCAATAAACCAAATAGTTTTGGTTTAGTATTCCATGTATCTTCCAATAATTCTGTAACTCTCAGAATTTGTAATCGACTTTTAAGCTATCTATTTCCATTATATCCTTTTGTTGAAAACAAATTCCTTCCACTAAACCCTATCATGGTGCTATAAATGCAATGAGCCATGCAAACCTCACCATTTGTTACTCCCTTAGGTAAACAAATGACTCCACAAGAAATCAATGAGACACTAATAAAAGACCTTGTGATGGTCGTTTTGATCAAACAAGTTATTAGAGTTATGTCAATATTGATAATTGTATTCAAACCTACTATGGTATTATCGATGATTGTACATCACATATACCACGACTAAACCTTAAACCCTAGAAGTCCAAGAACAAATCTTCAGAAGAAAACTTGATAACTAAAGAGAAAGTTGTCGAACTTCAACCTTTGTAGATAAAACCAAATTGTTCCTTAACAATCCCATCTCAAGAGTTGATCATTATTTTACGATATTACCCAGACACATCGTATATCTATGATCCTCAGTTGATTTGATTTTGTATTAAGATCACTTTGTTAGCTCTAATATACAAATACCTTGTTATTTGAATTATTCTAACGATAAAGTGAATACTAAATCAACATTTCTTGTGATGTTCATAGGAAATGGACAACAAGAACAACGTAGTACCCACAACAACCCTGACTCCTAAAACTATTAAGAAATTGGAAGTAACCACAACAGTTCACCTAGGTAACCATGACCTGACAAGACAAGAAGGAAAGAAGGCTATACTTTGTAAGTATCACCATGAAAGTTTCATGGGGTGTAAGCCAATGTACTTAAAGGATTCAAGGAAAATAACTAAACCTATCCGCACATGTGCACAACAAAGAATTAAGCAAGATATTGCACTTAGGAAAAATAACCAAAAGCGAAAACTTGAGGGTAAAAGATCCTTTATTCTCAATGAATGCGAGTTCCACAATGATGTTTGCATCCGCAATCATCTACAAGGCCGCATTGACTATCTTCGCCAACAAAGAACCAAACCAGAAGTTGGAAGAAACTTCATCCCTAAACCTAGTAAGAAGAACAAATACTATGGAAAGAAACCTCTGTGCCAAGATGTAAGCTACATCACACCGGACATTACAAGAGTTATTGCCCAAACCACAAAGCCCATAGGAAGCCCAAGAATTGTACAAGGGAATAAGAACTCGTCAAAAAATCTCAACCGTGTCAAGGAATGACCTCTATGTTAAGCAGATGAATGGATTCCTGCTGTAAAATAAATAAACTCTAATCTAGAACTATCTAAGTTATATTTCCGTTTGTATTTACCTTAGGTACGATGGATGTAACCTAAGTGTAACAACTATTCTTCTACCGTATAAGAACTCTACCTTGTAATATTTCCATGATCATAATCTACGTCTATTTCAATATCTATTCCACCTCTTTATACATAAATCGTTATGTAACAACACCCTGATATTAGTCTTAAGGATTTAATTAATTCCATTTTGACCACACTATAGGTCGATATCACATTGTAAGAAATCCTTACCTAAAACTTAGGTCTATACCAAGAACGTCCCCATATCACTTTAGAAAATCTCTGAATTATCCTCGAAATATGAACAAAACTTTTCAATTCTTTTGAAAATAACCAGAGAATGTCTGACTTTGTGACAAAACTATTTTAGTTGAACCATATAAAACTTTTTGAGGAAGCATAAATATCATAACAACTGCTCCAAGCGTTACATTATTTGGTCCTCAATTATACATAGCCTAGCTACCTATGTATAATTTAGGAAGAATCATGTTATAAATGGAACAGCTATCTTTTCAAAGTTTTAATAACAATTTTCATTCCAAGACAAAAATTTCGAGACAAAATAAATTGTTCATAAACCTTACTTTTGAACCGAACCAATCTACACTTATTACCCATTACCTTATTATAAGAAGTCAAGGAAAGTACGAAATTAGAAACTATAAAACTTCACAACGATATAAGGCAAACGCAAATAACATAAATTTTATTAGAACCCACGAGAATTAATACATAGCGAGATGATTAACATCGGAAGTACTAATAGTACAATAAACACAACAAAAGGCATAGAATCTTCAATAGATTGGTCCGCCATAGCAACAAAAAGCCACCACCAACCCAGCTATAGAAAGCGCCACCATAGGATGAAGAATCTTGATTATTCAGGAAGATAAATCAAAACCGAGTCATTAAGGACCCGGATTAAGCATAAGCGAGACTTATTCGACACACCACTAAGACACATTCTAACCACACTACTCGTGACCCTCACTTCCAAAAGTCATCCGCAAAAATGGCTAGGATTGTGAGAGGTACAATGACCAACAAATACCCGATCCAACCGCCGGTATCTTCGCCGGGAAGAAGAGCCAAACCAGCGACAACAAAGATGATGAACATGACTGCAAACACTATTGCAAACGGCGGCATGTTTAATATTTGGGAAAGTAGAATGAAAGTGATAAGTGAAAAAGGTGAAAAGGAAAAAGAGGAAAGTTAAATAGGAAAATAGGTGGAGAAAAGTATCCGCTATTTTACTATTCACGATCATTAAGTTACAAATCGCTACCCTTAAAAATCCACTAGTCTCGATCGCTAGAACACTGAACAATAAGTGTTAGAAACTTCCTACTCTCGACCGTTACTTTCATCATTCATAGCTTATGAATGCGTTAGTTGATCTAACATTCCAATTTAATTCGTCTGGTACGAATAAATCCTAATTGGATCTCGTTTTCTTGAATATTCAAGCGAAAATCTCTCGACAATAGTTTTCTATAAACTCTCACCTCAGAACATCACATTTCAACACCCATCACGGCCTGAACTTCGGGACGAAGTTCAAAATTAGGGGTGGATAATGTGACAACCCGTAAAAATCCCTCATAATAAATCTCAGTGATTTACGATAATCACAACTTACGGTTTAATAAAACCCATTTTTAGGGGAAATTTAAACTTTTCTATCATCGCTATTGCTATCATGAAATATTTTCGTGATATATATAATAGCAAACATTACTCGGAACGATAGTAAACTCACGAGATTTCATTCTCACAAGTTCGAAACCTCACAAAATCATAACAGTTGGTAATAATATATCTCTATACAAGATATAAGCATTTTCCCTAATGACCTCTTAATTATTTTATTAACATTCATTTCTATTAAACTCTTCATTTAATTCTCTACAAACCCAATTGGGCTACACTTTTCGTCCAACCCAACTACTCTTTGTATTCATGCAAATCGAACCAGCCCACTTCCAAATCTATATTTAACTTGTGACTTCATGCCAAGTTCGGCTAGCCAAGTCACCTCCAAAACATCTTTGTATTTTTCGATTCTCGAACGCAACTAATATATATATTATTTTATCACTTATTTACTCTTTCAGCTGACAAATAGTACGTCAAGTATTAACTCGAGATATGAACGTTTGATACGTTTAAATGAACTCAAGCGTTTGTCACATTTCTACCAAATCGAACCATATACATTTTACAAACTCATCCGATTTTATCCGAACATGCTTTAATCCTATTTCAACATTTTTATTCGATCAAGTAAGAGTTATTAAGAGTATTTAGTAATAAAAATGTCGAACTTGACATTAAACTCAACCCATTTGCACACCAAAGTTAACTGTCGACACAAAACGAGTAAACCAATTTCAAATTAATCTTTTTAATCTTCCACTAAAATCTTAAGTGTCAGTGAGAATTATTCCAACTAGGTGTCCAACATTCACTAAACTCCAACAATGGAACAAGTGATAATTTCTCATTAAATTCCACTTGCTCCCAAAACAAATGTATGAATTCATACTTGCCAAATAACTAAAGCCAAAAGTCTTGAACTTTAGACAAACTCTCACTCATTCTCTGTGTTTAGTCACTGCAATACACAACCCAAAATATAAAGCAACGACTAGAAACAATACTCAATTCACACGTTTGGATACTTATATACTCAACTGAAAATATCTAACATAAACAAACAACTAGAACAGCAGTAGCATGTGGGAAATTAAATGATGAAAGCGTGTGAATATATATTTTCCTATATACTCCATCAACTAGAGACAAAACCTACCATACCTTCTATTAATTTAGTGTCATACGCATGCATACTCGAACAGTAGCTATGTGACTAGTCTTGAGGATAAATAGTCAACATTGTGTAGCTATCCTCTATAAAAGCCCACACGTTCTTCACTGCCAAAGGCACCCACACAAATTCACTTTCACTTATCTCACTCAACTCTAGCAACCTTTATTTTCAACTTGATACACATTCTCACTGCCAAAACTCTATACGCTTTCCACTCTCATTCACACTCTAAAAGTCTCAAATCACTTTTGTCTCACAAAGAGAATACAAGACCAGTAGAAGAATACTTGAAAACACATTCGAACCCATCAAGCTCTCTGTCTCTCTTCATGTATATTTCCATCCGCATTCCGTTCTATCATCACTGTTTTCCTTCACCGCTTATTCTAAAGTATAGTAAGTACTTATTAACTTTCCTTGTCTCCATTTCTCACGCACACAACACAACATGCATACATTTTAATTACTCCTACACTCGAACGTATCCATGTTTCACTGTCATAAAGAGGAAGATAGTATGTACAGTACGTTGAAAATACATGCATGCATTCTACTCTTACACTCGAATATATAAATAATTCTAGTATAATAGTATGCATCATAAAATCTTTATATTCAAACCAATCATTTACTTTATGTAAGCTTTTATTCGAATAAGACTGCCACTGAGGAGCAGGTTAAACACCACGCTAATATATACTAGCAAATCATGCATGCACCATCTTTATTTGTTCCTTACTAAGCTGAATATGCACCTCGTTATAGCAACCCAACATGAGTCGAACTGGGGTAAATAATACTAAACACTTTTAGTTGAAAACTTTGCATTCGAACTTATCATTCATTTCACAAAGTCAGTATGATATTTCTTTTATTCGAGTAGATGGCATTAGTTCATAACAGTCACTGATGGACAAATCCAAAAACCACGTACATGATACATGCATGCATCCTCTCTTTTGTTTTTCCAAATTAAACGTATAAACATATATACTTTGACGTCAACTTATTTTGAACAATGTCGAATTCTCTTTTAGAAGTCTCAACAGTTAACTCACAGCCCACTTTCATATTTAAAACACCAACCATGCATGCACTATCCTTGTTTTATTGTTCCATTCGAACCTACAACTAGACATACTTAGATATCCACTACAAAAATAAACTTGCATTTCATAAGAACTACCCATCATAAGTCGAACTTCCACAGTGGAAGGCTTAACAATGTAGGTTTTCAACTAATCGATATATATTAAAAGAAGAAGGAACTTCGGTACAAATATTGCAAAATGGAAGCTACTCTATTTATACTACAATTACAAGCATAAAGAAAACATAATGCATGAACCGACCACTACCACTAAAAACAATATTGGGCTTAGCGTTGTAGCTCGTTAAGGGCCCAACTAGATGAACAATAAGCTACTAGTTGAATAAGCGAATGAAGTAAGCTTAAATAATCTTAAATAAGCCTTATAGAAAGTCACCCATTTTTTTTCTTTATCATTTATACATCTTTGGATTAAAAACGTAACGCGTTTTTAACTATAAGGACTAAAACCGCCAACTGTGAAACTTATGGCCTAAAACTGTGAAAACAGTTTAGAAAGGACTTAAGTTGACTTTTAAAATTATTTCAAGTCTTATATATACATTTGAACTATTTTTGGAATATTGTTAAACTTTATATTTAACAAAGGACTAACTAGTAACGCAACTACAGTTAGGATAAAAAGTATAAAAATCGGGAAAGGTCAAGGACCAACTATTTTTCACTTAACATCCTCATTCTCATCACCACATCACTTCACATGCATTCATTACATTCTAGTTGCATGTATTTAACTTTCGTTAAATATTAAATGATTTTACTTGCATATCATTCTATCATAATTTGAGGAGATAATACCTCGAGTCAAGTGACATAAGAATTATGATAATATCATTGTATGATATTATATTTTCTTAACTTGAGACATTTTAGGCATATCACACTCACATCATCAAATCGTTATACGATTTCTCACGATCACACTCATCGTTAGTTATAAGTCGAATACTTAGATATTATTCATATTCAGGTCTCGTATTGAAGACGTTTACGTGATCGTTTCTATAAGTCTTACTTGATCTTATAATTCCATCTTGTCAGCTACACTCCAGGTGAGTCGTGGTCCCCTACTCTTTATTAATTGTTTTAATAACTCTTTTGGGGGAGATACATGCTTCAACTGTTTTAAATTACTTTTATACTCTGAGAAACTCTTATGAATTATTCGAAACCACCAACTGTGTTTTACATGTCTTAAACCCCTTTTGAAAGGGATATATGCTTGTATACTTGCCAATCACTTACCTAGCTAAACATTGTATTGAAACATAACATTTTCAAACTACGTGTTGTAACACGATACTCATTGTATGTGTACAATTAACAACTGAATGTACCGTTAAACTTTACTATGATATTTCTACATTTCAAGCAGAAATAGTAACCAAAACTAAAGTACATATATGCTATGAACCCCTGAACTCTATATTGTCTAAGTTTACCTATATTGCCATAAAGTCCCTCGATCATGAGCCATTAATCACTACGGTGAGCGCGAATATAGTGGACAGCTTCGAAACCTGTAGAGGCTGACGACCTATCCCACTAAGTATGGACGGAAAGCCTTAGGGCTAGTCGTATTTAGTCGCGATACACTATATTTGAATAAATAGTAGGATGAGGCAATCACCTACTACCTGGGGGCAAACCATCATAACCTGATGTGACCTTACCGTTTTTACGGAACCTTTGTTAATGCTTTGCGCGTCATGAGGCTTAGGACAATATAACCTTATGAATATATATGTCTTCCTATATATATTTGGATACAGCTGTAGACCACCACTCCTTACTGATAGATATCAGACCTTATACTATTATTTTCACTAAGTGATATAAATATGTATCATATACTTGAAACCTAACTGTTATCCTATGATAGAACAAAATAATGCTTGGCATATCATTACTTTTGAAAGTTGAACCATTATTTCACTGCAAGTATATAACAAAAATACTCCTTTTTACTCAAACTTGGACATATGATCGTCAGAGGTCATAAATGATTTACTCTTGGATTTTTACCCAAATTTGCAAACTTGTTAGTTACTTTCATAAGTACTAGCATTTATTTCAACATTTACTCTACAACTCTCGACAATTTTGAAAGCAAATTATTTTCTACCAAAACCCACGAACTCACCAACCATTGTGTTGACGTTTTAAGCATGTGTCTTTCAGGTAACTAACGGAGCAGGACAAGACACGGAGCGGGCATTAAATACTCTGATAACTTAAATGGTGTGAAAATCAAATATGTCATTCTTTTCTAAATCATCATAATTTTTGGAGTTTTCAAATCAGATTTTACAATCTTATTACTAAAACCATTCTTTGAATGACATATAACTTTTAAAATGCCCTTCCCGAGCCACTTTCTAAAATTTTGACTTCGATCCTCAGTGTAACACCCAAATATTTTCCGCTGCCACAAAACCAAATTTGGGGGTGTTACAAAACTGTTAACGGCGACATGTCGTCGGGACACCAAAAGTTTAAAAAAATAAAAAATAGACCACATTACCTATGTCTCGGCTGTCTCAGCTCTCGCTCTCGCTCTCGGCTTTCGCTACTGTTTTGGCAGTATCAAAAAAAAAAAAAAAAAAAAAAAAAAAAAGAAAACAACATCAAAAAAATTAACAAATGCTACATAATTAACATTTACATTACATAAATTAATAAAAATCAAAAATAGAAAAATTATAAAATACCGTACTGTTGTAGGAATAAAAAGTGGGGAAGAAGAGGAAGAATTAAACAAGAGAAGGTTGAGGAAAGAATTAAACAAGAGAAAGGAGAGTGTGTGTGGTATGGAGTAGTGGTGGGGTGGTGGTGTAGCAGTAGGTGGTTGTAAATGGTGTAGCCTGTGGTGGTGTAGACTGTGGTGGTGTGTGGTGTGTGTGATGGTGTGGTGGTGGAGTTCCACTGTGTGTAGTGGTGGTGGTGGTGGTGGGTGTGAAGTATATCGCCGACGATGAGAGGTGAGAAGAGGGAGTAATAATTGAGATGCGATATGTCTAAGTGTTGACCAGATCTGTTTTTGTTATACTTTTAATTTTACCGACGTCATGTCGTCGGGACTAATAAAGGAACTTTGTCGTTTTGCGTCTTGGCGGGACAAATGAAAATTTTGGGGGGATTTTAGCACAAAAAATGTCGACGACATGTCGTCGGTACGAATACTAAAAATTATAATTTTAAATTAAATACTTTTATTTAATATATAATTAAAATTAAAAACTTTATATTTAAAATTAAATACTTTTATAAAATTAAAAAATATATATATTTAATTTAAGTACTTTTATTTAATATATAATTAAAATTAAAAACTTTATATTTAAAAAATTTATTTCTTATAAATACTTTTATTTAATATATAATTAAAATTAAATACTTTAATTTAAAATTAAATACTTTTATAAAATTAAATACTTTTATAAGAAGTTTATAAGAGCTGTTTAACAAATGAATTGCTAATGACTATAGAACTCTATACAATGCAAGTATTTATAGGAAAACAAATGAATTAAGAAATGAATTTCTACACGAGATGTTAAACGAATTTCTACACGAGATGGAACTCGTGCTTAACAACAAAGTTCCAGCTTATCTTGTTCTAGTTTGAAAGATGCAATTCCTAACTATGGGCCAAGTGTTAACCACAATGTCTCACCAGGCGTAAAGCAGTTTATTAACTCGCCTGTTTCGTTTAATGAATGAGCCGAGTTGTTTCGTTTGATCTGTTTCGTTTGCTTGTCAAGTTGTTTCGTTTGAGTCTGTATGAAATGAGCCGAGATGTTTAACGAATGAGCCAAGATGATATGGTTCTACACGAGATGTTAAACGAATGAGCCAAGATGATATGGTTCTACACGAGATGTTTAACGAATGAGCCGAGATGATATGGTTGTACACGAGATGTTAAACGAATGATCCGAGATGATATGGTTCTACACGAGATGTTAAACAATGATCCGAGATGATATGGTTGTACACGAGATGTTAAACGAATGATCCGAGATGATATGGTTCTACACGAGATGTTAAACGAATGATCCGAGATGATATGATTGTACACGAGATGTTAAACGAATGATCCGAGATGATATGGTTGTACACGAGATGTTAAACGAATGAGCCGAGATGATATGGTTGTACACGAGATGTTTAACGAATGAGCCGTGATGATATGGTTGTACACGAGATGTTAAACGAATGATCCGAGATGATATGGTTCTACACGAGATATTAAACGAATGATCCGAGATGATATGGTTGTACACGAGATGTTAAACGAATGATCCAGATGATATGGTTCTACCGAGATGTTAAACGAATGATCCGAGATGATATGGTTGTATACGAGATGTTAAACGAATGATCTGAGATGATATGGTTGTACACGAGATGTTAAACGAATGAGCCGAGATGATATGGTTGTACACGAGATGTTTAACGAATGAGCCGAGATGATATGGTTGTACACAAGATGTTAAATGAATGATCCGAGATGATATGGTTCTACACGAGATGTTAAACGAATGATCCGAGATGATATGGTTGTACACGAGATGTTAAACGAATGATCCGAGATGATATGGTTCTACACGAGATGTTAAACGAATGATCCGAGATGATATGGTTGTACACGAGATGTTAAACGAATGATCCGAGATGATATGGTTCTACATGAGATGTTTAACGAATGAGCCGAGATGATATGGTTGTACACGAGATGTTAAACGAATGATCCGAGATGATATGGTTGTACACGAGATGTTAAACGAACGGGACACGAGGTATACGCAATACACTAAAGGATAATAAAACTTATCCTTTCATATATATTCTCTTACAAAAAAATCTCATCCTGTCTCCTTATCTTATCTTATCACTCAATAACATCTGTATATGTATCACTCATCCCTCTATCCCTTTCAGCTCCAACTCATTAATTCCCACAAATAACCGATCATCCTCAAATCAGCAAAACACAAATAACCAAATCACTAATTCCCACAAAACACACATAACAATAGATGGTTACACGCCGGAAGAGGAGTGGTAAAAGGTTTTATCGTCGTTGCTCCTCTTTAATGATGTTCTTAATGAATATGGCTACGAAATTTATGATGAATATGGTTCTTATAAGAACTGTGCACCGTGGATGAGAGACCGTATTCTGGAATGGTTGAGGAAAAAGCCGTACTACAAAGAGTATTTGGACGCTCAAGCTGACGATGAAGCTGAAAGCACATTGGACACCAAACTTGATGATCTGGGAAATAGGGTAACAAATCTCGAAGATACGTTTGAACATATCAAGCAAAGGAAAGCAAGGAAGGGAAAAGATGGTGCAAGTTCTAGCAAAGCGGGGAGTAGCAGCCAAAAAAAAATGAATGGGCGATGTTTGTTAATACTTTCGTGCAAGTTCTAGCAAAGCGGGAAGTAGCAGCAAAGCGGTATATGTCGTGTGTTGTTTCGTTTGAGTTGTTTCGTTTGCTTGTCGAGTTGTTTTGTTTGATCTGTTTCGTTTGCTTGTCAAGTTGTTTCGTTTGAGTCTGTATGAAATGTATGTGGTTGAGAACTCTTGCGTGTTTTAAATAAAATGTTTGCCTTCGTGTTTGTTAATTGTGATATTGTTCCTTCAAATAAGCTCATAAACCCAAACACCCTTTTGGTGCAGAAATAAGCAATCCCAAACACCCCTCTTTGGATAGCATAAACCAAACGGCCCTTGTGGGCTGCTGTTAACCAAACAACATAAACCAAACGGCCCTGTTTGGACAGCATAAACCAAACGGCCCTTGTGGGCTGCTGTTAACCAGCTTGTTTTAACCAAAATGGTCATGGTTGCTGTTAGGAATTCAGGAAATAAGATATTTCTTGTTGCTGCCGATAGTGTAAAGCTGGTTCCTGCCGATAGCTGTGGTTCCTGCTGAAGCTCATTGCTGCTGATAGTTATATCTTGTTTCTGCTGATAGTAGTTGTTACTCGGGTATTGTTAGTTGTTATCCCGTATGTTTAGAATGTTTGTTAGATTTATTTTTAGAAGAGATCATGTTTATCTCTTCACACATTTTCTTGTATGACGGGTTAGGGTTAGGGTTTCTTGTTATTATAAAAGGAACACCCGTCTATGAGTTTTAGATATCTTTTTACGACTTAACAATCTTCAATAATAATATCTTTTAGTTCATTATACGATCCATAGAGGATCATAGTCTTAGTTCTTTTCTTTTCTAGTTCGTACTCAGAGATTCTCTTGTAGTGTGCTTGTGATTACATAGGCATCCTACCGATCCAATAAGGCTCAAAGATCTAGCAGGTGTGTTAGATTCAACAAGTGGTATCAGAGCCTCGTGAGGATCTCTGATAAAGAAGAATAAGTTCTCTACTCTTTCTACTAAACCCTTACACTATGTCTGGATCAGAAGATAAATTCGAAAGGTGGACCATGAAAGTCAGAACCCTGCTATCTTTTAACTCAAGGGGAAAATGGACAGAACTTGCTGATGCTGATGAAGATAGTCTCAACCAAACTCACAACATGGTTCATAATGCAAAGGATAAAGTGGAAGAATTTGCTCTTGTGGGTGCCACTCATCAGGTACAACATTGTCATTTTGGGTGTCATGAATTGTACTTGAACCTTAGGAAAGAGTTTGATGAAATGGAGCCTGAATATAATAAATTGTTTGTAGAAATTCAAGCTTATAAAAAGGCTCTTAAAACTGTGGAAAAAAAAAAAGGCTTGGCATGAAGCTAATCAGCTAGCATATGAGCAAAAGATAAGGGTTTTGGAAAGAGACTTAGAGAACACCAATAACTGTCTAAAACATTCTGAGAGAGAATTTGCTAAGATCAAATTAGAAAATCAGGATTTACAGGCTAAACTGGATAGTGAAGTGGCTAGGTTAAATTCATGGCAACAATCAGAAAAATATCTTGTTAACTATAATAATGGTAATCAGTCTGGTTGGCGTAAGAAAGGGTTGGGATATGATGTTGGGGATTATATCCCTAGAATATTTGACCCTACCCCTAAGGAAGTTGATTATCAAATTCTTGTTAAGTTTGTTAAGGAAGGAGGGATGAATGCAGTTCCTCCACCTATAAGAGGTGTTTTTCAAGCCTGTCCCTATCCACTCAGCCCTTGACCTTGACTCAGATGAATCACACATGACATATGGGAAAAATTCAAATGACTTATCTGATTCTGAGTGTGAGTCTGATGACTTTGTCTCTTGTTCCAAAAGTAACAAGTCCTATGAATCTAAGTCCACAGACTATACCTCATGTGATTCAAATGACAAGTCAACCTCACCAAGTCTCATGACTTCACTTCTGGAGTAACTAATGATGAATCTATTTCAAAAATAGCTTCCCCTGACAACAGCTCACTTAACTCTGTTAAAAACAACATTGTCTCTAGTTCCAGTAGTGATAATTTTGTCTGTAATAAGAAAAGTTATGGTAAGAACAAGGCTGTTAGGAAGAAGTAATGTTTTGTGTGTGGTAGTCAATATCATCTCATTAAAGATTTTGATTATCATGAGAAGAGAATGAAGATGAATGGTGGGCAACAACAGACCAGATCATTGTGGAAAAATGTTAAACAAATACCACCATATGTTCCACAAGCAGCAGGAATGAACTCTTATAGAGCTCCCTTTCCTGTTGATAGACCTGTTCCTGCAGGTAAGTCTGTTGCTGCTGATAGTCAGGGAACCATTCCTGCTGGTGCTTCCTCATCCTTTCAGAGGGATTTCAGGCCTGCTTATTATAATCCAATCTTTGGTGGGGGAATGGCTTACTCTCCATGGTCTCCTTGGTAATTGTCCTGTTTGTCTGATCATGTTGTTGTATACTTCTTTGCTGGTTTTGAGGGGAGGCATTAGCCTAAGGGGAGGCTAATGCTTGTAATTTTGTCTTGTTTCTCATTCTTTTATGTTTTATGTTTTATGTTTTGTGTTTTACTAACTTTGTTTTGCAGGTTTTAGTGTGTTTTGTTTTACTAACTTTGTTTTGCAGTTTTCATTCTCAATGCTTGAAATAAAACATAAGATAAAACTTCTATTCATCATCATGAGGTGATTACATCCAAAAACAAAAGATTAAGGCTTTATAAACAAACCAAACAACAGTCGACAGACACAAGCTTCTCAACCCTACTACCTATTCCACCTTCCCTTTTCCCTTTCCCATACAATTAGGCATGAACCTTCTACCCCTCTGATGACTAATTTATTCATACACATGGGGGGTTGGAAGTGCCAACACCACTGGGAGTGACTGTCTTGGTTCAGGGAGTGGCTGATCTCTCATTGGAGTTGAAGGCTTGGGGTAGAGTGTGTCTGACGTGATCTAGGGCGTAACCTAGTTGTTGATTGGCTTGGCTGTGGAGTTGGCTGGCTTGGCTGTGGAGTTGGCTGGCTTGGCTGAGGAGTTGGCTGGCTTGGCTGAGGAGTTGGCTGGCTTGGCATTGGGGTTGGCTGATTTCTTTTTGGTACCGGTACTTCGTAGAAGGTAGCAGCAGTCCTTTCCATCTCTTCACTAAGCAGAGCCACAATTTTCTTCATCTCTTCCCTTAGCTTATCTGTGATGGGAAAATTGGGAGGATATGTTTCCCATTCACCTTGATAATAAGTCAAGGTCTTTGGCCATGATGTTCCTTCATCATCAGAGCTGGAATACTCAAAAGATGAAGGAGTAGATGGAAGAGGATCAGATGAAACCTCCTCAACCTTTGCCTTGCCTTTGTATTGAGAAGATGATGCAGTCGGGGGAAAGTAATTTTCCCACCCTGATTCGGTGGAGGAGGAGGAGTCTGATGAGATTTCGATGATGGGAATTTTGGATGAACTCATGATTTTCTTTGGTTTGAAGATTATGGGTTAGGATTGTGATAATGAAGTTATTTGATTTGGGGAAAAAGAGCTTTTATAATGAGAAGGTGATTAGTGCAAATTTATTGTTGGTTGGTGTTGAGATTTAATTCAGGCGGTTTATTCCTAATGACTGGATTTGGAAGGTTAACTTTGGTCAAACCACTTTATTGCTGCCGATTGACCAAGTGTTCCTGCCGTTTGACTAATGGTTCCTGCTGATCATGTTAAATTTGGGGAAGTTAGTTAAGTCAATTGGTCAATGATACATGCGCAGAATTGCAGCAATTTAAATCTCTATATGTGGCAATCATATAACAATATCATTACTGACCTAAAATTACACTTCTCACATCTCAGATTCTCAAAATCCTTTCAAACCCTAACTCATTGTTTTTGTCCTTTCAAACCCTAGTTCATTCATCTAATACAATGACATCACTTCGCTACAAAGATGATCACAACAAGGTTGCATACTTAGAGTCTTCTTCTAAAAGTGATGGTTATGATGAGGTGTTAGCTTTTCTTCGTGGGTCATCTATTCACTATGCACTCACTCATTGTCCAGTAACGGTGTATGATTCACTCATTAAGCAGTTTTGGGCAACTGCTAGAGTTAGACACATTGTGGGAAGGGAGGACGACATCGTAGCCACCATTGATGAGCACGAAGTCATCATTACTGAGGGGTTGATTCGGGTACAACTTCGATTTCCTGAGGAGCATGGGGCGCATGATCTTTCCAGGCAAGAAATCAATGATGGTATGGCTGCCATAGGTTATCCTGTCACTGGTAGTTGTACATTTTATAAAAATAAGCTGTCTCCTCAATGGAGATTTCTTGTTCATACTTTACTTCAGTGTATGAGTGTAAAGACCGGTGGTTGGGACCAATGTCCTAGTCCCATTGCGTCTGGTCTTGTTTGTCTGTCTCAGGGTAGGATATATAATTGGGCCAAATATATTTTTGATGGGATGATTGAAAATATCACTGGTGATAAAAACAGATTTTTAATGTACCCTAGATTTCTTCAAATTATCTTAGGTGTTCAGACCAATGACCCAACCCCTAAGATAATGAATAGGATGACCGCTAAAATGTTTGCAATGATGAAGATGAATTTTGCAGGCCAACATTTTCCATTATTACCTGCCATGTTACACAATGCCAATCCTGCTGACAACCCAGATCCTGCTGACAATGACATTGTCCCACCATCACCCAATGCAGCTGATGCTAGTGCATCTAATGCTGCTGGTGAAGGGACTTCAGTTGCTGCTGATGCATCTGCATCGGTTGCTGCTGATGACCCATTACTACCATCACCTAGACCAGCCACACCTAAGACTATTGTCCCTGGTGAGCCCATTATCCAGACCACCACTGTTGTTCCACCTGTTGCCCAATCATCACCTACTATGGATATGCCTTCTTCTTCAAGGCTTTCATCTCCTAGTCCTACTAGGCAGCCTTTTAATGATGACACCCATACTGGTGGAGAATTTCATGTATCTCCACCTAGATCCAGTGAGGCTCCTAACACCTCAGGCATTCCTGCTAGTGGAGTTGAGGATCCTGCTAGTCTCACTTCTATTCCAAGCTTGATTGACAGGTATTCTAAGACAGTTGCAGCATTGGAGAAAGAGTTGCAGGACACCAAAAGAGAACTGGGTCAGAAAGTGGATTCTTTAGAAAGAGAGCTCAAAGACACTAAAGAAACACTTGGTGGAGTCATTCTTGAGCTCACACAAAGGATTACTCATCTGGAAGCTCAGGAGAAACCAAAGAAGAGAAAGATTGTTCTTTCTGATACAGATAATGAAGAGGATGAGCATCAGGGTTCATTCAACTTGGATGGATTACATGTCCTGGCCAGTGCCTCCTTGGCCAGTGCAAGCAAAGAAGAAGATAGAAGTCAATCTTCTAAGGTCCCTCCCATAGAGAAACATTATACAAAAAGATCTTCAACTAAGCTGCAGATGGAGAGTATTTTTGTTACTGCTGATGGAGATGCTACAGGCATTCCAAAGGACATTTCTGCGGGTGTAGATACTTCTCAGAGCATTCCTGCTGCTGCAGAAGTTCCTGCTGTTAGTGAAAGTGTTGCAGCTGGACCTAAGTTTCAGGGTAATTCTGCTGGTGGATCTACCATTGCTTCTGGTTCAGGATCGGCTGAGCCAGCTACTGTAGTGGATGAATTTGGAGGTCTGGTGTCTGATGTGGAAAAGGCTGCACAGGAAAGGTTGTGGAAGAATGTTCAAGATGAAAGAATGGGGTCAGAGATGGCAAAGAAGGTTCATGCAAACATTTCTGCAGAATTTGCAGATGCAGATACATCATATGCTTCCACTTTACATGAAGCAAGGCAAAAGGAGTTGGATGCTGCTTCTTTATACTTTACTGAGGCTGATTGGATACATATTGGTGCTCAAGTGGCAGCTAACCCAAATGTTGCTAAAGATATCTTGGGAATTAATGTATCAGATGCAGACTTACCTGCAAGAATGGTGGAAAGGATGAGACAAAAACAGAGGGATATAGCAGAACAGAAAGCTAAGGAGAAGAGGAATACACCTCTTACTCAGGCACAACAAAAGGAACACATGAGAATTCTTGTGAAGAACATGAGTGGTTCTCTTTATAATCATGGATGGAATATGGCTGAGGTTATGCAGTTGTCAGATGAGAGGCTTATGGTAGAATATAACCAGGCTATGAATCATATCATTAGACATAACAAACCTTCTGTGGAGGAACCTTCTGCCAAGAGAGTTAAAGTCTCTGAACCTGCTGATACTGTAAAGGATAATGCTACTTCTGAACCTCAGGTTTCCTCATCTCAGGCAGTTGCCATGTCTTCTGCTGATGATGCAGTTGCCATGCCTAAGACTGATCCTCCTGATGGTATTCCTGCTGCTCATAAAGAGTCTATCATTCCTAGTGATAAAACTAGTTCTATTCTTGTTGATAAGGTTGATTCTGTTCCTGCTAAACCATCTTCCTCAGTTCCTATTCATTAGTATGGTCTAAGGACAAGGCAAAAGAGTCACTCTGACCACCCTCCTACTAGGTCTATTTCTGAAATGGATGATCAAGAATTGGTTAGGGTTGACTCAGACAATGATTCAGATGGTGATTCCATTCACTCTTGGGGTCATATTGCTCACTGGGAGATTAGGTCTACTCCTGAAGGTGAAGTCAATGTTTGGTTTTCTCTTGATGGGACAGTCAAATTCTTTACCTTTCTGAGGGAGCTCTTGAATAAGGTAGAGAGGAAAGATTTGGAAAATCTTTATAAGATAGTGGATAATTTCTATCAAGCTCATGTTCCTACTAGGGTTGGCTTGATGCTTTGGGGAGATTTACAAGTTTTAATGAATTCATTGGAAGGAGAAAAGGCTCAATTGGTGTGGGGTAATCAATCATCATGGAGAGTACATACTTGGAGGTTATATCCTTCTTCCAATGTTCATGTGGTGGAGCTCATTTCTGACAAGATCCTGTCAATTTTTGTGGATGTCTCTTATCCTTTATCTGAGGGACTTATGAAGAGAATGCTCACACAGAAGGTAAGAGTTCCCAAACATACTATTGGAAATGATTTGACCACAGCTGAATAGTTGGTCAAATTCATCAGAGATCAACTTGCAGCTGCCAAAGGTTCTTCTACTTGATCATGGTACAGGAGGCTTGTTGTTGTTGTATATCTTTCTTTCTTTCTTTCTTCTCTTTTCTTATTTTCTTTCTTTTTCTTTAGGTTTGTTTCTTATCTTTTAGTTTAAAAAAAAAAAAAAAAAATTCTTGTATATTTTGTGTGCTAATAAGTTGGTTTTGAGCATCACCTTGCAGGTACAGTGTTGGTGTTTACACCTACACAACAAATGGTATTCAACTCACCATCTCTCACAGACAAGAAAGAGTTGACTCACCATGAGGGTACGGCTCTGGTGTGATAATCAAATCCGTTGATAGCTGTAATAGCTTGCTCAAAGCTATAGGGTACTTCAACTCACCCATGGTTCATTCCTGAGAGTTGAAATGGTTCTCAATTCACCATGGATGTAACCCTTTATGGGATCCAAAGAATTGGCCAGTCCACAAAAGTATGGTTTGTGGTAAAGACAATTGGTATCCATATTTGGTATTCAATTCACCAAGGTTCAGTTGAAACCAAGAATTGGCTAGTCCTGAGCAAACGGCTACAGGTAAAGACAAGTCAAATCCGTTTACAGTTGCTGGTTTACTTAAAATCAGATGGTTATCAATGTACCATGGTCTTACACACCAAAACATTGGCTACTCCAGTAGTGATGGCTATTGGTAAAGAGACATCAAATCCGTTAATTTTCAATGATTCACCTCTCACAGGAGTTAACACACCTGGATGTGATGAGAATAGTATGAAACTTAACTGATTTGATGTACACTTTGTCATGGTTGCTGTCAAGAAGGTGCCTAGTTGCTGCTGATATGATTTCCTGTTGATGCTGTTTGTTTAAGTTGCTGCTGGAAGTCATTTCACTTCAAGATCTATCAGGATGTTGCTGCTGATCACTTTCTAATGCTGCTGCTGGACTAATCCTCTGCCTATGGACTTCAAAGATCTATCAAGGAATCTTGCAAGTTAACCTAGTCAACTTCAAGATTAGGGGAGGATTGTTAGGAATTCAAGAAATAAGATATTTCTTGTTGCTGCCGATAGTGTAAAGCTGGTTCCTGCCGATAGCTGTGGTTCCTGCTGAAGCTCATTGCTGCTGATAGTTATATCTTGTTTTTGCTGATAGTAGTTGTTACTGCGGGTATTGTTAGTTGTTATCCCGTATGTTTAGAATGTTTGTTAGATTTATTTTTAGAAGAGATCATGTTTATCTCTTCACACGTTTTCTTGTATGACGGGTTAGGGTTAGGGTTTCTTGTTATTATAAAAGGAACACCCGTCTATGAGTTTTAGATATCTTTTTACGACTTAACAATCTTCAATAATAATATCTTTTAGTTCATTATACGATCCATAGAGGATCATAGTCTTAGTTCTTTTCTTTTCTAGTTCGTACTCAGAGATTCTCTTGTAGTGTGCTTGTAATTACATAGGCATCCTACCGATCCAATAAGGCTCAAAGATCTAGCAGGTGTGTTAGATTCAACAGTTGCAACAACAACAACAACATTTTATTAAACAACAACAATAACACAAAAAAACAACAACAACAACAACACAATTACATATGAAGATTGTCCAAGTCACCTAACAGCTCACGGAGTATTGCAGCCGACTGACATGCGTGGTAGGGGTCGTCGGGATTCGTTGCCATTTCAAGTGTTGCCTCCAGCATCCTTACTCTTGTCTCTAGCACCTGCTTTTGTGCCTCCAGCATGTTTATCCTAAGATCTTTTTCATTACAGTTTGAGCACCCTGTTGGTGCAGATCGAGAACCGTGAGATGTTGAAGCAGAAGAGGTTACTCGTAACTGCTCATCAAATTCACTCTTCCACATAAAATATCCACATCCATGATCTTTTTCTCTTGGCTGTCACATAAATAATGTAATTATATGATTGTTTGTATATTTACATAAATAAGAAATAATGTATAATTGTTCACCTTCGAAAGAGGCCATGCATAATATTCCCATCCAAATGTATCTGGTTGATGTATTTTTCTTTTTTTTTTTTTTTATATATTTCCTGCTCCACAATTACACATAAAAGGATTATATCGCTGCATCTCAGGTTTTGAAATTGGTGTGAAGATAAGATGTTGTGAGGTTGAGTGGTTTTGAGGATAAAATAACCTGATATTGGTGTGAAGATAAAAGGTTGTGAGGTTGAGTGGTTTTGAGGATAAGAGTGTATATAATGTGTTTGGGAATAAAATCCCGTCGACATGTCGTCGGCGTTGTAAAGGTAGGAAAAAACCCCACACAATTATTCGCTATTATTCACACGCGGGGAAAGTCAAAATTTTGACCCAAATAAATCCCGACGTCTTGTCGTCGAGAAAATAACAGCAATGACAAAATAAATCTTAATCAAATGCTAATCATACGCTAATTTCAATTATTTTTGGGTTTATATTGTGCCAACGACATGTCGTCTACATAATATTGGCGGGTCAAACTCCCGCCCAAGTTTTCACCAGGTTTTGAAAAGTCAAACATTTTCAATATTATACCGTCGACATGTCGTCGGTATTTTACCAAACTAAAAATTCAACGCATCCTTAGCTCGGTCAAGCCTTTTTTTTGTCGTTTAGTTCAAAATGCCAACGACATAATGTCGCCGGCATTTTGCTGGTCGCCCGTTCTCTTTTTTCTTATAGTGTATGGAGCAGAAACCCTAGACGAATTTCATTAGTTTTTTTAGGCTTTTGCCCCTAAGACTCCTTATGTATTGAACAGATAAGTTGTTTAATCAATCATTCAATTATGTTTACTTGTGATTGTTTGATTCCTTTATCTGCTTTTCTTTTCATTACTATGCTAGGCTAAACTTATTAGTATTACCTTAGGATTGCATGAAACCTAGTTATTGATTATTGTGTGTCGATTCTTGTTTAATTAGTTGTGATTTGTTTTAGGAGTAGGAAAACTGGCTAGGTCAAATATATTACTTTCTTGAACGTCCGACTAAACGTGTAGTTATTATTAACGTAATGTTCGTTGCATTTAATGTGTTAATTGTGTTTGTATTGTGGAAATTGAGAGTTAAAAGGGCATTTTTAGGCGCCACTCAATTAGAACATAGTTCATAGGAGTTAGGGAGTAACCAACCCTCGATTGATATTAAGGAATACAATGCTCTAATTAAACAAGGACGTGACAATTCGACTAATCAATAAAAGATAAATAAGGAGTAATGGAATTCTAAGTAAATACACTTTACCTCTTATATGAAGTTCACCAATTTACTTTTCTGCATATTAGTTAGTTTAATTTAGTTTAATTATTAGTTTTAAAAACTAAACTCCTCAAAAACCCTAGATTTTTACTTGCTTTCTATAAAACATAAAATACAAAAATAAACATCCTTCAACCCTTAAACTTAATTTATCATACATTTCGAACCTACCTCACTATTCCCCTAGAGAACTGTAACACCCCAACCCGACAAGGGTCAAAATGCCACATTATGGTGTCAACAGAACAAACGCAAGTGGAAGACTTTTATAAATACTAAGGTTACAAAAGTTCAAAATGAAACTAAGGACATAATAAGTCTAAATCATACTGACTATCAAACTAGAATACAAATCTTAATCAAATCAAAATGGTAGATAACTCCAAAGTCTAATCCAAATGCAAATGGGATCTATCGTCAGGGTGGTCCACTAAGAGCTCCTATGCACACTTCACTCAATCCCCAGCTTCCAACCTAAAACCTGCCGTAGGAAAAGAAATGCGGCTGAGCTTAAAAAGCCTAGTGAATAGATATAACAAAACAAATAACTGAAAATACGATAATCAAGCGAATAACGAATCAAATGATGCCAAAAAGAGCATGCTGAGAAAATGTCAGATGAAACAGAATACGAAACGAATATGAATCAGATACTAAATCAGAGTGCATAACAAATATCAATCAATATAGGATCGGAGTGCATTACCCAACTGCCTAAGCATGATAAATGAATAGGCCAAATAATCATATCACAAATCATATACTTCAATTCCAAAGTTGTACATGGAGTAGCTAGCTCACAATGTACTAGAATGTGATGGGGTATAGGAACACACACCAACCAATCACCAGATACAGATATAGATTCCCTAGGATGCATCCATATGCTCCCCTGCAAAACAATGTAGTACATACACTAGCTCAAGGCTAGCATACATACTCAGATAATCATAATGGCCAAAGTGCTATATAGCATATACAGAAATGGGAACGCCGGGGACTAGTCACACCGCCCCAGATAGTGTCATGCCACCGGTGCCTCAATGACATGGCTATGGTACCTCCATGGCTAGGAATACAGATACAGAAGCTGGGCAATACAAGAGCAATCATAATCATATCAAGTCAATCATAACAAATATTGAACTGAAGCTTATCATATCAAATATTGAACTGAATCATATCAAACGGATAACCAACGAATATCAGAATGAGATAGCAAATCAAATATCAAAACTAATATCAAAGGCAATAACGGATAATCATATCAATGGACGCCCTTACTGAAAAAGGACGGAATATCTGTACCTTAGCAAATGAAATGAGAGCAAACAGAAAAGTGATCACAAGGAAACAATGTCACGCCTTCTTCAACGAATCTACACGGATTAGGGTTCATATAATACTTATTAGCTCATTTATTGTCATAACGGATTCTTAATTACTCATTACCATTCATTAATGTGATTAGGGTTTCATATGTGAAATTAGGTTAACATATGTTCAATAGTATCCGGATTAATGTTTCAAATGAAATTAGGGTCAAAACATATTTAATGGGATTAGGTTACACCAAAAACTGTAACTTATACTTATTTTAGATTTTATCATGTTGAAGCCCCTTTGTTTATGAATTTAAAACCATACTTATATACTTACTGAGGTGCTTAAATAATTATCATAGATAATTATACATGTTAGGTAATTACTGTAATTTTTCTAGATTTTATTTCAAAATGAAAGTATCCAAACAAAAATCATTTTCCCAGACCTGTCCAGAAAGTGCACTGCAAGTATACCCCGAAAGTTTGTATTTAATTAACCCATTTGAAACTTTCAGAAAAATCCAAAAAAAAATTCCAGAAAGTCACACACAACTTAAATATCACCCTTGTAAAAGGAGAGCTCTTAACTACCTGTGGTTTGAAAATGAAAAATCAAAAACGTCAACTGATTTTATGTTCTTAGAACTCAGATTTGACACATGATTCCATAAAATTCAAAAACATGACCAATAAAACTCCAATTCACTCCAAACCAAATGGAAAACTTAAATAAGACATTAAACTAGGTTTACAAATAAAGAACCAGTATTATACACTTATGAAACTCAAACAATAGTGCACACAAATTCATATTACAAAACAGTCCCGTTCAAAAACCCGTTTAAGACCATTATATCACATGTTTACTTACACAAACGCACCCGAGACCTTCGTATATCATGAGACTTGTTTTAAACATCACCTTAACACATATTCACACACATGTTTCCAGCCCTTGATGATCACACACACACGTTGTACACACAACATAAGGTAACGAGCCAAGAAGTCACATAAAATAACATCAAACCAAGCCCTAATCCCACATATTTATTGAGTACGCCTCATCATTAAATACCTAGGGTTTATTCCAGGTTTTTAGGTCACGTATTAATGAGCATGTTAGGGTTAAATGACCAGGTTTAGGGCTCATATTCAGATCTGATTCGAATGGCCACAACAGATACAAAAGTCGACATGTAGGTTTAACAATTTCATGATTTTATGTGGCGAGTATATATGTATTTGTATCACAGATTTAACGAGACCATCATTTAGTATTTAGACAAGATGCTTAGGGTTGTATACCATGTTTTACTTCTGATTCATATGATATAAAAGGTGTCGAATGGGCTGAAACAGAAAAAGGGAAGTGAGGATTACCTATATATCGACTGAACAGAAACCAAATGGGAAGGAAACTAGGGCTCGTATTCAAAGGGAAATCACCAACGACTCGTACTCTTCTTGGCACCCAAAACCTGCTCGTTCTCTTCTTCTTTCTTAGCAGCAATGATAATTGTGTGTGTTCTCTTCTGGTTATGATCGGTGTAAAAGAGAGAAAATAGGAGGAAATTTTATGTTATACGATTTAAACTAAAATAGGGAAGCCGTGTTTCTCCTTTATGGAAATGCTTGTGATTGGGAGAGATTTGAGGGATCATGGGCTGGACTTTGCCGAATATAGGGGATAATGGGGTGACTAGTTCTCTTCACAAATTGCATTTCAAAAAAAATCTGTATTATCACTATTACTTATTTAATTTGTGTATCACATTTAAAAAAAAAGGTATAGGTTCAATGTGACTTATATAACGTGTCATATATACATATGCATGTATGTTGAGTCGATATTGTGTACGCATCAAAATAAACTCGGCCCTAGAAGACTTATGTAATGTGTGATAAAACCAAAAGAGCATAAGTGTGTCGAATTTTATTTAGTACTTAGGTTATAGAATTTCGTCTTTGTAGCTTTTAATCACCACGTATAGTCCAACTTTAATTTGTAAACGTATTTCGAATGTTCAAAAATCTTATAACTTATTCGTTTTAAACGTTCAAAGGTTATTCGGATTTTAGGTCTTTATAAGAACAATCAATCCCCCCTGTCTTACCTATACTACACTACAACGGTTAGGTACTCTGCGTAGGAGGATTGTAAAACTTAGTGTGTTTACAATTCATACCCATCAGTTTGTATAAACCATTATTATAGTTATTTTTAGTATGCGTTTAAGTGTTATTGAAATAACCTAGGATGCAAGAGAAGGGATTGATGATGATGATGGTGAAATTATAATTGATAGCTTACCTTGGAGCTAAGGTAAGTAACTATGGTTAATGTGTTTAATATGAAAATTATTATAATATGTGAATTTGAATGAAGGTGTTAGGTTTGGTTATAGTTTCTTAGAAGTGGTGAATTATGAGACTTGAATAATTGGATGATATAAGACTAGCCCTTGATGATGAATGGACCAAGGTATGTGAGGATGATTCTATGTGCTTATTGTGTATTAAGGTTTATTGGTTGTCTTGGTATTAGTAAGTGAATATATATTGTATAGCCTTGAATTAGTTGTAATTGTTCATATTGCGTTATATGATGATTGGAGTATTATTCATGTCTTAAATTAGTTACTTACTAAGCGTTATCGCTTACATGTTATAGTTGATGATGTTTTGTAGGCTCTCGCGAAGAAGGTAACGCCTGGATTAAGGCTTAATGGTTGGAAGTGCGGTCTTTAGAAGGTTGTAGGTATTAGGAGCTTAGTAGTAAAATACCGGGCTCGTTGATAATGTTACACCCGTGAGTCTTTAAATGGTTTATTTTGTATGTTTTCAAAGTTATGTATTAATGATTATGTACTTTTATTGTTATAATGGTTTAAAAGTGTTTATCTTGGTTAAGTGGGGGTGTTTGGGTTAATGTATGTTTTGTACCCATTTTGGGGACGAACATGTCAAGTGTCATTTATTATATTACGGTATGAGTTGGTTATAGTTTTGGTTGATAAAGAATGGTTTTGTACAGGTCCTAATTTTTGGTTGGAGTCGAAATGGTTGAATTTTAGAGTTGGGTTCCGGTAGAAAGTTTCTACAAGTTTTAGTGTCTGGTTGTCCGATACAGCTTATCCAAGTTTTGGATATGGCGTATTGAGCTTCAAGGGTAATACGGCATATCCCTTTCCATGGATACGGCGTATTGACCTCAGTAGCAATACGGCGTATCCATGATTATGGGTACAGTGTATTAGTGCACCAGTGGAGGTTTTTAGTTGATTTTATAGTTTTGTATAATTCGTTATAAAGGTCCTGAGTATACTATTTGTAAGTATTTTTATAGGTGTTAATTGTTATAGAATCTTGTTGCTTTATATAAGTGTAATAGTGAGTCAGTTGTAGTCAAAGTTTTTCCGCAAAAAGTTTTAAGTTTTGGTCAAATAGGGCACGGGGCGTAACAATGACCTTCATACTAAAATTGTTAGCAATTTGAATGAAGTTTTATAAATGCTTATTGGGATCTTTATATTAGATTTTGTGAAAAATGTAATTGTGTTACACAAGCTGAACTATGTAACTTCTTAGTTGGCCAGCTCTGGTAAGCTCGGGTTTGGAGATGCTAATGCACCATTCTTCGTATGTAGGGGTGCATTAGTCTCCTAACAAGTATATGGATGAATTATTCATTGTGGTGAAAGCAAGCGAGTCTATGAGAGAACTACCAAAGAGAACCTTGAGTAATAAGTGTTAATCCGAGTGAGAACTTTTCGCGAACTTAGAATGTCAGTTCCTGGCACTTGCATCAAAAACTTGATAAGAAGGTTTTACAACCCATCCCGGAAGTATGCGTAATCAGTTTAGTGTAGCTAAAATAAGATTCGGGATTGCTTATTTAGATCGGGTAACAGGGTTCAACTACGTGAATAGTTCTAGAATCCTAAGGTGACTAAGCAGAAACACTTGATTTGAGAGAGTTTGTTTGTCTGAAAGTATAAAAAGACATAATTGAAATGAAAGTGGTTGTGAAGAGTAGTGAGAAACAACGTGCTTACCTAGGTATGTATGTGTACTTACTCATTATTAGTTAAAGTTGCATAGTGATGATTAAAAGTTATTGCATTGCTATTATGATCATTGGTACACCAGATTACTTGCTCCGTATGACTAGCCTTACAACTATAAGCATCCAATACAATAGTCATGTCGCCGATCTACTTATAGCCATGCATTACGCAAGTGATCCATCTAATTCAAAATCCTTTTCACCTGCGCATATATGCAAGCTAATTTTGGCCAGAGTACTTATTGGTCCTGCTAAACTTGTCGGTGCAAATTCCAAGTATCTTTTGTAACACCCGTTTCTCGGATACAAATAGGACCCACCCTAGATGGAATTAACTAAGGGCTTAACGTGATTGGTTAGTTAATGAATGTTAAGTTATAGTCAAACCCGATAGTCAAATAAGGTGTTATATGGTTATGTGAAGTATTATGTGGCACAACTAGAGTGAAAGAAGACTTGAGGGGCTTAAGTTGGTATAAACTAAAGTGTTATAATATGTAGTGTGGCCAAAATAGAAGGAAAGGGACTAGAGGGACCAATCTTGCCAATGGACCAAACTTGTGCAAGTAAATATCTAAGATGTGGAGGGTTCTAGCATTTTCTGCCGTTCTCAAGAGTGTGTTTGTTGGTCCGGTTTTAGAGGGAAAAAAGGGAGGGAACCAAGATGATGATGATCAAGTGTTGATGAAGGTTTTGCGTTCCACCTCAAGAGTTAAGCTTAGCAATGATTATTTTCTCAAGTAAGTAACTCCCTACCTTGATTCTACAAGGTTAAGGTTTATGATTGAAGTGAGTTTTCATCATATGATCAAAATATGATCATATGTTGATATAGAAAGGAAGTTGAGCATGTTTAATGGGTTATATAAACCCTTGATCATAATGTTGACTAATGTGTTATTAGGTCTTGATCTTTATGGTAAAGGATGATGATGATAGAAGATGGATGATATTGATGATGGAAGATGGTGATGATATGCTTGTTAGTCTTAGTTTGGACTCAAGGTAAGTAAACCAGTTATAATGTAAAGTTATAATGAATTCTATGCATTATGTGTTACGTGGCTTGATGTGCTAAGGTTAATGAATAGCTTGTATAGTTGTATTTATGTGAAAGTGAGTATAAGGCTAGTTATGTGTTAGACAAGAGTGGAATAAGGAAAAAGGAAGGTTGTGGCTTTAAGTAGTTAAGGTATGTGTTTATGGTTAATGTTGTATGAGATTAATGGTTGTTATAATGTGTAATGCGTGAATGAATTATGATGTTAAGTTGTATCCGATTTACTTACTAAGCATACGTGCTTACGATTTAATGTTACAATGTTTGTAGGTTCTTATGACCTTGCATTGGCTTGGAATAAGGATTAAGGTTTGATTATGCGGAAGGTTAGAAGGATAGTAAGTAAATAGGAGCTAGGTAGATAACGAGCTCAAGTGTCAAGTTTGTACCCCCCCCCCCGTCCCACCCGTTTGTCTCTTAATGGTCTAAATGGTTGTAAACGTGTTATTGAGTGTCAAGGTCTATGTTAATGTCGTTGAAAGGATTGGGTTATCTAACGGTAAGTTAAAATGTTTTGTTATGGATTAAAGGGTCAAATGGTGTGTTTGTCGAGTATGAACAGTCCATGGTAAAGTTTATAAACGTATTGTAGTAGTCAAGTCTAATGTGTGTTAGAGAGAATGTTATTGAAATGGTTAATGTGTTGCTAATATGTGTAAAGGGGTGTTTGGAATAACGTGTAACATTACCCATTTGGGTTGTAAACGGGTCGAACGGTTATGAAAATGGCTTAATATGTTATGTTAAAGGTTTTGGGTGAGTTTGGAATAATATAAAAGTGGTAAAGGTTGTTTGTTAAGAAAATGGGTCAAAACGGGTATTCTGCATAATACCCGTCATATTGTATGTTTATTGGTCGTTGAGACAAAGTACAATTATGAAAATGATCTATTATGTCATGTTAATGAATTCTGGAAGTTTTGGTGTTATGTCGAGTTATAGAAGTTGGTTTTCCGGAATTAAAGTAAAGTATAAGGATATGTTTATTTTGAAATGTTGCTGCAGGTACCATATGACCATATGAGATATTTCATATGGTCATATGCTTAAGTCATTGGTTTGAAAAGTTTCTGAGATGACCATACGGCCATATGAAATATTTCATATGGCTATATGGTCGGTTTTTTCAGATTTCGTCAATTTTCGGAATTTCATATCTTTTAAACTGTAAGTCATCACGGGTTGTGCCACTCGTCGTTTCGAAGGTAATTGAGTGTAGTTTCATTTAAAAATACTTTCAAGGGTTTAATGGTAATAGATAGTTATTAGATCATAAAAGAGTAACAGTAAGTCCGTTATAGTCAAAGCGTTTCCGCGCAAAAGTTTTTTATTTTTGGTTAAAGCGGGCACAGGGTGTAACAAATTGGTATCAGAGCTTCGGTTTAAGTGAATTAGGTTTCCACTTTAGGTTTCCTAGACTTAAACCACTAATAGAAGCGTTGAATATAAGAGTAAGAAATGCGGATAAGTAAATGTTAAGTTATGAAACGGACTAAGTAATTGTTATATGAGTTTAACGCGATAAATGTTGAATGTGTTTTATGGTATTAATGTGTATGTGATGTAAGGACACGGCGGACTCAATGTGTTTAAGTGTTGAGATCACCGTACACCTCGGATAGTGTCGGTGGATATTATGTGATTATGTGAACGTGTGTCGTAGTAACGATAATGAAATGTGAATATAGATGATCAATGGTATGAATGCTTATAGAGAGACGTGATTAGAATGACCTTATAGTAAGGAGCTAAAGATGAGTAATGTAATGATATATGATCCATACGGTAATGATGACCAACATATGGTCTCATTGTATTTAGTTGCTGATGATGGACGTTAAAGTGGTATAGAGACGGGTTAACGGTAAGGTAAAGTACTTGAGGTTTAAGTGTGAACGTGAAGTAGTGATAAAGTGTGTTAGTATGTAAAGGATGGAATTAAACGAAAAAGTTTAAATGCTAAAAGTTAAATGCGATAAGTTAAGAATGTAAATGAGAATGAGATGAGTATGTATGAGGTTAAGGTGTTGCCTTGAATATTATATCACGGCTATTGTGCCCCATTAGTGGTGACTATTATTATAACGGAAGTGTGGAATAATGGAACCTATTTAAAATGTGTAAGATGAATGAACGATGGTAATGAATGTGTTAATGTTTAAAACGTAAAAGAAGGATAAACGGATGGTAATGAGTATGTTATAATTGATAGCCTATGTAAGGTTAAATATGGAAGAGTCGGGTAGACTAAAGGGGTAATGGTAAAGGTGTCAGAAATGGTTAACGCGGGTTAAAGAATGTAAGTTAAAGTGAGAAGCATAATTTCATAGAAAGGTGTAAACATGATAAGCAGGTTTATATGCTCTATGACACTTTCTTAAACTAAATAAAAGTGATAAGATGATGTGTGTGTTAAATGTTAAGGACTTGGATCCAAAGTTAAATGTGTAAGGTTAAAGATGTTATCCTTCGGGATGGCTGAGTTAATGATGATTAATGATTAATGATCCTTGGGGATGAATGATTAATGATCCTTTGGAATAAAGGTTAATAAATTCTTCGAGATGAATGTTAAAAAATCCTTTAGGATGAAATGTATTGCCTTCACCGGAAAGGGGTTGCCTATATCCTTGGCATATAAAAATGTCCCCATAATGAATGTGATAATGAAATGGATCCAAGTCTAAAAATGTAAAAAAGGTAATGTAAAGTGTAAAAAGAATGAAATGAAAAGATGGAAGGCTAAAGCGTGTAATGATAAAGGCGAGTGTTATGTCGGAAGTGTATAAGTAGGACGAATTATAATTTCCGTATTTAAACGGATTGGGACGCCTTTTCATTTAAGTAAATAAATTGTGAATCGCTGAACCATGAGTTCATGTCTCTTGATTTACATCAATTAGGACGCCTTTCCAGATAAATGAGGAAGTGTATATGAGTGGGCTTATGTGTTCCCGACATTACATGAGTAGGGTAAGGAGGTAGGAAACGGGAGTTTAGAAATGGATAGAGGTCATAAGGAGTTAAGATAGGCGGGATAAGAGTTAGACTTTTGACTTTAGGTAAGAATCGTTGTGTGAAACCTAGGGTTTAGGTGTTTAGGTGTAAGTTGATATTATTAATTTTTTAAATGAAATAATTGTTTGCAATGTGAATTAATGCTAAAGTGAAGTAATGAATGGTAACAAATGCTAATATGGGTTAATGACCCTATGAAGGTACAGGAAAAGAAGTAAAGGTAAACAAAGCGTGTAGTAAAAATGCTAATGGGATTGTGGAAAGGTTACGATAAAAGTAGAAAGTTAGCAAATGTTTTACTTATGTATGGTTAAGATGGTGTAATTTCCTCAAGTGACCTATAGTCCTTGACGAAAAACTTGAAATAAAGCAAGTGAAAACGTGGTGTAATAGTTAGAGGTTTGGTTAAAAGTGATAAATGGTTATATGAAATATGCCCCGGATGACATAATAACTTAGGTAAGAAATGAAATGTGATGAGAATAAGTGAGTAATGAGATGGAATAAGGTTATAAGTTGTGCTAAGATGTTCCTAGTGTTGCAAGATCACATAGATCATGGCAATGGAATGTTTAAGGAAAGACTTAATGTTGTAAGCAATAAGAATGGAAGTGGATGGAGTTGAGTTTTAGTTAGTAACGAGTGGGGTAACCCGCGCGTTGCTACGGCAGTGTTTTGCGGCATGTTAGTTATATTTTTTTTTGTGTTATATTAACACATATTGAAAACCTGTTTGATTCGGTATGCGTGACCTGGTTCTAATTGACTTCAATAACAGTAAACGTGTGCATTATTCTTTTATCGACGCGTTGCTGTGGGAGGTTTTGCGTTTCAAAAGTGTATGTTTCAAAAGTAGGCATAATCTAGAAAGCACGAAACAAATCAATTTGCCAAATAAATTAACTTAGAGAAAGTTAAGCGTATTTATACTCGTTTTTATTAGAAAAATTATTTCGGAAATAATGGCGCAAGTTTCGTAGTTTTTCGTGTCCGTTTGGTATGTCAAATGGGCCCCACGGTTAATATTTAAAAATTTTCACTTATTTACACCATCACCCCCTCCGCCTCACATTTACGGCACACCCCCTCCACTTTGTTTTGTCCATCTTTGGCCCCTCCCTTTAATATATAAACCCCACTTTCTCTCTCTCACCTCATAATAACACACACACACTATTTACCTTTCTCTGTCTACCTTGCCGGAACCCTACAGGCCGTTACACCGCCGTCCGGCCAAATTCCGACTACCCCCAAAATTTCACCTACTCGTAGATCTCGACCCCGTGGTTATTTCTGGAGCATTTAGGAGTTATTGGAGCACCGCCGCACATCACACCGTTTCACCACCACTACTTTCTTTCTCTCTTTTGGTAACTCACGCGCTCCCTACCCCCGTAATTTTTTTTAAATACGAAACCCTAACCCTATTTTATTGTAAAACTGATTTTTATATTCAAACTTGTTTTAAAACCTTTTGTTTTGATATGAAACTGTGTGGATCTAAAAGTTTTACCATCGACTCGTTCGGACTTTGTCCGAGTTGCGTGACTCACCGAGTCAACTCGCGAGTCGTGTTAGAAATCGTGTCTATCGCCGGAAAAAATGACCATTGTCGAGAAATCTGAGTTTAATAAATTTAAGTTCTTTTTTTTTTTTTTTTTTTTTTTTTTTTTTTTTTTTTTAATAATAAATCTAAGTTTTCTTATATAAGTTTTTTCTAACAAATCTGAATTTTTTTAAAGTATTGTTTTACGAATATGATGTTTTTGTTTGTTTGGTAAATATGATATTTTGGTTTTCTAGTAAATATGATAGTTTGGTAAATATTTTTTACGGATATGATTTTTTTTTTTTTTTTTTTTTTTTTTTTTTTTTTTTTTTTTTTTTTGTAGATCTTCCAAATTTATTTATTTTTCAAGCGTTGATTTTTTTTTAGATCTATATGTTGTACTTTTATGACCGAGCTTTATATAATTTTTTTTGACATTTTATTTCAGATCTACCGCTGCAGGATCGCCGGAATCTTCAGCTGTTGCGGCCATCGACCGTTTTTTCTGCCGGAACTGTACTGTTTCTTTTTATGATTTGTTATAAAGTTTGTTGTGTAATTTTTATATAAATTTATCTGTTTATTTTGTTGTATAAGTTTGGTTGTAAAAACAATATTGTTTTGTATTATTTGGATGTGGGAAAGTGCACTGTTATAAGCACTGTTGTGTACAACTTCTTATAGCGACGGTTACTGTTATAAGCACTATTCGGAACAATCTTCTTAAGCACTAAAGTACAATCATTCAAAGCACATGTTACTGTTATAAGCACTGTTTATATTGTTCGGAACAATCTTCTTAAGCACTAAAGTATAATCATCAAAAACACGTGTTACTGTTATAAGCACTGTGCGGTACAACTTTTTGATGCACGCAAATCCTGCCTTTTAGATATATATATAATGGACGAGAGATTTCGGGGACGAAATCTAAATAAGGGGGATGGAATTGTAACACCCGTTTTCCGGATACAAATAGGCCCCACCCTAGATGGAATTGACTAAGAGCTTAACGTGATTGGTTAGTCAACAAATGTTAAGTTATAGTCAAATAAGGTGTTATATGGTTATGTGAAGTATTATGTGGCACAACTAGAATGAAAGAAGACTTGAGGGGATTAAGTTGGTATAAACTAAAGTATTATAATATGTAGTGTGGCCAAAATAGAAGGAAAGGGATTAGAGGGACCAATCTTGCCAATGGACCAAACTTGTGCAAGTAAATATCTAAGATGTAGAGGGTTCTAGCATTTTCTGCCATTCTCAAGAGTGTGTTTGTTGGTCCGGTTTTAGAGGGAAAAAGGGAGGGAACCAAGATGATGATGATCAAGTGTTGATGAAGGTTTTGTGTTACACCTCAAGAGTTAAGCTTAGCAATGATTCTTTCCTCAAGTAAGTAACTCCCTACCTTGATTCTACCAGGTTAAGGTTTATGATTGAAGTGGGTTTTCATCATATGATCAAAATATGATCATATGATGATATAGAAAAGAAGTTGAGCATGTTTAATGGGTTATATAAACCCTTGATCATAATGTTGACTAATGTGTTAATAGGTCTTGATCTTTATGGTAAAGGATAATGATGATATACGATGGATGATATTGATGATGGAAGATGGTGATGACATGCTTGTTAGTCTTAGTTTGGACTCAAGGTAAGTAAACCGGTTATAATGTAAAGCTATAATGAATTCTATGCATTATGTGTTATGTGGCTTGATGTGCTAAGGTGAATGAATAACTTGTATAATTGTGTTTATGTGAAAGTGAGTATAAGGCTAGTTATGTGTTAGACAAGAGTGGAATAAGGAAAAAGGAAGGTTGTGGCTTTAAGTAATTAAGGTTTGTGTGTATGGTTAATGTTGTATGAGATTAATGGTTGTTATAATGTGTAATGCGTGAATGAATTATGATGTTAAGTTATATCCGCTTTACTTACAAAGCATACGTGCTTACGGTTTAATGTTACAATGTTTGTAGGTTCTTATGACCTTGCAATGGCTTGGAATAAGGATTAAGGTTTGATTATGCGGAAGGTTAGAAGGATAGTAAGTAAATAGCAGCTAGGTAGATACCGAGCTCAAGTGTCAAGTTTGTACCCCCGTTTGTCTCTTAATGGTCTAAATGGTTGTAAACGTGTTATTGAGTGTCAAGGTATATGTTAATGTCGTTGAAAGGATTGGGTTATCTAACAGTAAGTTAAAGTGTTGTGTTATGGATTAAAGGGTCAAATGGTGTGTTTGTCGAGTATGAACGGTCCATGGTAAATTTTATAAACGTATTTTAGTTGTCAAGTCTAATGTGTGTTAGAGAGAATGTTATTGAAATGGTTAATGTGTTGCTAATATGTGTAAAGGGGTGTTTGGAATAACGTGTAACATTACCCATTTGGGTTGTAAACGGGTCAAACGGTTATGGAAATGGCTTAATATGTTATGTTAAAGGTTTTGGGTGAGTTTGGAATAATATGAAAGTGGTAAAGGTTGTTTGATAAGAAAATAGGTCAAAACGGGTATTTTGCATAATACCCGTCATATTGTATGTTTATGGGTTGTTGAGACAAAGTACAATTATGAAAGTGATCTATTATGTCATGTTAATGAATTCTGGAAGTTTTGGTGTTATGTCGAGTTATAGAAGTTGGTTTTCCGGAATTAAAGTAAAGTATAAGGATATGTTTATTTTGAAATGTTACTGCAGGTAACATATGACCATATGAGATATTTCATATGGTCATATGCTTGAGTCAGTGGTTTGAAAAGTTTCTGAGATGACCATACAGGCATATGAAATATTTCATATGGCCATATGGTCAGTTTTTTCAGATTTCGTCAATTTTCGGAATTTCATATCTTTTAAACTGTAAGTCGTCACGGGTCGTGCCACCCGTCATTTCGAAGGTAATTGAGTCTAGTTTCATTTAAAAATACTTTCAAGGGTCTAATGGTAATAGATTTTTATTAGATCATAAAAGAGTAACAGTAAGTCCGTTATAGTCAAAGCGTTTCCGCGCAAACATTTTTTATTTTTTGTCAAAGCGGGCACGGGGTGTTACATCTTTCGTACGCTAAAATCAATCCCAATGGTCATGGCGAAGGATAGGTGCAACAAAGGATGGAATAGGGATTCAAGGTCTAAACTTCGTACCAAAGTGCAACCTAAAACAACATGGTAGACGTGTAACAAATGGTCAATGTAGACTACCCTTATTACTCAACATATAGGACACTTCCCTCAGTTCATACATACAAGAGGTAATGAATGATCGTCTTACTTAACCAAAGTAATTACAAACGAATTAAACATTCATGCATTGTTAATAATCATGTAATAAGTAACTAATAAATCATGTCTAAGCACACATATAACCTAGGCAAACACCCTAAGTTGATTATCCTTGCATGTTAAAAAAAGAATCAAAGACATGATTATGTTAAAATCAAATGATTTCAGTGAATATATGATAAAGCACTAACCAAATGATTGCAATCTGTTATAGTATGATTACACCACTCAAATTGAGTAAAAATAACCAAAATGACGTTTGAGAGAGTTTTCTCACTAGGGTTCACATTTTAATGACAAAAATGAGAATCATATATACATAAAATGACCTCAAACAGCGTCTAGAACATTTGAGACAACGTCTGGGTGGAAAACGCGTATGAAACCCTAATTTTGTGATGATAGCCACGACTCGATGTCTTTGAGACGTGGTCTCGTTTTTCAGATTTTCAATTTATTTCCAGAATTTAGATCGAGACGTGATCTAGGGGACTTCCAAGCGATGTCTGGATCAATAAGTGTAGAAATCTTCAAGTCTTCCTTGGCGAGACATGGTCTGGCCAAAGTCATAACCATTTAAACAGAAATCTCAAAACTTCTTATCCCTTGCGAATATGAGACGTCGTCTCGACAACTTATAAAATATTTCTTTGCTTTACTCGAACTTAGAAATTAATTCATTTCTTCCATAAGCTTCATCAAGTTGGAATCAATATTTCAGCCTTTTAAGTATCATTTTATGCCAAAAGTGAGTTAAATCATTACAAATAAGGCCTGAAATGATGCCAAAAACATAAAAAGAAAATAGCGGGTCATCAGCGGTGAAGATGGTGTAATTTTCGGTAAGAATTAAGGTGTGATGATGAGATATGAACGAATATGTGAAGTTAAGGGCGTAATAAGTTATAAAATTAAATGTTAAATATATAAGAAACTAGCTTAAAAACCCGTGATAAATCACGGGTAGCTTATAAAAAGTATAAGAAAACAAATTAAACATTAAAAGTAACAAATGTTAAAGATCAAACATCAAGTGAAAATTTGCATAACATTTAATAAAAAAACGTTACAATAAAAGTTTATGCAGCATAAAATAAAAGTTTGCATAAGATAGCAACTACTTCGGCACTACATTATTATTAATTATATGCTCGAGTAGCGGATGGCGCTTAAATGTGAAACTTATATGTAATAAATTTAAAAATGAAAAAAAGTGATTTACATTCAAAACAATTTCATGGAAAAAAAAATGTATAGTAAAAGAGTCAATCTACAAAAAATGAATGTAGGTGGACTGAAAGCTTATAGCGTGAGATGCATATGTGAAACGAATATCAATTTTCACGGGTGTAAAAAGCTCGTCATATATTGTAAGCTTAATCATCTGAACTTTTTTCCGAAACATAGGTATCAATGATTATCACGATGTGTTGCCATTAAGAAAAAAATGGAATTAGCAAGGCATCTCCAAGGCTAATGTATCACTGTATTATCGCAACGTGAAGAGATGTATGTTTATAAATTCATTCAACAATTTGTCGAATTCGATGACAAGAAAGCACAATATCCTCTCTAAATAATCTACCAAACTCATGAATACATAAAGAGATGATATTGAGAGGCACATAATAGTCAAATAACTAACACCTTAATAGTTAAAAATGTATGTGGATTATCTAAACCCAACCCAACTCATTTTAATAATACTTAAAAAGTTTAATTTAAATTACTCACTTGTCTATCTACTTAATTTTTTTCAAAAACCATTTGTACACTCATTTGTTGTCCTTATCGTATTGTCCTCCGATTATTAGCGTGTTAAGAGGTTATATATTATAGATTTCAACAAACCCATTTACTGGTTTATGTATGATGGTTAATTCACATGTATCAAATTCTACTAATGATTGCAAAAGAGAAGAACATAGATACACCACAACCTACAAAATGCATTTTACCTTGTATCAATAACATGAAAGTGCATTGGCGTGAAAAAGAAAAAAAATAATATGCTCTACACCAATTTAAGAGAGCCTAAATGTGAACAAAAGTTTGTCGAAATCTTGATTTCTTTGGTTATACCTATACACACATAAATCATTGAAACATGTTATTCTGTTTGCAAAGTATTTAAACATCAAGTAAACAATTAAATCCAAGTAACAACCTCCAATATCAAAGTTGCATTAACATAAGTGAATATTCATATATGTTAACTAAAACTCTTTTAAGACATTTCATCAAACACTTTTCGTACACTTCTTAAATAACTTGACTTACATCCCATAGAAGAATTCAAATTATCATCGTCAACATCATAGTCATTACAAATAAAACATATGAATCTAGACCCTTAAAACAATGAAAATATTGTTTCACCTGAAGTTACCCGAATGAAATATAGTAGCATACTAAATCTCAGTAAGGACAAAGTTGATATCTTGAGATTCAATCTTCAATTGGATTCCTAAAACACTTCTAAATCAATTCATCAAAATTTAAGGATATATATAACAAAAGAAAAAAGAAATACAAACACATACCTTTGACCTTACAACTATAAGTTTATGACAGAAAAAGAAAATGATGAAAGAAAAAAGAAAACCAAACGCATAACTTTGATGCATAAAAAATGAAGACATAATTTTGTAATCGTTAGACTTTAAGAGGGGTGATTGACTTTCCTTCAATTAAACTAATAAAGAGCTTAAATTACAAAAATGTTTGACACACCTTAAATGTTTAGCATATTTTGAAAATAATAATCTCCAGCTGGCTTTTATATGTGGCTTAAATGATGTGACTTATGAGATGGCAAGATTCAGAAAAATCTTTGTTTATTATATATATAGATCCCGACCCGTCCCGACTGATCCCGAAACCGACAAGCCAGAAAATCCTAACCGAATCCCGACCCGAGTCTAGTTCGGGTAATCCCGAATCCCGTCCCGAGTCCCGAAACAAAACCGGTTTGTATGGTTTTCTTTGTAAACCCGACTCCCGACCCGACCCGAGTCCCGACAAGCTGAAAAACCCAAATCGAGTCCCGACCCGAGTATGGTCGGTTCGGAATTTGGGACGATTCGGGACGTCAGGATCGGGACGGTTTTCGGGTGTCGGTCGGGATTGCTCAGCCCTAGATATAGATATGTGAGGAGTGACTACAATGTGTCAAATTAGAAATAACCGGTGTCTTGAGTCATAGAAATACAAATGTCCCTTCCAATATATGTCCTTCTAGAAATAAACGAGTGAAAGTTTTACCCCTAAAAAATGACATTTACACATTACACCAATGATTCACAAAACGTGACATCTTTTTGGGGCACAAATTTTGAAACAGTAACGGCCAAAAAAATTCGTTTTCGACCATCTTTGCAAGTGAACTCTCACCTGATTTCTGGTACAATAACTTCAAACCCATTACCAATTTGTTGTATTTATCTTTAATTAAACTGTTGCTATCGATTCTTATCATATTCAGACGTGTTCCATTAATTTCACTGTTGATTATTATACTAAGATTGTTATTCACAGTTTGAATGTGTTTCAACTTTAGGGCATAATGTAACAAATTGGTTAATTAACGTAACTAACTTTTTTTTTTTTTTTTTTTTTTTTTACCATAGTTTGTGATCTTTTGGCCGACTAATTAACGAGGTTTGAGCCCACATTAACCAGGTAAAACCCTTCCCTTATTTTTGGGAAGGTCGGTGTGGCGACATCAGGGTTGTTTGCACTAGGTCACCCCTGAGTGTTTCAAACTTAACTAACTTGATTAGCTAAATAAACGACTACAATTGGCCTCTGATGTTACATTGACCTGCAGGAAGTGAGATGTTTGTGATGTTTAGTTATGATAGTGTTAGTAACTTGATTTAGGGGGTGTTTGGGTAAGCTTATTATATCAACTTTCATGAGTGTTTGTGCAAAGCCTAATAGCTTATTTTAAACCTTTTTGATTGGTCATTTGCGTATTTACAGTTTTACCTCGTCTTTACCATTGTTATCATCTCTTGCAGTGTGTTTGAACTTTTGATAATGCATAAGCTAATAAGCTACTTTTTCAGCTGTTCTCCTAAAACCCTTTTACTATTCTTTTGAATTCAATATAAATTACATTGACTTTGGGTCGTTTATAATGACACGATATGATTTGAAAAATGTCATAAAAATGCTTTACATTGATGTTTGTTACATGAAGATTTTTGATACTTAAAATCTACATCTTCTTATTTGCTTCTACTTGTCTTACAAGTCCTTGTAGATTCTTTTGTAGTTTTGAAATGCAAATTTATATATGCACTTCTTTTCCTTTTTACCGCACTTATCCTCTGCATATAAGAATCTCCAAACCAAGAAACCCTTTCTCTCTCTAAAAAGAACTCTCCCAAAGAAACTCTAAACACAAAGACAGCCGCCGCGCTGCCTTCTTCCCCGGCTGTCGGCTTTGGCCGGCGGTTCCCTCCCTTCAGTCTTTTCTGTAAATAGTTTCTTTCTATTATGATATTATCTCTTTTCTCATAAATCATGTTGCATAAAAATAGGCAAGCTTTCGGGTTAGATCCCTTCCGGCAGCTTAATTGTTGTAGGAAATGGTGAGTTGTGAGGTGGTTCAAGTTGTGTGAGATAGTGCAGGTTGTGAGTTCATGAGGTCGTGAGATGGTTTGGTTGTGAAGATGGTGAAGTCGTGAGATGGTTCAGGTTGTGAGATGGTCTGAGTTGTATCTTTGTATGTCGGATTTTCACTTTCTGATATCCCTTTTTCGTCATAGTGTAGTAGTAGGTAATTGGGCTGGTTCACCGGTGTAGTAATTTGAGAGTTTGGTCGGTTTATTATGTTCGTATCCATGTAAGTTTAGCATCTTGCTATCTTTATCTATATATAGTAATGATCTAATTCTCCATGATTCCATAAAACAATTTTGGATGTTAAAGCACTTGATGGATGACAGAAACAAAATGAGCTATTGTTGGGCAATTGGCTAATTTTGGAATCTAAGAAACCTGTGTAGATCAATTAGGACCAGTCTTACCTTTGAATACTTGTTGTGTGTTCTAGTTATATGTTTGAATGACATAGGTAGATTGTTTCCAGATCTTGAATTGAAACGGGTTTAATGTTTCTGCAACACCGAGTTACTGCATCGATTACATAAAAAATTAACCAGTGCATACATATGACTATATTAACTAATGTCTAACTCGTTTAGAAGTTACAGTGTTAGAACATTATAATGTACAGATCTGTTCACATATGTAGTGTAAACACTTTTATGTATTTTTCTCAGCTTGAATAGTCGTTTGCTGCATAATAACGGTAGAAGAAGCTAAAGACAGTGGCACGCAGAAGTCATGGCATAGGTCATAGGCGTTTTATATATTTGATTATTGGTCAAAAGTTAGTAGCTTGGTCATCACGCGCAATGGATTGGACAGAAAATCAACAATGTGTACTTTGTGATGAAGGCGGAAATCTTTTGTTTTGTAGTGGTGATGGTTGCCCTATATCCGTTCATCAGAGTTGCATGGGTTGTGAGGCTCATTTGGATGATGCAGGAAACTTTCACTGTCCTTATTGTCTTTATAAACAAATCACAACAGAAGCTCGTCAATTAAAGGAAAAAGTTATGTTGACAAAGAAAGCTTTGTCAACTTTCTTAGAAGAAGAAACGACAGATGGCAAAGAGGATGAAATATCATCAAAAGACAAATCAGCAGATGATATTAATTCGGTTGGTGATGATGTTCAGAATCATTGTGAAGAAACTAGTGACACCTTAGTACCTGAACAAAGCAATGTTAATGCTTGTCGGGTGATGGTTGTTTACATCAAAGACAAGATGAAAGCTGACCAACTGGAGTCTGATGTTAGTAAAAGGATCAAAGTTAACAATCGAAGAGGAGATGCTAAATGCAAAATCCAAGTTTTCAATCAACAACAACATTCTACTTCCTTAACACTACCATCGCGGAATGGAAAACATAAAGTATTCTGGACTGAAGAAGAAGAAGACATGCTTAAGGTTTGTTGTTTAAAATCCTTTTATATAAACTATAAGTCTCACTAATAATGCAAACATATCAAAGTATGGCTGTCACATTTAATAACAAATTTGCTCCAAATTTGTTATGGCAAAACATTATAAAGTTTTCCCACAAAAATATACGTACAAAAAGTTGTGTTTTTGCAGAAACTACCAACATGTTTTGTTTTAGCGATTGTACTTCTATATGTACATTTGAGTCCTTGAAAAAGGTTTTTTGTTCTGTTTGGGTCATTTTGTAACCTGTAAAATTATATATAAACATAGCATTTATATCCATTTAAAACTTTTATAGTATATAATCTCTTTAAAACCCAATTTATTCAGGGTTTTGTTGACTACAAACAGGACACAAACCATCCTTATAATGGCTTGTACGTATGAGTAAAATGAGACAAATGAAAAAGTATGTTGGCATTTTATGACGAAACCCCCCCTGAAGTGAGATTAGGCATTTCTTATGATCCATTGGTGGTTGTTGCATAAATGATACCTAATACCAAATCCTTGTTACTTGTTTAGTACTGATAAAGTTTTAGCATTTGGTTTCTATGTTTCCTAAATTGATGCCTGACAGCATCAAATTTTGCCTAACCGTCCTGTAAATCTTGCAGGAAGGAGTTCAAAAGTTCTCATCAGCAACACGCAAGAACCTTCCTTGGAAGAAAATATTGGATTTTGGACGTCATGTGTTTGATCCATATCGCACCCCTTCTGACCTCAAGGATAAATGGAGGAAGATTGCAAAATAGAAGCAGAATGCAGAACGTTTAGTATAGTCAACTTTGAAGATAATTAACTTGAAACCTAGATCAACGTCAACTAACGATAGAATTTTGTGTTCAATCTTTTTAGGTAAAGATTGTAAAATATTCTGTTTTTGTTACAGTTCACTTTGGATGAAACTAGTAGAGGTGGTAGCGTCGCCATATGTCCTTATATGCTTAGGTATGTAAAAGATGGTTTTATGAGAGTCCAGTAATTGTATAGACAATTTTGTGGGTTGTGGGTTGTGAGTTTTGATCCTCTCACAATTGTGTATGTGTCCAATTTGAGTAGTTTATAAATAATGTAGTTCTTATTTGATCATTCTTTGTAAGGTCTGTCTATATATACTTCCATGAATCAGTACTGTGGTATGTTGGTACAAGTGAAAATTCCAATGATGTCCTGGATTTTGGTAGAAATTTAAGGCGGGGATTTGTTAGGCTGGGCGTAGTAAGAGCTGGTGCAACCTGAATGCACCGATGTCTTTCCGCATATTGTACCTTGGCACCCAATTTGTTGCTTGAAACCGACATTTGAAAATCAACCCCTTGAGACATTTGCACCCTGAACTGGCCTAGGAACCCTATGCTCTTCCTGAAAACGTGTAGGACCTTCTTGGGAAAGCGTTGTGTGTAAGCCGACATGGTCGTTTGTTACATGCACCTCCCCTGACAGTCCTTTCGTAAAGTTCACTGCAGCGTGGTGAACATCGTTTTCCATCACTTGTCTACCTTCCTCTGTGTGAGTAAGATCTTCCACCTGGACTGGTCCGAGGTGATTGCCGTTTATTTCCGAAACTAAAAGTTGTGGGAGTTGTTCACCATACATGTTGGGTTAAAACTAGTTAAAAAGGAAATAAAATAAATAAATAAATAAATTATGCTTTTTCAAGTGAGAAAATGAATAAAAATAGGTGAAAGTTTTTGACTATTTTGTATCATGTCTCCACGGATGACGTCATATTTACGTGTCGTATGTAAATCGTGATTAAGAGTGGATTGAGATAGTTGTGTTGTTTGGTTTTCGTGTAGAATGGTAAGGACCCAAAGAGATGATTAAGAATCAAGAGGTTTAGCTAACACTCAAACAAACCACGTAAGTATGTGTTTACTGTGTGAAAACAATGTGTGTAAAAGTGTGTAGAGAATGATCCCCCTCTTTGGTGAGGGATGTCTCCTATTTATAGAGACGCATTTAGGGTTTAAGGATAAAGCCCATGTGGATGATCAACGGAGACAACCAGGTTTTGATCATCTGACGAGTGGACAAGAATGACAAGTGGCATCCTCTCCTTGGCTCGCATCAGGTCGTGTCCGTCTCCCATATTCCTGTTCGCATGTCTCCCATTGTCATATGTCAGATAGTACATCTTCAACCGTTAGTGAAAATTGAGAGACAATTGTCTTACACGTGTATGTTACACGGCCCGGGAGGTTCTTTCAAGGCTTGTGCGGCCTGGGAATATGATCGGGCTTATCAAGTGTTGATAATGGGCCTTACTGAGTATTGATAATGGGCTTGACTTTGCGTGTGATTAGTAGGCTTGGTCCACTAATATTGATACGCTATCAGTAAGAATTTTTGAAAAACTTCATATTTTGCACGCAAAATAATGAGAATAATGATCGAGAAATAACACATAGTATTTAAAACCACCAGAGGTAACAATAGGAGAAGTCATAATATCTAAGTGAACAATCTCAAAACAACGAGTAACAATAGTATTCGAACTAGAAAATGGAAGTCTCACATGTTTGCCAAGCTGACAGACATGACAAATATGTAGGGACTTCTTTCTATTACAAGAAATAAATTGACGCGAAACAAGATAACGTAACACATGTTCACCGGGGTCCCCGAGACGTTGGTGTCATGTAGTAGACTAACGGAAAGCAAAGCATAAGGGATATGAGAAGGTTTGGTAACTGGGTAGAGGTCCTCCGAACTGTCACAAAGGAGGAGGATGTGGTGGGTCAAAAAATCATTTACAGAGAAACCAAATTCGTCAAATTCAACAGTATATTTATTATCCATAGTGAATTGACGTACACAAATAAGATGTTTTTTTTATTATGTTAGGGTTACCATCACCAACACAAACATATGGATATAAAGAGGTTGAGTTGTGGTTGTGGGTCATCCGTATAGAACCTGTGGCGGCTGTGGCAGGAGCTGGGCCAGGCCAGTAAGCTGCTAGGGCAGTGGTCTGGTAAGCAGGAACTTGGGCCAAAACTTGTTGGGCCATGGAATGAAAGCTGCCATCTGTTGGGCCAGAAATTGTTGGGTTATTAAATTCTGTTGAGCTGGTTGTGCTTGAACTCCATACGACCATACGTGAAATTCATTAAGTTCGGAATTTGTGACGTAACCTTGCGAAAATTAAATTACTACTTTAATGGGTTTGTGTGTATGATTGACTGCATAAGCATACCATGGTATTGTTTAATTCATGAATTGGAAGTTGGATTCAAGACAATATCAGGTAGCAAAAGATTTATGAACGTGGGGTTACTTTTGAACTCGGGATATATTTTTTTCTTTTTTCTTTTTGCACGAACTGAATGTCGACTGCCAAAGAGAGGTTGAGATTTTTTTTCTTTTTTCTTTTTGCACGAACTGAATATCATATTAGAATTGTAATTTTACTTGTCATTATTCATTAACACATCAATTACAATATATGATCTTTGAGGATTATTTTAGATACAAAATATAAATGGGCTAAGCCTATAATAAGAAAGCCCAAGGGCTTAAACAAATATTGTCTAACAAATCTCCCTTTCACCCTTATTATATCATATCATGTAATCTAGATACTCGCTGACGAAATTGTGTTGAGAAAGATACAATCAAATTAAACTAAACAAAATGTAAGAAACATAGCACCTCATAAGATGTCTTAGGTTCAAACCTCACTAGGTATATCTTGGGATGGTCTTTGGAAGGGGTCAACGGTCACGGCGGTTTCCGCGTACATCTTAGTGATAAAATAAATAAATAAATAAAATGACATCACAGGGAAAACCTCATCCCTTCACATGTTCTTTAAATGTAGCACCTTAAAAAACGTAGCAAAAGAATCAGGTACACCAGAACATTTTTGCTTAAAGTTGATAAAAGAAAGCGTTACTTCATAAATATCTATATCAGGTCAAGGAAAATATCATTATTGTAGCATCTAAATTTTTAAGAACTACACTTAACCATTTGTTTTGGATACTATAAATCGGTCATCACATCATTTGATTCCTAAGACTTACGTAGTGAATTGAAGGCTTTATTTTCATGTAATGGTGTCTGAAACATCTACTGATTCGTTTTTGCAGGTATCTTCCTTCATACACCTCATTTTTACTGATAGCAGAAGAGAGTTGTGAACAAGGAAGCAAAAAGAGTATTAAAGTTTTGGAGAACTTAATCTTTTCCCAGCTCACATCTTTGGTCGTCTTCATCATCATTGTCTGCATAATTGAGCGGAAACAAATGGTTGATGAACCCCTCAACTTCAATGTTTTGAGCATCGTGGTTGAAGTCATGCGGTACTAACACTATTCATCATCTCTTTCCATCTATCTATCTATAGTTATATTAGAGTTCTATTGACGAAATGTATATAATATCTTTTGAGAATCATATGTCAATTGGTATGAATACAAAAACTACACGCATACGGGTTTTAGAAGTTGCATAAAAATCATGATCCTCATTAAGTGACACTAGAATTTAGAACCACATCCAATAGCTTTCAAGAAATTTTTTCACTATATTCAGAAGATTTAGGGTATGTTTGGCACGGAGCGGTGTGGAGCTTTTCAGAGCCATGAGTGGTGAGCAATGAGCGTTTTGATTTTTAGTAGTCGTTTGGCAAAGGAGCGGTGAGCTTTGCTATTTTTTAGGAATGCTCATTTTTTCAATGTTTCTTTAAGAAGCTGTGAGCGGTGAGTTGTGGCTACTGCTCACAGCTCACTGCTACTTTTAACAAACACACCCTTAGCTTTTTTCACAGAGTAATGATCTTAATTCTTAACCCATGCTTTTTTCACAGAGTAATGATCTTAATTCTTAACCCATGCATAAGACTATAATACTATATATGAATTAAAATACATAAATATTACTATCTTTAATTCATTATGTGATACTCCATTTGCATCCCATTATTGCAGTGCGTACGGAAATGTTGAGTTTTCAACAGGTTTTAGTTGTGATCGTCGACTGAAACTGAATACAAGTTGGGAAAACAAGTGGTATGGGTTCTACGGGAAGTGGAGTGACGAGGGGAAATTAATTTTGATAGTGGTAATGATTTATGGTAGGCTAAAGAAATTTAACATGAACGGAGGCAAAGCATGGAAGCTTTTATAACTACATGATGGTGGCCATGGTACTTATAAAACTGATACTATACGTAACATATATGTAATCCGATGTTGTTGAAATTGATGTTGTTATTGATCGCCCACTTAACTTCATTTACGTGTTCCAATAAAGTATACAAATTCGATGGAAAATCACAACAGAAATGGAATTCTGATTGAAAAATTATAACATTAGAGTTTGTTGCAATCAATTTTTCGTGATAGTAACAGCATTCCACGTCTTATCTATACTATATATAATGTAGGGATGAATCTCTCTCCCTTTAGTTTTAAAATTCAGACTTACAAGAAATAAAGCATGATTTACAACACTTTAATGTACCCAATTTTCAGACTTACAAAAAATAAAGCATAGTGTACAACAAAATAAAGCGTGGTGTTATTTTAAGACCAAAATTCTATCAAACAACATTAATGCTATTAAAAACACCCCTTCAAAAAAAATTACAACCATTTAAGCACAATGTACAATAGCTGCAACCCTCCATTAAAACCCATCCATATTAATGCACAATGTACAATGCCTTTTCCAATAGAAATCCGAATCCAAAACCGAAACAAAAAGACAAAAAAGGAAGAACTGAAATATTACTCAGTTTAGAACGAAACTGAAACAAAAGAACAAATCCGAATCCAAAACCAACACAACAACAACCCACTGTCACTTAGCCACTCATGTAAAAGATTCAAAAATCACAAAACCTACTGTCCTAACCCTTTCAAATCAACAACAACAAAAACCACATCAATCCTAAACTAAACACAACCAAATACCCACACCAATCACTCTTCAACTCTCATCAACCTACATCTAGACTCGAACTCATAATAAGAAAATAAACAAAGATCTCATTTTTCTCTTTTTCGTGTGGAACACGAGGGAAAACACATCATCAATCTTGTGATAATCTTCGAAAGCCATAAAGAAAGAACAAACACATAGGTTTCATTCTTCTTTTCTTTCGGCTATCAAAACACAAGAACAAGAAACCACATAAAATACCTACCCGAGACTTATTCAAGATCTTGAAGCCTTATTCGCAAAAAGAAACCATAAGAGATTCTTGTGGGTCTCGGTGATTCATGTATGTTTACGAGTTATGGATCCGGTTTATCAAAAGAAGAAAGAAAGGTTCTTTTGATTTGATTCGTTTATGTGAGAAGATGATATATAGGTTGTTTGAGATTGGTTTGTCTTTGGGGTAGTTGTGTTTTCAGTTAGGAGAGAAGAAGGATAAGATAGTTGCGTGTTTTTTAGGTGAGGGGGCAGTGAGTTTGTGATAGAATGTGAGATTAGGGTTGTATAAAAGATTAGGGTGTGTTGTGTTTGGATATTGGACCGGGTATTGTTATCATTTGGACTGGATTTGATCCGTGTGGTGTGTTGGGTTGCAATTGTCAAATGGAATGTAAAATAAATTTATTGTTATTTGTAAATTAATTGTTAAAAAAAATATGGTCGCATAACATCACATTGCCAGAAAATATAGTCACAGGGTACCCGCCGCCGCATCGCGCGGGTACCCTGCTAGTATAAAGAAAACAGATAAGTATATCACAACAATTTTTTTTTAACATAATAGAAAAAATGCTTAGCAAGGTGTTGGCTTTTTTTCTTGACACTAAATCAATCACTTATGTAACACGCATAGACAATTAGTATTTCCTACTTCGGATGCAATACAAGGCGACTGAATCTTCCCGTGTTCATACCAAACTACATGTTTTTCTATGAATTCGTTCACAAAATAATCCAGTTTATCAATGGTTATATTGGGCATGACCACAACATGTGCAATGCTCCCCTGGCATGCTAGTTGCCACTTGCGGGTGAACTCCTCATCTTGTGGGCGCTCAAAAACAACTGTGTTACTGAACTCATTAAGCATTGCCCCAATTACAGCACTTGTGAGACGATCCTTCAAGTAGTGAGCGTTCCTAAGGCATTTCTAAACCTCTTTTTCAAACCACGTGTGGCCTTTACGATTCAAGGTATCCCAAAGGAATAGTAGAGCGTGACCATTATGACTTCCCATGATTGTTGCATCTCTAGAAGCAAGGTATTCAACATTTCTTGAAAGAACATTGATATGCTTCAATCTTGTTATTTGAACACCACAAGGCATTGGACACCCGATAAACTTATGGCCTGACACACTCACGCTTCCAATTGGTTTTTTGAAAGAAACCTTGGGTGCCTGAGAAAAGGCACTACTATTGTTGGTCTCGTCAACTATCCCACATTATGTATGCCAAAGATCAAAATAATGATGTCTTACCTTATGATCTCTACTCCGCATATTAGTATATACAATTTCTTTAACGTTTTAGGGATAATAGCAACTGTTAGATAATAAAGGCCTATATGCCCAGCCTGGCAGCCTGTTTAGGCCATTTAGCGTTTAGGTTTTACCTCTGTTTAGTTTATATTCATTGTTATGTAACTTCAGTTGTTCATAGTATGTGATTAATATATTTTTCACTTTCCTTTTGATTTCTATGTGGTATCACAACCCTAGGTACAATTTGCCATAATATAGTCATCATTCGGTCGTCTAACAGGGGCGGATCTAGGTTATACATAGGGTATGCACGTGCATACCCTGTATAAATTTTTAGTAGTGTAAAAAAATTTGTTTTTTCTCAAATGTAACTATAAAATACACTAAAAGTTTATGTGTGCATACCCATTAAAATACACGAAAAATATGAGTGCATACCTTAATCTAATTCACTGTTGTTAGAAAGGAAAGAAAAGAGAAGATAAAAAAAAAAAAAAGCACTGTAATCTTCAGAAGCATATATGGCAGACGACAATTTGAAGAAGGAGAAAGCAAACAAAGCATTAGGTCAAATGGTCACTGAGTTTAATTTTTGTCTGGCCCAATTATTGTGATGTATGGATGTGTCCAACTATAAAGCCCAATTTACTCAAAATACAACTTTTCATTTCATTGTAATTTAAAAATATGATTTTCATTTTGTTCAAATGTTTGTTGTTTTAGAGATTTTAGACGTCAATCCTTTTGATATTTGGATATTGATAGATAGATATATGTATGAATGTTAAATATGAGTTAAAGTATAGAGAGACAAAACCGTGGGACAAGTATTTATAGTGGTTCGGCTATAAGGTCACATTCCTTGCCTTACTCCACTCCCCGAGTACCCAACTCGAGAGTTTGTAAACACTAGATCCACAAGCTCCTTATATGGCGGACACAACGTCACTTACACTTTATGCGGTATAAAGCTCGATACCGAGTTCTTGTATAAGTAAGAACCAACCTAACGTCGCTTACACTTTATCCTTTATCCGGTACAAAGCTAGATACCGAGTTCCTTTATAATGGAAGAACCAAGCCTAACAACACACAAACTTGCACTACAGGTTTATGTCATACTACGATGAATCAAATACAAGAATCAACTTAGTGATCTTGTGATGATGACGAAGTCTAGCAATACTTCTCTTGGAGTTTACAAGTCTTCTATGCAAAATTGTGATCTCGCCTTCTAAGAAGAACCTAGCAAATCACTAAAAGAAAAGCCACAAAAATGATCCTTGGATCTGAGGTTAGAGAGGTCGGAGTATAGAGGAAATATGTATGTCAAAAGGGTAAACAATAAAGAGGAAAGGGCTTGCTATTTATAAGCAAAATATGTCTCTGACCCGCCGGATCCACCAGATCCTTCCCAAAAGGGATCCGGCCAGTGTTACTGAAGGGATCCGGCACACTGGGTTAACCAGTTCGGATTTTGGGTTACAATTCCGGGTTTTGGGTCATAGGTAATGGACTTTGGGTCATGGGTACCCAACAGAGCTCATGCATGATGTAATGCATATTTTGGGTCATGTGTTATGGACTTTGGATCATGGGTCATGGACTTTGGGTCATGGTTCATGGACTTTGGGTCATGGGTACCCAACATGATGTCATGCATGATGTAAAGATAGTAGGCCATGGGTTTTGGGTCATGGGTCATGGATTTTGGGTTATGGGTCATGGATACCCAATTCATCTTTTTTACTTACATATTTATTTATCTTGTTTAACTATGTTTTATAAAATGTAAGTAACAAGTGTTACTTGTAAGTGTTTTATAAAAATGGTTTTGACTTTATGTAAACTATTTTACTAGATGTGTTTGATGGTTTATTTGTTTAGCAAAACAAGTTAGAAAACTATTAGCTCAAAAACTTACGTATTTTATCTTTCTCGTTAAAATGATTTTAGGGTTGTTATCAACAAAACATAGAAAGATCGTAAAATATAAATAAACATTTTTACCGTTTATTTGTATTAACAAGATGAGTAAGTAACTAAATGGGAAGAAGCATTTAAAAATTGGTCAGCGTTGTTGTTCAAGTTCAAGTTTCAACTAAACTATAAATCCATTTCATAAGGACCTATTAATGCGTTTATAGGTGTGTTTTGTTGATGTCATAATCAATTTTTTTTCAGATGAAGGATATGTGTTTTGTTTATGTTGTTGTTTAGATTAGTTTCATAATCAATTATTTTACATTACAGGTTTCAAAATTTAGGGTGTACTTAGCAAAAGTACCAGTAAATGAGTAGTGAGGAATATGTAGTGCTTTTTCCTATAAAAGCATTGGCTAACGTAGCTGCAATTGTAATCATAAAGTGTAAAATAACTCCAAAATGTTCAACGCTCCTAAATGTTACTTCTTGGAGTGTTAGAAACGAGAATTCCGAGAAAAAAGATAAAGCTACTTGTTGCTTGCTAAACGAACATTACAAATCACAGCGCTTAATGCATATCACTCACCACTCCTAAATGCTTTGCGCCAAACACTCCCTTATAAACAAAAACAAATGTTCAATCATTTATCTATTTAAATTTATATATTTCTAATGTTTCCTAACATATACTGATGTTCTAAAATAACGTATACCCGGGCAACGCACGGGTATTGTACTTGTTACTCATTAACATCAAGCAACAATGTGTTCAAATTGAATGTAATCAAATTCATGGTCAGTTGGTGAAACTGGATGATATTTAATTAAGTTACATGGTTGGAAATAAGCTTGCTTTAGTGAAATGCCTAGGAGAACGTATCCGTTATATATATGCATGCACTTATAGGGTTGTATTCAGTAGTCTCGAGCAGGGAGATAGGCGGTATTGTATCATGTTTTGAGGTTGACGATTCTTGATGAAATGCCGCCTGATATGTATATTGTACCTACAATTCTTAAAGCTTGTGAATCTGTTGAGTTCATTAGATATGTTAACAGCTTGTGCGAATCTAAAAGATTTGAAATTAGCTGAGGAAATGATTTTAGCTTTTATGATAAATAATGGAAAATTGAGAATGCCTTGGAAAGTTTTTAGTCTATGAAACATGAGACATTTTTACCATATGACATGACATATAACACGTTACATTTTGGGCACGCGAGAAAAGGCCATAATACGAATTCAACAATCCGGGCTTACTCGTGAAACATGAAAGGTCATGTGACAGTTACTGATCCACTTGCAGCTTGTGTGCCGATTTAAGCCAACCCTTCCATGGGAAAGTAATTCATGGGTATAATGTAGGATCCGAAACAGGATCCCCGTCAGGACCAAGCTTGGACTCCGTATCAACAGGGGTCCAAGAAGGATTACGAGAAGCCATGTGTGCCAGCTTCAAAAGCTCCATAGCATATTTCCTCTAAGAGAGGAACATACCTGTAGAATCACGAGTAACAGAAATCCCTACAAAATAATTAAGAGCCCCCAAATCCGTCATCTCAAACTCCTGATGAAAAGATGAAATAATGCGTTGAAGTAAATATGTAGAAGATGCAGTCAGTACAATATCATCAACATATATCAATAAGTATGCAACCTTACTACCATAGCGATAATAAACAAAGGAGAATCACATCTACTAGAAGAGAAGTTAACGCATAGAGCATAACTAGTAAACTATTGAAACCAAGCACAAGGTGTCTGCTTCAAACCATATAAGGAACGTTGTAACTGACAAACATGATGCGGAAACCAAGAATCCACAAAAGCCGGGGGCTGATACATATAAACCGTCTTTGAAAGATCGCCATTAAGAAAGGCGTTCTTAACATCAAGCTGATGAACATGCCAACCACGAGACAGGGCAAGGCTAAGAACAATCCAAATGGTAGCCGATTTAACAACTGGACTAAATGTGTCATCACAATCAATACCAACCTGCTGAGTACGCCCATTGGCAACAAGCCGAGCCTTGTACCTGCTCAATGATCCATACACATGATACTTATGTCTAAACAACCACATAGACCGAACCCCATTAGCATTAGGTGGGTTCGGAACAAGTATCCAAGTACTGTTTTTAGCTAAAGCATTATATTCATCATACTTAGCGGCATCCTAATTAGGTTCAGACAAAGCAATAGAAGGAGACTTAGGAAAAGGAGATATATGAGACGTATGGAAATTTAAACGAGGATTACGCTTAACAATACCAACTTGAGCATGCATGACCATCGGGTGAGTTCGAGTTGGAGGGTGTTGGGCCGATGTAGTAATGTCGGTAGGTGTTGGGGAATGGGCCACGGAAGATGGGCCAGTAGATGTTGAAGAATGGGATGTGTTAACGGGTTGGTGGTGTTGGAGTGTGAGTGGTGGGAAGTGGTTGTGCATGGTGGATTGGATTTGATTGGGCTATAGGTGATGGTGGAGTAGGGTGGGTCGGTTGTGTAGGAGAAGAGGTGTGATGGATTAGAGTGCCGATAAGAGGAGACGGGTTAAGAAACTCATAAGAGGGGCTGAGGTGAGATTCGAAGTAGAGCCGTAAGGGAATTGGTTTTCGTCGAACGTGACGTGTCGAGAAAGTACCATTTTGTTGGTGGAAAGGTCAAGGCAATGGTATTCGCGATGGTAGGTGGGATAGCTTAAGAAAATGCACGGTGTGGCTCGAGGGGCTAATTTAAGAAGGGAATCAAGGTGTGGGTAACAAAGACAACCAAATATGTGAAGAAGAGAATATCGGGTTCCGTGTGAAATAATTTTCTGCATGGTATGTCATTGTTAATTTCGGTTGAGGGAAGTAGGTTAATAAGGTAGACTGCCATATGAAGTGCCTCGACCCAAAATGTAGGCGGAATGTGGGCTTGGAAAAGCATAATACGGATGACATTGTTAATAGTTCTAATCATCCGCTCTGATTTCCAGTTTTGTTGAGAGGTTCAAGGAGAAGAAAAGCGAAATTGAATTCCATTTTTCTCAAAAAGGTGAAGAAGGTTGGTGTTATCAAACTCACCACCATGGTCACATTGGAAAGCTTTCATTTCACGCTTAAATTGGTTTTTCACATATGATAAAAAATGTATAAACTTTTGAAACACCTCAGATTTACGACGTAATGGGTAAATCCACAGGTAATGAGAAAAGTGTAATGGACCAAGAACACATTCAGGAGGTCGGGGAAACTCGTGATAAAGTTTAAACATGGCATTATTAATAGATTGGCGGAGGTGTATGTGTTTTCTAGAGAGAGAAGTCTAGAACACACACACACCTCCAAAGAACAAGTGAGAATCCCAACCCTCCTAGTTGTGACTAGGAGGGTATTTATTACAACATTACAAAGTCTAATTTAGCCTATTGTCTAAACTAGTCCTTGTATTTTAAATGCTATTGCAATTCCCACATATGACAAAACTTTAAAGCTAACAATCTCTCTCCAAAGTGATGTCATATGGGAATTGCTTACAACGTTCCCTACAAGTAAAATGTAAACCATAAGCACAGAGAATGATCTTCAAACTTCATTACTTCGTTCAGCTTGCATGATCTTCTCAGCTGTCATTTCTTTACTTGCAGACGAACCATGTGAGCAAATCTAATTAGGGTTTAATTCAGAATACCCTGAGTGCTCTCCCCTAATTAGTGCTCTCCCCCAAACTAACAACCTCATATTTTGAATGCCCTGAGTACCCTGCAGTTCGGGGGAATATAGTATCAACATCTTTATCTCACCAAATGCATCCCAGTTATTTTTCCCATGAGAGATCAGCCCGTACATTTCTCTCCCCTGCTGGTTGCGATTTATCGGAATCAGCATACTGATGTGTACGTGAAATGCAAACTGGAAGCCCTATATCAGGAATCATATCAGCCCGTGAGAAGATGTCGATATACCCAATCTAACCTCCTGTATAAAAAACAACGGCTTCATGTAGTGACTACTGATGGAGAAAACCCACTATACCGAACTTGAGACTGAAGTAAAATAACCCAGACTTGCGACTTAAACTTGCACTGTTGTATGACTAAGTACCTATACTGAGCACTACAACGTAACTCCTTAAAGCATAGGTCGTTTCATATACCCATCCATCCTTCCTTAACAGTATATGAACACATCTTGAATTATCCACATCTTTGTGTGCCACTGAGTACTACAACGTATCTCCTTTGAGTGATAGTTAACTAGGTCTTCGTCCATCCACCCCTTGACCTATGAGAACTAGATAATCCAAGACTTAATCATCGAGTGCTCTGAGAGCAGTTTAAGATCGAGCAAGGATCTCGAAGAATCATGCAACCAACCAACCTCGATATCTTCAAGATACTAAGTACACGCACCCGAGATATTCCACTTCAATCTTCAAATAAGTAATAATGAATCATCATCCTTGTAGTCACGGTTGATAACAATCAATTTTGTAGCCATTGTCATTTGATTGTGAATCTTGATCAGGATCTTTTCGGCTATACGTGGTGATTTTGTAGGTGCAGTCCGATAATTTCATTTGTGATTTTGGTGTGAAACATGCCATAAAATGACATTCTAATGATGCTGGAAAATTTTGAGTTTAAGAAATTTTTACGCCAAAAATTCCTCGAAAAATTTGAATTTTGGGCCAAAATTTTCACTCTTGTACCAGAATTTGAATCTCGCGTAAAAATGAACCGTTAAGTCATTCCTCAAATTTAAATTTTACTCAACTTTTCCCGACAAAAAACTTTTTTTTTTTTTTTTTTTTGGAATTGCGATAGGAAGGTTCAATTGCGAAAGAAGCTTGATTTGCGAAATTCTGAATCAAATGCGAAAGATTGCTTGAATTGCGAAAGATGTGGCCAATTTCGAAAGTCTGTGCCAATTTCGAAAAATGTAGTGAATTTCGAAAATTTGCACCAATTCCGAAAGTCTAACCCAATTTCGAAAGTCTGACTCAATTGCGAAGATAATATCCAATTGCGAAATCAATTGCGATAAAGGAAAAACTGAGCAATTTCGACAGACTTTTCAATTTGTAATTTCGATAACAGTACCTATCGCAATCTTATACTCCCTCCGTCCCTAAATAAACGTCCACTTGAACTTTTTGCGGTCTTTATTATTCAACTTTGACCTTAAATATTTTTGTTTGTGTTATATAATACTTGATCCAAAATATATGAATGGATTGGGTTCTAAAAGTATTTTTCATTGGTATAATTTTCATCAAGTATTATATAACAAAAACAAAATTATTTAAAGTCAAAGTTGAACAAGAAAAACTGTAAAAAGTCAAAGTGGACATTTATTTAGGGACGGAGAGAGTACAAGATTGTGATATTTCGAATTGCGAGAAGACTGCTGAATTGCGAAAGAACTCAGCTTCTTGAATTGCGAAATAGAGTAGGCTACCAACTCTTGTCCTTTAGTCTTACTTACCCACTGACTTGCACATGCAAGTAAGACTTTTCCGCTGACAACATTTACCAACTTGTTCAATAATTCTTTTGGAAAGAATTATACGCCAAAGAAAATCAGTAAAATATTCACAAACAAATCTTGCATAATCTTCATTGTGGAAAACTAGAAGGGGGGGGGGGGGGGGTTGAATAGTTTTACGTCGTTTTAATTTATTATAAAACCTTTGTTTACTTTTAAAAACTTAGATTCAAGTTTGTTATGAAAAATAAAACTTGAACCTTATTATTAGTTATATAAGTACTAGCAGGGTACCCGCGCGTTGCGGCTGCGGGTACCCTGAAATAAAATTTTCCCGTGAATCATGTATTTTAGTTTATTATGTTCTTTTTGACAATAAATTTACGGATATCAAGAATTTCGTTTAGCTCGTGCCCGTTCGGGCTCGAGCCCGTTGGCTCGTGTCCGTTCGGGCTCGAGCCTGTTTGGCCCGTGCCCGTTCGGGCTCGAGCCCATTTGTCCCGTTGCCCGTTCGGGCTTGAGTATTTGTATAATGTGCTTTATTATTTGTATTAGTGACATTTAATGCAGGAATTGTGTTTAAGTTGGTTGTACAATATGCTTGATAAGTTGTATTTCTTATGTAAGGGGTGTTTTAATAACTGCATTAATTGTATTTATTGACCCGTTAATTAATTGTATTTAATGTACACAATGATTTATTTATTGTATTTAATGTCAGTATTTCTATTTTAATTAGTTGTACTTTGAGCTTAAAAACTTGTAAATGTTAGAAAATGTGTTTTAATTACTTGTACTTGTACATTGAGCTTAGGTAGTTGTAAATATTGGTGATGGGGTGTATTAATTGTATGTATTAATTTGTACAATGCATTAGTTGTAAATATTAGAAAAGTTTCTATAAGTAGTATTGATTATTGTACTTATAGCTTTAGAACTTGTATTGCTTAATTTTAAGTATTTCTATTAATAGTAGTCACTATTATTTGCTTTCATGTGTGAAAGCTTAATTATATTGTACTTTGTGGTTAAAAAGTTGTATATTTAGATGAATGGGTGTTTTTAATAGCGTATTAATTGTATTAAATGAATAGTGTGTTTTTAGTTTTATGTGTGCATTAATTAGTTGTAAACATAGCTTTGTAATATGTACTACTGAATTTTAAGTTTTTGATGTAATTAATGTTGGAAAATTATGTTTAAACATGTTGTACTTTTAGCTTCTTTACTTGTATTGCTGAATTTTAAGTATTACTATTTATAGTATTGCTGAATTTTAAGTATTACTATTTATAGAAGGCCTAAATGCATTATAAGATAGTAAGATTCTTTTAAATTAATTGTAAAAGTTTTGGTTTCTTGAATGGATTTTCAAATTGATCTTTATGTGAAGTTGACCTCTAATTAATACTAGCAATTATATAAACCTATGTGTATGAAAGTAATGACGATGCAAGTAAAGAAATAAATAAGGTATGGAAAGATCTAACCGAGACACGAGAGATTTATAGTGGTTCGGCTACAAGGACACCTTCCTTGCCCTACTCCATTCCCCGAGCACACCTTGCTCGAGAGTTTTCTTCACAACTTCACACTGGTACAGATTCTGCCTATCGTCACACTGGAAATGCGTGACTATATGCATATAGTCACACACGTTTTTTTGGGTGTGTGTGACAAAAAGTCGCGCCACCGTAGGTATCATATAGTCACATTGTTTAGTTTGTGGCCGTTTTCATCGAAAAAGAGTGACCAAAACCCGAATATGTGTGACTAATTAGGCACAAGTTTTGTTGGATTCATCAGTATGTGTGACTATTTCCCATCCTATGGCCACACGAAAATATAATAAATGTGACGTTTGTGATGATTTAGTCACACATCGTGTGTTGTTTTTTTCAAGTTAGTCACATACAATTTAAAAAACAGTGGCCAAAAGTGTTAATAAGTGTGACCATATGCTATTTAAAGTGAAGAAATGTGTACTATTGATCATCCAATGGTCACATGAATTCTTAGTTTGTGTGGCCTTTTGTAATATTTAGTCACACAAAGCATCTTTGTTTTGGTTATTTAGTCACATACAATTAAGCATAAAGTGGCCAAAAGTGTTAATAAGTGTGACCATATGCTGTTTTAAGTGAAGAAATGTGTATTTTGTGTGACTATTGATCATCCAATGGTCACATAAATTCTTAGTTTGTGTGGCCTTTTGTAATATTTAGTCACACAAAGCATGTTTGTTTTCGGTATATAGTCACATACAATTAAGCATAAAGTGGCCAAAAGTGTTAATAAGTGTGACCATATGCTGTTTTAAGTGAAGAAATGTGTATTTTGTGTGACTATTGATCATCCAATGGCCACATGAATTTTATGTTTGTGTGGCCTTTTGTAATATTTAGTCACACAAAGCATATTTGTTTTGGTTATTTAGTCACATACAATTAAGCATAAAGTGGCCAAAAGTGTTGATAAGTGTGACCATATGCTGTTTTAAGTGAAGAAATGTGTATTTTGTGTGACTATTGATCATCCAATGGTCACATGAATTCTTAGTTTGTGTGGCCTTTTGTGATATTTAGTCACACAAAGCATGTTTGTTTTGGGTATTTAGTCACATACAATTAAGCATAAAGTGGCCAAAAGTGTTAATAAGTGTGACCATATGCTGTTTTAAGTGAAGAAATGTGTATTTTGTGTGACTATTGATCATCCAATGGTCACATGAATTCTTAGTTTGTGTGGCCTTTTGTAATATTTAGTCACACAAAGCATGTTTGTTTTGGGTATTTAGTCACATACAATTAAGCATAAAGTGGCCAAAAGTGTTAATAAGTGTGACCATATGCTGTTTTAAGTGAAGAAATGTGTATTTTGTGTGACTATTGATCATCCAATGGTCACATGAATATTTAGTTTGTGTGGCCTTTTGTAATATTTAGTCACACAAAGCATGTTTGTTTTGGGTATTTAGTCACATACAATTAAGCATAAAGTGGCCAAAAGTGTTTATAAGTGTGACCATATGCTGTTTTAAGTGAAAAAATGTGTATTTTGTGTGACTATTGATCATCCAATGGTCACATGAATTTTTAGTTTGTGTGGCCTTTTGTAATATTTAGTCACACAAAGCATGTTTGTTTTGGGTATTTAGTCACATACAATTAAGCATAAAGTGGCCAAAAGTGTTAATAAGTGTGACCATATGCTGTTTTAAGTGAAGAAATTTGTATTTTGTGTGACTATTGATCATCCAATGGCCACTTGAATTTTATGTTTGTGTGGACTTTTGTAATATTTAGTCACACATCGAATTAAACAAAGAGTGACCAATAATATTGATAAGCGTGACCATAATACGTGACTGCATCTTTTAGTCACAGGGTTATTACTGGTATTTTTAAGTTAGTACTGTTGGAGCAGAGTTGCTACTGCTAGTACTATGCTAGTGCTGCTGGAATGAGTATAATATATATATATATAAAACAGAATCATAAACAAAAAGAAATTTGAAATTGAATAAAACTCGAATGTATATAACTGAACAGAATATACAATTGTAATGTCGTACATAATCAAATTCTCAAGTACCATAATTTAAAGACTTTTGACTCTTCGCCGGCATAGCTTGCTTTAGGGCTTCAATAGAGACATTACTTTTGCGCTTCGATGGTGCTGTTGGTCCACAGTTGTTGTCACTTTTCTTTTGCATTGTAGTTGGCAGTGTAACCTGTAGTAACAAAAGACGCTTGTATCAAACATTGAATTATATATCAAGAATTATATATATGTACGTTGAAAAAACACATGTATGTACCCAAAGCAACGATATTTGATTTCTTTAAGTGCCACAGTTTGCAGTTAAATGGCTTAAAAAAAGAATTTTTGCATGTACATATATCAGAAATTATTTAAACAAAAGAATAACAAGAAACATGTTGAAATACATACTGTTGGCAGTGCTTGTGTTGGAGACACATTTTGTTCTGATTGGGAATCTGGAGGCCCGTTTTGTCGTGACTTAGGCTTTTTCTCAGGTCCGACAGTTTTAGCAGGTTCCTATATGTATATATAAAACACGTTACATTATATAAACAAAAGAATAACAAGAAACATGTTGAAATACATACTGTTGGTACTCCTTTTGTTGGAGACACATTTCCTTGCGATTGGGAATCTGTAGACCCTTGTTGGCTTGCATTTGAGGCTACTGGCAATTGAGATGACAAATTTAACTGCACCCCTTGTTGACTCAACTGTGCCATCAGTTGAGTAAGTATTCTTTTTGTTTCTGTAATCTCATTGGACAATTTCTTGATCTGGTCATCAGATTCTTTCTGCAAAAAAAAATATAGGAAATGTTGGGATTAAAAGTCTTCTGGATGCTGTTAGAGTAACTGATGCTCTTATTTGTGTCAATGCTGCTCAGATGGAGTTAGTGATGCTCATGAACTTCAATTACAAATATGGCTAGTGTTTACCACTGCTAGTACACAATTTACTACTGCTAGTACACATTTAATCCTGCTGGTATATAAGCATAATAATAGAATTTGCAGTCAAACTTACAAGTGTATCTCCCACTGATATGATCTCATCATCTGGAAATTCGCCATCGTTGTTTACCCTTCCTTTCAACCACATTATACCACGCGGGGGTTCTTCATCTGCTTCAATCTCTTTATTTTTGATCTAATAAACATCAAATGCATACACATGTAAAGTTAATTAAAACAAGATAAACGAAAATATGAAGGTGCATACACATGTGATCTTACCATTTTCTCTTTCAAATAAACATATCCACCTCGTCCCATTTTATGCTGATAAATATTTTTGGAACGCGACATTTTAGCTTTATCAGCTATCTTCTAAAAACACAAAATCATAAGGCGTTTACATGTGGTAATGCTGCAAACTGAAAATTATGAAATGACATATAGACTTAAATAAAGATGACTAATTAAAACCTTGTATTCATCGGTGGTCGTGTTGTTTACAAACTCGACCCAGTCTTCTGATTTCACAAATCGACTATACTTGGCCGGGACTTCATTCAGTTTGGAAGGTGTATTTAGGTGGGGCAAAATGTATTCTTCTCTGAGCTTCGTTCTGAAAGTCCTTAACAGTTTACCAAGACGAGTCATTACCAATTTTCTGAATGTCACGTCAACATCAAAATATCGCAGCAAAGATTAACACAATGTTGTTAATTAGTTGCACATAATGTAACTGCATAGATAAAATTATGTAGTACTGGGTTAAAAAATACAGTAGTATATATGTACAGTGATGTCAGTCCATAGTTTATCTCTTTCTTCTTTATTCACATTCCTCCAGGAAAGATTCTTCAAACCTATATGCTCACGAACCAGATCTCCTAAAAAACTCGTAAACAGTGCTCTGTGTAACCCTGATACCCTATTCAATGCATCGAAGGTTACCTTGAGCTTTATTCCACCAGGGTTGCCATATTTCATGCGAAACTTAAATAGCCTGGTCATGCCTGTAAAACCCTAAAATCTAAAATGTGTAAAAAGACCAAAATGCCCCTACAACTTGAAAATTTAATAAAGGCTTATATAACGTATAAAATTAATTCCAAAAATTATGAGATGTGCTAAAGTATGTCATGAAATAATTAGAGAGTATCAATAAATATTTGTGCAAGCTATAAAAATGATTATTACACATTAACAAGTCCAAAATAATTAAGTATACAATTATTTTATTTTAAAAGTTAATTAAGTGTATTTAAATTGCAAATAAATGGAAATAAATGCTAAATAAATGGTGATTGATTTGTGCATTAATTTGGGCCGCTCCTTTGATTCCCCCTCCTCCAAATACTCGGCACTATTACCCTTTAAACAACCAAAATCATTTTCCTCTCTCTAAGGCAAAACCGATTGATCAAAAACCCTATACCTACACCATAACAGTCAGCGGCTGCTGCTTCTTGTTTCCTCCCTGTTCGAATCAAAACACAAAGCAAGGAGGCTCGTGTGTACGTATTCTTGTGGGCTTGAACGTGGGTGATCGTGTGTGGTGTTTTTCTGTTCGACAAGGGAGACTTGGGCGTGGGTATTGGTTCTGTCGTGAGGACTTTTGGACGTGGGTTTATACTTTTGTCGTGGGGTTATAATTTCTGTTCGAAGGGTGATAATCACGTGGATCTCGGCTGGTGTGAAACTGTATTCGATCCTATTTTGTTCTTCTTCGCATCATCGAGGGTAACGTATTCCCACCTTGTTCAATTCCTTCTCCTTTTCTTTTAATCTTGTCGCATGGTGTTGTATATTCGGCTAATCTTCTGTCGAGATGAAAAACTGCACATAAAACGTATAATACCACAATAATAACAAGAACTAAACCTATATGTATATCGAATAGTGTCGACTTTTGGATAATTTTGTGGCTCGACAAAACTGTTTGTAAACCTAAACTAAATAATGACCTGCTATCGTTGATTATATTGTACATGAAATCATGCAAATCCTTGGTCTGGTCTTTAGACACTAATCTCTAATATACCACTATAACCTGAAATAAACTCAAGTACTAAATGGATGTTATAAGTAACATAAAATGATGAGTACATGTATCACATGAAATAATGGAACATATATATGACGACATGACTTTCCTTTTGGCGGTACGAATCGGTTTCGACCATGTTTCTGTAATAAGTCATTCGAAGAGAAGGGGTTGCATGCATGGAGTATTAGTAGGATTAAGTCCATATTGTGATAATATTAAAATTTGACATAGTAGGGACCTTGATATCTATCATATGTTTCATATTAAAATGGGTGTCGATGTGTTATATATGTATGTAAAACGTATAAGCTTACATGGTTGGTGTCGTTTTCGAATTACTCGTTAAGCATAAAATAATATGAGTTATATTAGAAATATGGGTCGAACATGGATTCTTTAAATTTGTAGATTGTAACGTGTGAGTCTCGGTTCCAAATGAGAGGTACATGTGAATAATTGTATTTTTGGTCGTCGCGGTATAAAATGATGTCAATAATACGTTAATGTAAATTATGAAACCTAAAGGACTAAAAGAGTAACTTGATGAATCTAAAAGCTAAATTGGAAAGTTACTTAAAATAAAAGGGTTTGTAATTCTTGTCTACCCCCCTCTAGGTGTGAAGAAAGAGAGGTCCTGATCCACCTTGTGTCATCCATTTCTGAGTTTGCGTTTGCTTTGGAATAAGGTACAGATATTCTGACCTTCTCTGTAAGGTTTCCTATGATTCTTTTCTGATCTGTTAAAATCTCTTATTTGATACTCTGTTACGATCCTTTGCTATAATACCTTTGCTTCGACCTTTGATCTCTGATTTTGGGACATATATTGATTTAAAGAAAACTATTTTTGAAGTTCGTTTTATGAAAACTATTTAAAAGATCATTTATGAAAACTATTTTGAATGATTGTTTTAATTGAACCTTAAGAGAAAACCTTTTTGAAAAGTATTTTTGATATTGAACCTTTTGAAGATTTGACTATCTGATACTTTGACCCTTTTGGATATTGACCTGGGATAGTTGCCCTTCTGATATTGAACATTCTAATATGACACACTGATTTTGATATGAACCTTTGACCTTTGACCTTTGACTCCCAGTTTGATACCCGAGCCAAAATTTGTTCCCTAGCCATGAAGGTAACATGGCCGTGTCTGTGATGCACCACTGGCATGACTAGTGTGTAGCCCTAGTGATCTGGTTACACCGTCCCCATTCTGATTTTGATTATGCATGCACACTATATGATTTATTATGGCCGATCTGTTCTGGGGGGGCGAATGGATGCATCCTAGATTTGTTCTGTTATGATATGATATGTTATGATATGATCTGATTTCTGGTGACTGACGGTGGGTGCAATCCACGTCTTTCATGTTCTGGGAGCTGATCACTCCATATATAACTGTTGATACATGAGGTCACCCCTCATATTATCTGGTTACTAAGAGGTATCCCCTCTAGATTATGCAGGCTTATGTGATGTGATATATGTGGGCTCGTGGTGGATGACTGTCCTAACCTTTACTCTTGTACCTTATTTATATCTCTTTCATTATGCTTCGTTTGTTCGTTTCCGTTTATCATATATATCTGTTCACTGGGCTTTTTAAGCTCAGCCGCACGTTTTCTTTCGTGTGCGGCAGGTATCTAAGCTAGGAGCTTTTGGATCATGCTTTGGATGGGATGAGAGTTAGATGAAGCTTTGACCTTAGATGACCACCTTTATTTTATGACTTTGTTTTGATCGTGGATTTCGTTTGTATTCGTACTTTGGATTATTTCTTTTCCGTGAACTTATGTTATATTCAAGTCGTGTTTGACTTGACTTTTCTTTTGAATTATTTAAGAAGACTTCCGCTGTGTGTTTATGTATGCTCTGATTTGTCACCGTGATGTGACACCTTTACCCTTGTTGGGTTGGGGTGTTACAATTATGGTATCAGAGACCAGGTTGCGACCTGTAGTACATAAGTCATGGCCTGTGAGTCTTATGGACCCTAGGATTTGACCCTTAAGGCTTAAGTTTTGACTGGTGAGGTTTTGGGTAGTCATAGGTTCTGTTTCGTCTTCCATTTCGTGCCTATTCTCTTATGTTGTTGCTAATCGTTTTCGAAATCCTTCAGATGGTGAACACTCGACATCAGGAATATAATGGAGGGACCCCTGACTTTAAGGCCATGATAGCAGAAGCTTTGGCCAACGCTCTTCCTAACTTGGTGACTCAGATCACCAACAATATTCAGAATGGGGCAGGTTCTTCCGGAGGTGGTGGTGCAGGTTCAGGTCCAGGTGGTGGTGGACCAGTTGGTATCCATGTCTGGATTGAGAGGTTTAACAAGCTCAAACCCCTCTCTTTCCGGTCAGCTGCCGTCCCCACTGAGGCAGAAGACTGGATTATCCACATGGAAAAGATGTTTAAGGTTTTGGGTTGTCCAGATGAGTTTAAGGCGAGATTGGCTGCATTTAAGTTTGAAGGTGCTGCACAGAGCTGGTGGACAGCTTATGCTCAGTCTCAGGAGCAGGGTTTTGAGGAGACTTGTACTTGGGAGGATTTTATGGGTATCTTTTATAAGCAGTACATTCCAGTGGCTGAACAGCAGCGATATGAGCGGGAGTATGGGAACATTCGTCAGGGGAGACCGGGAAAACGACTGGAGAGTTTATGCAGCGATTCATGAGACTAGCCAGTTTTGTTGGGCCGGAGGTTACAGGGGATGCTTACCGTCAAGCCAAGCATTTCAAGTGGGCGTTGAAGAAATGGATATTGGACCGTATCGTGAATACGCCTCATTATGATGTGGCTTCGGTTGCGAACGATGCTCGCAACATCGAGATGTTACAAAGTGATGGTGATGGTTTCAATAAGCGTGATAGGGACGGTAACCGTGTGTCTTCCAGGAGTTTGGAGCCACGAGATCGGGCGGATCGTGATCGTGATCAGCAAGGTAGGGATTCGAGGTCAGCTCCTAGGCAGGATAAAGATCGTCGGGGGCGCAGCGACAGTCAGGGACAGTGGAGAGATCAGTCTCCTTGGAGTTACCAGCAGAGTCGGGGTTCTGGATCGAATTCTCGGGGAAGATCATCTGAGTACTCGTATCCTACTCCTATTTGTGTTACTTGCGGGAAAAGTCATTATGGAGCTTGTCGTAGGGCTGCGGGTACTTGTTTTAGATGCGGATCGTCTGAGCATAGAGTTAGGGATTGTCCTGATCCGGCGCCTGTTGTGAATTATCTTCCTCCTCCTCCGAATTCTGGTCGTGATTATTCGAGTACTGATAAGGCGTCTGGTATGTTTCTATTTAGTTTCCGTTCCATTTCAGTTCTACTTCTTTGCAAATTTCGAGGACGAAATTTTTTCGTTTAGAGGGGAAGAGTTGTAAAACCCTAAAATCTAAAATGTGTAAAAAGACCAAAATGCCCCTACAACTTGAAAATTTAATAAAGGCTTATATAACGTATAAAATTAATTCCAAAAATTATGAGATGTGCTAAAGTATGTCATGAAATAATTAGAGAGTATCAATAAATATTTGTGCAAGCTATAAAAATGATTATTACACATTAACAAGTCCAAAATAATTAAGTATACAATTATTTTATTTTAAAAGTTAATTAAGTGTATTTAAATTGCAAATAAATGGAAATAAATGCTAAATAAATGGTGATTGATTTGTGCATTAATTTGGGCCGCTCCTTTGATTCCCCCTCCTCCAAATACTCGGCACTATTACCCTTTAAACAACCAAAATCATTTTCCTCTCTCTAAGGCAAAACCGATTGATCAAAAACCCTATACCTACACCATAACAGTCAGCGGCTGCTGCTTCTTGTTTCCTCCCTGTTCGAATCAAAACACAAAGCAAGGAGGCTCGTGTGTACGTATTCTTGTGGGCTTGATCGTGGGTGATCGTGTGTGGTGTTTTTCTGTTCGACAAGGGAGACTTGGGCGTGGGTATTGGTTCTGTCGTGAGGACTTTTGGACGTGGGTTTATACTTTTGTCGTGGGGTTATAATTTCTGTTCGAAGGGTGATAATCACGTGGATCTCGGCTGGTGTGAAACTGTATTCGATCCTATTTTGTTCTTCTTCGCATCATCGAGGGTAACGTATTCCCACCTTGTTCAATTCCTTCTCCTTTTCTTTTAATCTTGTCGCATGGTGTTGTATATTCGGCTAATCTTCTGTCGAGATGAAAAACTGCACATAAAACGTATAATACCACAATAATAACAAGAACTAAACCTATATGTATATCGAATAGTGTCGACTTTTGGATAATTTTGTGGCTCGACAAAACTGTTTGTAAACCTAAACTAAATAATGACCTGCTATCGTTGATTATATTGTACATGAAATCATGCAAATCCTTGGTCTGGTCTTTAGACACTAATCTCTAATATACCACTATAACCTGAAATAAACTCAAGTACTAAATGGATGTTATAAGTAACATAAAATGATGAGTACATGTATCACATGAAATAATGGAACATATATATGACGACATGACTTTCCTTTTGGCGGTACGAATCGGTTTCGACCATGTTTCTGTAATAAGTCATTCGAAGAGAAGGGGTTGCATGCATGGAGTATTAGTAGGATTAAGTCCATATTGTGATAATATTAAAATTTGACATAGTAGGGACCTTGATATCTATCATATGTTTCATATTAAAATGGGTGTCGATGTGTTATATATGTATGTAAAACGTATAAGCTTACATGGTTGGTGTCGTTTTCGAATTACTCGTTAAGCATAAAATAATATGAGTTATATTAGAAATATGGGTCGAACATGGATTCTTTAAATTTGTAGATTGTAACGTGTGAGTCTCGGTTCCAAATGAGAGGTACATGTGAATAATTGTATTTTTGGTCGTCGCGGTATAAAATGATGTCAATAATACGTTAATGTAAATTATGAAACCTAAAGGACTAAAAGAGTAACTTGATGAATCTAAAAGCTAAATTGGAAAGTTACTTAAAATAAAAGGGTTTGTAATTCTTGTCTACCCCCCTCTAGGTGTGAAGAAAGAGAGGTCCTGATCCACCTTGTGTCATCCATTTCTGAGTTTGCGTTTGCTTTGGAATAAGGTACAGATATTCTGACCTTCTCTGTAAGGTTTCCTATGATTCTTTTCTGATCTGTTAAAATCTCTTATTTGATACTCTGTTACGATCCTTTGCTATGATACCTTTGCTTCGACCTTTGATCTCTGATTTTGGGACATATATTGATTTAAAGAAAACTATTTTTGAAGTTCGTTTTATGAAAACTATTTAAAAGATCATTTATGAAAACTATTTTGAATGATTGTTTTAATTGAACCTTAAGAGAAAACCTTTTTGAAAAGTATTTTTGATATTGAACCTTTTGAAGATTTGACTATCTGATACTTTGACCCTTTTGGATATTGACCTGGGATATTTGCCCTTCTGATATTGAACATTCTAATATGACACACTGATTTTGATATGAACCTTTGACCTTTGACCTTTGACTCCCAGTTTGATACCCGAGCCAAAATTTGTTCCCTAGCCATGAAGGTAACATGGCCGTGTCTGTGATGCACCACTGGCATGACTAGTGTGTAGCCCTAGTGATCTGGTTACACCGTCCCCATTCTGATTTTGATTATGCATGCACACTATATGATTTATTATGGCCGATCTGTTCTGGGGGGGCGAATGGATGCATCCTAGATTTGTTCTGTTATGATATGATATGTTATGATATGATCTGATTTCTGGTGACTGACGGTGGGTGCAATCCACGTCTTTCATGTTCTGGGAGCTGATCACTCCATATATAACTGTTGATACATGAGGTCACCCCTCATATTATCTGGTTACTAAGAGGTATCCCCTCTAGATTATGCAGGCTTATGTGATGTGATATATGTGGGCTCGTGGTGGATGACTGTCCTAACCTTTACTCTTGTACCTTATTTATATCTCTTTCATTATGCTTCGTTTGTTCGTTTCCGTTTATCATATATATCTGTTCACTGGGCTTTTTAAGCTCAGCCGCACGTTTTCTTTTCGTGTGCGGCAGGTATCTAAGCTAGGAGCTTTTGGATCATGCTTTGGATGGGATGAGAGTTAGATGAAGCTTTGACCTTAGATGACCACCTTTATTTTATGACTTTGTTTTGATCGTGGATTTCGTTTGTATTCGTACTTTGGATTATTTCTTTTCCGTGAACTTATGTTTTATTCAAGTCGTGTTTGACTTGACTTTTCTTTTGAATTATTTAATAAGACTTCCGCTGTGTGTTTATGTATGCTCTGATTTGTCACCGTGATGTGACACCTTTACCCTTGTTGGGTTGGGGTGTTACAATTATGGTATCAGAGACCAGGTTGCGACCTGTAGTACATAAGTCATGGCCTGTGAGTCTTATGGACCCTAGGATTTGACCCTTAAGGCTTAAGTTTTGACTGGTGAGGTTTTGGGTAGTCATAGGTTCTGTTTCGTCTTCCATTTCGTGCCTATTCTCTTATGTTGTTGCTAATCGTTTTCGAAATCCTTCAGATGGTGAACACTCGACATCAGGAATATAATGGAGGGACCCCTGACTTTAAGGCCATGATAGCAGAAGCTTTGGCCAACGCTCTTCCTAACTTGGTGACTCAGATCACCAACAATATTCAGAATGGGGCAGGTTCTTCCGGAGGTGGTGGTGCAGGTTCAGGTCCAGGTGGTGGTGGACCAGTTGGTATCCATGTCTGGATTGAGAGGTTTAACAAGCTCAAACCCCTCTCTTTCCGGTCAGCTGCCGTCCCCACTGAGGCAGAAGACTGGATTATCCACATGGAAAAGATGTTTAAGGTTTTGGGTTGTCCAGATGAGTTTAAGGCGAGATTGGCTGCATTTAAGTTTGAAGGTGCTGCACAGAGCTGGTGGACAGCTTATGCTCAGTCTCAGGAGCAGGGTTTTGAGGAGACTTGTACTTGGGAGGATTTTATGGGTATCTTTTATAAGCAGTACATTCCAGTGGCTGAACAGCAGCGATATGAGCGGGAGTATGGGAACATTCGTCAGGGAGACCGGGAAACGACTGGAGAGTTTATGCAGCGATTCATGAGACTAGCCAGTTTTGTTGGGCCGGAGGTTACAGGGGATGCTTACCGTCAAGCCAAGCATTTCAAGTGGGCGTTGAAGAAATGGATATTGGACCGTATCGTGAATACGCCTCATTATGATGTGGCTTCGGTTGCGAACGATGCTCGCAACATCGAGATGTTACAAAGTGATGGTGATGGTTTCAATAAGCGTGATAGGGACGGTAACCGTGTGTCTTCCAGGAGTTTGGAGCCACGAGATCGGGCGGATCGTGATCGTGATCAGCAAGGTAGGGATTCGAGGTCAGCTCCTAGGCAGGATAAAGATCGTCGGGGGTGCAGCGACAGTCAGGGACAGTGGAGAGATCAGTCTCCTTGGAGTTACCAGCAGAGTCGGGGTTCTGGATCGAATTCTCGGGGAAGATCATCTGAGTACTCGTATCCTACTCCTATTTGTGTTACTTGCGGGAAAAGTCATTATGGAGCTTGTCGTAGGGCTGCGGGTACTTGTTTTAGATGCGGATCGTCTGAGCATAGAGTTAGGGATTGTCCTGATCCGGCGCCTGTTGTGAATTATCTTCCTCCTCCTCCGAATTCTGGTCGTGATTATTCGAGTACTGATAAGGCGTCTGGTATGTTTCTAATTAGTTTCCGTTCCATTTCAGTTCTACATCTTTGCAAATTTCGAGGACGAAATTTTTTCGTTTAGAGGGGAAGAGTTGTAAAACCCTAAAATCTAAAATGTGTAAAAAGACCAAAATGCCCCTACAACTTGAAAATTTAATAAAGGCTTATATAACGTATAAAATTAATTCCAAAAATTATGAGATGTGCTAAAGTATGTCATGAAATAATTAGAGAGTATCAATAAATATTTGTGCAAGCTATAAAAATGATTATTACACATTAACAAGTCCAAAATAATTAAGTATACAATTATTTTATTTTAAAAGTTAATTAAGTGTATTTAAATTGCAAATAAATGGAAATAAATGCTAAATAAATGGTGATTGATTTGTGCATTAATTTGGGCCGCTCCTTTGATTCCCCCTCCTCCAAATACTCGGCACTATTACCCTTTAAACAACCAAAATCATTTTCCTCTCTCTAAGGCAAAACCGATTGATCAAAAACCCTATACCTACACCATAACAGTCAGCGGCTGCTGCTTCTTGTTTCCTCCCTGTTCGAATCAAAACACAAAGCAAGGAGGCTCGTGTGTACGTATTCTTGTGGGCTTGATCGTGGGTGATCGTGTGTGGTGTTTTTCTGTTCGACAAGGGAGACTTGGGCGTGGGTATTGGTTCTGTCGTGAGGACTTTTGGACGTGGGTTTATACTTTTGTCGTGGGGTTATAATTTCTGTTCGAAGGGTGATAATCACGTGGATCTCGGCTGGTGTGAAACTGTATTCGATCCTATTTTGTTCTTCTTCGCATCATCGAGGGTAACGTATTCCCACCTTGTTCAATTCCTTCTCCTTTTCTTTTAATCTTGTCGCATGGTGTTGTATATTCGGCTAATCTTCTGTCGAGATGAAAAACTGCACATAAAACGTATAATACCACAATAATAACAAGAACTAAACCTATATGTATATCGAATAGTGTCGACTTTTGGATAATTTTGTGGCTCGACAAAACTGTTTGTAAACCTAAACTAAATAATGACCTGCTATCGTTGATTATATTGTACATGAAATCATGCAAATCCTTGGTCTGGTCTTTAGACACTAATCTCTAATATACCACTATAACCTGAAATAAACTCAAGTACTAAATGGATGTTATAAGTAACATAAAATGATGAGTACATGTATCACATGAAATAATGGAACATATATATGACGACATGACTTTCCTTTTGGCGGTACGAATCGGTTTCGACCATGTTTCTGTAATAAGTCATTCGAAGAGAAGGGGTTGCATGCATGGAGTATTAGTAGGATTAAGTCCATATTGTGATAATATTAAAATTTGACATAGTAGGGACCTTGATATCTATCATATGTTTCATATTAAAATGGGTGTCGATGTGTTATATATGTATGTAAAACGTATAAGCTTACATGGTTGGTGTCGTTTTCGAATTACTCGTTAAGCATAAAATAATATGAGTTATATTAGAAATATGGGTCGAACATGGATTCTTTAAATTTGTAGATTGTAACGTGTGAGTCTCGGTTCCAAATGAGAGGTACATGTGAATAATTGTATTTTTGGTCGTCGCGGTATAAAATGATGTCAATAATACGTTAATGTAAATTATGAAACCTAAAGGACTAAAAGAGTAACTTGATGAATCTAAAAGCTAAATTGGAAAGTTACTTAAAATAAAAGGGTTTGTAATTCTTGTCTACCCCCCTCTAGGTGTGAAGAAAGAGAGGTCCTGATCCACCTTGTGTCATCCATTTCTGAGTTTGCGTTTGCTTTGGAATAAGGTACAGATATTCTGACCTTCTCTGTAAGGTTTCCTATGATTCTTTTCTGATCTGTTAAAATCTCTTATTTGATACTCTGTTACGATCCTTTGCTATGATACCTTTGCTTCGACCTTTGATCTCTGATTTTGGGACATATATTGATTTAAAGAAAACTATTTTTGAAGTTCGTTTTATGAAAACTATTTAAAAGATCATTTATGAAAACTATTTTGAATGATTGTTTTAATTGAACCTTAAGAGAAAACCTTTTTGAAAAGTATTTTTGATATTGAACCTTTTGAAGATTTGACTATCTGATACTTTGACCCTTTTGGATATTGACCTGGGATATTTGCCCTTCTGATATTGAACATTCTAATATGACACACTGATTTTGATATGAACCTTTGACCTTTGACCTTTGACTCCCAGTTTGATACCCGAGCCAAAATTTGTTCCCTAGCCATGAAGGTAACATGGCCGTGTCTGTGATGCACCACTGGCATGACTAGTGTGTAGCCCTAGTGATCTGGTTACACCGTCCCCATTCTGATTTTGATTATGCATGCACACTATATGATTTATTATGGCCGATCTGTTCTGGGGGGGCGAATGGATGCATCCTAGATTTGTTCTGTTATGATATGATATGTTATGATATGATCTGATTTCTGGTGACTGACGGTGGGTGCAATCCACGTCTTTCATGTTCTGGGAGCTGATCACTCCATATATAACTGTTGATACATGAGGTCACCCCTCATATTATCTGGTTACTAAGAGGTATCCCCTCTAGATTATGCAGGCTTATGTGATGTGATATATGTGGGCTCGTGGTGGATGACTGTCCTAACCTTTACTCTTGTACCTTATTTATATCTCTTTCATTATGCTTCGTTTGTTCGTTTCCGTTTATCATATATATCTGTTCACTGGGCTTTTTAAGCTCAGCCGCACGTTTTCTTTTCGTGTGCGGCAGGTATCTAAGCTAGGAGCTTTTGGATCATGCTTTGGATGGGATGAGAGTTAGATGAAGCTTTGACCTTAGATGACCACCTTTATTTTATGACTTTGTTTTGATCGTGGATTTCGTTTGTATTCGTACTTTGGATTATTTCTTTTCCGTGAACTTATGTTATATTCAAGTCGTGTTTGACTTGACTTTTCTTTTGAATTATTTAAGAAGACTTCCGCTGTGTGTTTATGTATGCTCTGATTTGTCACCGTGATGTGACACCTTTACCCTTGTTGGGTTGGGGTGTTACAATTATGGTATCAGAGACCAGGTTGCGACCTGTAGTACATAAGTCATGGCCTGTGAGTCTTATGGACCCTAGGATTTGACCCTTAAGGCTTAAGTTTTGACTGGTGAGGTTTTGGGTAGTCATAGGTTCTGTTTCGTCTTCCATTTCGTGCCTATTCTCTTATGTTGTTGCTAATCTTTTTCGAAATCCTTCAGATGGTGAACACTCGACATCAGGAATATAATGGAGGGACCCCTGACTTTAAGGCCATGATAGCAGAAGCTTTGGCCAACGCTCTTCCTAACTTGGTGACTCAGATCACCAACAATATTCAGAATGGGGCAGGTTCTTCCGGAGGTGGTGGTGCAGGTTCAGGTCCAGGTGGTGGTGGACCAGTTGGTATCCATGTCTGGATTGAGAGGTTTAACAAGCTCAAACCCCTCTCTTTCCGGTCAGCTGCCGTCCCCACTGAGGCAGAAGACTGGATTATCCACATGGAAAAGATGTTTAAGGTTTTGGGTTGTCCAGATGAGTTTAAGGCGAGATTGGCTGCATTTAAGTTTGAAGGTGCTGCACAGAGCTGGTGGACAGCTTATGCTCAGTCTCAGGAGCAGGGTTTTGAGGAGACTTGTACTTGGGAGGATTTTATGGGTATCTTTTATAAGCAGTACATTCCAGTGGCTGAACAGCAGCGATATGAGCGGGAGTATGGGAACATTCGTCAGGGAGACCGGGAAACGACTGGAGAGTTTATGCAGCGATTCATGAGACTAGCCAGTTTTGTTGGGCCGGAGGTTACAGGGGATGCTTACCGTCAAGCCAAGCATTTCAAGTGGGCGTTGAAGAAATGGATATTGGACCGTATCGTGAATACGCCTCATTATGATGTGGCTTCGGTTGCGAATGATGCTCGCAACATCGAGATGTTACAAAGTGATGGTGATGGTTTCAATAAGCGTGATAGGGACGGTAACCGTGTGTCTTCCAGGAGTTTGGAGCCACGAGATCGGGCGGATCGTGATCGTGATCAGCAAGGTAGGGATTCGAGGTCAGCTCCTAGGCAGGATAAAGATCGTCGGGGGCGCAGCGACAGTCAGGGACAGTGGAGAGATCAGTCTCCTTGGAGTTACCAGCAGAGTCGGGGTTCTGGATCGAATTCTCGGGGAAGATCATCTGAGTACTCGTATCCTACTCCTATTTGTGTTACTTGCGGGAAAAGTCATTATGGAGCTTGTCGTAGGGCTGCGGGTACTTGTTTTAGATGCGGATCGTCTGAGCATAGAGTTAGGGATTGTCCTGATCCGGCGCCTGTTGTGAATTATCTTCCTCCTCCTCCGAATTCTGGTCGTGATTATTCGAGTACTGATAAGGCGTCTGGTATGTTTCTATTTAGTTTCCGTTCCATTTCAGTTCTACTTCTTTGCAAATTTCGAGGACGAAATTTTTTCGTTTAGAGGGGAAGAGTTGTAAAACCCTAAAATCTAAAATGTGTAAAAAGACCAAAATGCCCCTACAACTTGAAAATTTAATAAAGGCTTATATAACGTATAAAATTAATTCCAAAAATTATGAGATGTGCTAAAGTATGTCATGAAATAATTAGAGAGTATCAATAAATATTTGTGCAAGCTATAAAAATGATTATTACACATTAACAAGTCCAAAATAATTAAGTATACAATTATTTTATTTTAAAAGTTAATTAAGTGTATTTAAATTGCAAATAAATGGAAATAAATGCTAAATAAATGGTGATTGATTTGTGCATTAATTTGGGCCGCTCCTTTGATTCCCCCTCCTCCAAATACTCGGCACTATTACCCTTTAAACAACCAAAATCATTTTCCTCTCTCTAAGGCAAAACCGATTGATCAAAAACCCTATACCTACACCATAACAGTCAGCGGCTGCTGCTTCTTGTTTCCTCCCTGTTCGAATCAAAACACAAAGCAAGGAGGCTCGTGTGTACGTATTCTTGTGGGCTTGATCGTGGGTGATCGTGTGTGGTGTTTTTCTGTTCGACAAGGGAGACTTGGGCGTGGGTATTGGTTCTGTCGTGAGGACTTTTGGACGTGGGTTTATACTTTTGTCGTGGGGTTATAATTTCTGTTCGAAGGGTGATAATCACGTGGATCTCGGCTGGTGTGAAACTGTATTCGATCCTATTTTGTTCTTCTTCGCATCATCGAGGGTAACGTATTCCCACCTTGTTCAATTCCTTCTCCTTTTCTTTTAATCTTGTCGCATGGTGTTGTATATTCGGCTAATCTTCTGTCGAGATGAAAAACTGCACATAAAACGTATAATACCACAATAATAACAAGAACTAAACCTATATGTATATCGAATAGTGTCGACTTTTGGATAATTTTGTGGCTCGACAAAACTGTTTGTAAACCTAAACTAAATAATGACCTGCTATCGTTGATTATATTGTACATGAAATCATGCAAATCCTTGGTCTGGTCTTTAGACACTAATCTCTAATATACCACTATAACCTGAAATAAACTCAAGTACTAAATGGATGTTATAAGTAACATAAAATGATGAGTACATGTATCACATGAAATAATGGAACATATATATGACGACATGACTTTCCTTTTGGCGGTACGAATCGGTTTCGACCATGTTTCTGTAATAAGTCATTCGAAGAGAAGGGGTTGCATGCATGGAGTATTAGTAGGATTAAGTCCATATTGTGATAATATTAAAATTTGACATAGTAGGGACCTTGATATCTATCATATGTTTCATATTAAAATGGGTGTCGATGTGTTATATATGTATGTAAAACGTATAAGCTTACATGGTTGGTGTCGTTTTCGAATTACTCGTTAAGCATAAAATAATATGAGTTATATTAGAAATATGGGTCGAACATGGATTCTTTAAATTTGTAGATTGTAACGTGTGAGTCTCGGTTCCAAATGAGAGGTACATGTGAATAATTGTATTTTTGGTCGTCGCGGTATAAAATGATGTCAATAATACGTTAATGTAAATTATGAAACCTAAAGGACTAAAAGAGTAACTTGATGAATCTAAAAGCTAAATTGGAAAGTTACTTAAAATAAAAGGGTTTGTAATTCTTGTCTACCCCCCTCTAGGTGTGAAGAAAGAGAGGTCCTGATCCACCTTGTGTCATCCATTTCTGAGTTTGCGTTTGCTTTGGAATAAGGTACAGATATTCTGACCTTCTCTGTAAGGTTTCCTATGATTCTTTTCTGATCTGTTAAAATCTCTTATTTGATACTCTGTTACGATCCTTTGCTATAATACCTTTGCTTCGACCTTTGATCTCTGATTTTGGGACATATATTGATTTAAAGAAAACTATTTTTGAAGTTCGTTTTATGAAAACTATTTAAAAGATCATTTATGAAAACTATTTTGAATGATTGTTTTAATTGAACCTTAAGAGAAAACCTTTTTGAAAAGTATTTTTGATATTGAACCTTTTGAAGATTTGACTATCTGATACTTTGACCCTTTTGGATATTGACCTGGGATATTTGCCCTTCTGATATTGAACATTCTAATATGACACACTGATTTTGATATGAACCTTTGACCTTTGACCTTTGACTCCCAGTTTGATACCCGAGCCAAAATTTGTTCCCTAGCCATGAAGGTAACATGGCCGTGTCTGTGATGCACCACTGGCATGACTAGTGTGTAGCCCTAGTGATCTGGTTACACCGTCCCCATTCTGATTTTGATTATGCATGCACACTATATGATTTATTATGGCCGATCTGTTCTGGGGGGGCGAATGGATGCATCCTAGATTTGTTCTGTTATGATATGATATGTTATGATATGATCTGATTTCTGGTGACTGACGGTGGGTGCAATCCACGTCTTTCATGTTCTGGGAGCTGATCACTCCATATATAACTGTTGATACATGAGGTCACCCCTCATATTATCTGGTTACTAAGAGGTATCCCCTCTAGATTATGCAGGCTTATGTGATGTGATATATGTGGGCTCGTGGTGGATGACTGTCCTAACCTTTACTCTTGTACCTTATTTATATCTCTTTCATTATGCTTCGTTTGTTCGTTTCCGTTTATCATATATATCTGTTCACTGGGCTTTTTAAGCTCAGCCGCACGTTTTCTTTTCGTGTGCGGCAGGTATCTAAGCTAGGAGCTTTTGGATCATGCTTTGGATGGGATGAGAGTTAGATGAAGCTTTGACCTTAGATGACCACCTTTATTTTATGACTTTGTTTTGATCGTGGATTTCGTTTGTATTCGTACTTTGGATTATTTCTTTTCCGTGAACTTATGTTATATTCAAGTCGTGTTTGACTTGACTTTTCTTTTGAATTATTTAATAAGACTTCCGCTGTGTGTTTATGTATGCTCTGATTTGTCACCGTGATGTGACACCTTTACCCTTGTTGGGTTGGGGTGTTACAATTATGGTATCAGAGACCAGGTTGCGACCTGTAGTACATAAGTCATGGCCTGTGAGTCTTATGGACCCTAGGATTTGACCCTTAAGGCTTAAGTTTTGACTGGTGAGGTTTTGGGTAGTCATAGGTTCTGTTTCGTCTTCCATTTCGTGCCTATTCTCTTATGTTGTTGCTAATCGTTTTCGAAATCCTTCAGATGGTGAACACTCGACATCAGGAATATAATGGAGGGACCCCTGACTTTAAGGCCATGATAGCAGAAGCTTTGGCCAACGCTCTTCCTAACTTGGTGACTCAGATCACCAACAATATTCAGAATGGGGCAGGTTCTTCCGGAGGTGGTGGTGCAGGTTCAGGTCCAGGTGGTGGTGGACCAGTTGGTATCCATGTCTGGATTGAGAGGTTTAACAAGCTCAAACCCCTCTCTTTCCGGTCAGCTGCCGTCCCCACTGAGGCAGAAGACTGGATTATCCACATGGAAAAGATGTTTAAGGTTTTGGGTTGTCCAGATGAGTTTAAGGCGAGATTGGCTGCATTTAAGTTTGAAGGTGCTGCACAGAGCTGGTGGACAGCTTATGCTCAGTCTCAGGAGCAGGGTTTTGAGGAGACTTGTACTTGGGAGGATTTTATGGGTATCTTTTATAAGCAGTACATTCCAGTGGCTGAACAGCAGCGATATGAGCGGGAGTATGGGAACATTCGTCAGGGAGACCGGGAAACGACTGGAGAGTTTATGCAGCGATTCATGAGACTAGCCAGTTTTGTTGGGCCGGAGGTTACAGGGGATGCTTACCGTCAAGCCAAGCATTTCAAGTGGGCGTTGAAGAAATGGATATTGGACCGTATCGTGAATACGCCTCATTATGATGTGGCTTCGGTTGCGAACGATGCTCGCAACATCGAGATGTTACAAAGTGATGGTGATGGTTTCAATAAGCGTGATAGGGACGGTAACCGTGTGTCTTCCAGGAGTTTGGAGCCACGAGATCGGGCGGATCGTGATCGTGATCAGCAAGGTAGGGATTCGAGGTCAGCTCCTAGGCAGGATAAAGATCGTCGGGGGCGCAGCGACAGTCAGGGACAGTGGAGAGATCAGTCTCCTTGGAGTTACCAGCAGAGTCGGGGTTCTGGATCGAATTCTCGGGGAAGATCATCTGAGTACTCGTATCCTACTCCTATTTGTGTTACTTGCGGGAAAAGTCATTATGGAGCTTGTCGTAGGGCTGCGGGTACTTGTTTTAGATGCGGATCGTCTGAGCATAGAGTTAGGGATTGTCCTGATCCGGCGCCTGTTGTGAATTATCTTCCTCCTCCTCCGAATTCTGGTCGTGATTATTCGAGTACTGATAAGGCGTCTGGTATGTTTCTATTTAGTTTCCGTTCCATTTCAGTTCTACTTCTTTGCAAATTTCGAGGACGAAATTTTTTCGTTTAGAGGGGAAGAGTTGTAAAACCCTAAAATCTAAAATGTGTAAAAAGACCAAAATGCCCCTACAACTTGAAAATTTAATAAAGGCTTATATAACGTATAAAATTAATTCCAAAAATTATGAGATGTGCTAAAGTATGTCATGAAATAATTAGAGAGTATCAATAAATATTTGTGCAAGCTATAAAAATGATTATTACACATTAACAAGTCCAAAATAATTAAGTATACAATTATTTTATTTTAAAAGTTAATTAAGTGTATTTAAATTGCAAATAAATGGAAATAAATGCTAAATAAATGGTGATTGATTTGTGCATTAATTTGGGCCGCTCCTTTGATTCCCCCTCCTCCAAATACTCGGCACTATTACCCTTTAAACAACCAAAATCATTTTCCTCTCTCTAAGGCAAAACCGATTGATCAAAAACCCTATACCTACACCATAACAGTCAGCGGCTGCTGCTTCTTGTTTCCTCCCTGTTCGAATCAAAACACAAAGCAAGGAGGCTCGTGTGTACGTATTCTTGTGGGCTTGAACGTGGGTGATCGTGTGTGGTGTTTTTCTGTTCGACAAGGGAGACTTGGGCGTGGGTATTGGTTCTGTCGTGAGGACTTTTGGACGTGGGTTTATACTTTTGTCGTGGGGTTATAATTTCTGTTCGAAGGGTGATAATCACGTGGATCTCGGCTGGTGTGAAACTGTATTCGATCCTATTTTGTTCTTCTTCGCATCATCGAGGGTAACGTATTCCCACCTTGTTCAATTCCTTCTCCTTTTCTTTTAATCTTGTCGCATGGTGTTGTATATTCGGCTAATCTTCTGTCGAGATGAAAAACTGCACATAAAACGTATAATACCACAATAATAACAAGAACTAAACCTATATGTATATCGAATAGTGTCGACTTTTGGATAATTTTGTGGCTCGACAAAACTGTTTGTAAACCTAAACTAAATAATGACCTGCTATCGTTGATTATATTGTACATGAAATCATGCAAATCCTTGGTCTGGTCTTTAGACACTAATCTCTAATATACCACTATAACCTGAAATAAACTCAAGTACTAAATGGATGTTATAAGTAACATAAAATGATGAGTACATGTATCACATGAAATAATGGAACATATATATGACGACATGACTTTCCTTTTGGCGGTACGAATCGGTTTCGACCATGTTTCTGTAATAAGTCATTCGAAGAGAAGGGGTTGCATGCATGGAGTATTAGTAGGATTAAGTCCATATTGTGATAATATTAAAATTTGACATAGTAGGGACCTTGATATCTATCATATGTTTCATATTAAAATGGGTGTCGATGTGTTATATATGTATGTAAAACGTATAAGCTTACATGGTTGGTGTCGTTTTCGAATTACTCGTTAAGCATAAAATAATATGAGTTATATTAGAAATATGGGTCGAACATGGATTCTTTAAATTTGTAGATTGTAACGTGTGAGTCTCGGTTCCAAATGAGAGGTACATGTGAATAATTGTATTTTTGGTCGTCGCGGTATAAAATGATGTCAATAATACGTTAATGTAAATTATGAAACCTAAAGGACTAAAAGAGTAACTTGATGAATCTAAAAGCTAAATTGGAAAGTTACTTAAAATAAAAGGGTTTGTAATTCTTGTCTACCCCCCTCTAGGTGTGAAGAAAGAGAGGTCCTGATCCACCTTGTGTCATCCATTTCTGAGTTTGCGTTTGCTTTGGAATAAGGTACAGATATTCTGACCTTCTCTGTAAGGTTTCCTATGATTCTTTTCTGATCTGTTAAAATCTCTTATTTGATACTCTGTTACGATCCTTTGCTATAATACCTTTGCTTCGACCTTTGATCTCTGATTTTGGGACATATATTGATTTAAAGAAAACTATTTTTGAAGTTCGTTTTATGAAAACTATTTAAAAGATCATTTATGAAAACTATTTTGAATGATTGTTTTAATTGAACCTTAAGAGAAAACCTTTTTGAAAAGTATTTTTGATATTGAACCTTTTGAAGATTTGACTATCTGATACTTTGACCCTTTTGGATATTGACCTGGGATATTTGCCCTTCTGATATTGAACATTCTAATATGACACACTGATTTTGATATGAACCTTTGACCTTTGACCTTTGACTCCCAGTTTGATACCCGAGCCAAAATTTGTTCCCTAGCCATGAAGGTAACATGGCCGTGTCTGTGATGCACCACTGGCATGACTAGTGTGTAGCCCTAGTGATCTGGTTACACCGTCCCCATTCTGATTTTGATTATGCATGCACACTATATGATTTATTATGGCCGATCTGTTCTGGGGGGGCGAATGGATGCATCCTAGATTTGTTCTGTTATGATATGATATGTTATGATATGATCTGATTTCTGGTGACTGACGGTGGGTGCAATCCACGTCTTTCATGTTCTGGGAGCTGATCACTCCATATATAACTGTTGATACATGAGGTCACCCCTCATATTATCTGGTTACTAAGAGGTATCCCCTTAGATTATGCAGGCTTATGTGATGTGATATATGTGGGCTCGTGGTGGATGACTGTCCTAACCTTTACTCTTGTACCTTATTTATATCTCTTTCATTATGCTTCGTTTGTTCGTTTCCGTTTATCATATATATCTGTTCACTGGGCTTTTTAAGCTCAGCCGCACGTTTTCTTTTCGTGTGCGGCAGGTATCTAAGCTAGGAGCTTTTGGATCATGCTTTGGATGGGATGAGAGTTAGATGAAGCTTTGACCTTAGATGACCACCTTTATTTTATGACTTTGTTTTGATCGTGGATTTCGTTTGTATTCGTACTTTGGATTATTTCTTTTCCGTGAACTTATGTTATATTCAAGTCGTGTTTGACTTGACTTTTCTTTTGAATTATTTAATAAGACTTCCGCTGTGTGTTTATGTATGCTCTGATTTGTCACCGTGATGTGACACCTTTACCCTTGTTGGGTTGGGGTGTTACAATTATGGTATCAGAGACCAGGTTGCGACCTGTAGTACATAAGTCATGGCCTGTGAGTCTTATGGACCCTAGGATTTGACCCTTAAGGCTTAAGTTTTGACTGGTGAGGTTTTGGGTAGTCATAGGTTCTGTTTCGTCTTCCATTTCGTGCCTATTCTCTTATGTTGTTGCTAATCGTTTTCGAAATCCTTCAGATGGTGAACACTCGACATCAGGAATATAATGGAGGGACCCCTGACTTTAAGGCCATGATAGCAGAAGCTTTGGCCAACGCTCTTCCTAACTTGGTGACTCAGATCACCAACAATATTCAGAATGGGGCAGGTTCTTCCGGAGGTGGTGGTGCAGGTTCAGGTCCAGGTGGTGGTGGACCAGTTGGTATCCATGTCTGGATTGAGAGGTTTAACAAGCTCAAACCCCTCTCTTTCCGGTCAGCTGCCGTCCCCACTGAGGCAGAAGACTGGATTATCCACATGGAAAAGATGTTTAAGGTTTTGGGTTGTCCAGATGAGTTTAAGGCGAGATTGGCTGCATTTAAGTTTGAAGGTGCTGCACAGAGCTGGTGGACAGCTTATGCTCAGTCTCAGGAGCAGGGTTTTGAGGAGACTTGTACTTGGGAGGATTTTATGGGTATCTTTTATAAGCAGTACATTCCAGTGGCTGAACAGCAGCGATATGAGCGGGAGTATGGGAACATTCGTCAGGGAGACCGGGAAACGACTGGAGAGTTTATGCAGCGATTCATGAGACTAGCCAGTTTTGTTGGGCCGGAGGTTACAGGGGATGCTTACCGTCAAGCCAAGCATTTCAAGTGGGCGTTGAAGAAATGGATATTGGACCGTATCGTGAATACGCCTCATTATGATGTGGCTTCGGTTGCGAACGATGCTCGCAACATCGAGATGTTACAAAGTGATGGTGATGGTTTCAATAAGCGTGATAGGGACGGTAACCGTGTGTCTTCCAGGAGTTTGGAGCCACGAGATCGGGCGGATCGTGATCGTGATCAGCAAGGTAGGGATTCGAGGTCAGCTCCTAGGCAGGATAAAGATCGTCGGGGGCGCAGCGACAGTCAGGGACAGTGGAGAGATCAGTCTCCTTGGAGTTACCAGCAGAGTCGGGGTTCTGGATCGAATTCTCGGGGAAGATCATCTGAGTACTCGTATCCTACTCCTATTTGTGTTACTTGCGGGAAAAGTCATTATGGAGCTTGTCGTAGGGCTGCGGGTACTTGTTTTAGATGCGGATCGTCTGAGCATAGAGTTAGGGATTGTCCTGATCCGGCGCCTGTTGTGAATTATCTTCCTCCTCCTCCGAATTCTGGTCGTGATTATTCGAGTACTGATAAGGCGTCTGGTATGTTTCTAATTAGTTTCCGTTCCATTTCAGTTCTACTTCTTTGCAAATTTCGAGGACGAAATTTTTTCGTTTAGAGGGGAAGAGTTGTAAAACCCTAAAATCTAAAATGTGTAAAAAGACCAAAATGCCCCTACAACTTGAAAATTTAATAAAGGCTTATATAACGTATAAAATTAATTCCAAAAATTATGAGATGTGCTAAAGTATGTCATGAAATAATTAGAGAGTATCAATAAATATTTGTGCAAGCTATAAAAATGATTATTACACATTAACAAGTCCAAAATAATTAAGTATACAATTATTTTATTTTAAAAGTTAATTAAGTGTATTTAAATTGCAAATAAATGGAAATAAATGCTAAATAAATGGTGATTGATTTGTGCATTAATTTGGGCCGCTCCTTTGATTCCCCCTCCTCCAAATACTCGGCACTATTACCCTTTAAACAACCAAAATCATTTTCCTCTCTCTAAGGCAAAACCGATTGATCAAAAACCCTATACCTACACCATAACAGTCAGCGGCTGCTGCTTCTTGTTTCCTCCCTGTTCGAATCAAAACACAAAGCAAGGAGGCTCGTGTGTACGTATTCTTGTGGGCTTGAACGTGGGTGATCGTGTGTGGTGTTTTTCTGTTCGACAAGGGAGACTTGGGCGTGGGTATTGGTTCTGTCGTGAGGACTTTTGGACGTGGGTTTATACTTTTGTCGTGGGGTTATAATTTTTGTTCGAAGGGTGATAATCACGTGGATCTCGGCTGGTGTGAAACTGTATTCGATCCTATTTTGTTCTTCTTCGCATCATCGAGGGTAACGTATTCCCACCTTGTTCAATTCCTTCTCCTTTTCTTTTAATCTTGTCGCATGGTGTTGTATATTCGGCTAATCTTCTGTCGAGATGAAAAACTGCACATAAAACGTATAATACCACAATAATAACAAGAACTAAACCTATATGTATATCGAATAGTGTCGACTTTTGGATAATTTTGTGGCTCGACAAAACTGTTTGTAAACCTAAACTAAATAATGACCTGCTATCGTTGATTATATTGTACATGAAATCATGCAAATCCTTGGTCTGGTCTTTAGACACTAATCTCTAATATACCACTATAACCTGAAATAAACTCAAGTACTAAATGGATGTTATAAGTAACATAAAATGATGAGTACATGTATCACATGAAATAATGGAACATATATATGACGACATGACTTTCCTTTTGGCGGTACGAATCGGTTTCGACCATGTTTCTGTAATAAGTCATTCGAAGAGAAGGGGTTGCATGCATGGAGTATTAGTAGGATTAAGTCCATATTGTGATAATATTAAAATTTGACATAGTAGGGACCTTGATATCTATCATATGTTTCATATTAAAATGGGTGTCGATGTGTTATATATGTATGTAAAACGTATAAGCTTACATGGTTGGTGTCGTTTTCGAATTACTCGTTAAGCATAAAATAATATGAGTTATATTAGAAATATGGGTCGAACATGGATTCTTTAAATTTGTAGATTGTAACGTGTGAGTCTCGGTTCCAAATGAGAGGTACATGTGAATAATTGTATTTTTGGTCGTCGCGGTATAAAATGATGTCAATAATACGTTAATGTAAATTATGAAACCTAAAGGACTAAAAGAGTAACTTGATGAATCTAAAAGCTAAATTGGAAAGTTACTTAAAATAAAAGGGTTTGTAATTCTTGTCTACCCCCCTCTAGGTGTGAAGAAAGAGAGGTCCTGATCCACCTTGTGTCATCCATTTCTGAGTTTGCGTTTGCTTTGGAATAAGGTACAGATATTCTGACCTTCTCTGTAAGGTTTCCTATGATTCTTTTCTGATCTGTTAAAATCTCTTATTTGATACTCTGTTACGATCCTTTGCTATGATACCTTTGCTTCGACCTTTGATCTCTGATTTTGGGACATATATTGATTTAAAGAAAACTATTTTTGAAGTTCGTTTTATGAAAACTATTTAAAAGATCATTTATGAAAACTATTTTGAATGATTGTTTTAATTGAACCTTAAGAGAAAACCTTTTTGAAAAGTATTTTTGATATTGAACCTTTTGAAGATTTGACTATCTGATACTTTGACCCTTTTGGATATTGACCTGGGATATTTGCCCTTCTGATATTGAACATTCTAATATGACACACTGATTTTGATATGAACCTTTGACCTTTGACCTTTGACTCCCAGTTTGATACCCGAGCCAAAATTTGTTCCCTAGCCATGAAGGTAACATGGCCGTGTCTGTGATGCACCACTGGCATGACTAGTGTGTAGCCCTAGTGATCTGGTTACACCGTCCCCATTCTGATTTTGATTATGCATGCACACTATATGATTTATTATGGCCGATCTGTTCTGGGGGGGCGAATGGATGCATCCTAGATTTGTTCTGTTATGATATGATATGTTATGATATGATCTGATTTCTGGTGACTGACGGTGGGTGCAATCCACGTCTTTCATGTTCTGGGAGCTGATCACTCCATATATAACTGTTGATACATGAGGTCACCCCTCATATTATCTGGTTACTAAGAGGTATCCCCTCTAGATTATGCAGGCTTATGTGATGTGATATATGTGGGCTCGTGGTGGATGACTGTCCTAACCTTTACTCTTGTACCTTATTTATATCTCTTTCATTATGCTTCGTTTGTTCGTTTCCGTTTATCATATATATCTGTTCACTGGGCTTTTTAAGCTCAGCCGCACGTTTTCTTTTCGTGTGCGGCAGGTATCTAAGCTAGGAGCTTTTGGATCATGCTTTGGATGGGATGAGAGTTAGATGAAGCTTTGACCTTAGATGACCACCTTTATTTTATGACTTTGTTTTGATCGTGGATTTCGTTTGTATTCGTACTTTGGATTATTTCTTTTCCGTGAACTTATGTTTTATTCAAGTCGTGTTTGACTTGACTTTTCTTTTGAATTATTTAATAAGACTTCCGCTGTGTGTTTATGTATGCTCTGATTTGTCACCGTGATGTGACACCTTTACCCTTGTTGGGTTGGGGTGTTACAATTATGGTATCAGAGACCAGGTTGCGACCTGTAGTACATAAGTCATGGCCTGTGAGTCTTATGGACCCTAGGATTTGACCCTTAAGGCTTAAGTTTTGACTGGTGAGGTTTTGGGTAGTCATAGGTTCTGTTTCGTCTTCCATTTCGTGCCTATTCTCTTATGTTGTTGCTAATCGTTTTCGAAATCCTTCAGATGGTGAACACTCGACATCAGGAATATAATGGAGGGACCCCTGACTTTAAGGCCATGATAGCAGAAGCTTTGGCCAACGCTCTTCCTAACTTGGTGACTCAGATCACCAACAATATTCAGAATGGGGCAGGTTCTTCCGGAGGTGGTGGTGCAGGTTCAGGTCCAGGTGGTGGTGGACCAGTTGGTATCCATGTCTGGATTGAGAGGTTTAACAAGCTCAAACCCCTCTCTTTCCGGTCAGCTGCCGTCCCCACTGAGGCAGAAGACTGGATTATCCACATGGAAAAGATGTTTAAGGTTTTGGGTTGTCCAGATGAGTTTAAGGCGAGATTGGCTGCATTTAAGTTTGAAGGTGCTGCACAGAGCTGGTGGACAGCTTATGCTCAGTCTCAGGAGCAGGGTTTTGAGGAGACTTGTACTTGGGAGGATTTTATGGGTATCTTTTATAAGCAGTACATTCCAGTGGCTGAACAGCAGCGATATGAGCGGGAGTATGGGAACATTCGTCAGGGAGACCGGGAAACGACTGGAGAGTTTATGCAGCGATTCATGAGACTAGCCAGTTTTGTTGGGCCGGAGGTTACAGGGGATGCTTACCGTCAAGCCAAGCATTTCAAGTGGGCGTTGAAGAAATGGATATTGGACCGTATCGTGAATACGCCTCATTATGATGTGGCTTCGGTTGCGAACGATGCTCGCAACATCGAGATGTTACAAAGTGATGGTGATGGTTTCAATAAGCGTGATAGGGACGGTAACCGTGTGTCTTCCAGGAGTTTGGAGCCACGAGATCGGGCGGATCGTGATCGTGATCAGCAAGGTAGGGATTCGAGGTCAGCTCCTAGGCAGGATAAAGATCGTCGGGGGCGCAGCGACAGTCAGGGACAGTGGAGAGATCAGTCTCCTTGGAGTTACCAGCAGAGTCGGGGTTCTGGATCGAATTCTCGGGGAAGATCATCTGAGTACTCGTATCCTACTCCTATTTGTGTTACTTGCGGGAAAAGTCATTATGGAGCTTGTCGTAGGGCTGCGGGTACTTGTTTTAGATGCGGATCGTCTGAGCATAGAGTTAGGGATTGTCCTGATCCGGCGCCTGTTGTGAATTATCTTCCTCCTCCTCCGAATTCTGGTCGTGATTATTCGAGTACTGATAAGGCGTCTGGTATGTTTCTATTTAGTTTCCGTTCCATTTCAGTTCTACTTCTTTGCAAATTTCGAGGACGAAATTTTTTCGTTTAGAGGGGAAGAGTTGTAAAACCCTAAAATCTAAAATGTGTAAAAAGACCAAAATGCCCCTACAACTTGAAAATTTAATAAAGGCTTATATAACGTATAAAATTAATTCCAAAAATTATGAGATGTGCTAAAGTATGTCATGAAATAATTAGAGAGTATCAATAAATATTTGTGCAAGCTATAAAAATGATTATTACACATTAACAAGTCCAAAATAATTAAGTATACAATTATTTTATTTTAAAAGTTAATTAAGTGTATTTAAATTGCAAATAAATGGAAATAAATGCTAAATAAATGGTGATTGATTTGTGCATTAATTTGGGCCGCTCCTTTGATTCCCCCTCCTCCAAATACTCGGCACTATTACCCTTTAAACAACCAAAATCATTTTCCTCTCTCTAAGGCAAAACCGATTGATCAAAAACCCTATACCTACACCATAACAGTCAGCGGCTGCTGCTTCTTGTTTCCTCCCTGTTCGAATCAAAACACAAAGCAAGGAGGCTCGTGTGTACGTATTCTTGTGGGCTTGAACGTGGGTGATCGTGTGTGGTGTTTTTCTGTTCGACAAGGGAGACTTGGGCGTGGGTATTGGTTCTGTCGTGAGGACTTTTGGACGTGGGTTTATACTTTTGTCGTGGGGTTATAATTTCTGTTCGAAGGGTGATAATCACGTGGATCTCGGCTGGTGTGAAACTGTATTCGATCCTATTTTGTTCTTCTTCGCATCATCGAGGGTAACGTATTCCCACCTTGTTCAATTCCTTCTCCTTTTCTTTTAATCTTGTCGCATGGTGTTGTATATTCGGCTAATCTTCTGTCGAGATGAAAAACTGCACATAAAACGTATAATACCACAATAATAACAAGAACTAAACCTATATGTATATCGAATAGTGTCGACTTTTGGATAATTTTGTGGCTCGACAAAACTGTTTGTAAACCTAAACTAAATAATGACCTGCTATCGTTGATTATATTGTACATGAAATCATGCAAATCCTTGGTCTGGTCTTTAGACACTAATCTCTAATATACCACTATAACCTGAAATAAACTCAAGTACTAAATGGATGTTATAAGTAACATAAAATGATGAGTACATGTATCACATGAAATAATGGAACATATATATGACGACATGACTTTCCTTTTGGCGGTACGAATCGGTTTCGACCATGTTTCTGTAATAAGTCATTCGAAGAGAAGGGGTTGCATGCATGGAGTATTAGTAGGATTAAGTCCATATTGTGATAATATTAAAATTTGACATAGTAGGGACCTTGATATCTATCATATGTTTCATATTAAAATGGGTGTCGATGTGTTATATATGTATGTAAAACGTATAAGCTTACATGGTTGGTGTCGTTTTCGAATTACTCGTTAAGCATAAAATAATATGAGTTATATTAGAAATATGGGTCGAACATGGATTCTTTAAATTTGTAGATTGTAACGTGTGAGTCTCGGTTCCAAATGAGAGGTACATGTGAATAATTGTATTTTTGGTCGTCGCGGTATAAAATGATGTCAATAATACGTTAATGTAAATTATGAAACCTAAAGGACTAAAAGAGTAACTTGATGAATCTAAAAGCTAAATTGGAAAGTTACTTAAAATAAAAGGGTTTGTAATTCTTGTCTACCCCCCTCTAGGTGTGAAGAAAGAGAGGTCCTGATCCACCTTGTGTCATCCATTTCTGAGTTTGCGTTTGCTTTGGAATAAGGTACAGATATTCTGACCTTCTCTGTAAGGTTTCCTATGATTCTTTTCTGATCTGTTAAAATCTCTTATTTGATACTCTGTTACGATCCTTTGCTATGATACCTTTGCTTCGACCTTTGATCTCTGATTTTGGGACATATATTGATTTAAAGAAAACTATTTTTGAAGTTCGTTTTATGAAAACTATTTAAAAGATCATTTATGAAAACTATTTTGAATGATTGTTTTAATTGAACCTTAAGAGAAAACCTTTTTGAAAAGTATTTTTGATATTGAACCTTTTGAAGATTTGACTATCTGATACTTTGACCCTTTTGGATATTGACCTGGGATATTTGCCCTTCTGATATTGAACATTCTAATATGACACACTGATTTTGATATGAACCTTTGACCTTTGACCTTTGACTCCCAGTTTGATACCCGAGCCAAAATTTGTTCCCTAGCCATGAAGGTAACATGGCCGTGTCTGTGATGCACCACTGGCATGACTAGTGTGTAGCCCTAGTGATCTGGTTACACCGTCCCCATTCTGATTTTGATTATGCATGCACACTATATGATTTATTATGGCCGATCTGTTCTGGGGGGGCGAATGGATGCATCCTAGATTTGTTCTGTTATGATATGATATGTTATGATATGATCTGATTTCTGGTGACTGACGGTGGGTGCAATCCACGTCTTTCATGTTCTGGGAGCTGATCACTCCATATATAACTGTTGATACATGAGGTCACCCCTCATATTATCTGGTTACTAAGAGGTATCCCCTCTAGATTATGCAGGCTTATGTGATGTGATATATGTGGGCTCGTGGTGGATGACTGTCCTAACCTTTACTCTTGTACCTTATTTATATCTCTTTCATTATGCTTCGTTTGTTCGTTTCCGTTTATCATATATATCTGTTCACTGGGCTTTTTAAGCTCAGCCGCACGTTTTCTTTTCGTGTGCGGCAGGTATCTAAGCTAGGAGCTTTTGGATCATGCTTTGGATGGGATGAGAGTTAGATGAAGCTTTGACCTTAGATGACCACCTTTATTTTATGACTTTGTTTTGATCGTGGATTTCGTTTGTATTCGTACTTTGGATTATTTCTTTTCCGTGAACTTATGTTATATTCAAGTCGTGTTTGACTTGACTTTTCTTTTGAATTATTTAATAAGACTTCCGCTGTGTGTTTATGTATGCTCTGATTTGTCACCGTGATGTGACACCTTTACCCTTGTTGGGTTGGGGTGTTACAATTATGGTATCAGAGACCAGGTTGCGACCTGTAGTACATAAGTCATGGCCTGTGAGTCTTATGGACCCTAGGATTTGACCCTTAAGGCTTAAGTTTTGACTGGTGAGGTTTTGGGTAGTCATAGGTTCTGTTTCGTCTTCCATTTCGTGCCTATTCTCTTATGTTGTTGCTAATCGTTTTCGAAATCCTTCAGATGGTGAACACTCGACATCAGGAATATAATGGAGGGACCCCTGACTTTAAGGCCATGATAGCAGAAGCTTTGGCCAACGCTCTTCCTAACTTGGTGACTCAGATCACCAACAATATTCAGAATGGGGCAGGTTCTTCCGGAGGTGGTGGTGCAGGTTCAGGTCCAGGTGGTGGTGGACCAGTTGGTATCCATGTCTGGATTGAGAGGTTTAACAAGCTCAAACCCCTCTCTTTCCGGTCAGCTGCCGTCCCCACTGAGGCAGAAGACTGGATTATCCACATGGAAAAGATGTTTAAGGTTTTGGGTTGTCCAGATGAGTTTAAGGCGAGATTGGCTGCATTTAAGTTTGAAGGTGCTGCACAGAGCTGGTGGACAGCTTATGCTCAGTCTCAGGAGCAGGGTTTTGAGGAGACTTGTACTTGGGAGGATTTTATGGGTATCTTTTATAAGCAGTACATTCCAGTGGCTGAACAGCAGCGATATGAGCGGGAGTATGGGAACATTCGTCAGGGAGACCGGGAAACGACTGGAGAGTTTATGCAGCGATTCATGAGACTAGCCAGTTTTGTTGGGCCGGAGGTTACAGGGGATGCTTACCGTCAAGCCAAGCATTTCAAGTGGGCGTTGAAGAAATGGATATTGGACCGTATCGTGAATACGCCTCATTATGATGTGGCTTCGGTTGCGAACGATGCTCGCAACATCGAGATGTTACAAAGTGATGGTGATGGTTTCAATAAGCGTGATAGGGACGGTAACCGTGTGTCTTCCAGGAGTTTGGAGCCACGAGATCGGGCGGATCGTGATCGTGATCAGCAAGGTAGGGATTCGAGGTCAGCTCCTAGGCAGGATAAAGATCGTCGGGGGCGCAGCGACAGTCAGGGACAGTGGAGAGATCAGTCTCCTTGGAGTTACCAGCAGAGTCGGGGTTCTGGATCGAATTCTCGGGGAAGATCATCTGAGTACTCGTATCCTACTCCTATTTGTGTTACTTGCGGGAAAAGTCATTATGGAGCTTGTCGTAGGGCTGCGGGTACTTGTTTTAGATGCGGATCGTCTGAGCATAGAGTTAGGGATTGTCCTGATCCGGCGCCTGTTGTGAATTATCTTCCTCCTCCTCCGAATTCTGGTCGTGATTATTCGAGTACTGATAAGGCGTCTGGTATGTTTCTATTTAGTTTCCGTTCCATTTCAGTTCTACTTCTTTGCAAATTTCGAGGACGAAATTTTTTCGTTTAGAGGGGAAGAGTTGTAAAACCCTAAAATCTAAAATGTGTAAAAAGACCAAAATGCCCCTACAACTTGAAAATTTAATAAAGGCTTATATAACGTATAAAATTAATTCCAAAAATTATGAGATGTGCTAAAGTATGTCATGAAATAATTAGAGAGTATCAATAAATATTTGTGCAAGCTATAAAAATGATTATTACACATTAACAAGTCCAAAATAATTAAGTATACAATTATTTTATTTTAAAAGTTAATTAAGTGTATTTAAATTGCAAATAAATGGAAATAAATGCTAAATAAATGGTGATTGATTTGTGCATTAATTTGGGCCGCTCCTTTGATTCCCCCTCCTCCAAATACTCGGCACTATTACCCTTTAAACAACCAAAATCATTTTCCTCTCTCTAAGGCAAAACCGATTGATCAAAAACCCTATACCTACACCATAACAGTCAGCGGCTGCTGCTTCTTGTTTCCTCCCTGTTCGAATCAAAACACAAAGCAAGGAGGCTCGTGTGTACGTATTCTTGTGGGCTTGATCGTGGGTGATCGTGTGTGGTGTTTTTCTGTTCGACAAGGGAGACTTGGGCGTGGGTATTGGTTCTGTCGTGAGGACTTTTGGACGTGGGTTTATACTTTTGTCGTGGGGTTATAATTTCTGTTCGAAGGGTGATAATCACGTGGATCTCGGCTGGTGTGAAACTGTATTCGATCCTATTTTGTTCTTCTTCGCATCATCGAGGGTAACGTATTCCCACCTTGTTCAATTCCTTCTCCTTTTCTTTTAATCTTGTCGCATGGTGTTGTATATTCGGCTAATCTTCTGTCGAGATGAAAAACTGCACATAAAACGTATAATACCACAATAATAACAAGAACTAAACCTATATGTATATCGAATAGTGTCGACTTTTGGATAATTTTGTGGCTCGACAAAACTGTTTGTAAACCTAAACTAAATAATGACCTGCTATCGTTGATTATATTGTACATGAAATCATGCAAATCCTTGGTCTGGTCTTTAGACACTAATCTCTAATATACCACTATAACCTGAAATAAACTCAAGTACTAAATGGATGTTATAAGTAACATAAAATGATGAGTACATGTATCACATGAAATAATGGAACATATATATGACGACATGACTTTCCTTTTGGCGGTACGAATCGGTTTCGACCATGTTTCTGTAATAAGTCATTCGAAGAGAAGGGGTTGCATGCATGGAGTATTAGTAGGATTAAGTCCATATTGTGATAATATTAAAATTTGACATAGTAGGGACCTTGATATCTATCATATGTTTCATATTAAAATGGGTGTCGATGTGTTATATATGTATGTAAAACGTATAAGCTTACATGGTTGGTGTCGTTTTCGAATTACTCGTTAAGCATAAAATAATATGAGTTATATTAGAAATATGGGTCGAACATGGATTCTTTAAATTTGTAGATTGTAACGTGTGAGTCTCGGTTCCAAATGAGAGGTACATGTGAATAATTGTATTTTTGGTCGTCGCGGTATAAAATGATGTCAATAATACGTTAATGTAAATTATGAAACCTAAAGGACTAAAAGAGTAACTTGATGAATCTAAAAGCTAAATTGGAAAGTTACTTAAAATAAAAGGGTTTGTAATTCTTGTCTACCCCCCTCTAGGTGTGAAGAAAGAGAGGTCCTGATCCACCTTGTGTCATCCATTTCTGAGTTTGCGTTTGCTTTGGAATAAGGTACAGATATTCTGACCTTCTCTGTAAGGTTTCCTATGATTCTTTTCTGATCTGTTAAAATCTCTTATTTGATACTCTGTTACGATCCTTTGCTATGATACCTTTGCTTCGACCTTTGATCTCTGATTTTGGGACATATATTGATTTAAAGAAAACTATTTTTGAAGTTCGTTTTATGAAAACTATTTAAAAGATCATTTATGAAAACTATTTTGAATGATTGTTTTAATTGAACCTTAAGAGAAAACCTTTTTGAAAAGTATTTTTGATATTGAACCTTTTGAAGATTTGACTATCTGATACTTTGACCCTTTTGGATATTGACCTGGGATATTTGCCCTTCTGATATTGAACATTCTAATATGACACACTGATTTTGATATGAACCTTTGACCTTTGACCTTTGACTCCCAGTTTGATACCCGAGCCAAAATTTGTTCCCTAGCCATGAAGGTAACATGGCCGTGTCTGTGATGCACCACTGGCATGACTAGTGTGTAGCCCTAGTGATCTGGTTACACCGTCCCCATTCTGATTTTGATTATGCATGCACACTATATGATTTATTATGGCCGATCTGTTCTGGGGGGGCGAATGGATGCATCCTAGATTTGTTCTGTTATGATATGATATGTTATGATATGATCTGATTTCTGGTGACTGACGGTGGGTGCAATCCACGTCTTTCATGTTCTGGGAGCTGATCACTCCATATATAACTGTTGATACATGAGGTCACCCCTCATATTATCTGGTTACTAAGAGGTATCCCCTCTAGATTATGCAGGCTTATGTGATGTGATATATGTGGGCTCGTGGTGGATGACTGTCCTAACCTTTACTCTTGTACCTTATTTATATCTCTTTCATTATGCTTCGTTTGTTCGTTTCCGTTTATCATATATATCTGTTCACTGGGCTTTTTAAGCTCAGCCGCACGTTTTCTTTTCGTGTGCGGCAGGTATCTAAGCTAGGAGCTTTTGGATCATGCTTTGGATGGGATGAGAGTTAGATGAAGCTTTGACCTTAGATGACCACCTTTATTTTATGACTTTGTTTTGATCGTGGATTTCGTTTGTATTCGTACTTTGGATTATTTCTTTTCCGTGAACTTATGTTATATTCAAGTCGTGTTTGACTTGACTTTTCTTTTGAATTATTTAATAAGACTTCCGCTGTGTGTTTATGTATGCTCTGATTTGTCACCGTGATGTGACACCTTTACCCTTGTTGGGTTGGGGTGTTACAATTATGGTATCAGAGACCAGGTTGCGACCTGTAGTACATAAGTCATGGCCTGTGAGTCTTATGGACCCTAGGATTTGACCCTTAAGGCTTAAGTTTTGACTGGTGAGGTTTTGGGTAGTCATAGGTTCTGTTTCGTCTTCCATTTCGTGCCTATTCTCTTATGTTGTTGCTAATCGTTTTCGAAATCCTTCAGATGGTGAACACTCGACATCAGGAATATAATGGAGGGACCCCTGACTTTAAGGCCATGATAGCAGAAGCTTTGGCCAACGCTCTTCCTAACTTGGTGACTCAGATCACCAACAATATTCAGAATGGGGCAGGTTCTTCCGGAGGTGGTGGTGCAGGTTCAGGTCCAGGTGGTGGTGGACCAGTTGGTATCCATGTCTGGATTGAGAGGTTTAACAAGCTCAAACCCCTCTCTTTCCGGTCAGCTGCCGTCCCCACTGAGGCAGAAGACTGGATTATCCACATGGAAAAGATGTTTAAGGTTTTGGGTTGTCCAGATGAGTTTAAGGCGAGATTGGCTGCATTTAAGTTTGAAGGTGCTGCACAGAGCTGGTGGACAGCTTATGCTCAGTCTCAGGAGCAGGGTTTTGAGGAGACTTGTACTTGGGAGGATTTTATGGGTATCTTTTATAAGCAGTACATTCCAGTGGCTGAACAGCAGCGATATGAGCGGGAGTATGGGAACATTCGTCAGGGAGACCGGGAAACGACTGGAGAGTTTATGCAGCGATTCATGAGACTAGCCAGTTTTGTTGGGCCGGAGGTTACAGGGGATGCTTACCGTCAAGCCAAGCATTTCAAGTGGGCGTTGAAGAAATGGATATTGGACCGTATCGTGAATACGCCTCATTATGATGTGGCTTCGGTTGCGAACGATGCTCGCAACATCGAGATGTTACAAAGTGATGGTGATGGTTTCAATAAGCGTGATAGGGACGGTAACCGTGTGTCTTCCAGGAGTTTGGAGCCACGAGATCGGGCGGATCGTGATCGTGATCAGCAAGGTAGGGATTCGAGGTCAGCTCCTAGGCAGGATAAAGATCGTCGGGGGCGCAGCGACAGTCAGGGACAGTGGAGAGATCAGTCTCCTTGGAGTTACCAGCAGAGTCGGGGTTCTGGATCGAATTCTCGGGGAAGATCATCTGAGTACTCGTATCCTACTCCTATTTGTGTTACTTGCGGGAAAAGTCATTATGGAGCTTGTCGTAGGGCTGCGGGGTACTTGTTTTAGATGCGGATCGTCTGAGCATAGAGTTAGGGATTGTCCTGATCCGGCGCCTGTTGTGAATTATCTTCCTCCTCCTCCGAATTCTGGTCGTGATTATTCGAGTACTGATAAGGCGTCTGGTATGTTTCTATTTAGTTTCCGTTCCATTTCAGTTCTACTTCTTTGCAAATTTCGAGGACGAAATTTTTTCGTTTAGAGGGGAAGAGTTGTAAAACCCTAAAATCTAAAATGTGTAAAAAGACCAAAATGCCCCTACAACTTGAAAATTTAATAAAGGCTTATATAACGTATAAAATTAATTCCAAAAATTATGAGATGTGCTAAAGTATGTCATGAAATAATTAGAGAGTATCAATAAATATTTGTGCAAGCTATAAAAATGATTATTACACATTAACAAGTCCAAAATAATTAAGTATACAATTATTTTATTTTAAAAGTTAATTAAGTGTATTTAAATTGCAAATAAATGGAAATAAATGCTAAATAAATGGTGATTGATTTGTGCATTAATTTGGGCCGCTCCTTTGATTCCCCCTCCTCCAAATACTCGGCACTATTACCCTTTAAACAACCAAAATCATTTTCCTCTCTCTAAGGCAAAACCGATTGATCAAAAACCCTATACCTACACCATAACAGTCAGCGGCTGCTGCTTCTTGTTTCCTCCCTGTTCGAATCAAAACACAAAGCAAGGAGGCTCGTGTGTACGTATTCTTGTGGGCTTGAACGTGGGTGATCGTGTGTGGTGTTTTTCTGTTCGACAAGGGAGACTTGGGCGTGGGTATTGGTTCTGTCGTGAGGACTTTTGGACGTGGGTTTATACTTTTGTCGTGGGGTTATAATTTCTGTTCGAAGGGTGATAATCACGTGGATCTCGGCTGGTGTGAAACTGTATTCGATCCTATTTTGTTCTTCTTCGCATCATCGAGGGTAACGTATTCCCACCTTGTTCAATTCCTTCTCCTTTTCTTTTAATCTTGTCGCATGGTGTTGTATATTCGGCTAATCTTCTGTCGAGATGAAAAACTGCACATAAAACGTATAATACCACAATAATAACAAGAACTAAACCTATATGTATATCGAATAGTGTCGACTTTTGGATAATTTTGTGGCTCGACAAAACTGTTTGTAAACCTAAACTAAATAATGACCTGCTATCGTTGATTATATTGTACATGAAATCATGCAAATCCTTGGTCTGGTCTTTAGACACTAATCTCTAATATACCACTATAACCTGAAATAAACTCAAGTACTAAATGGATGTTATAAGTAACATAAAATGATGAGTACATGTATCACATGAAATAATGGAACATATATATGACGACATGACTTTCCTTTTGGCGGTACGAATCGGTTTCGACCATGTTTCTGTAATAAGTCATTCGAAGAGAAGGGGTTGCATGCATGGAGTATTAGTAGGATTAAGTCCATATTGTGATAATATTAAAATTTGACATAGTAGGGACCTTGATATCTATCATATGTTTCATATTAAAATGGGTGTCGATGTGTTATATATGTATGTAAAACGTATAAGCTTACATGGTTGGTGTCGTTTTCGAATTACTCGTTAAGCATAAAATAATATGAGTTATATTAGAAATATGGGTCGAACATGGATTCTTTAAATTTGTAGATTGTAACGTGTGAGTCTCGGTTCCAAATGAGAGGTACATGTGAATAATTGTATTTTTGGTCGTCGCGGTATAAAATGATGTCAATAATACGTTAATGTAAATTATGAAACCTAAAGGACTAAAAGAGTAACTTGATGAATCTAAAAGCTAAATTGGAAAGTTACTTAAAATAAAAGGGTTTGTAATTCTTGTCTACCCCCCTCTAGGTGTGAAGAAAGAGAGGTCCTGATCCACCTTGTGTCATCCATTTCTGAGTTTGCGTTTGCTTTGGAATAAGGTACAGATATTCTGACCTTCTCTGTAAGGTTTCCTATGATTCTTTTCTGATCTGTTAAAATCTCTTATTTGATACTCTGTTACGATCCTTTGCTATAATACCTTTGCTTCGACCTTTGATCTCTGATTTTGGGACATATATTGATTTAAAGAAAACTATTTTTGAAGTTCGTTTTATGAAAACTATTTAAAAGATCATTTATGAAAACTATTTTTGAATGATTGTTTTAATTGAACCTTAAGAGAAAACCTTTTTGAAAAGTATTTTTGATATTGAACCTTTTGAAGATTTGACTATCTGATACTTTGACCCTTTTGGATATTGACCTGGGATATTTGCCCTTCTGATATTGAACATTCTAATATGACACACTGATTTTGATATGAACCTTTGACCTTTGACCTTTGACTCCCAGTTTGATACCCGAGCCAAAATTTGTTCCCTAGCCATGAAGGTAACATGGCCGTGTCTGTGATGCACCACTGGCATGACTAGTGTGTAGCCCTAGTGATCTGGTTACACCGTCCCCATTCTGATTTTGATTATGCATGCACACTATATGATTTATTATGGCCGATCTGTTCTGGGGGGGCGAATGGATGCATCCTAGATTTGTTCTGTTATGATATGATATGTTATGATATGATCTGATTTCTGGTGACTGACGGTGGGTGCAATCCACGTCTTTCATGTTCTGGGAGCTGATCACTCCATATATAACTGTTGATACATGAGGTCACCCCTCATATTATCTGGTTACTAAGAGGTATCCCCTCTAGATTATGCAGGCTTATGTGATGTGATATATGTGGGCTCGTGGTGGATGACTGTCCTAACCTTTACTCTTGTACCTTATTTATATCTCTTTCATTATGCTTCGTTTGTTCGTTTCCGTTTATCATATATATCTGTTCACTGGGCTTTTTAAGCTCAGCCGCACGTTTTCTTTTCGTGTGCGGCAGGTATCTAAGCTAGGAGCTTTTGGATCATGCTTTGGATGGGATGAGAGTTAGATGAAGCTTTGACCTTAGATGACCACCTTTATTTTATGACTTTGTTTTGATCGTGGATTTCGTTTGTATTCGTACTTTGGATTATTTCTTTTCCGTGAACTTATGTTATATTCAAGTCGTGTTTGACTTGACTTTTCTTTTGAATTATTTAAGAAGACTTCCGCTGTGTGTTTATGTATGCTCTGATTTGTCACCGTGATGTGACACCTTTACCCTTGTTGGGTTGGGGTGTTACAATGCCTCTCTTAGCTAGTATCCGATCTAATTGGTTGGTTCCAGGCGCATCTAGATCTTCCTCATCAGAATACGTTTCGGATTCATAGTCTATGTTGTTATCATCATGTTCATTATCAGCAGGAAGCAAAAGATGATTATCAACAATGGGTTGAATTCCTGTTAGGAATGTGAATATTCATCAGAAGACTCGGTCACCCCGAGTACTTATTAGATCATCATAGCTCGTAGGATTATCTGTAATATTTTCAGTAGCTTAGTATTATTAGTATTAGTATTAGTAGTATCTATATTTGTGGAGTGGGTCGGGGCTTTCCCCACTATCAGCTCGCTCCACAGTCCATTAGGGACGTAATATGTAGTGGTATATATACCCCTTCCCACACATGGGAAGGGTTGGACCTTTCAATCTAATATATCACAAGTTACTTTCTCTCACTAAAGGCTCCCACTTCCTCTCTCTAAAACATCTTATCAATTCGATCCATACAAGCCTCAAGATAGTAATTCATGCATTGTGAGTACCCTACAATTGGTATCAAGAGCCATGGTTAGGTCCATGAGAGTTGGTATTCACGGATTTGTGTAGTTCTTGAGGTTTTCTTGTTGGTTCGATTTGTAGTTTTAAGTTTTTTTGGATTCGGTTTGTTTTGTAGCATAAATCTCATTTTGTACTTTGTTTAGTGATTAGAAGTTGTTTTACTTTGTACTTTCTAGATTAAGATTAGTATTAGAGTGGTATTTGGTGTTTGGATTCACAGATCTAAGAACGGTGTGGTGATTTTGGAGCAATTCGTGGGTTTTTGTGGAAGTGTTCTTGAATGCGGTTTGTGTAGTTGGGACGATCTTGAACGCGGTTTGTGGTACATCGGATACGCGGTTTGTCTTTTTTACTAGTTTAGGCAAAAGGACAAACTGCATTGAAAGTGACAGGTTTGGTAGTTTGTGCCAACGCGGTTTGTCTCTACGGTGCGTACGCGGTTTGTGTCAACGCGGTTTGTATATCCGGTGTGAACTCGGTTTGTCTATTTGGCGCATACGCGGTTTGTGTCAACGCGGTTTGTATCTTTGGTGTGAACTCGGTTTGTCTCTAAGGCGCACACGCGGTTTGTGTCAACGCGGTTTGTATATCCGGTGTGAACTCGGTTTGTCTCTTAGGTGCATACGCGGTTTGTGTCAACGCGGTTTGTACATCTAGTGTGAACTCGGTTTGTCTCTTAGGCACATACGCGGTTTGTGTCAACGCGGTTTGTATCTCCTGTGTATACGCGGTTTGTCTAGGCGGTTTGTATCCAAAGTTGATTTTTTACGTCAAAACTTCAAACGGCCATAACTTTTGAACCGTAACTCCGTTTTCAGCGAAACACCTGTCAAAACGACCGTGAGACCGAGGAGAAGGACACGTTGAATTAATTTATTCATTCAACCCAAGTTTCGAGGCCTGAAAACGCTCCAAAATGAAGTTATTGAGGTTTTAAGTTTTTCAGACCAAAATCTTGCCATAATAACTTGCAACAACCATACCAATCAGATCAACAAGTCTATCAGACCTTCATCATAACACCTATCAAGCATCATTCCACGGTTTATTCTTGATTTTGTAAAACCCCGCGAAAGAATCTATTTCTCGGTTTAAATCATAGAATCGTAAAATCCCGTGCACGTTAATATCATGTCAAATACTTCAGATTCTGCTATATCAGAGATACTCAGTTTGTACAACATGATAGACAAACAAAAGATTCCCAAAGATGTTCGACAGATAAACGTGTTTGACTATGTTGGTGCCAATAGAGACTTTGTGTGCCCGAATTCTCAAGAAAACAAGCTTCATCAGCCACAGACAAACGTTGTTGAGTCAGATACTGCTAGGAACAACGTGCAACATGAGAAACACAACGAAGCGTCGGCTGAACCTAATGGGGTATCTTCTGTCATTAATAATGATAATGTGTTGCATGAACAAAAGATTCCCGTCAAAGTACAACAGACAAACGTTGTTGAGTCAGATATTGCTAATATGGGAAATAGCGATGTTATCCCATATGAACAATATGTGAATCACAACGAAGCGGCTGTTGTACCTAGTTGTGCATCTTCTGTTCTAAATGATGATTATGTGCTACATGAGTACAAATTGCCTGTCCCTGATGATAACTTGATCACTAGACTTAACATCTATAAAGAACAAGTGGCTATGTATGAACAGCGTGCTAAGTTTGAGCTTAATGAACGAGAGCAGAAATTAGAAGGTCAAATGAGTACACTTATTAAAGAGTCTAGAGTAAGAGAAGAAACATTAAAATTAGAGTTGAGTTCTTTGAAAAGTCAGCTAGAACAGTCTGTCAAACAGAAACAGGAAGCACAAAAGTGTGTTAATACACTTAAGCTAGAATTCAAACAAAAAGAATCAACACTTTTAAATGATTTCTCTAGACTCAAGACGTTAAAAAATAAGCTTGAAGATAAGTTGTACACACAAGACCAAACCAGACAGACTGCTCAAATGATGTATAAGCACAGAAAGTTAAGTGACAAGCATAGTGAAAACAATGTAGGTAGATCTAAATTAGCTATTCATGAGATTGCTAAGATAGCCCAACCTGCATTAAATGATTCCAATGTGATGTTTATGCCTAATCATGAACCGCCTGAGCTTCTCTACACTAAAGAGGAGGAGGAGATGAGTGAGAGAACAAAGGAAAGAATGAATGAGAAAATGAGGGATCCCGAGTGCATAGCCAGACGAATAATAATCAAACCCCATGATTATTATGAGGAGAATCGTTTGACTGTGTTTGCTCCTCAAAAGAAGTTAACACCTGAACAGATATTTTGGAAACAAGATAATGAAAAACTTAAGGTAGAAAAACTTAAGGCCAACACCCCCCTCATTAGAAAAGTTGCGTCCATAACGGTGTATCCTCCCAATACACCTAGGAATTTGGTGCCTTTGTCTCTTCCCACTGAATGCAAAACCTTTATTAGCTTATATGTGCTTTGGCAACTGTTTGCTGATTTCGATAAAACATGTAAGAAGAGAATCACACCCACTGGCATTACTGAGGGGGAAAGGTGTTTTGAACATGCAAAAAGGTGTTACTTAACTGAGGTCATGCCATTCTTTAAACTACTTAAAGAACACTTTGAAGGGTTGCAAACTGCCCTTAAAGCCGAAATAAAAGAAATGGAAGTAGTGTTTAAAGACATGGAATGTGAGGTGAATGAATATGCAATAGAACTTAAGACTCGAGAGATTGAAAGAAAAAACATACTCATTACTAACGACAACTTGATTGCTAAATGTATTGCACAAGATGTATTTTACACTGTCACTGATTCTGCATTATCTGCTTGTCAATTTAATGAGTATGCTATTGCGTTAAATGTCACCCAGAATCGTGTTGTTGAGCTTGAGGGGGAGAATTTAAAATTGCTTGAAAAAATTCAAAATGATGACCATGAGAATATGGTTAAACGTTTTTCTAAATTAGAAGTTGAATATCTTAATTTGCAATTGAAACATCAACATTTAAATGAAAAACATAAAATATCAAATGACAAGACATCCTTGGATGCTCCTGAATTTGATACTTATTTTGAATTAAGCAAACGAGATGAGACAATTCAAGCTCACACGAACACGATTCGATTGCTGAGGGCCCAAATTGCCCAATTGAAATCCAACAAGTGTGAAGTGTATGGCTCCAATAAACCTTCGTCTTCAGATTCTCAGAATTTTCAATATCAAAACACCATAAATAAGTTACATTATGAAAATGAGTGTTATCGAGAAGAAAATTCAAAGGTTAAACAACATTTCAAAGAGTTATATGATTCTATTAAAGCTACAAGAAGCAATCACAATGATCAAATAACCTCTTTGACAAATGAAATTGAGAATCTTAAGGCTCGGGTGAAAGGTAAAATGCCAAGTACCACTTGTAATTGTGTTGCATCAAAGGTCTCTGCTTGTAAAATGCATGATGTTGATGTGGGGCCTATTCCATTTCCCATGAGAAACAACAGACCTGTCCATCAAATGTATCTCTGTCACCTTAGGGATGGACTTGACACTCTTCGTGAGGTTGTGGAAGAGGACAGAATAGGAAAACCACTCGATAAGGCAGTAGGCTATGCCTGCGTCCTCACAAAAAGGATCCAGGAACAGTTAGAATATGCCATTGGCACGGGTCCCAAGTCTAGCAACCAAAGAGATAGATTAGGTGCATCATCATCCACTACCAAGAACAAGCATGTAACCTTTGAGGTACCTTTGGAAACTTCAGATCCCAGCACATCAAAACATGTTCATCAACCAGAAGTGAAAAAGACTAAGATTCCCATCAGTTCCTCTACAAGAGTTAATAGTGACACTAAAGCTAGCAAGTCAAAACCTAGGATAAACGTCAAGAATTCTAGGACTTCACCAGCTAAAAGTGTTCCTAAAAAGAAAGTCGAAGACCACATGAGGAACAAAAAGTCAGAATTGAGCAAAAAGAATCTTAATTCAAACCCTAATTCACTTTGCAAGACATGTAATGAATGCTTAATTTCGCGTAATCATGATAAATGTGTTGAGAAATTTCTGAAGTTGTCCAACAAAACCCCAGTTAAGAAAGTTTGGAGAGCTAGAGAAATTAAGCAAACTTGGAAAGCAACAGGAAATAGGTTTGCTAAAGTTGGTTACCAATGGAAGCCCACTGGAAGGAAATTCACTTTAGGAGAACAGTGCCCTTTAACTAGGATAACTAAATCTAAAGTAATGCCTGTACGTCAATGGAAGCCAACTGGAAGGAAATTTCCTGTAAGAGAACAGTGCCCTTTAATTAGGTCTACTTCCACAAGCATTCCAACTCCTACTGAGACTCGGGCGAATGATGCTTCTGTTTCCACTAACCAACTGGACCCCAACTTAAATTGGGGATCCGGCACTCCAAACTCTCCATTTTTGTCTGTTTTCAAATGCAGGTCGTACGGATTGTCCTTTGACATTTGGACTCAGGCTGCTCACAACATATGAGGGGAATTGCCGATGACGTCTGTACACTTCAGTGCAGGCCTCGTTCTTCATCATTATGACGTTTGAACACAGCAGTTCAAGCCTCGTTCTTCATTAAATGACGTCTGTACACTTCAGTACAGGCCTCGTTCTTCATCAGATGACGTCTGAATACCTCAGTTCAGGCCTCGTTCCTCAAAAGAAAAGAAAAGTGTACGCTTGAGTGCACTTTATCTTCAAAAGAAGAGGAGTCTTCTTATTAATGGCCATTCTCATCAACAAGATTCATGCTCTTTCCGTGCTTATTCAATCTTCAAGTGGATCGGCGCATATTGGAGTATTCTTTTATTCACGTATTCAACCAAAAATTGCAGTTGACAGGCATATGCAATTTTTGAGGGGGGGAAAGGGTGAATAAACAACGTGTTAGTCTTCAAGAACCGTCAAGCGGAGTTCCTTATCGTTGATGGTATTCATATTCACTAGTTCAATCATCAAAAAGTTGCAGTTGGCAGGCATATGCAATTTTTGAGGGGGGGAAAGGGTGAATATGATTCTACATGTTGATTGATGATTGAGAAATGGTCATACGACTCCTGAATACGTCAGTTCAGGAGTCGTGCAAACCATGTTTCTCCAACACTACTTCTTCCGTCTATCAAGGTGTTGAAGAACATGGTCATGGAATGCTAATCTACATATTCTCACGAGCTGGTACAATCAGTAACAATGGGTTTCCAGTCGATGCTTCATGTACACGTCATTAGGCTGCATGTACACATCATGATGACGATTCCGATTAATCGTAACCATCATGGGGGAGAGAAATGTGTACACCAAGGACGCACAACAGGTTCACGTGATCAGGGCTTAATATCCAGAATGGATAAATACTGTAGATGATCAGTGGTTCAACTTGTTACCTGGGTATTATCGTTTCACTGCTACGTTATGGGCTGATTAATCGTAACCATCAGGGGAGAGAGAATGTGTACATCAAGGACGCACAACAGGTTCACGTGATCAGGGCTTAATATCCAAATATGGATACATTCTATAGATGATCAGTGGTTCAACTTGTTACTTTGGTGTTATACTAAAGACTGAAGAAGGTCGAGTCGTCAGTCTATTCTTCATTCTCTGTTGGGAGTTATCTTCTCATGTGTATGCTGCGGGCTGATGGGTTACATGTAAGGTTACTGGAAGGCATTGGGTGAGATGAAGATGATTGGTATTCTGTTCCTCCACATTGGGCAATCTTGAAGAAGGTCGAGTCTTCAGTCTTCTCTACATTCAAGAATGTTGAGCTCTTTTCTTACAACTTGATATTTAACTTAATCCCATGACAGTTCTTGTTTGATGAGTTGTGGAGTTAAGTTAGGTTCAAGTTGTTCCGTAGTTTAAGGTTAAGTCCAACTTGATGTTAACCTAACCTCATGACAGTTCTTGTTTGATGAGTTGTGAGGTTAAGCTAGATTTCAGTTGTGGCTCAACTTAAACTACTGAAAAGATGCATAAGGTTTTTGACGGCGTCAATCAAGGACGGGAGTGTTAGAAGATTAAAGACGGCATGCATTTGGTTATCAAAAGACTTCTTCCTATTATGGGTGTTCATCAGAATGGTTGTCAGATTGGGGGAGAGCACTAATTAGGGGAGAGTGAAAAGCCAGAATCATTCCCTGATTGAAAGTGCTCACATTGCTCTTCAGCAAGTCAAGTGATGAATGCGGAGAAGATTCAGAATGCTGAGGAGTAATGGTTTCTGGTTCGTATCCTTGTATATATATACTTGTACATATATACTTATTCATACATTATACCATCTTGTAAATAGATATATAGAAAATCTTGCTAATTGTAAATAGAGAAACGTAAAACCAGAAAAACCATAAAAATTGAAAAATAGAAAATACCAAAAATAGTTTCACCTAGGCATGTCTTCTGTTTATCGATAACATTTACGGACTTAGAAATGTCATTCAATAATGGCACGGGTCTTTAAATGAAGCTCGAGCAGAAGTTAAAATGGAGGATTAAAACATGTCTAAATGGCTTGCTATTACTTTAGATAGCAACCCGCGCTTCATATTAGGGAAAGCACGTCGCCAAAAAGACGGTTGTTCCTCCAACTGGGTGATGTTCACCTGGGCATGGATTACTTCATATCCATGTTTCCTGATTTGATGTACGTTTCAGTGCATCATTTCTTGTAAAAGAAGAGAAATCTTCTTTGTATGCAAATAGTTTTCATTCTGTGATTCTTCTGAAAATTATTTGTGAGACACTTGGTGAATATGTGTTGTATGAAATTTGTTTATACTTGGATTATGCATAAAATTTGTCACTCAATCAACGACTACAAAACCTCATGACAATTCTTGTTTGATGAGATGTGGGGTTAAGCTTGATTTTAGTTGAGGCTCAACTAGAATATGGGTCATTGATTGAGGGGGAGAGTGAATTCAAATTTTATATCATCAAACGGGTTTCTTGATTAATTCATGACTTGTTAGAAATGGTTTTGTAGTTAATGGGGTATTAGTTGAAGAGGATATTGCTAAAACTTTATATCAAATGGCCAAACGTGTTAGTTGCTAGAAAGTTTAGGACATTATGTGCAATTTGCTTATAGTTTCCTAGCTTTATGTATCTAGAAGGCTCATTTGTGTTACTTTGGAATCCTCGTTTAATCCCCTAAATACTTTAAGACTCAAAACCTAAAAGAAGTAAGAAAACCAGTTGTGTTTGATGTTCTTGAATACTCCTATGACATTTGTATGATCTGAATGAATGAGTTTCAAATGTTGTGTGACTCTTGTTAGTCGATTGCTGCTTAAATGTTGTTGATATTGTGCATATGTTCTTAGGATTCGCTTAGGTATATTGCTATCATGTTAGAATCATGTTCCTAAGATCCTGAGTTGAATATTGATATCTGTGTGAATTGCCATGTGCATGATTGCTAATTGATCTTTATGCTAGATAGTAGTTTGACGTATTTCCTGACTGTGGTTTGATTAAATGAACTTGGTATTATAATGTGGCAAGCTGCTGAAGGGTAGCTATTAAGGAATAGTGTATCTGTATGTATGTATGTCTGTTGATATTCTTATGCAGATTCCAAAGCCAAATTGAATGTACCAGTTCCCGCTCTAACCACTTGATCAGACGTTCAAACTCTATTGATTGGCTCGGAATTCACCACGACAACAACATCGGCAGCAACAACAACAACAACAACAACACCTTCACCTCCACCACCATCATTTCAACAAAGCAGTACTTACTCGGATCTCGCCAAGTGGGGATCGAAATTACTTGAGAAGATTTGTTGGTGTATGGATAATCGATGTTGACCACTGACTCACTCAGAAAAGTGGGTGATTACATCATCTGCGCAAAAAGGTCAATATCACTTGTGTCATAATAGTTATCTTGTGCAAAATGAGCAGTGAATCTCCCTCTTAGATTAAGGGGGAGCAAAGTATGTTTCATCATCAGAACATGTTAAACCTGACCACATTTTCTCCCATGTTTTCTAAATTATTTAAATCAATTGGGATCACAAATCTCAAAAGGTTTGAAATTTTTGATCGGGGGAGAGAATGTGATTTAAATATGAAACCTGATGAAAATGTGATGTTTTGGATTTAAGTGTAAGCTCTCCCATATGTGCTAAACTCTTTTGTATACCAAGGCACATATTGAGGGGGAGCAAAATGTTTTGAATGTGAAAGTAAGCTCTCCAGTAAGTGCTAAACTCTTTTGTATACCAATGCACTTATTGAGGGGGAGCAAAGGATTTGGCATGCATCTTATGTGAGCACGGCTCAGAATTCACAACAGAATTGACGAAACTGAACTGTCATCTATCGAAAGGGCATATCCTGGCCGGGTAATAATTTCAAGCTGGTCTAACCAGTGATGTAAGCGTGTCTCGAAAAGGATGTGTCTGAGTAGAGTGTACCATTTCGAGAAACTTTCTATGGACTTGACCGGGACGGGTAATAATTTCAAGCTGGTCTAACCAGTGATGTAAGCGTGTCTCGAATCGGTCATGTTCACTGAAAGTGGATCAATTCAAAAAGTGCGAGCTCTACTTAACATGTGCAAATTTATAAAACAATCAACCGAGCACATGTTGAGGGGGAGCATTTGAAAAAAAAAAATATAAAACTCTCAAGTGTTTGCAAAAATGTGTTTCAGTATCATGAACACTGTGAGAGATTTTTCAAAGATTTGGTTTGGCAATTGTGGATGAATACCAAAGACCGACCATTTTACTTAATGCAAGGAGTTATAAGGATGGTTAGGTTAGGCTCAAGTTCCCACGATCCCGCCAGAGCCGGAGGGATCTACCCAGGGACAATCCACTAGTTAGTGTAGAAGTCCTTAGGTATGATTAAAAAGGAGAAATGTGTATAAGGGAATAGTGCCGACTGAGATGGAGCTAACACTGGAACAAACCCAACAAGGTGTTAGTTATGAAGTCTCGGTAAGCACTGAAGGGGTTGAAGAATGAAAAAGAATTGTAAAGAGAAAGGGTGAAAAGAAATAGCCCTCCTTACAACTTAGGCTGAAACCGGGTCAATACATATGCTGTCAGAATCACTTAGTTGATTGCTGGCATTGAAGACAAAGTATCATGGACCCAGTGATACGCTGCACAACCCTCCCTAGCCACTCAAGGTCCCTCAAAGGATTCTTGTTTCAATTGTCACGGAGTTCAATACATTCCTATCATCTCTCTCACTCCGAGTTAGATGATATTGAATAGGTGGCAGTCCTCTCCAGCCTCCGATCACCAAATCAAAACGCACAATTGAGTCTAGAGCCACGAGATACATAATAAGATCTCATAGGGACACAAATTATTTCTACACTGGGTGTTCAACATTAAGGACACCAGTTGTAATCTTAAGAGTCCTACGCAGATCTTAGCAATTTGCCAGAACATTTATGAGAGAATTTACTTATGTAATTCTCAATGATTGAATGGAAATTCCTGCCAGGGTCAACATCAAGCAGCCCTGAAAGCAGGTCACTTCGGTAATTCCTAGGGGATTACGCTTAGTGGTCGCGGCGGTTTCAACCGGTCTACAGTCGTGGAGTGATCTCCAGCGACTCACCTAATCGTTGATATACTACGGTAAAATCTTAAAAAGCCCTCTGTGGGTTTTCGATTAGGAACGGTCTTGGTAAGGATTAGAGAGAGTTTTCACAATATGCTGTTGACTATCTCGAAGTCCAAACTTGTAAGTACCGGTCGAATTATTGCTAACTGTCGTATGCAGGAAGTTCTGGCGATTGTAGCTGTGGAATGCTGTAGCTGGTTGCTGTTGTAGCTGGTTGCAGTAAAGATGCCAATCCATCACCACATGTTCACACCACATCATCATCAAAGAAGTCATGATCATCCTAGAAGACCTTCAACACAGCTTCTGCTAACTCTGATGCTGAAGATCATGACCCCATATCGTGTGAGCATGTCGGCTCTAAGTTTATTTCATCACATGGAGTATTACTACTGAAAGATGACTTGGAGACTCAAGTGGGATGATACGTTCAGAGATTATTCAAAGTTCATCCAAGACAAAAGAGAAGTCATCTTCAGATCACTGACGTTTGCACAGCAATCTATGACATTGAAGATTCAATGAGTACGAGCTATGATGTCAAGATCCAAGGAAGAAGTGCTGTAATTCAGAACATTACTTCTGGGGTGACCTCCCTTAGGGGGAGATTGTTAGGAATGTGAATATTCATCAGAAGACTCGGTCACCCCGAGTACTTATTAGATCATCATAGCTCGTAGGATTATCTGTAATATTTTCAGTAGCTTAGTATTATTAGTATTAGTATTAGTAGTATCTATATTTGTGGAGTGGGTCGGGGCTTTCCCCACTGTCAGCTCGCTCCACAGTCCATTAGGGACGTAATATGTAGTGGTATATATACCCCTTCCCACACATGGGAAGGGTTGGACCTTTCAATCTAATATATCACAAGTTACTTTCTCTCACTAAAGGCTCCCACTTCCTCTCTCTAAAACATCTTATCAATTCGATCCATACAAGCCTCAAGATAGTAATTCATGCATTGTGAGTACCCTACAATTCCCATGACTCTTGAGTAACAATGGGTACAAGAAAATGATTCTGGCTTTGAGAGTAATGGTGATATAAGAATTGATTATTGTGTTTTCTTGGCAGTATTTTTTTTTTTTTAGGAGAGAAAAGAGGGTATAGGAAGAAGATGAATCGTACCTTATTCTTGGTACCCGCTTCTAATTAATTAGGCGATTTCAAAATTTTGGATCAAAATTTTGGCTCCAAATTCTAATTTCAAAATAACAATTGAATTATTTTAAAAATTTGCCTTAAATTTGAACCTGTTTAGTAAAGCATAAACTTGAAAAAATCAAAATTTTGGCTCCAAATGTTATATTTTATTATTTAATCGCAAATCATGAACCAAGATCTAGAACAAAGATCATGAACACAAACTGCATATCAAATCAAGAACTCAAATTTACACAATTACACCAAAATCATGAACACAACTTGACACCATTTAACACAAACTGCTACCATTAAATCATAAACCAACATGAAAAATGAAGAACACAAACTGCTACCATTATCAAAATTTTGGCTCCAAATGTTATAGTTTCATTATCTTAATCGCAAATCATGAACCAAGATCTAGAACAAAGATCATGAACACAAACTGCATATCAAATCAAGAACTCAAATTTACACAATTACACCAAAATCATGAACACAACTTGACACCATTTAACATAAACTGCTACCATTAAATCATAAACCAACATGAAAAATGAAGAACACAAACTGCTACCATTAAATAAATATGTGCAATCATCAAATCAACAACAGAAACTGCTACCATAAAATCTAACTGTGCAATCATCACATCAAGAACACAAATTGCTACCATTTAACAAACCAAAATACTATCATTACAGTTATAAAATAGATACAGAGTTAAACTACACTAGTTACCAGTTACTGCACCATTAATAATTACATTTATCCAAATTAAATATCAGAACTGCTACTACGTACCATATTAAAGTAATTATCCTCTAGTTCATAATAGTCGAGATGATCACCACCTTTACATAATTCTCAACACATTTAATGTACGAGAAGTCTTCTTCACGGCCATCGGTTGATACAACATCTTCTTACTCGTAACTGCTACTACGTACCATATTAAACTAATTATCCTCTAGTTCATAATAGTCGAGATGATCACCACCTTTACATAATTCTCAACACAACATTTAATGTACGAGAAGTATTCTTCACGGCCCAACATTTAATGTACGAGAAGTCTTCTTCACGGCCATCGGTTGATACAACGTACATCTTCTTATTCATAACTGCTACTACGTACCATATTAAACTAATTATCCTCTAGTTCATAATAGTCGAGATGATCACCACCTTTACACAATTCTCAACACATTTAATGTACGAGAAGTCTTCTTCACGGCCATCGGTTGGTACATCTTCTTAATTATACGGTAGTCCCAAGTTTGGGAGTAGCTTAAGAGGATTCATCTTTGTCATTTACCTACAAGTTGAACGAGTATATATAATGGATTAAGTCTTGAGAATGTGATAAAGGTAGCGAAACAACACTTATTAAATGGACCATTATTACCCCTTTTGTGTCAGCATCAACAGATTCTTCATCGCTAGAGAAATAGAAAGGGCTCTGTCTCTTCCAATCTGTGTTTTCCCATACCTCCTAATAGTTCAACATACCATATGTGTTTCAAAAAATTTAATTAATGGTATAATTAATTAAGGTATACAACTTTATCCACAAACACATAACAACTTTAGTATACCTTGTTGGAAATGATTTTGAATTTGGACCTAGTGCCGGAGGTCTCTTTGGAAGCAGCCTCTCTACTCCCGGGTTTACCTTGGGGTAGGGGTAGGGTCTGTCTACAGCCTACCTCCCCCATACCCTGCCCCGGCGGGATTGGGTTTGTTGTTGTTTGGATTTTTGCCTTTGAACCTGTTAAAGCATAAACTTGAATAAATTAAAAATTCACACAACAGCTTTACATTCAACAATAAATTCACACCTTTTATGTCAGCATCACCAGATTCTTCATCGCTAGAGAAATAGAAAGGGCTCTTTCTCTTCCAATCTGTGTTTTCCCATACCTCCTAATAGTTCAACATACCATTTGTTTCAAAAAATTTAATTAATGGTATAATTAAGGTATACAACTTTAGCCACAAACACATAACAACTTTAGTATATACCTTGTTGGAAGGGATTTTTGTCTTTGAACCTGTTAAAGCATAAACTTGAATAAATTAAAACTTCACACAGCTTTACATTCAACAATAAATTCACACAGCTTTACATTAGAATCGGTAACAACAACCCCAAACATCACCATTTATATGATCAAAAGCCTGTTACTAATTATTGTACAATGAATCAACAACTGATATGTGAAAACATTAAAAAACATACCTTTGTTGTCATTTGGATTCATTGTTTGCGTGTTTTTGTTTGCCACGTCTGTTTTTCATACTATTACCATTAGCTAAATTAAAAGACAAAGATGAAATGAAAGGTGGCCCAGGATCCTACTGTTACCCGTGGGAATCCGCCGTGGGAATAAGAAGAATCAAGAATGTGTGTTTTGATTAGGGTTTATTGATTTTTGTGTCGGTTTACAATTGATCGGTAAAGGGATTAATTGGCCCTTTACTATTGATCAAGTAGTGGTGGTTTGGTTTAATTGCCCCAGGATCCTACTGTTACCCGTGGGAATCCGCCGTGGGAGTAAGAAGAATGTGTGTTTTGATTAGGGTTTACTCACTTTTTTGTCTGTTTACAATTGATCGGTAAAGGGATTAATTGCCCCTTTACTATTGATCAAGTGGTGGTTTGGTGAGTGGCAAGATGTGTAGAAAAAAAAATAATAGTTAAAAAAAAATAATAATAAATAAATAAATAAATTAAAAAAAAAAAAAAATCTAATGGTGTTGACGTGGCGGTGAAAACCAACTATAGCCGATGGTTCGGGTTCGTGGCGGGTTTTAGTGTACCCGTACCCGAACCCGTTTATAATATACCCGTACCCGCCCCATATCCCACCGGATACCCGTTATCCATCGGTTTTTTCGGGTTTCCCCGCGGGTATCGAGGTTATCCGTAATATAATTAAAAGTTAAAGAAAATGAATATCGTATCAAACGATTTAACGCAACATATCGCAACGCAACGTACTCGGCACGATATTCACCAAAAAAATCAAATGCGCAAGAGGTTTCAAAAGTTAATCATTCTCATTTCAAAAAATAATCTCGTTTTAGCCTTTTAAAAGGGTTTGGTATCCTCATTCGTGTGACGGTAGAGAACACGGACTCACGAGTACTCACTCCAAAAAAACGAATAACCGAATTAATAGTCGAGAAGAGTATTGACAATAACTCGAGAAGAGACGAGATGACGAAAACAAGTCGAAGAGATAACTAACAACAAACATATCAAATAAGATGAGTCCAATAAATCTTTACCATAGGATCTTAAGTAGGATCTCGATTTTGAAAACCTTTCGTGTGACATTTGGGATAAAAACGGAACACACGAGGGATATTGGACTATTCGAGACATGCTACCCGTACACTAACATATTTGGATTTATTGGACTATTCGTTTGGTTATTGTTTGAGTTACGGATTGGTTTAGCGTTTAGGGTTTAGAGTTTAGGGTTTAGGGTTTAGGGTTTATATAAATACTCGTTATATTATAAATTACTCGGGAAATTGATTTTCAATAAAGTCTTTTGAATTGGAAACGTTCGATAAATGAAAGGGTCTTGGCGAAATTTTGTTATTTCCAAAGATTAATTTTGTTGTAAGTCCAAACTTGTTTTAAATCATAAAACGAGTATACCTTGTACTAATAAACGGGATTATGGGAAAATACAGACGATTACCAATCAACTCATCTTATTTGATATGTTTGTTGTTAGTTATCTCTTCGACTTGTTTTCGTCATCTCGTCTCTTCTCGAGTTATTGTCAATACTCTTCTCGACTATTAATTCGGTTATTCGTTTTTTTGGAGTGAGTACTCGTGAGTCCGTGTTCTCTACCGTCACACGAATGAGGATACCAAACCCTTTTAAAAGGCTAAAACGAGATTATCTTTTGAAATGAGAATGATTAACTTTTGAAACCTCTTGCGCATTTGATTTTTTTGGTGAATATCGTGCCGAGTACGTTGCGTTGCGATATGTTGCGTTAAATCGTTTGATACGATATTCATTTTCTTTAACTTTTAATTATATTACGGATAACCTCGATACCCGCGGGGAAACCCGAAAAACCGATGGATAACGGGTATCCGGTGGGATATGGGGCGGGTACGGGTATATTATAAACGGGTTCGGGTACGGGTACACTAAAACCCGCCACGAACCCGAACCGTCGGCTATAGTTGGTTTTCACCGCCACGTCAACAACATTAGATTTTTTTTTTTTTTTTTTTTTTTAACTACTATTCTTTTTTTTTCCTACACATCTTGCCACTCTTAATTAAACCAAACCACCACTTGATCAATAGTTGGAAATATTGAGTTTGGAAGTTTATTATTCACAAAGCATGATATACAACTTGTTGTTGCATCAACTCATTGTACATGGAAAGTCAATACTTGGTAAAAGGAAATCGTAAAACTTCAATTGACACTTTACTTTTGGCACGCGCCGTCGATCCATTTTCCCGCCTAAAGTCTTGGCATCTACCTCTCCAGCCTATTTATACCTATCGACTATATATATACCAAAGAACACACACAAACACATATATCCCTTTCAATTCAAAGAAAACTTCAACAATGGCAGCAAATAATGTTACCTTTCAAAATGATGCTGAAGAGTACGAGTGGGTGTTAAACAACAATTTGCTGTTTGACGCAGTGTTAATTGCTTTCGGGGATGAACCCATTGCAGAATATGGGTCGTATAGGAAGGTAGATACGTGGATGAGGGGTCAAATTTTGAACTGGCTGCATGCGCAAGACTTTTACTGGGATGAGGTTTGGGGATTGTGTGACTACGGGGAGGAGTAGGAAGAAGATGAAGAGGAAGAGGAGGAGGAAGGTGAAGAGGAGGAGGTGGTGCAGCAAAAAGAAGAGGATCAGCAGCAAATTGTGGTGGAGCAGCAAAATGGGTTTGTGCTGCAAAACCAGGGGGAGCAACAAGATGGGTTTCAGGACCCTTATAATCTAGAAAAGAGGGTTAGCGATCTTGAAATTGTGTTTAAACGACTCAAGGAAAGCCAGAAATTGATGGGAAGCAGGGAAGAGAGCTCTGGTTCTAACAAGTTGGGGTGAAATGGAGTGAAGCAGTTTAGGATGATGTTTTTTTTTTTTTTTTTTTTTTTTTTTTTGTTTTTAGTATGTTTAGTATTTAGGTTGGATAATTAGATGTATATACTTGTAGCCTTAAAAAATATCAATGAAATATTTGATGTTTAATTAATTGTCTGAGAATGGAGTGGATGCACAAAGTTATTACTGCTAGGCAAACGTTTGTTCTGCTAGAGTAAAACGTTGTACTGCTGGGTACTGGGTAGCCATTTCTGGGTTTTAACCGTGGTTTATTTCTAACCGTTGGGGTAACTATTGTCAATTACTTCGCTTTATTTACACTATGTTCTCAAGTTTTTTTAGATGAAGGGAATGAAATGGAGTGAAATTTTATGTGTGTTCTTGGTTTTCTTTGTCCCAACTTTCATAGTGAAGTAAAGTGAATAAAGACAAAAATCAAATGAGTTAATGTCGAAAACAACCTTTGTCTTTAGTGTGTATTTATTACGGAGCAAGGTTATAATAGTAATTCCACAAATATAAAAAGTTTAAAATGAGGCCACCTACTTTCATTTACTTTACAAACATGCAAAAATCTATAAACTTTACTTCCGCTCTTCCCTATTTCTTTACATTACATTACTTTACTTTACTTACCTCTTAAAAAAAAAACTCTATAACAGAGTAGGGTTTCATAAATTGGATAACTCTCTTTCTTTATACAATTTATACCATTTCTTCAAACTTGAGAAACAATTAATTGAAGTAGGTCCAATCATAACCCAGCACTCTAATCAAGCATTTACTCAATTTTCATGGCAAATTTAGAGTTTTGTGATACGCATAACCAGGTTGCATTCTTGGAGAAACCAGAAGGGAGTCAACGCTTCCACCAGATAATAGATTTTCTAAACAATACCCACATCAGGTACGCTCTTACAGTCGATCCTACTATCTATGTCTCTCAAATCAAACAGTTTTGGCGGTCTGTTACTACCAATACATTTGAGAATGGAGACAAAGAGTTAATTGCAACAGTTGATGGCAGAAAAATAACTATTACTGAGGCATCTGTTAGGAGGCATCTCCATTTAGTAGATGAAAATGGTATTAGTTCTTTGCCTAATATTGAAATTTTTCATAACCTTTCCAGAATGGGGTATGACACATCTTCTCAAATTCTGACTTTTCAAAAAGGATGTTTTGACCCCCAATGGAGATTCTTCATACATACCATCCTTCATTGTTTAAGTCCAAAGAAAACCGCATGGGAGCAATTCAGCAGCAATATTGCAACTGCTCTCATTTGTTTAGCAACAAACAGGACTTTTAACTTTTCAAAATTAATTTTTGATGGTATGGTGAAAAATGTGGATAACAAATACAAGTTTTTAATGTATCCAAGGTTTATACAAACGGTTTTGAATATACGGAAAAGTTTGCTTCTATCTCATAAAATTGTTTATCCAACTCCTTGCCTTACTCAAAAACTGTTCAGTAACATGAGCATGGCTTCTAGGGGTTTAATGGGATAGTAGTTCCACTTTTTGAAACAATGTTGGTTCAAAATCAAAACATTCAGGGTGAAGGATCAACAAGCCTAGTTGAGTCCAATCACACACCCACAGGTTCATCTGGTTCTTAATCAGCCTCACAACCAAATATGGGGGAAATGCCCCACGATTCACCTCGATCGGGAGGTAACACACCTGGAAGTGATGAGGGCAGAGTGTCACTAATGGAATTGATGGATATTTGTACCAAATTGACTCAAAGGGTGACTGGGTTGGAGAAAGAACTCAAGGAGACAAAGCATGAATTCAAGGAGACAGAGCAAGAACTCAAGGAGACAAAGCAAGCACTCAAGGAGACAAAGCAGTTGTATAGTACTGCTTACAAGAAGGTCATTGAAAAAGTGAAGAAATTGCAGTCTAAAGTCAAGTCACTTGAAGCAAAGAGAAAGGCAAATATTGTGGAGTCTACAAGCTCAGATGATGATGACATGGATGTTTCTTCCAAACGGGGGAGGAAGACAGCTGATATTGATCAAGACCCCAATATTTCTTTGGTTGAACAGAATGTTGAGTTTCAGGGGAGGCAAGATATGGGTGAAGAAGATTTGGATGCAGAAAATATTGTACTTCTCATCAACAAGATATGGATGTGTATGATAGAAGGCAAAGGGCAGATAAAGCAAAGGGCATTATGATTGAAGAAGAGCCACCAAAGAAGGACAAGAAGAGTGTTCTTGCTCAGATTAGTTTTGATGCAGAGGTAGCTAATAAAGCACAGGAAGATGAAACATCAGAAATTGTTGATATTGCATATTTCCTTGATCAAACAAGACTTTCAAATCAAGCAACTGAAGCAATGTTTGATCACGCTCAAGAAGTTCAGTATATGATTGATGCTGATGAAGTTTTAAAGGAAAAGTTAGGTAAACTCAGAGGAGATGAAGTGTTGTCCATTGATGAGAAGTCAAGACAACTTGTTGAACTAATAAATTCCAGAAGAAAGTCTGCTGCAGAACAAAAAGCCAAAGAAAAGAGGAGTAAACCACCTAGTAAAGCTCAGCAAAGACACACCATGTGTGTTTACATGATGAACATGGCTGGATACAAAAGGAAGCAGTTCCAAGGTAGAAGTTTTGAGGAGATCAAGAGTGAGTTTGAAAGGGTTTACACAAGAGTGAACACATTTACTCCCATGGGAACAGAAAAACCATGTAGAACTACAAGAAGACATGGTATAATATTGGAGTCTGAATCTTCAAAGAAACAGAAGATTGGTGAAGAAGTACCTACAGCAGATGAAGAAGAAACAGCAGAGGAATTAACTGACGAAAGACTCAAGCAGCATATGATTGTTATAATCCCAGAAGCATTGGATGTTCATCATCCTATTCAAGCTAAACGTCCAATTATTGATTTGGAGATACACAAAGATACATTTGGGAAAGCTTGGAAGATAATCAGGCTAGGAGGACACTCAGAAATTTATAAGTATTTTGAAGATATGCTGAAGATTTTTTATAGAGAAGACTTGGACAATCTATGGAGTCTGGTTAAAGAAATGTTCAGATCTACATATCGTATACAAGACAAAGAGAAGGAGCTATGGGTGGAATTGAAGAGGTTGTATGAACCTGATCCAAAAGATAACTTATGGAATTTTCGAGCTCATGAGTTGAGTACAAAATGGAGACTGTATGATACATGTGGTGTTCACCATGTATCTACAAAGAATGGAGTGGATGTCTACATGCTGATAGAAAAAGATTATCCATTAAGGGCAGCTAGCTTATTTGTTATGTTAGATGCTAAGCTGACAGTTACTGATGAAGACTCAGTAATGGCAAGAGAGTTACTGAGAAAGATCTTCAGACAAGCAAAAAGGAAATAATGTTATTACTGCTTGTGTCTCTATTAGTGTTGCTAGGTTTAACGTTGTACTAACAGGTTTAACTTTGTATAGAAGATATTTGGATTTTGTAACAATTTTCTTTAATAAAGTAGATAGTCTATAAGAGGAATACAAAAGAAGGTATAATCGAAAAAGACCCAAGGGCGGAGATGGTTGAGTTGTTGGTGTTGTGAAGGGGAGGTCACAGGTTCGATACCTGTTGCTTTCTTTTTGGTATTTCCCTCCCCAAAATTTTTAAAAGCCCCCATTTTTTTTTCAGCAAATTTCAAAATTAAAGCCCCCCATATTTTTTTAAAAAACCCACACATATATATATTTTTTAAAATCCCACCCATATACATTTTTTTCAGCAAATTTCAAAATTAAAGACCCCCATATTTTTTCAGCAAATTTCAAATTTCGCACATTTCTCACCAATCACAGCCACCACTCACCATCCACCGTTCACCAGTAACCAATCACAGCCACCACTCGCCGGTCCGGCCATCAACAACGGAGGGAGGTTCATTTAGATCTAAATTAGGTAATTTTTTTAATTAGGAAATCATTTTTTTTATGCAATAATGGTGAAATTATATTATTCTCGAAATTGTTTTTTACAATTATAAAGATAGCAAATTCTGCCCACTATCCATTGTAATTATACACAAATGATTTGATGCTTATATTGGTTTAATTTGTGACTTGTAGGATATATAGTTTTTTAAAGTTGTATTTTGGGTTTAACATGAATGAAAAATAGCATCTTCAACTTGAAAAACCAACTGTTATTACATAACAAAATTCTGCATACATAGATGCATTGTTGATTGCATAGTTGATTACATACAAGGAGAAAACATAGTACTTATTACAGTAGCATCATAACATCAAGACTAGTAAAGCTCAGCTAATTGTCCTTTTCCCTTTACCCTTAGTGAGTTCAATTGGGCCTTTTCCCTTTCTCTTCTTTGCTTGGATTTCTTCCCTAGTTGCCTGATTTGGTAGGCATAGAACTTGTTCCCTTTTTACTGGGATTGACAGAGTGTGAACTGGAGGGTTTTTGGACATTGTGGCTTTTTTTGAGACAGCTTCATCTTCAGATGTTGAATGATAGCTAGAAACCAAGCTATCATTAAAAAAGCTACTGTTAAAGGAGCTAAAATCATCAGAGCTCGAGTCAACAACCTTTCCCTTAGGTGGTATTCTCTTATGAAAGCTACCTGTAGGAGGGTAGTGGAAATTCCAATCAGGTTTAGGAGACATTAGTCCTGATGAATCAGAGGATATTTCAATAACATTTGGCTTAGAAGTCATTGTGGATGAGGTTTAGTGTTTGACAGGTTTTTGATGGTGTAATGTTGTGTGTAATGTTGTGTTTATGTAATGGCCATTTAAAGTAAAGAGGATCCCATAGTTCAATGTATAAGTAAATGCCATTAAAGGCTTGGTTGGTATGTGTAGGTAACTTCCTGCATTTAGGTGTAATAAACAAAGTTTGACTTTCTTAAGTATATGCATTTTTGGAACTAGGCAGTGCTAAACACTTGACATTGTAACTTTACAAATCAAAAGGCTGTTAGAAAATAATATTGACATTAACATAGTTGCATTAATATTTAACATCATACCATACATCTATCGTTACCATTCGATGACAGCACAAAACACAACAACATCAGAAAGACTACCAACAACATCAACCATGACACCACAAAACACAAAAGACATAAACATAGTCAACTAACATATCAACCACATCAGTAGTTCATTGATCCAAGCTTCGTGATAAAGTTGCCCAAATCACCTAGACGCTTATGCTTTTGGGCAATATCAACAAGCAACCTATCAGATGCCATCATGTCCTCCTCTTGCATCCTCCTTAAATCAGCAATGCTTTCAAGAGCAGAATCAAAACCATATAAAAGCTCTAACTCCTTGATCATCTTATCCCTATTGTTTATCAGCATTCTTTTCTCAGAAACCTTGTGCCTCAAATCATGAACTTCCTTGGAAGTAGCTTCAACCTGTCGCTCATAGTAAACTAGCATCATGTCTTTCACAAGCTTTGAGTTTGCAACTGTTGTCAATTCAGAACAAATCACTAGTTTAGTTTCCATATATGATTTTGATAACAAAAAATTTTGAGATTTTTTGTAATTTTTAAATTTTATTTTGGTTTGTTAAGAAGAGATGAAAATTATGAGAGGTATGTTGCTTTATATACAACAACAATCAAGAAACACCTAGAGGAAGAAAGATGTATCGAGCCTAGCAATGTGAATAGTGTGTAATGATGAAATAGCCTTCCCCATAATTACTTGCAAGTTGCAACAAAAACCATTAATACTATACTAACAGTGTAGTATTATTTTAATTTTCACTTTGCAACAAAAACCATTAATACTAGATTTTACTAATGTATGGTTGTAATATTTTCAAAATAAACATTTTATCCCACATTAGAGTTAGGCCCAAACGTATCAAACATTTACAATTTTATATTGGTTTAATTTGTGACGGGTACTAGCAGTACTAAATTTATACTAGCCGTACTAAATTTCACTAGCAGCAGTACCTTTTGTACTAGTAGTGGTAAATACTTGGTTTACTTATGCACAAATGATTTGATGCTTATATTGGTTTAATTTGTGACTTGTAGGATACATACGTTACCATTTGACCTCAACAATAGCATGGACAAGTCTTGGATGAAAACTAGTAGGACCAAGAAACAATATATTGCTGGAGTACACGCGTTTATTAAGTATGCAGAACACAACTTGCAGAAGATGATGAATATCGACCCACGAGGTAATAAACAACAGCTTAAGATGCCATGTCCGTGTATCTCATGTTTAAACCGCATAGAGCATAAAGTGGAGGATGTGCAGTTCCATTTATTCTGCCACGGATTAATCAAAGCTACACAAAATGGGATAAACATGGAGAAAATGATGAGCAAGCAACAACTGCCCAAATACCTGTTAATGCTACAACAGAGGAGTTTGTTGACGACACGGATTTCGACATGGATTTTGTTCCAGAAATTCCAACAGATGGCCCAGCAACAGTGAACATGGTTAATGGTGCAAAAGAATGTTTTGATGAGGATAACCTTGCCAAGTTTCAGCAACTATTATTAGACGCGGAGAAGCCACTTTACGAAGGATGTCCTGACTTCACAAAGTTGTCCGCAATAGTTAAACTACTCAACTTGAAGGGTAAGTATGGAGCTTCTGATAAGTTCTTTACTGAATTACTAGGATTGTTGAAAAAGATGCTACCTGCTGGTAACGAAATGGTTGAAAAAACTTATGAGGCAAAAAAACTAGTGAGAATGATGGGATCAGGATACAAAAAGATACATGTATGTAGCAACAACTGCATTCTTTACTGGAAGGTTAACAAGGAGTTGACTGTTTGTCCAACTTGTGGGACATCAAGATGGAAAGTGGATAGTAAGACACATAAAGTGTACGAAAACATTCCGGCAAAGGTAATGTGGTACTTTCCAATTATACCAAGACTGCAACGCCTCTTTAAGTTAGAAAGTATTTCAGAAGATCTAACATGGCACGCAACAAGGAGGATAACAGATGGTGTTTTTAACGTCACCCCGCAGATTCACAGGCATGGTGTACCATAGATGAAAAATTCCCCGAAATTGCTGAAGATCCGAGAAATCTACGGCTAGGAATATCGGCTGATGGGGTTGACGTCAACTCAGGAAATAGGCATCACAGTGTATGGCCAGTTTTATCTGTCATATACAACCTTCCTCCATGGTTGTGTATGAAAAGAAAGTTTATCATGCTTTCGGTATTGATATCGGGATACCCGAGAAATGATATCGATGTATTTTTAGAACCGTTGGTTGATGATCTGCAAACCTTATTCGAGGAAGGGGTTGATACATACGATGCTTCTAAAAAAGAAAACTTTAATCTGCGCGCCGTTGTGTTATGGACGATAAATGATTACCCTGCACTTGGTACATTATGTGGCTGCCCATACAGTGGATTCAAAGGTTGTGTAGTATGTGGGAAAGATACACACTGTGTTAGACTTTCCGCCTCATCCAAGCAAAGTTATGCTGGACACAGACGATATCTACCATACAACCATCCGTTCAGAACGCAAAGGAAGGCGTTTAATGGACAAGAAGAACCACGTCATGCTCCAAATCCATTGACCGGGAACAAATATACAACGAGGTACAACATATTGAAAATAAGTGGGGAAAAGGAAAAAACCTCGAAAAACCAAGATCAAGATACCAGAGGCAGAGGTGGGAAGATTAAAAAGCAGAAAAGGAAAACAACAGAAGAAGAGGTAGTTCAAGCCAAGCAAATGAAGCATATTGGAAGAAATTCAACATTTGGTATCGAAAGCTAAGGTATTGGAGGCATCATTCTGTTCCGCATTGTATTGACTTCATGCATGTAGAAAAGAATGTTGGTGAGAGTCTACTCGGAACTTTGCTGAATGTTCCTGGAAAGACAAAAGATGGAATGAATGCTCGACTGGATCTGGAAGAGTTGGGATAAAAGAAGAGTTGTTTGCTAGGCAAGAAGCAGACAAAACAACACTACCTCCAGCAGGTTACACATTAACGAATGCTGAAAAAGACATCTTTTGTGAAACGTTAAGCAACATCAGGGTACCACAAGGCTATTGTTCAAATTTCTCTAGTTTGGTCAGCCTAAATGATAGGAAACTCATTGGCCTTAAATCGCATGACTATCACATGCTAATGCAAGAGTTTTTACCCATTGCTATACGTTCAGTCATGCACCCGCCCACACGATAAAGCTATTATCAGGTTTTGCTTTTTCTTTAAATCTATATGTAGGAAAGAAATCAGCTTGCAAGAACTAGATAAGATGCAAGAAGAACTTGTTGTTAAACTGTGCCTACTCGAGAAGTTCTTTCCTCCGTCATTTTTTGATATTATGATACACTTGACTGTGCACCTAACTAGGGAGGTAAAATTATGTGGTCCCATATGCTTTCGGTGGATGTATCCCTTCGAAAGATGTATGAAGGTTATTAAAGGACATGTGCGAAACAGAAATAGACCAGAGGGATGCATTGCCGAGGAGACTATCGCGGAAGAAACAATAGAGTTTTTTAGCGAATATCATAAAACCATGAAAACTATTGGTATCCCAGCTGATAAACATGTAACCAATGAAGTTGAGGACGGAAAGCCATTGTCGGCCGGCAAACCAAGTGAAGTTTCCGTAGAATCCTTTCAGAAAGCACATTTGTATGTAATACAAAATACAGATGAAATTCAACCGTATATCGAGTAAGTATATATTACTAACACATGTCGATTTCGTTGCTTAAAATGTTCTATCAAATATAATAATCAAAGACATTTATTTGTTTCAGGCGACACAAGGAAGTTTTGAAAGGAAAAAACCCGGGTAAAAAACTTGCATTGCTGGAGAATGAGCACAGTAAAATCTTTTGCTAAGTGGTTACTCGAAGAGGTAATTACTTGTATGTTGTTTATAATTGTTTGTTTGTTGCTATCATCATAATTGTCCCTCCTGTATATGACATTAGATAGAGGTCGACCAGCACACCATTTCATTATCCCAAACACTCCTATTCTTTAATTGTTTGTTTGTTGTTCCTGCAATTTAAAGGTAATATATATACTTGTAATGAAATTCAGGTTGAGAGAGAGTTAGCGATATCCAATGACAGTGTATCAGAAACTGTGAGGTGGATATCATTTGGACCACGCGCCAGCGTAGTGAAATACGAGGCGTATAACATCAATGGTATACATTTCGTACGAAAAGTAATGATGGCATAGTTTACCAGAACAGTGGGTTAGTGTTGAGTCAGTAGATGTGCACATATCCAAAAAAAGAAGTTGCAACCATAAAAAAAACATCTTATTATGGGGTTTTACAAGAGATATGGGTACTAGATTACCGTTTCAGGCAAATTCCTCTTTTCAAATGTGATTGGGCTAATCGCAAAACTCATGGGGTCAAACATGATCCTCTTGGTTATACGTTGGTAGACCTGAATACTTTCGGCCACAAGGATGATCCGTTCATATTAGCGTCACAAGCAACACAAGTGTTTTATGTGAAAGACCAGGTACAGAAAAATTTGTCCATTGTCTTTAAAACACCTACCAAGAATTACAAAGATACATATGACGAAGTCGATGAGGAGTTTAGTACAGTCATTCACGAGCAAAATGAAAAAATATTGCCATTGTATATAAAGAAGACTTGGGCAACGAATCACGAAGTGACTACTAATCGAACCGACATTGAAGGTATTGTTATACGAAAATCCAAGTGAAGCATGTCATGCTGCATTAAGACTGCTAGTGTAATAGTTAACCCTGCTGGTTGAAGTTAAGACTGCTGCTCAAGGCTAAGTGCAAGGGTTACTGCTGGTATTGTAAAGTTAGTAATGTTAGATGAATAGCTGTTTTAGTATTAAATAGTTGTTCCTGTAATTTAGCCTGTTGTAATGGATTTTGACTCAAAAAAGTCAAGCTTTTCAATGGCAATGAAAAATTTTGCGGTTTTCACTGTTATATGTCCACTTGCAGTCAAGCTTATTTTATTTGCAGTTTTCCATTTATCATGTATATGCACTTGCAGGCACTTTAGTAACATGTTACTTCATTATAAAGTTGAAAATTGACTTTAGAAAGTCAAGTAATCTGGTTCCAGCTAGGGGCAAGTAACATACTTACATACTACTGCATTAAACTAGATAGACTATAAAATCCCAGCATTGTAATGGGGCAAATTAAATGAAGAGTCATGACTAACAGTCTGAACTCAAAATATGACTCTATGATTTAGACACTTAAATAAATACTTCATGTGACCATATGTAACATCTTGAATTTAGTCACACAAACACTCAATGTGACTAATATCAAGGTTAATGATAACTGAGTTCACATTTTGCTATACATATTAGTCACATGAATATTTCACAGTGTGACTATTTTCAATGTATTGGTCACATATAATACCCTTATAATGTGGCCATAAACATAATTTAGATGCACATTTGTGGTATGGTGTTACTATTGTATACCTATAGTCACATGATTGTGCTACAATTAAGTGTGACCATACACATTAGGAATTGGCAGGCAAACACACACTTAACTTTAGACACACATATTAACTTACGTGACTATTTGTATCGAATTTTGGTCACACTTAATCATGTATGCCTATGGTTTAGTGTGACCATATATGACATTTGGTCACACATCTCAATGTGTGACATATATTTGTCACTTTTAAATGCATATCGTGACTATGCTTCAAACTTACTTTTCAGTTGTCACACATTTCAAATTCATATGTGGCTAAATTTTCAAAAAAAACTAGGAGTCACGCTTAAATAATGTGTTACAAACTTGAGCATATGATTTAGCCACATACACAATTACTTCGTGTGACCATATATGGATTTTGGTCACACTTTTCAATTGCGTGACATATATTTGTCACATATGTATATATATAGTGTGACTAATGTTTTCAACCTTATTTGTATCCGTCACACGTCCCAAATTATAAGTGACTAAAAAATCAAAAAAAAATTTACCAGATACTATAGTCACGAAAATATTCAAATGTGTGGCTGTACCCTCGATGTAATTCCGAAATGGTCACACAAGTCGGATCAAGTGTGGCTGTTTATTTTATTCTGGTACATTTAGTCACATAAAAAAGCGACTGTGTGGCTGTTCAAAAAACACATGTGTGACTAAATCCTATTTTTTGTACTAGTGTCAATAAGCTCCCTTATGGCGGAGAAAACCTACACAACTTTTGCTTACACGGGTTTAACGACACAAAGCTAAATGTCGAGTTCTAATAGTAGCTAGAACCAATCTCACAACTTCACAACACAACTTATTCACGACTACTTCACAACAATTCACGACTGCTTCACGACTTCTTCACGACTTCTTCACGACTTCAACACGACCGCTACACAACCTCTATGATGCGGCTTCACGACTTCAACACCATGTCTTCATGACTAAGACTTCACGACTTCAACATGACCGCTACACAACCTCTATGCTACGGCTTCACGACTTCACGACTTCAACACGACCGCTACACAACTTCTATGCTACGGCTTCACGACTTCAACACAAGAACTTCACGACTAGGATTTCACAACTTTAACACGACCGCTTCACAGCTTCTATGCTACGGCTTCACAACTTCAACACCACGGGTTCACGACTTCTACACAATGGCTTCACGACTTCTACACTTTGACCTCACAACTTCTATACCACGACTACTTATACAACATCTTCACTACTTACACACAACACTAATCTACAACACACACCTTACATACAAATGAATGAATGATTTACAAACTTTGTTAAACACACAACTTAAGTAACAAGATGAAACTAAGTTGTAATACTTCTAATCTTGATTGATAGAAGTATTATTCTTTTGCACTTGGATGGTGAAAGCTTGGATCACTTGGAAACCAATGCTTAAGATTACATGATCAAAGGTTTTTGTTTAGATATGAAATTGAGATCTACAACAGAAAGTTTTAGTGCAAAAGGGTTGAGAAAAAATCCAGGAGAAGGCTTGTATTTATAGGGAAAAATCTGGACAGCTGGAGCCTACTGGGAGCGGGGCGGTCCCCCTAATTATTAAAGGGGGCCGCCTAGCAAAATTAAGGGGCCGCCCCTACTGAACGTTGGCCAATTTTGTCCTTTTGTGGGAAGGTTTTTCTGAAACATTTTAACTGATTTTTGGTTAAAAATTTGAATTCATATTTTATAAAAGATAAACATTTTTATTTAATACCAAAAATGTTTTTCAAAAATATAAAAATGTTTTTGATGTTTTATAAAAAAATCTAGTTATTAAGAAAAATGTTCCTTTGATCATATAATGCATTAAGCATTAGTTCATTCATACCTTAAGTGATTTTAGTTGTAAAGTGAATATTTACAACTAGTACTTGGTTTTAAATTTTTAAGTTATGTTTTAATGAGTTTACATTTTGTGATCATCAAAACATAGAGATATGAATAAATATTGATAATGTTTTTAGGCATTATTTATGTCAACAATCTCCCCTTTTTTGATTGAAATTTCAAAACCTAAACTCATTAAATCCAAAAAGTTATTTTTGGACAAGTATTTAGTGAGTTTTATATTCATTTCTCCCCCTTTTTGTAGAATCAAAAAGGTTATGCCGACAAGTTTTTGAGACAAAATTTGTCGGACGAGAACTCTCCCTTGATGTGTGCTCCCCTCGTTTGAGGCACCAAGAATCGATATATGGAAATACTTGCAAGAAAAAATTAGAAGCACCAAGCATATATATAGCAAAAATAAGCATGCATATAAGGACATTCATTAAAAAGTTGTGTATCAATACACAACCATCCAAGATTATATTCAATCCTACATTAGCTATAAGTAATGCAATCTACATAATCATTCTAGGAGTACATGATCTTCCATGGGGCTTGCACACAAAATGGTTTGAAAAATTATTTTGATTAAGCATTGCATATGCTTAATTTGGTGAAA